>CM056380.1:97824779-98424779 GCA_029718625.1 Synaphobranchus kaupii
TAATTTATAAACTCAAAATGCGTATATTGCCTGGGACATAAATCATTACATAAACATTGCATCATTCTGGAATTCTGAGTTTGAGCAATCACATTCCTGGTAACCTCTGGCAACTACTGGTGTAAAATATCACAAAGATAAATTAACAATAAGGTTGAATCTAACATTGAATTTAATCTAATCTAATGAAAATGATTAGTAACATATAACAGTGCTGAGCTGGCATATCCATACTAATGTTGTTTCTGCAGCATTATTTATTTATATATTTATTTATGAGAAACCCAAGGTCACTGCACAGAGGATGTCAATGAAAAAACTATTAAAAAAAACAAAATAAGGGCAAATTAAATTGGTAAAAACACGCAAACAGTTTTAAATGATTTGTTGGTTCTTAAATGACTTCATAACATGGCATAATGAGTATCCCAAAACCAAAGCCTCACCTTCACAGGTAAACCTTCGCTGGGGACGGTCAGGTTTTTGGGAATCCTGCAGGTAATCTCATTGTCCAGGACTTTGGCATCGCAGTCCACTCCTCCCACCGTCATGGTGATGGTCATACAGGAACTCACGAGGTTCAGCTTCTTGTGCTGTTGAAATGTGCAGTTAAATAGCATCACTGCAGCACAAATGGGTCAGTTCAAACCTTATCTAAGGGGACCACCTTGCTCAGTGTATTTCAGTGAGACTGTACTGTTACAGCTGTGCGCTATGCGTATCCAAGCCATTCTTCACCGGGTTTTTTATAGATTTTATAACTAAGCATTGCCAAATTCCCTGCAAGTCTACCTCTTTTTTTATCATGGCCTTAAATTATCTACCTCTACATCAGAGGAACATTTCAACAGTCGTGATACTGCCCTTGTTGTTTAACAGCAACATCTCAGTTTTACGCACATGTAGGGAAACTTCATCCTGACCGGTGAACAGTCGCAGTACGCGGCCCTCGTTTTCGAAGGGGATGGGCTCGGCGTACGGGTGGTAGGAGAACTCCTTCCTCCAGAGCCCCGTAGCGCCGTCCATGTCGAAGGAGAGCTCGCCTTCCTCAGACTCATCCCTGTGGAAAGAAGGGGCCGTGCACTCCATGTGCGTGGGACTGGCCTTGCCCGTGCACTCCTGGAAACAAGCAGGGAAACAGCTCTAGGTAGGGCAGCGTCCTCTAAGAACCCGCCCATGAGCCAAATGCAGTGCCCTCAAGTAGCCCTTACCCTGTGCACTGGCTTCAGGTTGTTCTCGTTGGGCTTGAAGCGGACGATGGTCCTGTACACTGAATCCAGGTGCCTGCCTCTGATCGTGATTTTGGACCCTCTGGAGTTGAGAGAAATGCTGAGTGTGACGGTTGAACAAAAAAACATACAACAAATAACACTACCCCACCCAATGGCATGGAATGTCCTAGATAGCCCTGAAACACAGAACAGTGGTATATGGCAAGCCACCTGGACAGATACCGCTCATTAAGGAGGAAGACCTTAGATCATTTAGGCTGTCACGCTCAAGAGTCAACAGAGCTCTGCGCGGAGGTGGGCAGTCCAGCAGGGTGTTTATTCTCCATTAACAGAGTGCACATGTCACACTAAACACTCCTACTCCTGAACTACCATCTGCCGAATAAAGCGGAGATACTCTCAGTGATGTGCGCTCACCTGTCAAAGCTGCAGTCGGGCAAGACCTCGGTGATTTCCGGCGTCTCTCTGAAATGGAATATCTTGGCGGAGAGGCGGTGTTCGTCGATATGCATCCTGAGATCGGCGTCTTTCACCTCGGACACGCTTTGAGACAGGCAAACGATGGAGGAGATGTTTCCCTTCAATACTGAAACACTGGAGGCACAGAGAGCTATATTTAGAATCATGCAATACATTCTTTCTGGTCAACCTGAAACAGCTCTCTTTTGGACGCTACACACCTAAATGACTAAATGAACTGAAGTGCAATTTCAGCTGTAGAAAACATTAATGTAATTATTCGATAGTAAATTAAAAAAAGAAGTGTGAACAGTAAATAGAATACGCTGGTCAAACTATTGGATCAAACTATTGGATCAAAGGAAAGATATCTATATTTAGACTCAGACGGCCCATGTAAGACTAAAGATTTGTTTTAAATAGTAAGAAAAACAAATAGTTTTATTATATTTTCTAATCTCTTTAAAATAATTATTTCCACAACTATTGATTACATATACAGCAGACGTAGATGCTCAGATAGACAGAACGATACATAAATAAGATATCCACATAGATACCATCACAAATTAAAGACACAGGCACATGGGCACTGTCTGTGCTCCTTCACCTTTTGATCGGACACGTAGCCTCACCCACAGTGACTCCCCTGGTCTTCCCTGCATTCAGGTGAGGCCCGGTCATGGTGATGAGGGTGCCCCCGACCCGTGGCCCGTAGTCCGGATGGATCTTCAAGATGTCCGGCACCTAGCCGGTAGACAACAGCCCATTAGAACTCACTAGCTATGGGTCTACCCTGCAAGTTTCACATTTAAAAACTATGTACAGAAATACAGTCAAGCCGGAAAGTCTGAACACTCCTTTCACCTATCCACATTTTATTACGTTACAGACATATTCTACAATAGATTGAGTTCATTTTTTGCCTCAAACATCTACACACAATAGCCAATAATGACGAAGTGAAAACAGGTTTTTAGAAAATATGCAATTTTATTTTACTGACAAAAATAGGTTATTTAGGGGTTACATATCTGTACACACCCTTACCCTAATACTTGGTTGCTGCACCTTTGGCAGCGATTACAGCTTCAAGGCATCTTGGGAAAGAAGCTACGAGCTTGGCACACTTGTTTCTGGACATTTTTGCCAATTCCTCTTGGCATATCCTTGCAAGCTCCGTCAGGTTGGATGGGGAGCGTCGGTACACAGCCATTTTCAGCTCTTTCCACAGATGTTCAATTGGATTCAGGTCTGGGCTCTGGCTGGGCCACTCAAGGACATGCACAGACTTTCTCCGAAGCCACTCCTTTGTTCTCTTGGCTGCGTGCTTCGGGTCGTTGTCATGTTGGAAGGTAAACCTTCGCCCCAGAGCGCTCTGGAGCAGGTTTTCTTCAAGGATCTCGGTGTACTTAGCTGCATTCATCTTTCCCTCTATCAGGACTAGTCGCCCCGTTCCCGCTGCTGAAAAACATCCCCACATCATGATGCTGCCACCGCCATGCTTCACTGTAGGGATGGTATTAGCCAGGTGATGAGCGGTGCCTGGTTTCCTCCAGCTTGGTATTCAGGCCAAAAAGTTCAATTTTGGTGTCATCAGACCAGAGAATCTTGATTCTCATGGTTTGAGAGTCCTCTAGGTGCCTTTTGGCAAACTCCAAGCGGGCTGTGATGTGCTTTTTACTAAGGAGGGGCTTCCGTCTGGCCACTCTACCATAAAGGCCTGATTGGTGGAGTGCTGCCTGGATGGTTGATCTTCTGAAAGGTTCTCCCATCTCCACAAGGATACGCTGGAGCTCTGTCAGAGTGACCCTCGGGTTCCTGCTCACCTCCCTGGCCAAGGCCCGTCTTCCCCGATTGCTCAGTTTGGCCAGGTCTAGGAAGATTCTTGGTGGTTCCAAACTTCTTCCATTTGCGAATGATGGTGGCCACTGTGCTCTTTGGGACCTGTAAAGCTGCAGAGATTTTTCCGTACCCTTCTCCAGATCTATGCCTTGAGGTCTGCAGACAATTCCTTTGACCCCATGGTTTGGAGTTTGCTCTGACATGCACTGTCAACTGTGGGACCTTATATAGGCAGGTGTTGGCAATCCCCAATCATGTCCAATCAATTGAATTTATCACAGGTGGACTCCAATTAAGTTGTAGAAACATCTCAAGCAGTATCAGTGGAAACAAAATGCACCTCAGCTCACTTTTGGGTGTCATATCAAAGGGTGTGCACACTTGTGTACATATGATATTTTACTATTTAGATTTTTAATAAATTAGCACAAATGTCTAAAAACCTGTTTTCACTTTGTCATTATGGGCTATTTTGTGTAGAATTTAGAGACAAAAAATCAATCTATTGTAGAATATGTCTGTAACGTAATAAAACGTGGATAGGTGAAAGGAGTGTTCAGACTTTCCGGCTTGACTGTATACGTAGGTAAGCCCAATGACTTGGCTCTTTTTTATGACGTACTGTAATGATTTTATTTAGGCCGGGTTTCAGCACATTCCTATGCAGAAGGACAGGGAACCCAGTGGCTCTGCACCACTGGCCTGTAACAGTACAGAAATCTACTGTAAAAGGGCACATTACCACAAAGGTGAACCCCCGAATCTGAGCTTTTCCGTCGATGGAGTAGCGGCCCTCCACCTTCCCTTCATGCACCTCTGCCGTGATATTGACGGGCTGAAAGAGTTCTGTAGTACCTGCGTGAATCTGACACACCAAGCTGGGGAACATGAGAACATACATTTAACCCAAAACCCCCAAAAAAAAAAAAAAACCCAAAACCCCAAAACACAGGTATGTCTTTAAAAAAAGATACTCCCCATATCTTATCTCTTATCTCATCACTCTGGATAATAGCATTTGCCAAATCATAAAATGTAAATGTAAGTTACTTACAATTTGCTAATGCTAATTCAAAATACTAATTTTAGTATTATGTTATTTATAATTCTATAAAAAATTGAATAATACTATGCACATCAGCACATTACTGATGGAATGCTAATCACATCAGCACATTATTAATAATGTGCACATAAGCACACCATTAATATGACTACTGCAATACTACTTGCATCAAAAAAACTTCAAATAGAAACACCATTCAAATCAATACATTGGAAATACTACAAAAAATATTCACAGTAGCAACAACCTATAGTGCTAATGCTACGATGTTCACATCTGCAAAACAAACATGACTAGCACTCCCATGTCAATGGTAGTACTTCCAAAGCAAGACAACTCTAAAACGAACACAATTGAAATAAGCACAACGCTACGACCATTAACATCTGAATAAAAATAGCGCTATTATAAGGAACATCGATTTCATAAGCAGTAAGTAGTTTAGTCCCTGTGCGGCTGGCTATTACTTACTGCGTGCTGTTGCTCTTCTCAGGCATCACAGTGCAAGCGGTCTGTCCAACTCTCACCAGGTGGGTTTTAGGACTGATAGTGGTCCGCAGAGGTGTCTGGAATTCCCAACCACACAGGGTCAACTCCGTCTGACCATCGGGGGGCGCTGTCTTAGGGAAGAACTGTGCCAATCGAGAAATCACATTACGCAATTAACAGCTGCTCTGCAAACCGCTTGTTCTCACCATTTTTTTCTTCTTTTAAACAAAGATAGGACAGGTATGGGATTAAAATATCAAGCAGAGCAAGTGAGTGCATCGTAAGGTATCCCCATAAATATCTGTTGAAAGTCCATGATGCAAGAAATAATTATCGAGGCTTCTGTTTGCCTGACATAGCAGAAATACCTGAAACAAACCAGAAGCCGCATGCATTTTTATTCAAGTGCTTGAGGAGCGTACTCAGTGGCCAAACCTAAGGATGGATTAACTGGGGAGTGGCTGATTTACCAAAGGTTAGCAAAGGATAGCTCTAAGTTCCACTAAAGACAATGGAGACAGCCAGAAAATTGAAGGTTTCCCTGTGCATGTTGGCTTTTTATGGAAGAAATACATGAAGAGATATAGCTCAAGCGTCTCTGATCTAATTAAGCTTTGAAACTTTAAGAACAGCCAGTGAGTGAAAATGAAAGGAAATAATGACAACAATGCACATGACATGGAGCGCGCCCCAACGACGAGAGGAGAGAGGACAGCACGGAAGCTAGCACTGAGGAAGGATGGGAAGATGGACAGGAAATTGCAGATTTGATGGATTTGAAGGAATAAGTGAGGAAAGACTGCAGACAGCACACTGTAGCCTTAGGGACTAAATACAGAGTTCACACAGGACTGGAGAGGCAGGCAAAAAAGATTCCTACAATAATAATGCACCCTTTTACGACACTAAGCACAACATTTCAGGCCAGGTTCCAAACAGTATTTGTACTTAACTTTCACTAAATAATACACATCTGTATTAGTTTTGAGTCAATGTTAAGTTAAAAAAAATAATAAAATCCCATAACCGCTGTCCCATATACTGTAGAAGGGTTTTCCTATCACGGACCGAGGACCTCACCTCAGTGATGCTGGGTGGACAGGACTCGTTCCTCCATCGGCCAGCGCAATCGCCCTCCCAGGAACAGACCCCCCTCACACCACCCACACCCCATGAATGTGGGAGCCTTCAGACACATGGCGCAGGTCAGGAAATGATGACAGCCTGGCCCCTTCTGTGGCACAACAATCATCTGGCAGACGAGAAAGGGCACTGTTACTGCCACAGGCACGGTCAGACAAAGCTGGGCTGCCCTTCTATAGCCGGGCTCCTTCTGAGCTGTCTCCCCACAAGGGAGGTGTTTCTCACCACTGTTTGAGTGTTTTTCTTCCCTTTGGGGAATTTGTTTGCCTCACTGTACGTTTTTATTTTCTTTGGAGGGGGGGGGGGGGGGGGGGGGGGGGGGGGTCATGGTTATTTTCCTATTTCCTGCTTTCCTGTAAACCATCTGTGGGAGAGTGTTTCTGTAAAAAGGTGTGGTTGCATTATTGCACATATTGTTTGCTCAACCACACAGGAGGCATTACCACATCAATAAATCCCCCGCCCCCTCCCCAGGCCTGGGACTGTACCCTTACTAAGCAGGTTCTAGCAATGTCATCCTGACTGCCAGGCATGGACGTTACGATATAATATCAGTAATGGCACAATACAGGATATATAAAGGATTCAGTCAATATCTTATAATAATAGAGATTAAGAAGATGAGGATGACTACTCTTATTCTTTTGTATTATTGTAATTGTAGTGCGTGGAGTTGAGGACAAAAGCATTAAAAGACAGAAGAACTAAACCATTCTTCTCGTCTTTGAATGCGACAATTAAACAAATTCCATTATCTAGATTTTAAAACCGTTTACATTAAAGCTTGTTGGCATTAAAATTATAGGATAACAAAAAAAAAAACATGGAATGAAACATTGCTTAAGGAGGTAGTTTGTTGATGGGATGTATTTTTCTCTGCCCCTGAAGTGCTACCAGTCAGACGTTGTAGTATTGTTGGCTGTTAAAAAAAAACCTACATAGCCACCACATATGAAAAGTAAGAAACTACGAGAAAGTAGGAAAAAAGACAAATATTTCTTAATGTCCAGCTCAAACCTTTTTGTTATGATACAGTTATATAGATAATGACATTACCTTGTTTCCGACTACAAAGAGTAAGGATTCTGCTGAGTACACAGAGGCGATGGAGGACACTCTCTGGTTCTCTACCAGGGAGTAATTAGCAAAGATGATGGGGCTGGATCTTCTCAGGACCAGCTGCCAACAACAAAGAAAGCTTCATTAAAGATTAATCCCATTTCCCATAGCTTACAAGCACTCACCCGATACTCTCTGTATCATGGCTGTGCTTTGCTGCAAATCCTCAAAAGCCTGCCGGAGGCAATACTGTACAAGCACCAGAACTTAATTCAAGTGAAATTAAAAGGCAGTTTTGCCTCCAGGTTCAGAAATATACTGACACAGCATATTTGGGAAACGTGAGAAGCCAGTATGGAATGCAACACTGTGCTACCAAGCGCGCAAAAATATTTTGCTCAGTTTAAAATATAAATTCATTAAGACTTGATGGCCCAGGTTATTAACAAAGAATGGACATAGGTTTCCTACATTTGACACTAATATTGACCCATAAAATGGCTTACACTGTTACTCCTGCTAAAGTATATTAATAAAGAAGATACAAAACCAACTCTCTATTTCAGTGCACTGCTTTTCTGATCTTTCAGCTTGTTAACAAGAAAATTAGGCGCACTTCCTGTTAGTCGAGCATATTCGCAAATGGTGAGCTGAAAATGCTGAACTCTTAGGGCCCGATTTACTAAGACCCTTAGCTGTGCAAAAGAGTTCAAGAGTTGGAGCTTTTGTTTTTATGTCGCAGGGTTTTTGCTTAAGAGTTCAGCACTGAATTTACGAGTCAAAGCAGATTATGACAGAGCGTTGGCTAAGTCCTCCGCTCTGATGGCCGCCCTTGCCCGTGTCGTACCTGCAGCAGCCGGCCGTCAGAGGTCCCTATATGCGCCACGGTCTTGTTCTCGATGGTGGTGACCAGCAGGGAGGTCAGGAGGACGTTGCGCATCTCCCTGTTGAAGAGGTCCACTCTGTAGTAGGGCTGGGACACCATGGTGGGCTCGTCCTTGCACGTGGCATTGTTCTCCATGCTCTTCATGTTGGCACAGAGGTGAAGATATGAAGAATAAGTGGGCGGGAATTTGTACATAGCGCAAGTAGAGCAGAGAGCAAGCGCATCAGGGCCTTACTGCATTCACACAGCGCAGGTTAATAGGAAGGGCCGGAGATTCCATAGCATTACTGCACGTTCCAAATTAATTTAAAATACCAATAAAGCATCAGTGAGAAATCCAGATCCAGGATAATGACAGCTTTATGCTCCTCAATTAAATTGCAAATAACATAAATAATCTGTTAATGGCAATTTAGGTACCATTAAAATGAATATAAATCTCTTCAAATGTCATGTCAAGTTAATTGAAGCCTTGGTTAGTTATAGATGGAGCTCTGACAGATATGTTTGGCGAGATGTGCCGAATGCACTCAATTTCAATGACCCCGAGAGGACAGATCTGTGATTGCCCACAGAGCCGTACTGTATGCCACTTTAACAAACACAGAGGCACACAGGTCATTTCCTCAGGATCTTAAGCACTTCTACATTTTGTATTCATGTGCCGTCAGGCTAAAACACCTTGGAATGCGACGACAGTCTCTAATGTGTCCCTCTACACCACTTTCCTTAAGAGTGCTAACCTGATAACATCTGGCATTTTTGTTCGGGTTTATAACATGTTTTCATCAGTGGATATTGAAAAAAATGAAACGTAGATGCACTGTTTTCCCACTTTGCTACATTCAGTGAGAGAGATTACACCAAACCGCCTTTTTAAAAATAAACACGTCCTACTATGTCAACACAATAACGGATATAAATATTGCAGGGCCCTGTCATTATTTTCCCCCTCAAATAACATTCATCACCCTGTTGCCAAACAACACAAGTAGATACTTGTGTTACTGTTGATGATCTCTAATAGCCAGTGAGAGGATTTCCTCATAAATTTGACAAGATAGTTTCCTGTAGCATGGCTACAGTAGCTCTCTTCTACGCCAGTCTCACTCAGGTATAACAGCTAGGAGCCAGGTACAGTCAAGCCGGAAAGTCTCCCCACACCTTTCACCTTCTCCACGTTTTATTACGTTACAGACATATTCTATGATAGATTGAGTTAATTTTTTGTCTCAAAATTCTACACAAAATAGCCCATAATGACAAAGTGAAAACAGGTTTTTAGAAATTTGTGCTAATTTATAAAAAATCCAAATGTAAAATATCATATGTACACAAGTGTGCACACCCTTTGATATGACACCCAAAAGTGAGCTGAGGTGCATTTTGTTTCCACTGATACTGCTTGAGATGTTTCTACAACTTAATTGGAGTCCACCTGTGATAAATCCAATTGATTGGACATGATTGGGGATTGCCAACACCTGCCTATATAAGGTCCCACAGTTGACAGTGCATGTCATAGCAAACTCCAAGCCGTGGGGTCAAAGGAATTATCTGCAGACCTTAGAAACAGGATTGTGTCAAGGCATAGATCTGGAGAAGGGTACGGAAAAATCTCTGCAGCTTTACAGGTCCCAAAGAGCACAGTGGCCACCATCATTCAAAAATGGAAGAAGTTTGGAACCACTAAGAATCTTCCTAGACCTGGCCGCCCGGCCAAACTGAGCAATCGGGGGAAGACGGGCCTTGGCCAGGGAGGTGAGCAGGAACCCGAGGGTCACTCTGACAGAGCTCCAGCGTATCCTTGTGGAGATGGGAGAACCTTTCAGAAGATCAACCATCCACGCAGCACTCCACCAATCAGGCCTTTATGGTAGTGGCCAGACGGAAGCCCCTCCTTAGTAAAAGGCACATCACAGCCCGCTTGGAGTTTGCCACAAGGCACCTAGAGGACTCTCAAACCATGAGAATCAAGATTCTCTGGTGTGATGAAACCAAAATTGAACTTTTTGGCCTGAATACCAAGCGTCACATCTGGAGGAAACCAGGCACCGCTCATCACCTGGCTAATACCATCCCTACAGTGAAGCATGGCGGTGGCAGCATCATGATGTGGGGATGTTTTTCAGCAGCGGAAACGGGGCGACTAGTCCTGATAGAGGGAAAGATGAATGCAGCTAAGTACACCGAGATCCTTGAAGAAAACCTGCTCCAGAGCGCTCTGAACCTCAGACTGGGGCGAAGGTTTACCTTCCAACATGACAACGACCCAAAGCACACAGCCAAGAGAACAAAGGAGTGGCTTCGGAGAAAGTCTGTGCATGTCCTTGAGTGGCCCAGCCAGAGCCCAGACCTGAATCCAATTGAACATCTGTGGAAAGAGCTGAAAATGGCTGTGTACCGACACTCCCCATCCAACCTGACGGAGCTTGCAAGGATATGCCAAGAGGAATGGGCAAAAATGTCCAGAAACAAGTGTGCCAAGCTCGTAGCTTCTTTCCCAAGATGCCTTGAAGCTGTAATCGCTGCCAAAGGTGCAGCAACCAAGTATTAGGCTAAGGGTGTGTACAGATATGTAACCCCTAAATAACCTATTTTTGTCAGTAAAATAAAATTGCATATTTTCTAAAAACCTGTTTTCACTTCGTCATTATTGGCTATTGTGTGTAGATGTTTGAGGCAAAAAATGAACTCAATCTATTGTAGTATAAGTCTGTAATGTAATAAAACGTGGAGAAGGTGAAAGGGGTGGGGAGACTTTCCGGCTTGACTGTATATAATCGGCTATAATGGAGAAGTGATGATTGTGAAATTAAAGTCCCTGAATTCCACAAAAAGTTCCTGAGTTCCGGAACAGGTTCTTCCGGTGGAAATGGGGCTATTTATACTCAAACATAAGGCAAATTTCAAGCTGGTCTACGACTTTTAGGGAGATATTCTTTCTGGGCTTAAAATTCATATAAAAGAAGTTTATCCTTTTCTCCTGATATCTGAAGTTGCCCTCGGCACACGCTGCCAAACGTTGATACTCCTATATAGGTAACATAGTCTTGTTCACATGTGATCAATACTGTAGGGCTGTACCCTAGTTCTGCAAATAATTGACACAAAACACTCATCACAAAACACTCGTCTTCTTGTGGTCTCTGCAAAACAAACCACCCTTGTTTACATTTAAAAGTCCAACTGTAGATATCTTCTGGGGTCAACGGCATTATAGCAGTACACATGTAATGCATAATTTCAAATTTTGGTTGGATTACACAAGCAGAACTCGAATCTGGAACATGGATTCTGATGAGTTTTTCCCTAGCTCAATGAACCTTTGCTGGAAACGCTTTGCAACGTGATTAAAAGCAAGCATTTATGAGGATGTTTAATCCATGGCTAATTCTGTGGTAGTGCTTTTAGTGCCACTCTTCCGAGAAGAGATAAATCAATGAAACCTCGTAAACGCAAGCCCCCACATGCATACGCACTCAAAGGTACCAGGGACGTGTGCCAAGAGAGTCTGTTACAAAACTACGACGACATGTAACCGATTTAATAGTGACCTAATTGGTTTATTGCCGCTGCCCATCTGTATCAGGCCTCTACTTTGGAGCTAGAGTACGCCTGATCCTAATTCAGGATTCTCAAAACTGACCAAACATTTCTTAATGTCCCCCCCCCCCCCCCCCCCCCCCCGGATGTCGGGGAACACATCTGTTTATCGAGGCATCGTTAGGGCGTCGGACGAAAACGCGAAAGGAGAGATAATGTGATTGAGCCGACGTGTTGCTGCTTGGCGCCCGCGATGCTGTTCCTGCTTTCGTTTGTGACGGCTGGCCACGATCCCGCTTCACTCATCCGTTCCTCTGTCTGCTCCGGCTTCCCGGCACTGTACGACTGGGGAGTTAAGGGTGATTGTTTGTAGGCTTGGTGGGATGGTTATTAGTGGCCTCGCATTTCCAGCTGTATTCACTCTGTGTTCCTGGGGTGCCCTAGGGACTGACTGGTCAACATCACTTAAATCTGCGCAACCCTGCTATTCTGAGACCTAAATAGAGGCAACTTTATTACCAGCTTCCTGCCTGAACCGGGGACAGTTTCTCTTATTAAAGGCTAGTGAACAGGACACTGATTCAGTGTTGCCATTACTGTTCCACTCTACTAGAAATCCAACTTACTGACAAGCAAAATAATGATAAGACCACTGCATATTGTTACTATACACAATGTAGATGAAAGGACGCTGAATGGAATATGTACCTGATCAAAATTATTTTTAAGTCACTAGTAAATTGCGTTCACCTTTTTGTAATACTGAAAAGATGTGATATTGATACACACACATACACAAACATGCCATTTCTTAAAGAGGAGTATAAAAGAGGCATGCGGTCTTGCATTACCGAAAAAAGAATTACCGAAATAAAAGCATCCCCATCATTACCGAGACCACAGCAATGACACCATATCTGGGTAACAACAAAAAAAAGACTTAATTGCTTATGGCATGATATGTAAATTTGATATAAATAAATTTCTGTAAGACAAACAATAAAATATAATTTAATAGAATTCAAGTAAAACAATGACTGCAGTGTGCCTGTATTGTAGCTGTGATGGTAGTTTACATATTGGCTGTCTTGTAACTCTGTATAAGCTATTCTTGTTCTTGCTCCTGCATTTCGTTTTTTTTTTTGTTTTTCTGATGGCTATGGATAAGTGCCTCTACCAGTTGCATGAATTAATAGCGATCATTTTGGAGAGCTACCGTACATCTGGAAACAGCTTGGTGAGAGCAAAATGGACATATGCTCATGAATGAAATAACAGGAGCTGGAGATGGTGATTGAGCTTCACTCCTTAGTCCCTGGTGTCCATAACAGTAATCACAGCAATGTTTTGAAGTCATTCCTAAACTGTGGATGTTACGCCATAAACATAATGATGAGAAGAGGCAATTATATCTTCCCTTCCTTTAATTGCATTAGCTGGTTACATTATGTAATGGATTAATTTCATTATCCTTAAAGGATTGTGATGAGCAGCTTAACGGATGACACAAAGTTTCATGTTTATTTCTTTGTATGCCTCTTCTGTTTTTTTTATGCAATTTTGAATGCTTAATCGTGCTCGTGTTGCAACACTCATCACACGCAACCTCAGTTGTCGATTTGGAAGAGCTCAGACAAGCATGTACGCAAGTCGGGCTTGCAGACTGTGAGTCAGAGGAAAACACTTTGTGAGCAGCTCAACAGATAATAATAATAATAATAATGCATGGCATTTTTATAGCGCCTTTCTAGATACTCAAAGCGCTTTACAATGATGAGGGGGAAACTCGCCTCTACCACCACCAATGTGTAGCACCCACCTGGGTGATGCAACGGCAGCCATTTTGCACCAGTATGCTCACCACACATCAGCTGAGGTGGAGAGGGAGAGAATAATTTTTTTTTAGCCAATTAAACTGGGGGATGATTAGGTGGCAGATTGAATGAGCCTGGGTTGGGAGTTTAGCCAGGACACCGGGGAAACCCCTACTCTTTACGATAAGTGTCATGGGATCTTTAATGACCACAGTGAGTCAGGACCTCGGTTTAACGTCTCATCCGAAAGACGGCATCTCCTACAGCACAGTGTCCCCATCACTGCACTGGGGTTTATTTGACCAGAGGGAAGACTGCCCCCTACTGGCCCACCAACACCACTTCCAGCAGCAACTTAGTTTACCCCAGAGGTCTCCCATCGAAGTACTAACCAAGCCCACAACCTGCTTAGCTTCAGCCATTCAGCAGGCGCAGATTGCATAGTGGTATGGCTGCTGGCAATGCGGCACCTGATCAACCAGTGCTGTGCTGCCATGCACTGAAACACTCTCATTATGGCCAACTGAAGCTCCTCCATCTCACAGTCGACACTGGCATGATCAGTACCAGACCGTGGTGCCCATCCATGCACTAGACCACTGCCTTAACAGGATGTACCACCCAGGAGCCCCTTTTTTTTTGTTTTCCATTCTCAATGACCCTAGAAGCAGCCTTTCATGCATGTACATACATTTTTCCTTCAATCAATGCAAGGAAAAACATGGCCCAGGTAAGTGTGTTTCCATGGGTTCTGTTCCTGTGAGAGTGAGGAAGGAAAGACTCATCAAATGCAACAGAATGGCAGGGAGGAGAACCCACGTGACAGCCCCAGATCATGATATCACTGATAGCCCCTAAGAGAATCAAGCCCTAGCTTAATCTATGGTCAAATAAAACTGCAGGAAGTGGGAAAGGGATGCACAGGAAGTAGGACGTAACCCGCTCTGGCTCTGTGCTGTGGTTGGGATGAGATCGGAGTACTACGTCCAGAGCCATCAGCGGGATTTTCTTCTGTCCAGGAGAGGGGAGTCGAAGGAACAGGGCCAAAGGGAAAGCTGTAAAGGCTATGGATTGGCTGGAGATTAGGTGAGTGCTCTGCTACCTGCTGTTATTCAGGATACGGATGTTATTCAGCCTAATACCTCACAACAAGCTGACACACACAGAATAAAACCATCGCCTTGTATCTCTCTTTTTGTTTTTTTGCTTCTCCCAGATTTAAGAAACCGCATACTGGATAAAGCAAAGAAACACTTTGTGAAATTCCATATTAGCACTAGCTCTAACTTCACGTTCCAGCCAGAAGTGTTAGTGGAGAGCAGAAAGTTTATCACCTGTCCTATCAGTGAATAAACATGATGAAATAAAATGCAATGCATCATGGATTTCTGGACATCTTCTGAGATGTAAACAAAAAAGCCATAATCCCAAGCAAAAAATCCATAGTGTGGATGGTTACCATGTCTATTTCACATGCACAAGGCTAAAACTGTAATGGGGCGTGACGTGTGAGGTAGGAGGAGCCAAACGCAGCAAGGGGATTCTTTAAGCCCTTAGGCCACTAAGGCGGGAAACCCCGCAGATAAGGGAGGAGACAAGACAGGGAACACGTACCAAAGCTACTAACCGGCTCACTGTGACACACCAATAAGTAGAAGCGCAAACGCCAGGTCTTTCATTAAGAAAACCAAGCCAAGCGAATAGAACAAAGCACTAGAAGCACTAGGCTCTCAAACTTCTACAAGGTAAGTGACTAGAGAACGAGCCGGAAATAACAAATGCCCTGTCTCGGTAACGAGACACATAAGAACAGGCGAGTAGCATAATGGCACAAACAAAACACACAACAAACACTGAAAACTAATGCGAATTACAATTACCAGGAGGCGAAACGAACGGGATCTAACGTTCCAAGGCTACTCTCAGAGACTAGTAGTCAAACGCAAACATGTCCACAACATCGCCCAATCTTCCCCACAGGAAGACATGCACCGACAGACGAAACAGAACTACAGTTCCGAACAAAACCGTCAAACTCCATATCAGGATAAAAGGCACACAGGGAAAGGACGAAAGGACAGCTGCACCGGAATTATCGGCTAACTGACTAACACGAGTATAGAGAATAAAAGCCCTGCCTCTTGGTAAAGAGGAATGTAACAAGAAGGCGAAGGAACAAAGATAACGTTCCGTGGCTAGTTTCATAAGCTCGCAGTCACATGCATAAATAAAGAGGTAAACTCCCGATCTCCCAGGAGGGAGAAACATTTTACAGGAGAGCCGACGGAGCACCGCAGTCCCATAACTTTACTAGCAGAATGACTAGCTTAAATAGAAAACACACGCCCTAGCCTCTCAGTAAAGGGAAATGTAACGAGGCGAGGGAACCAATAAGTAAAGTTCCAAGGCTATAATGAGGCTCGCAGTCACACGCAAACATGTCCACAACATCGCCCAATCCTCCCCACAGGAAGACATGCACCGATAGACGAAACAGAACTACAGTTCTGAACAAAATCGTCAAACTCCATATAAGGATAAAGACACAAGTCATGCACCGACAGACGAAACAGAACTACAGTTCCAAACAGAATCGTCAAACTCCATATAAGGATAAAAGGTACAAGACATGCATCGACAGACGAAACAGAACTAAAGTTCGTAACAAAATCGTCAAACTCCATACACGGATAAAGGCACACAGGGGCGAGAGGACAGCTGCACCAGAATTATCGGTTATCTGACTAACGCAAGCTCAATAGAAAATACTAGCCCTGCCTCTAAGAATGAATAGAGCCCTAAAGTCAGTATGTTAAAACACCCTGTCTCTTAATAAACAAACTCCTCTTGCTATCACGAAAGACAGCAGATAGAGAGAGGAGAAAGAGACAGAGAATGGCAAACGATCTAGGCAAAAAGGACAAACAAAGAACTGACCAGAAAGCGGCAACTGAAATGAGCACACAAAACAGGAATTCAACCTGAAGCTCAAAGCACAAAGGCCAGTACCGCAAAACTCCAATAAAAGCACAACGGAGCAAAATGGTCTCCTTAAAAACACTAGATCAATCATACGACTAAAACTTTAAAAGGGCAAAAATAAACCGCACACAAAACAGCACAAATAATGCCATACAACACACCACAGCACAAACAACAAACAATCAATATCGAAGCCCAGAACAAAAGGAACATGGGCTTAAATAGCTCACCGGCAACCATGTGCAGCTGTGCAACGTTGATGAGAACTTCTTTGCGAGAAGAAGGAAAGGAGCCAAAACTCCACCAACGAAGCAGCGCCCACTAGTGGCGACCGAGGAACACGACCGCAAGGGAAAAAGGGTCATAAACCATGACAAAAACCCCAATGGAACAATTTCTTGGCTGTGGTTCAGCGTGCCGTGTTTCCCAGGCAACAACATTATCAACAAGAATACCAGCATACTTACGTCAATGTCATCAGACCAAATCAAATCTCATCAATATGATTCTGCACCACTCAGTAATGTAAGCAACCCCCCCCAGCATTCACACACACACACACACACACACACACACACACACACACACACACACACACACACACACACACACACACACACACACACATAAGCACAGAAAACATTATTTTGTTTTAGAACGTAGTAGAGTCTAAATCCGTGTCACCCTGTGTTAGTGATTAAGTTAAAAGAAATTGTGATAAATCATACAAACATAAGGAACAAAGAAGAAAAATAAAATAGCTCATCTGCTAAATGAATAAAATAAGTAAATAAATACTTAAATAAATAAGTAAATAAAGAGCATAATGTTTTATCTAATGGGCAGCAATGTGTAATAGTAATTTGGGAACTTTGGTTGTTAACAGAGGGTTGTACAGCTAAAGTATATCATGGGTACTTTGTCCTATTTGGCAATGCACTGTTTACTGTAAATATGGAAACTATTTCAGTTTTTGTACTGGATAACAACAACCACAGCCATACTATTTTAACTGTGGATTGAATACATTTTTTATCATATTTTTTAGTCTTTCCACTGTGTACAGTATATCATCTTTATATCAGTCTTTATTCATACTCTAGTCTTAAATATAAAACTCAGCTGTATGATGTAATGGGACATTGTTTGTGTACAGTACATCAATGTGCTGTTATGTCAATCCCAATTATATTACTGTGAACATTACATTACATTCAGTTAGCCCAGGGTGACAGGGTGATAGGGGGAAATATCAGTACAATGACCTGATTAATATGGGCAATAGTGCCAGGTCTGGATAACAACATTCCCATACTAGGGAGTAAAGATGCAACATCACTAGTGCAAGATAACTATGCTAACCAAGAACCAAAATGCTAATTCTAAATACATACAGATTAAAGTGTGCAAACTATACTTGAATATTGTTTTACATATTAGGGGATTGAAACGGAACCTAATGCAATGACTTTTCTCCATATTCTTTATGTCATAAAAAGAATGCTGTTTTGGTCAACTCAACCTTCTTCAAGACTCATTTAACGATCAGAGATTAATCAGCAGACATCTGTATTTCTAGTCCATCCAAGAAGCATGAGTAGGGTTCTATGTGAACGGTGCCCATTAACCTTCCACTTGGCAAACAAAATAACACCAATGATGTGGTGCACTGGGCCTATATCCTCTTTACGGATACTCATCGCTGCCTGCTTAATGCATCTGACATTGAGATGACCCTGAACAATGTGATCCTTCCAGGAGTGAACACAACATCCTTCACTGCACAAGTTACATTGGCAGCTTGTGTGTGCATACCACAAGATTCTTGTCCAAAAAGTGGATTATATTTAAGATTTACTTTCTCCCAGTATTTTTATTTTTTTCTCAACAGAACACCATGTTCCACAAACAAGTTAAGCACCGGCCCCCTTCAAAATTTTGACTTCCTTACACTTTATTTCTACTTAATGATGAATAAGTATTATTGAAGGGTGTAAAGTAGTTTTCCTGTAACATTCCGCTCCCATCCTATTGTTTCTCCGTGTTTTCCTTCTCCCCGTTTCGTGTTTGTCTCTCCGTGTTTTCCTTCTCCCCGTTTCGTGTTTGTCTCTCCATTGTCCGTGTTTCCCCCGTGCTGCAGGTTGGGCGTGTTTTCCCGTTTGTGCCACTCTGTTTCACCACTCCTGTCTCAGCCTATCCCATTCCCCCGTCTCGCATGCATTCCTCACTCTCCGCTCTGTTCAATCACGCTCGCATACATTGGCACGCATTTCATAATTGATTCCAATTAATACCTACATTTAGTCACCCGGTGTTTTCTGTCCTGTGCTAGTTCGTTAATGCTTGTAGTCTGAAACCTCTGGTCCTGTCTGGTTCTTGTCTAGTCACCTAGTCCTACAGTTTAGTTCTGTTTTGGTGTTTATTCACTCTGCTAAACTGTTAAGTCCTAGTCTGTTCAGTCTGAAACGGCATTACCCGCTGTTCATTATCCTGTCTCGCTAACAACCTTTGTCCGCTTTAAGTCTGCCAATCTGCAGTTGTCTGAGAATCCCTGCCTGTGTTGCGGTTTCCCTGCCTACCACCTGACGTTTGTGCATGCAGCTTGGGGCTTCTGCTATTCTACCCTGCGGCGGTCCCCGCTCACAGCCAATGCTGCGGTGCTGCTGATGTGCTGTTGCTCCTGCCTCTGCTGTCGCTGCTGCCGCCCTGCTGTTGCCGTGCTGCTACTGTCGCTGCCCTGTTGCCACGCCTGCGTCCCGCCTGGCTCCGCTGCACCGTCCTGCTCTACCGCTCCCGCTCCCGCTCATCCCCTGCTCCAAACAACCCGGTTACCTGTCGCCATCATCACCCCTGGCTTTCCCTGCTCCCACTGCTCCCGCACATTCATACTGGACTGTCTGTATTTAATTGTTCTCCCTACGCTTCAGGAGTCTAGTTCGAAGCTTAATCTATTGGATGCTTAGCGCTCCCACTCTCTGTCCTGTCTGTCAAGTCCGTCCTGTCCGTCAAGTCCAGTTCCGGCTTGGAACAATTCCGGTGAGACCTGTCAAGTCCAGTTCCGGCTTGGAACAATTCCGGTGATACCTGTCAAGTCCAGCTCCGGCTTGGAGCAATACTGTGGTACCGTTCGAGTCCAGTTCCGGCTTGGAACTTCTACTGTCTTTGCCTTTCTCCCCATGCTCAGGACTGCCCTGAGCTTAAATAAATATTGAGTTTTTGTACTTCTGTCTCCTTGTCGTGCATTTGGGTTCAGTCCTATTCCGGGGTCGTAACACTTCCATTCTCTGAGGGTGCTTTTTTTAGAGGGGTCCAGGGTTACAAGATATTACTTTAAGAGGAATATAATTTCACCAAGAATAGAAAACTCTATCCTCTCATGAACCTGTGCAGTTTAAACAGTATAAAGCAACACATTCTCTTAGCAATGTCTTATTTCAGGTGGAACAAGCAAACTCTTCAGTAAAAGCATAACATGACAAGACAATAAGGGAACTTCAAAATCATTATTATCCTTTAGGGGTTGCTTAGAAGGATGATACCCTGTACTCTTGAATAGTTTAAGAAGTGGCAGCATGAGACAACGAGGCAGGGAATGTTGCATAAAGAGAGGTTAAGATGACTCTGCAGCAGTAATGCCTTCTGGGAAATGTATCTATATTGCCAACCCGATATTGCTTGATTAAAATTTGGATGGTATATCTGGGAAAATCACATTGTTGGTGGAGGTTGCTTTGGTTGGCCAGTATGAACATCTTCCCTCTGGACCAAACAGAAATAACTATCCCCAGTGCATTGGGATGTAAAGTACACACTGGGGGGTTGCAGTACACACTGGCAGGGGAACAGTACTAAATCGAGGGGCACTTGGTCACTCCAAAGAGGGAGAAAAAAGGGGCAAACAATATTTTAAAAAGACCAATGAACACATCTGCTGCTGAGAGAACAGAAGGTTAGATGGGCAGAAAAGAGTGTGCTTGCTCTGCAGTGCTCTGCAGTGATAACTAACACCTTGGCTTGAGTCTATGTACTTTTTCACAAAAAAAGAGATTCTCCTCATAAATCTGCCACGCCTGCCGATTATGTCTGTCTGCAAGAGAGCCAAGGGAGTATTTCAGCAAACGCTTAGCCACGTCTGACTGCGGCATGACCCCTGGATAAGGTAGCACAAGTGACATAACTCATTAGTGACATATATGATAAGTTGTTGAATGATTGTTCATTGCGTACTCCTCATCACTTCACCACCCCATAGGTAAAATGATTTATGTGTACAAGAATATTTCACAAAATATAATCTGAAGAAGAATCTGGTTCTTGTAATACTGCAGCAATACTGTTTGATTCCTGGGCATTGCATTGCACTTATACCCTTCACAAATCAACTTGACCTGAAATACTTTGGCTGCAAAACATTCACAAATAAATAAATAGAATGCAATGTCTGCCAAGCAAATAAATAAAAGGAATTACTTTCATGTAGTTGCAACAGCAATATAGTTGTCACAGTAATCCAAAAAAAAAAACCTTGGCTTTTATAAATAGCCTCTGCTATATTTTATGCAAGGGATGCCCAACTTTTGAAATGGTAGATCGGCCTACTTCATAAACTCACTTTACCATTCCATTACAACATTTTTTTTTTCCTCTATAAATTTGTCGCCCAACATGGGGATGAATATCCAATTCCAATTCCACTGAATATCCAATTCCGGACTCCAAAACAGCTTCTTGTCTTCATGCCGCAGACAACAGCGAAGCTCACATAGAGCGGAGTTGGAGAAGGGACCTTTCATATATGGCTTTGACTGCAATCTACGGGCGGCAAACCGACCAGCAGGGGTCGCTTGATAGAAATGCACAAGGAGCCCTATCCTACTGCACCCTCCCATTCCCTGGGTGATGCAATCGGCAATTGCGCGTCACACTATGGAGCTAACGGCCACAGGCGGCACTGGAACGGTTTCATCCAAGGACGTGAGGCTTATCCCTGCACCACAGTGTGGTGCCCTAATCAAATGAGCCATCCAGCAGCCCCCTCCATTACAACATTTAAGATGTCAACAATAAGAGCCATATGGTAGTTTTAGTTTGAGGCAAATAAAAGGCACAGAAGTTTCAATGGAAACATATCACTGGGCAAAAGTAATCATTTGCCATCCCACCTATAGTTAGAAAAGGCATTGTCTTATATACTTGATAGTTGCTGCATATTTCACCCACAGCAGCTGCAGTGACATGCTCACAGTCCCCGTATGACATTACTTGCTCCTTCTGCAAAGACCTCATATAACAATAACTAGATAGAATTCTTGTTTCACTGAAAATAAGTTTCTCACTTCCTGTCTGGATGGTCCGGGTGTTTTTACCTTTGTTTAGCAACCTACATCATCCACCATTTTAATCGCTCTTGTCCTATTTGTAATTCTTGTATGACCTGAACTGTACATTTGCATATTATAGTTGTTTCATTCATTTGTGATTTCGCTGTTTAAACTATGATTAAATAGAGTAAAATGTAATGTAATGTAAAATACAGTTCCAGTGGCTGCATGAGACAGTCTTGGGCTGGGACAGGATGTGAGTGGCTGAACGGCTGGGCCTGCGGCGGGCTCACCTCGTGCGGACAGCTCTCACAGGGCTGGAAGTAGCAGAGCCCCCTGGAGAGCTGCTCCGGGCCAGAATTGCAGCACGCCTCCACGCCCTCGTCGATGGCCTTGTTTACGTTGTCCATGGGGAAGGCGCAAAGGGCCGAGTCATGGTCGGGCTCGCCGGAGTCGTCGGTCACGGCGAAAACGCCGTACAGGATGTCGTCCATCTCCTCGGCGCCCAACTCCTCCGCCAACTCCTTCCCCGCCCTTCCAAAGTGAGCAGCCTGCAGCACGTTGTACACCACATCCCTCCAGTCCTCCCTCCTCCTCCTCCTCCTCCTCCTCCGCTTGGGCTCGTAGCGGCACTCCAGCACCACCTCACGGTACCGCCGCATCTCCCACTCGGTGCGCGGGAGCCGGCCCAGACGCGTTTGGAAGGGGGAGGAATCCAGGCCCGGACTCTCCCTCTGAACAGAAAGGAAGTACACATACTCCTGTGTGAAGAAGCTGTAGATATAGTCAATGCGGTAGGACCCGCGCAAGCCCGGCAGCACGGTGAGGCCCTGAACGTCACCGTAGAACCCGTCCTCAGTCGACAACGGCCGACGCACCGATATTGACTTCCTGCCGTACTTCCGGGTCACACTATCATTGAGGGTTGCCGCCACGAAGAAGTAAGCCGTCTGTCCCTCCTCCACCATGGTCACCTTGGTGCCCAGGGGGCTGGCCAGACAGTCCGGACAGTTAGTCGGGGAGTTGAATTCCTTCCGAAATAAACATTTGGAGAAGGAGGGTGGCCCTTCCTCCTGAAGTTGGTGGAAAGAGCAGACGCCATACAGAGAGCTCCCGCAAGTGTACAAATACATGAAATATGAGTCAAACAGCAAGACCTGGTTATCTGTGTTCTCCAATGTGCCGGGAGTCCTTTCAATATCACACAAGTCGCAGACCCTGCATTCAGTGCTACCCACGGGACCTGTCCGCAGCACCCATTTCTTACCCAGAGTACCGTTCACCGCCTCAATAACATTCTGTGAGGCCACGTAGACCTCATCGTAGTACGGATTAGTCACAATGTTTTGTATGGGGCCGCGCGCCTGAAAGAAGGGCAGCTTGTAGGGCACAGAGAAATCCACAGCTCTGGGGGGCCTTGACGGACAGGAGTTGAGGGCATGAAGCGCAAAAGTCTGCATCCATGCACATGTCACCAGCAGGGCGGCGCTGTAGACCATCTCCACTCCGGGGGCAGGAGGACGAACACGCGGATGTCTTCCGTTACCTGCCAGACAGATGTCCCCTCCGGATCATCCTGAGAGGACTGGCAGGAGCTTTCTGGATAAAGATAAGTGTCACAATGAATGAATTAAACACTATCTTAAAAAGAAGGAATCCACCTTGCAGTAGCAACAACAGAGACAGGTTAACATGTTTTTTTTTTCCTATAGTAAAATGTCAATCTGGTTAATTTACAGGTAGATATGTTAATTATGATATTAAATACGGTATAAAAATATGACCTATTACTAACTATAAGTCTATGAGGTCATTTATACTCATACTTTATAATCACGCAAGAGAGGGTTTGGTTATAATACAATAGGAATGTGACTAAAAGCTTTTGTGTCTGGCTCAGACTACAATCAAGATTCAAGACTGTGTAGTCATGGAGACCATGTATGACAAGATCCTGAGTCATTGTTAATAAGCGTCAACAAAGTGTTACTGGCTAGAACATGTTTTAATTCTGCTGAAGATCAAAAGCTCATAACATATGTTTGTAACAACACTAACTTATTAATTTATTGTTTCAGACAGCTTCTTGTGAAACATAATGGACAATAAATGACAAACGCAAATGGATAATAATGCTGTCTGGTATTGAAAGCTAATAACTCGTAAATAAGAAATAAAACATACAGCAAAATGTGGGGCTATTGAATGGCGCATCCTGCTAAATCAGTGGTTCAGTGTAGAGGCAGCCCAGAGGCTTGTATTGAATCCTGTCATACCACTGCAATCAGTTGCCTATGCCTACTGAAGAAATAATGTATACTCCTCTGGCTCTGATGCAATGACTGTGCAGCTCAGCTGGTGAACTGCAGATATAAAGGGAGCAGTGGCTGACAGCATATACAATTTTAATAAAACAAAATACTTTTGGCAGCAGGGAAATGGCTTGTTAATAACTAGACTGTTTCAACACAATTTGAATGACTAACTGTGATAGTTGTGTTCAGACTTTGCTCTTTCTGAGTTGGAAGGCTGTTGATTAATAAAACTTGCAAAAGTAAACTTGTTAGAGTTTAATGTATTCAATTTTACACTGCCTTGTGCTGAAATTCTGACCCTTTGATTTTTCATATCAGTTTTGTCTTTTGAATGTATTACCCCAGATGCTGATGAAATGTTATGAAAATAATGATAAATAATTGAACAAAAAACAAAACCATAAACACAAGCAAAATAAAAAAAGGACCTGTATTTTTACCTATTCAAGGATTGCAGGACATTATGGTTAGGTCAAATTCAAATTCAATTAAATCAATTGTGGCAATTAACTGACAAGTATTAAAAGCATTTTTATTTTAAAAACAGCCCATAATGATTTTTCAATCAATTAATTGATTGAATTTAAATAAATTTCCCAGATTAACTGAATTAAAATAGATTTGACTGCTAGATATGATATGGCAATAATCCATAGCATCCACCTGTTATTGAATCGTTACTACATTCATATTAACAGAATTGTTGCTAATCAATATATACAGAAAGAGCTGATAATCTATGAAGCAACCTCCATGTCCTGGTTTATCACGGGGATATTGCCATATAGCACAGTGGTGGGTTCTACTATACAACCAATACTCAGCACTGAATTTGTTCAAATTACACTCTCCAAGCTCTATAGTAGCAATGGCATGAGCAGAACTTTCTGTACTTTGCAGCCAGGCAGTTTTTTTTTTTAGTTTTTTTATTTGCACACATAAAAAACCCCACAACAATACCGTGGAAACACATAGCAAGGACAGTTCAGGGTAGGTACGAAACCTGAGAGGGCTTATTCAGTTACCTCCCTTGTTAATTTATATTACACGCTACAAACTAAAAGGTTACCATCACCCCAACAGCAGAACTGCAATTCAAGAAGTGATAAAACACTTGGATTACATGCAAAACTCCTTTGTCTTACGCATTTGCTTACGTTTGTATTTATTTGTATCTTTCTCATTCCTTAAAACAACGGGCAAGCGTGCCTTGTCTTTGTTAATGCCCAAAGTACTTAGCATGTGAGCCAGAACTCCCGAGTCAATGATTAACAGAACATATCACAGCTTGGTTGTCAGGCCAGGCCTGGACCTCTCCACTTTGCATTCTTGTCACAATCCTACGTGCCTTTTAAAGTAAAAGAAGCGCACGGACTGATGGTTGTACAATATGTACCTTCTAAAGTAACAGATGAGCTGATGGTTATTCAAATACATGCCATGGAATTTTCATGGGGGTGGGGGGGGGGGGGGGGGGGGGGGGTGTCGGTCAGACAGATGCATGTAGTCCTGTGCAGTGGATAGTATTCGAAATAAGAACATGCGTGTTTTTCATCTCAGATAAATTAACTGTATGGTAGTATGTTGAATCATTTAAATGAATCATTTAAAGATTAATGCATTTACTCTGTGACACTTGTTAAATGTTAATGTGTATCGCTCCATCCAGAAATGACTTGGGCCAAGGGCTAACCACTGGCGATCATGAGCATACATATTAATTGCAGGAGCATGCTTTTTCCAAGTTCTTGCTTAATAAATCCAAGGTCAGACAAGTTTCCATTCTCTTTCATGGTGCCAGAACCGTAGAGTAGCCTCTGCATATAATTGTCATCCCTCATTTACCCAGGTTCTTGCATTTCTTGTTCAGTGGTCTGTATACGGCCTATTACTGTCATAAAGACAGAAACATCTCTTAATTCATCTTGAGTGCAGAATGTGTCAGTGTTGACTAAAATGAATCAACTGTCAGAACCGCAGTAAACCAAAAACATATGTGCATATCACCTCACAACAAACACCAGCTGTGAATCATGGTTTCTGTTTCGGGTGTCAAGTCATCAAGTCACGCTCGATATACTATACGATACTATATTGTCCTATATATATATAGTATAGTATAGTTTAACAGGATCGACATTCATTTTATTATTTTTATATTTATGTATTTTTTGGTGGTGGTGGTGGGGGGGGGGGGGGCATTTGAGTCTCAACACAATTATCTCCCTACCCCTAAATATAAATGGTTAATTGTAATTTAATTCCCCCTAATACTCCCTGATAAACACCCTAGGGGAGCCTGCTGAAGTCTATATTGCCAGACTGGCAATCTACCACAAGGATGTGGTGCCAGGTACTGTCCACATGTACTTGGATTGCAGTGCCCAAGGAAATGCTCAACAAGATCTCAGAATTACCAGCAGACTGTCCAGTGTTTGCCAGCAGACTGTCCACTCAAAAGTTCCAATATAGCTTCAAGGGCACAGCCTACACCTCCACCCCCTAAGAAAAAAACCTCCAGCCCACATAAACATTACTTTGATTGACTTGTGTGCCCTTTCTTTCTAACACTACCCGTCTTCAAACTTCCTGTGTGCAATATAACTGAGAGAAAATGCAGTCATAACTCAGGCCATATGGGGCTTCTGCTCCATTTGCTACGGTTATTCGTGTTGATATTTTTACTCATTCATAAAAACACGTATTTCTTAGTTTTCCAGTTGCCATATTTCATTAATTGTTTGGATTAATATATAAAAAGTCAAATTAGCATCCCCTCGAGGACTAGTTTACTTAAATTAAGCAAAGGAAATGTGTTTCCTCTGACTCAGGCATATTTTATTTAGCCTATTCATCTAGCCTAGTTTATTTACTAATGTAGCCTAGTATTATGTGGAAATAGGCTAAATAGCATTTTCAAAACGCGGACAAACAATTTCCCCACAAATACATTCGCAGCATAATTTCTGCCTTCATTAACCAGTAACCTGACAGTTGCTTGTTGAAGTCCTAAAGTGAGCTGTAGTCTAGGCTACACTGGCCAGAATTATTTTGTAGCCTACATTCGATACTCCACATAAATTATCTGTCTTTTCACCGGCATATAGCCATAGGCTAAATAACGAAATAAATCAAGAATTATGAAACTGCACTCTAGCTACAAGATTGCATTGAAGTGAAGCTGGATTTTCAGGCATAACACAGAACACATCTGTGTTTTTTGGTTTCTACGTTAGGCTACGACAAATTGAAAAGAAAAGATGTTTGTCAACGGTCTGGTTGCGTTTTAAGTACATACCTGTATGAGGTAAATGAGCCCTGGCGCACGGATGGTTCACTGCATGGCAAACTTTTCGAAGTTATCCAACGGAGACGCTCCAGTAAATATTGTTATGCGTCGGGTATTTGCTTGTTGATACCGCGTGTGGATGTTTTCAAACCCAGACTTTTATAACAATACGTTAATATGTCAGGTCATCTCTTTATTGATTTGTTTTGCAATTTTAAAATTATGAACCGTACCTAGTGGAACGTTTTGGTCACAAACTGTTTCGTAGCGCTGGCCGCTTCGATGAACACACGCTCCTCCCTTCCAGGGGGATACACGAGATTACACAATTCTGTACAGACTGCTTTCCCATCAGATCTCTTGTTTAACAGAAGTGGAGCATTTGTATTAGAATTTAACGTCATTTCGAGTGACTCACGAAAAGTGACTTAAAAGGTTCTATTTCTTTATCATAAGACGTCATTTATAAAACATGACACGTCACTACCACGCGGTCTACATCAAATAGATGGCACACAAATAAATGATTTAAAAAATTACACTTGCCCAAGGCTCGTAGATATACTACAACTGATTACGTTCTCATGAAAACACGGGAATTTGAATTCAGCATGTTGCTGGGCGTCTTTTGCATTTATGAAAAATAAAATGCAATTATTCAAACATACATGTTGAACCCAGATGTTTTATGCCGCCCGATCATGTCACGTGAGGGTTTGTAGAAATCACGGATCACTTCTGAAATCTTTCTCCTGCTTCCTGTGGTATACACTTAGGCTTCCTATGACAGACAAAAATGAGAAATCTCGAAATGACGTAGGCCAATATTCCAAATTAAATAAATCTACTATTTATTTGCATTAATACGTGTTGCATTTAAAGCATTAATGCAAATAAAAGGATGTAAAACATTTTAAGTCTAGTTATGTCAGACGGTCCTCTGATTATTTATTTAAGGTTATGAGAGAATGGGAAGGTATTTCGCTGGGATAGCTGCTACGTTGCGAAGAACGTGGTTTGTCTCATCTGTTCTGTAGTTGCTTCATTGGCCTTCGGTATGCACTTATTGTAGCCTACGTCGCTTTGGATAAAATCGTCTGCCAAATGGTTGTAATGCATATGTAATGTAATGCAATAGAATGCTCAATGTCAAAGTAAATGTGTTCTGAATCAGGACTTCCTGTGCATGTCTGATTTTCGATGTTGGACTGAAGTCTGCAACTGCAGCAAACAACTGCAACATAAAATAAAATGAACAAGAGCATTCACCGTACATCAGGATGAAATGAATGTATTTCCCAGATGTCACTGATAGAACACTTTACGATTCTGCAAAACCAGCCAATCCTCTCACAGAGGAAATACGGTATTTGTTAAAATCTGCAACAATGCTGACAGAATGAAACAACCATTCAACAAAGCTCTGTGCACGAGAGAGTGTTTGTTCACACTGCCCATAAGTCAAATGTGGTGATAGCCAATATTGCCACTATAGTACGACAATAACGTATAAAGTATTTGCTGAAATATGTGCACTGAAATACAGTATGCAGCAATTTCGCTCTTCAGCATCAAAACTATGTACTAAGATTTGGATGCAATAATCTCTCTTCAGCAACTAAACAACTTCTAATATTTTCACACAATGTCGTGTTGAATTATTAATTTTTTTAGTGAAAAGGCTGTGCTTTGTTGCTTTTGTTGATAAATATAAAAAAAATAAAAGCTATAGCTGGCCTAAGAAAAAACAATATATACAGTGCAGTCCAGAAGTATTTTGGAAACATAGAAACAACCCTTAAAAGTGATCCATCCAGATCGACTGCATATGAGGCAGATGGTTTGAGGCTTGTTTGATACCTCAGACCCTTGATGACTTACAGCCATTTATGATATGCAAATAAGATATCAATAGTTATTTTATGTTGTTGGGTCACAGACAGCAGGAAGCCATGGCATGCAAATGATATGCAACCAAATATTAAATGCGATGACTAAGTCTATGTTAATTTGTCAAATTACTTTTGGTCCCATAAAATGGGGGAGGACTAGATATGAAAAGTCTGTACTTTAACATCATAGTCACAGTTTAATTTAAAATCCAATGTGCTGGAGTACAGAGCCAAAACAACAAAATGTGTCAACTGTCCAAATACTTTCGACTGCACTGGTGCCACTGTCCAAACACTTCCGGACTGCACTGGTGCCACTGTCCAAACACTTCCGGACTGCACTGGTGCCACTGTCCAAACACTTCCGGACTGCACTGGTGCCACTGTCCAAACACTTCCGGACTGCACTGTATACCCCCCCGGGTTCTTTTATTGTGTGCATGTTAAAGATTGACAGAAGTGAAACTGCAACCTGGGTACACGGTAATGCTCTGTTGTACAGAAATAGTTTATTGCATCATAGTTAACAAATGGAGTTACTGCACATAGCAATGGTTCCACTTATAAGATAAGGCATTATATTGCCATTCAATAAAATACCGGGCAGTGCAATCTTTCTGCATGACAAAGTGAGAAATATATTAGTAAAAATTTTAATAAAATGCTAACAAATACACACTACAAATCATGAAATGCATGGATTCCATTTTACTTAATATGTGTGTGTGCACTTTAAGCAAATGGTGCAATGTCAGAAAGGAAAAAAAACATCAATTACTTGTAATTACATATTTAATAATTTTATTCAGATAATTATTAAGACCTCAAAAACAGTCCGTAATGCTTGATCCCACAAACAATCATAAACCCTATGCAGCCGTGGTCACACTGGGATGTAAAGAGCACTGTGTGTAGCGGTTTCAGCTGTCCCGGGTGTTACAGGAAGCAGCTTAGGGTATTCGCCCGTTAGTGGCTTCCACTCGGTATACTTGTAAGCTTCTAGCACGGCCTGGAATGTCTCACGCCGACATGGGTTATGGGCGATATTGCCTTATCTACTGCTGTCCATACACTTACAGCTTTATGACAGGCGTGGAAGTCCTAAATCACTGGGTTACCACAACTTAAGCACGAGCTGCCGCTGTAATAATAACTCCTGTCTTGAGAGCACAGCTGAAATGATGTAGGTGAGATATAAAGAGTGATAAAGGATAATCCAATGAAATAAAACCACCCATTTATTACTCCCTAAAATATGTAAGTGCTTTTTTTCAAAATAAAACAAAAGGCCTGTTGTTGAGTGCTGAAAAATATTGCAGAGAAATGAAGATTAATGTTTGCAGTAAGACATACAGATAGTTACTGGTCTGCTGAGCTGCTTGTGAAAGGGGGCAGAGATGTACTGTATAGTAATAAATAACAATCTTGCTCGTGCGCGTCCTCTATGGAGGAACAGTCCATGCTGGAAAAACGCACGTGCAGATTTTAGAGGGCCCCTTTTAACCGCTTGATAACGAGGCGTACGCTCGGCGGCGGAAAAATCAAAATCGACCAGTTACATCATTGGAAATAAGAAAAAAAATAAAACAACACCATTTCCATACGTCTCCTCTAAAAGCATAGGATAAAAAGAAGCCTGGAATGGAGAGGCACATAATTGTGCACATTGTAAAAAGGTTAATAAAGTTTCCATCACAGTTGTAAAGGTCCTTGTGAGATGAGATTCTCAAGTTATTTTTCTTAAGTAGCTACATTCTTTGGAACATTCATAAGCACACTACTTGGTCCTCCCGATACTTTAAAACTGCTTCCCATGGTGCCTGCTTTATTTTCCTTGTCCTCACTAAAATAACCAACACGGGTATTTATGCTATGTTCACATGGTAACTTGATACAGTGACGGGTCTCTACTTATAGGCAAAAATTGTTCAGGACTCCAAATGTAGGCACAGCAATGTGAAATGCGACTACTATGCATTGTGAAGAATTTTAAACATTGTTCTTCTTGTTATATATTATTATTTTTTTGTTACCATTTTAATTTAAACATTAGCGACACTTATCTCTCCCACACTGGGTACTTAGCTAGGAAGCAGATTAAATGTAAACACTGACCCACGGCGAGCTGTGATTGAGTCAGCACACAGCCCCCCGACTGATAAAAGCTATAAATGCACATAAATCAGCGGGTGTTAAAATCAAGCCATAATCTACAGAGCCTAGGTTTTGATTGGACCTCAGCGCCAGTTCTAAATAATGGGGCTCTGATGGGCTTTGCTCAGATGAGAGCTTAAAGGGGCAGTTCCCCTTGATATTACCCTGATATAACGGACCTCAACGGATCCAATGTTTGTGGCGCTTAAATTTGCATTCGTAAAAAAAAATGAACAGCAATGTCTCTTTCCAAATATAATGACATGGTTACTCACAAACATTCACAGACCTTGTTGTGCACGGTTGAGGTGATATAAAGGTTAGCTGCAACGGATATCTATAAAACTAGCGAAATCTCAGCAAAATGGATAGTTAGCACTGGGTATATATAAACATATCTTCATTTCATTTTTGGGTGAACTGCCCCTTTAAAAAAAAATCAAGGCTGTATTTTTGCGGCTTGAACAGTAGCGGGGGGGACATGACAGCCTGTGCATTTCCTAACGGGGGGGGGGGGGGGGGGGGGGGTACGGAGCTCAGTATGTCTGCGGACTGAGGATGAAGAGACGGTCTTCCTCTTTCCTGATCCACTTCAGCAGCTTATTGATGGCGGATACAGCCAGCGCCTTTGTCCCCAGGGGACTGAAGCAGAGGTAGAGCTCGAAGCCACTCGTTACCTGGGGGGGGAAAGAACAATCAATGCGGATTTAGCCTTCTGAGAAAACGGTCGTATCCCAGACTCAATAATGGGGCTCGGCAGTGAGAGGGGTCAGTCAATACTGGCCACCTGTGTGCATTTCCTCAACAGGTGGTCATCCGTCCTTTAAACGAATCATTAATGCACCCCAATAAACAGGCCCTTCCAAAGCATTTGCTTGGTAAGAAAACCCGCCATCAAAAAGTGCGGCAGGACCTCGAGGATGAAAAAACTGGCTCTCCCAGCAGCAACCCTCTCCTCTCTTTGAGCTAATTGGTTTCACCCAGGAGTTTAGTCACACCCCCCCCCCCCCCCACTCTCAGTGTAATGGGCTCACCAAAGCCAGTAGGTTCTCCTTCTCTGCGCAGCGGTAGATGGAACGTAGCGGGCGCGTCGGGTGATGCATGCGACTGTGCAAGTACTTGTACAGTCCCATGAGCCTCTCCTGCTCCTCCTCAGACTGGTACGGCATGGGAATCTCGGGGCTGTTGGGCGAGGCGAAAGAGACGGACGTCAGAGGAAAAGCACGCAAAGCCGGGGGGAAAACTATTTCGGAAAAAATATTTAATTCATATCAGATACAAGTCATCCGTGTGGGAAAAAAACAGGCACATATCCTCCAGAGAGAGAGGGAGGCGGAGAGAAAGAGAAAGAGAGAGAGAGAGAGAGAGAGAGAGAGAGAGAGAGAGAGAGAGAGAGAGAGAGAGAGAGAGAGCAAATGCATAAACACTCACCTGGTGTAAAGCCCAGAGCTCTTGGACTTGTACACAAAGTGGCGCAGTTCCGGGATGCCCACCTGGGACACGGGGTAGCTGGGGGCTTGCAGCGCCTCCTGCAGGGCCTGGTAGGCGCTGCGGCGGCGGAGGCGCTCCAGGAAGCGGCGCTTGCAGTCGGACAGGTTGAAGAAGTCCTCCAGGTCGGTGGAGACCAGGATGAGGCAGAGGTCCGAGGCGGGCTCCAGGTAGGAGATGTGGGCGTGGAAGAAGCCGGCCGTGTTGAACTTGGGCAGGCAGACGGGCGTCCAGCCCTCGCCCTCGCGGAACGTGGACGACGAGCCCACCAGGTTGAAGAGCAGGTGCAGGTCCATGTGATGCAGGTACTGGTCTTTCTTGCGCACCAGCGTGACCAGCCGGCTGCCCGCCAGCAGTATGGAGAACACCAGGCTCTTGGCCTTGGCCGCCTGCAGGCTGGAGGAGATAACGTCCCGCAACGAGCCGGCCAGCGGGAGGCAGGTGACGGCGCTCAGCAGGAGGCCCGGGTCGCGGTCCAGCAGCCGGAGCAGGTTGTCCGTCAGGTGCTCGGTACCGGCCAGCAGGCGGCGCAGGTCGTAGTTCTGCTTGATCTGGAAGACGTGGTTGAGCTGGGTGAGCGTGAGGAGGCTGATGATCTGGTAGTAGATGTAGAGCAGCTCGCGGGTCAGCTCCCGCTCGGACTGCCGGGTCCGAGACACGCCCACCAGAACCAGGGGACTCTTGCGCAGGAACACCACTTTGTAGCCCTCTGCAAGAAAAGGTAGGGAAACTTAAGGTTGCCGAAACAAGACTATTTTCCAAAGGAATTAAAAATAACACCCAGGAAAGGTGCCTGGCAAAGCTAAGCATTAATATACAGGGCTATAAAACAGCAATATTTATTTTCAGATCAGAACCACCATTATTCAAGTGATTTTGTTATGGAAAATAAAAAGCATTCTGCATCTACACCTGCAGTCATCTTCCATGCCCAACGTCCTTGTTTTTATTAATTGAACATAAATTACAGAAAAATGAAGTTACTGGCCAGATGTGTCATAAGGAAAGAAGAAGAAAAAAAAAACCTCATCACAAAAGCTGGTTCTCTCATTTTAGTTTGAGGCAGTGTTTTTATTTTAATTCTATATCGCATAGATGTAATTCTATATCACAAAAAATACATGAGTGGGATCACAGTAAATGCGTAGCAGACGATGAAATCTATGTTTATAACAAGCGGTACACCAAATGTATGCACTTTCTTCAAGAGATAAAGAGAAGCTGGAGATAAGCCCGGAACAAGTCGGTCCGGTGCTCTGACTGTGACCGCCAGGAACTGAAACTGCTGCGGAAAATAACTGAGCTTTAGAGAACTGAGGGTTTACCCCTTCCTCTTATCAGCCAAAATAACACCAAATCAAATCCCTTTCATACCATAAAAAAATGGACTTTCCAAGGCCAGCGCTTATAGCCGTTTGCCCACTTCTCATCCTGCTGGTACTCCCAACACTCTTCTTTTCAGCTAGCTCTCTGTCACAAGCTGACCGTTCTACTGGCATACTGAGGTAGATAGAGATAACCTCCAGATGACCTTCATTATCATAAGAGCCCAACCAACACCAACCGCCACCCTCAGCGACCCATCTGCACCTGTCTGGAAGCCCTGTGCTCCACAGCCCCACCCCTCACCTGCGTGGATAGAGCGAATGATGTTTTTCCCCGCCTCCACGAAGGAGACCAGCGCCATCATGACGCCCATGGTGCTGGAGAGTGCCTCCTCTGTGCCGTAACGGGAGTAGATGGGCTTCCCCGCTTCGCTCAGAACAAACACGTGTTTCCTGTGGCTCCGCCACGCCTCGCTGTTCACGTCCTCCTCCTTCACCCTGCCACCACCTGACTGAACCTCCTCCTCCTCCTCCTCCTCCGCCTGCTCCCGCTCCTGCTCGCCACGTTGTCCCTGTGTCTCTTCGCTCTCTTCTCCTTCGGACCTGGGCTTCTCCACCTCTGGGGCTCTTTCTGACCCGTCCCCGCCCTCCTGCACCTCCTCCTCCTGCTCCCCGTCGGCCGTCAGGTCCTCAAATGACTGTGCGTGGACAAACATGGCGCTGTCTTGTCCGGCTCCTGCAGAAGAGGAGAACACACAATCAAGGAAACCTGACAGAACCCAGACACAACAGTGACAGAAAGCAAATGTACAAATGTATTTGCATTTCCTTCACGGTCAGTCTTTTCTGTGATGTTGTGAAAGACATAGCAGCAGCTTGATGTACAGAATGCTGTAGAATATGCTGACTGTTAGAATGACACCTAACCCCTATAAACCAGGCATACTCAAATCTGGCCTTCGAGGCCAGTAGTACTGCTGGTATTCATTCTTCCCCTCTAACCAGGACTGATTTAAACCTGAGACACCACGCGAGTTAAATCTCTGGCCAATCAGTGGCATGAATCAATCAATTAACTATTCCGTAGAAAATAAAATCAGCAGTGAAGTATGATCGGCCAGATCTGAAGTATGCCTGCTATAAATCCTACAAAGAGATGGCCTGAGAGACTCAAGTATTTGCCCGAACATACCAGGACAATGCATTTAAACTGTGATTGGCTAGATGTCACACCACTTTTGGGCAGTACAATACTGCTTTGTGAATTGAGGAAATACCCTTAGAAATGACCGTGCTGCGTGCTCGCTCACAATAGCACTGTAAGAAATGTAAGGGGGTAATAATATTGTACCGCTAGAGGGCAAAGAGGCAATGAAAGCTGTCACAGCCACTAAACCGTCACAGCAGTTTTTGTATCTTTAGGAATGGCCAATATATCCTCACAGGATGCAGCCTCAACTAAGTCATCTCTAGTCACATTACATTGCAGCTCTACTGAATGATGCTCTTCTCTGGGCCAGCAGCCACAGGGGGGAAAGACACAAAGAGAGCTGGGTCATTTCATGCCTTCTTTCCGTGACTCAGATCTCTTGGCTGAAGCATTTGGCAGGGTCACGGTGCTTCACGGTTATTCTGACTGTCTCCAACCACTAAGTGAGGGAGTAAAGAGCGGTGACATCCAATTATATTCATCCTGTCCAGAGATTTTCCAGGGCTGCATTTTGCATCCTGTTTTTGCAATTAATTTCAATGACATTAATCTGCCATGTTGGGGCTTTCTTTAGCAGTCATCTGTTAAATACAATAAGTATGACATAGATGGCATTTTGCATGTCATGGTCTGTAGCATCTACTACAGCGCAAGCGTCAAAAGTGCCAAAGCTGTGTTTTGGCAAAAGCTTGTCTAGCCAAGAACCTACAGCAGCCACGTCGCCTGGGAAAAACCCAACAGTAATAGCTCTGGATGACAGAGTGCGTTCCTGAGGACGAAAATGCTAACCACAGCCGACAACTATCAAACAGCCTAAATGGACCAAGACAGCCAACACCAGGCTGCGTCTCCTCTGAAGCTCTTGAAAATCATCGCTATTCACAGCCTTCGTCATTCAACGTGTGTTCACCACTGCAGTCTCCTCCACGATTCCAGCAGTGTCGTATCATCGGCTAGCACTTACATCACTGAACTTCATCGGTCCTGCCACTTCCTGCTCCTCCCACCGATGAGGTGTGTCATGGTTCACCATGAGTCATTTGTAATATATAAAAGCACCAGAATGGCCTTATCCAAAGGGCATCATGGTTTCAAGCCAGCGCTATACTGGCTTAACATATCTAATTTAAACAATGTTATAATTAAAAGATTAAATTTAAATCTTAAAACACTAATCTGGTCATAAGTATTTATCCTACAGCTAAGACAGAAAAAGTAGTGGTTTTCTAGAGTGAGTGTTTGTGTGTGTGTGCGCTTGCGTACTTGGCCGTACAAACAATTACTGAGCTCTGTGTGGTTTACTCGCCAATGTATCACTCACTGCATACAGTATAGCCACAGCTATACCACTATAACCATTGCTATTCACTTTCACCCACAATCATGTCAACAGAGTTACTGCATAAGGTTGAATAACACTACATTGATGAATTATTCACCATTTCCTGAAAAGAGGAGATACATGTGCATCTTTCCTTTAATCATCCAGCCTATATATATTCTTTATGAAAAAAGAACAAATCAATTTTCAACAAAATTACTTATGAACTCAGACAGTGCACCATTAAGCATTGGCAAGTTGAGGTGAGCACTACTAAAAGTAATCTGACCTTATCAGTCAAACACTGTGAGCTAACACAGAGATGCTTCTCAGTTACTTCTTGAAAAAAGACAGCAAGCAGTATTCACCATCTGAGATTTAGCCTTACTTCTGCAATAATGCTGGGTTTTTCATATTCCCACTACACAATTCTATTAGTCCCTTGGGATTTCATATGTGGTGAGTTGTGAGTTAGATTGGTCTCAGCTGCTGCTACCCAGTCTGTGTACTTACCAGGCAGCAACACTTTTTTCATTTCACTCATTAATGGAAGTTGTGTTTGTAAGTTTCCATAAACGCTGTAGGGCAAGCTCACAGAGCTTGTGACGGAATTTACTGAGACAGATTGCCATCAGTGAATCAGCACAAGACTGAAGTGAATTTGGCTTTTGCGTAGTTTCTCTCAGCTCCGCTGTGCCAGCACAGCTTCTTGTTAGCGAGGAAACATAAAGACTGTCTAACTGCCTCTTTTTAAGGAAGTTTGCGTGCCAATACGACGCCATTGACAAAGAGAACCCCACAGCGCACAGTGTAGAACTTCTGACGAGTCACAGCTAGCCGCTCACTGGATGAGTCAGTCGTCATTCAGGTCTTGTGTGATGAGGTTAAATAAGGAGAAAATCTTTTTTTTTTTAAATGTATTTCAAGAGCAACAGGGCGTTCAGAAAGGAAAGCAAAAAAATAAATAAATAAATGCAATTACGAGGACCTTAAATCCACATGCACATATGTGGATATTGAATATTAATACAAAATTAATACAGAATGTCAAAACAATTCACTGCATTTGACTTGATTGATAGTTTACCAGCGTCATGATTATCAGGTTATGGGCAAATAATCAGCCAAGCTAAGCATGACAGTTTATATTTTACAGTTCTGGACATTAGTACACGTCCTGTAGTACATGTATAAAGAAGGATTTTTTTTAACATGAAGTGCCTTCCTCAATGGTACAGCAGAAGTGGCTGATTTGCAATTCAAACAACCATCCAATCACAACCCCAAACATAAATTGTTACTCTTGTAGCTGCAGAGAAGTCAAAATCATTCCATGCTTCACACTTACAATGATGGATTGGAAATAAATTGATAGTATTATATTTTATTTACGGACCCATTTTCATATAGGCGACACAAAAAAGCTTATTGTAAAGGGACTAGCCATGTCTAACTAATATAGGTATTGCATGCATGATTATTAATGGCACCATACTGCCCATAAAGCTGTCATTTACAGTAGGCCTATACCTTTCTGGAACATCAGTGCCCATGGACTGCTGGGCTCGGCACCACCAACACCTCCGTTGAACCTGTAGCATTCAGTTTGCACAGCATTTTGCATTTTACAAAGATCATTGAAAAACCCACCTGGTTCAGTCCCCTCCACCAGACCTGGCGTAGGACTGTCGGCCCTCAAACGTCGCAGGCGATCAACAGGAGCAAGGCTGTCATTCTCCAACGCCTCACTTTTATTGTGCACGTCCGCCTCCATCACTACAGATGGCTTCAGCGGTAAACACCTGGGGGCACATGTATAAACACTGCTGAGCAGAAAAATACCCTCAGAAAGCTGCGTAGGCGAGTTTCCACGCTTACATTCAGATGTATAACAAAAGAGAACCTCCGTACCTCTGCACACGCGGGACATCAGGCGTACGCAATGTTTGGAGACAGTCTGATATGGCGACACCGTGATACAAAGGCGGAGGGAGAAAATGCAAAACTCTCCCTAAGCATTCTTTTACTCAGAGTTCTATACATGTGGCCCCTGGAGGGGACATAATCATGTACCGATAATGTTAAAGTTCACAGTGGTCTGAATGACTACACATGGCTGGAATTAACGTTATAGTAAGGCATGCTCATTCGCGCAACGTGTGCATTCATCTACAGTTCGACAGTGAGTTAACGTTAACAGTTCATTAACGTTGGCAGCATAAACAGTAGTTAGGCGGATTAACGTTACTTTGTGTTACTCTGCTTCAGGAATAATGCCAACGTTATAAAAAACTAGTATATATAAAGCAACTAACATTACGAACGTAAACAACTATATACTAATATTGTTCACTAGAACTTGACTGATTTGTACTCGTTAACGTTAGTTAATGGAAGTGGTGAGAAAGCAAAATAAATAGCTTGCGATTGTACATCTCAGAGTAAACGTTTGGTGGCCACGTGATTAGCTAGCATTTGCGACAAGCTAAAATGGCTTGCTATTTAATGTTAGCTATATGCTGTGCCTGGGTAGAAAACATATGTCAACTAACGAGCTAGCTAGCTACATAGCTAATCCGGGATGAAGTTTGCTCGCAAATGAATTAAGTCCCGTGCCAAGCGTCGAGGATATTGATAGCTTGCTAGCTAGCAACATTTCGACAACGGATTTACGTTTGTTCTTTGCAATAATGCATTTTGAAAATGCATTCCTAAGATGATTTTGAGGGGATCAGTAATAACTCTTCGTTGTAGCAGAATTTAATTTTGTTTACGAACCTTTCAATGATCCAAGCTAAAGAGGAGCATGTTCTGATTTTTTTTTCTTGCCTGGTTGTAAAAGGAACCCCAGTCCTACTGTCACAGAGGTCACCTCGTGAACTAAAGAATGCATGGAATTGTGGGACGTAGAGTTTCCCTTCCCAAGACATGGCATTAACTACATTTAGCCTTGTCACTCACCGCCAAGGCAGTCGTAGGCTGTGTCCGAATCAGAGCCCTCTTCTGCGCCCTGTCTCCTGCATACAATGCACTGGCAGAAGTGTGCTGTTTAATGTGCACTGTTTAGCAGTCCGCGAAAAATATCCGCCATACTATTTTCCAACGCACTGTGGTTGGAAAATATGCAGGTCATAAGACGTCCCACCAGTGTTGCAATGTCCGTGGTTCTGAATAAAGTAATCATTTTTAATATTAGGTATATAATATTATATCCTTTGCATGTCATGACTTCCTGATGTCTGTGACCCAACAACATTAAAAGACTCTTGATATCTTATTTTCTGGTACTCTTACAAGCGATACTATAACGTCTCTGCATTTGAATGGAGCTCTATGGGAATTGGGGGGTGTGACTAGATTTAGCTGTAGATGGATGAACACTGGAACAGTCACTCTGCTGCCAGAAATACAGTAGATATGGATGGATAATTGAAGGGTTTCTTCTCCTGACTTATTTTTTCATAGAGAGAAACAACCCTTAAAGTGATCCACCCATATCTACTGCATATCTGGCAGCAGAGTGATGGTTTGAGGCTTGTTTGATACCTCAGACCAACCATGTATTCCATACTGTTCCAGGATAATTTACAGCTAAATCTAGTCCCACCCCCAAATTCCCATAGAGATCCATTCAAATGCAGAGACGTTATAGTATCACTTGTAAGCATACCAGAAAATAAGATATCAAGAGTTTTTTGATGTTGTTGGGTCACAGGCATCAGGAAGTCATGGCATGCAAAGGATATGCGACCAAATATTTAGAATGATTACTTTATTCTATATATAAATGCAGGGGTGCCAATAATAGTGGCACACGTGGTTTTGTTAAAAATAATAATTTCTTGATTAGGGATTATTTTTTCTCATAATAAATTTAGTTCAATTAGAGGTTGGATTTTTCTTATTTTTTCAGTGTGAGATTAAGCTAATTCACTAAACGGTGAATTTTTTATAACCCTTTTTCCTCATCTTTACCAGGGGTGCCAATAATAGTGGAGGGCACTGTATATATATCTTAATAAATATCGCAGGCACTTAAGTGAAAATTGATGGGCCTACATACCAGAACCACAGCCATCCCAACCAGCTGCACAGTATAACAATTACCTAGATAAAGATCACGGTGTCCAGCCAGGGAATTAAGTCCGCTCTTGGCTTGTTCTGACTCAACACAAGGGGTGGATTCCAATCGCTTATTTTATCCGTCCTCTTCTCCACAGTGTTGTAAATAATTGTTAGTCCACACACGGTAAAACCTTTAGCTCTCTTGCTTCTTTATTTTCGTATATCGTTCGCTCTAACAACCACACTCACTCTCCTAACGTAACTCGACAACCCACGTGACGTCGTAAACCACAACAGGCGCGACACTGTCGTACATAACATTTCCCCCCCCGTTCTAAAACCCCAAACGGCTAAGTGACAGTCTCTCCAAACAGGAGTAGGAACTGAGGGCTTATGTGTGAAATGTAGTAACATAGTCCTGGAGGCGTGAAGGGCGAGCCCGTTCCCGCTGTGGCCTGTCGACTCCCACCATGGGCTGTGGCCCTGCGAGAGAGCCAGGGTGAAGTGGATGAGGATGAGGAACAACAGGCAGAGGCTGATTGGGTGGAAGGAACATAGGCCGTGGCGGAGCCTGGGGCGGCCTACCTGCCCTTGGCAGTACCGGTCTCGGCGGCCTTGAGACAGTTCCATCCATCTCAGCTGCACCGGCTGCTGGTAGCCGTGTGGCCATGGTAGGTCCAGGAGGAGTAGGCACCCTCCGCAGTCGACTGGCGTGCCAGCGGGATCCATCGCCCAGCAGAAACGTGGCTGGCCCCAGCTGACGTGTCACCTGAAGGGGCTGAGACCAGAAAGATGCCATCTTGTTTTCTCGCTGGGGCCTACGGGCCCGAACCCAGTCAGACACCTGGATGGTGGTGGCCTTGACCCCTCGTTTCTTGTCAAAGCGTCGCTTCATCTCCCCCTGATGTTTGGCCACTGCTGCTTGAGCGGCATCTCGGACGCTGCCTGCTGCAGGTGCCACTGCATCCCGGGACCTGAGTCTGTCCAGTGGCAAGTCCATCTCGCGGCCAAGCATGAGGGACGCCGGAGAGGCCTGCGTTGTTGCGTGCTGAGTAGCTCTGTAGTGCAACAGTGTTTGGTTGAGTGCGGCCTGGAATGTGCACCCCTGGAACAGATGTGCTCGGATCCCATTTTTAAGGCTTTGATTGAAGCGTTCCACCCCCCCGTTGGCCTGAGGGTGGAAGTATGCTGTGCGGTTGTGTTTGATCCCCTTGTTGCGAAGGAAGTCAGAGAACTCTGCTGAGATGAACTGGGGCCCATTATCCGTGGTGATGGTGAGTGGCAAACCCCATCTTGCAAACAGGCCCTCCAGGATGTCGATGATGACCCGTGTTGTGACTGTTCCTGCTGGGACCACTTCAGGCCATTTAGAATGGAGATCGTATGCTACCACCAGGAAGCGTTGGTGGTGCGGGACCCCTCGGCCATGGATCTCTCCACAGATGTCCAGCTGGAGATGCTCCCATGGGCGAGGCGGCCACGGGGTAGGCTGCAGTGGTGTTGAGGCTGGCGACCCACTTTTCCCGCTGAGGAGACACGGCACACAGTCCTTGACCATGGTCTCGATGTCACGGTCGATGCCTGGCCACCACACCAGGTCGCGGCAACGTTGCTTGACCCTCACTATGCCCAAATGACCCTCGTGCGCCATAGACAAGACACGCGCACGCAGGCCACTTGGGACCACAGTGCAGAGGCCCCTGGAGACACAGACGTTCCCCCAGCATGAGAGTTCGTGCCGTACTCCGGCAAACGGGGCCAGGCCCTCCGGCACCCGTGACGGCCATCCGGTGCGTATATAGATACACAGGGTAGATAGCAAGGGGTCCTGTTCTGATTCCCGCTGCAGCTCCTCCAGTGACACCGCTGACTGCAGGGGCCCATGCAACATCTGGATGAGCTCTGGCTCTGTGTCTTCCTCAGGAGAGACCGTTGGGGTAGGGGCCTCGATCGACCGAGAAAGGAGGTCGGCCACTACGTTGTCCCTACCTGGGGTGAACCTGAGCTGGTAGTCGTATTGCCTGAGCCGCTCCCCCCACCTGTGCAGACGGAGGGGCCTGTGACCACTGCCCGAGGCAGACAGCAGTGTGGTGAGGGCCTGGTGGTCCGTACGGAGGTTGAACCGTCGGCCATATAGATAGAGGTGCCACCTCTCACATGCCCAGACACAGGCTAGGGCTTCGCGTTCACCGACTGAATACCTCTGCTCGGTGGGGTTAAGGGCCCTGGAGGCGAAGGCTACTGGCCGCTCGACGCCGTCCTGCACCTGTGAGAGGACGGCCCCCACCGCCCCGGCTGAGGCATCACAGGTGACGAGAGTAGGGCTGGACGGGTCAAAGTGTGCCAGGATGGGGGGCGTGGTGAGCTGGGTCTTCAGTGAGTGGAACGCCCTTGAGCATGCTGCGGTCCAATTCCATGGCTCCTCCTTCTTGAGGAGTTGGCGTAGGGGAGCTGTGGTCTGAGAGTACTGGGGCAGGAACCGGAGGTAGTATGCCGTCATGCCCAGGAATGAGGCCACCTGGGAGGCAGAAGTGGGCTCCGGGATCCGGTGTATGGCGTCGACATTGGACAGGAGAGGTGCGATGCCTTTGGCTGTCAGGCGAAACCCCACGAAATCGATGGCGGCAGCGGCGAAGGAGCATTTCTCACTGTTCAGGGTCAGACTATTTCCCAGGAGGGCCACAAACACCCTGTGGAGCCGCTCGTCGTGGGTTGACATGTCTGGGGCATGGACCACGATGTCATCTAGGTACACGGCGACCCCAGGGATACCGGCAAGGATGGTGTTCATGGCCTTCTGGAAGCAGCTGGGGGCGGAGCTAAGCCCGAATCCCATCCTCGTCGCCAAATGTTGTAAATAATTGTTAGTCCACACACGGTAAAACCTTTAGCTCTCTTGCTTCTTTATTTTCGTATATCGTTCGCTCTAACAACCACACTCACTCTCCTAACGTAACTCGACAACCCACGTGACGTCGTAAACCACAACAGGCGCGACACTGTCGTACATAACACACAGTCCTCGCCTGACCCGGAAATCGATCAAGGTTCGCCATCTTTAAGGACATTCCAAACCGCTAAATGCTCCTAGGAGGAGCGAGGAGTGGGGAACTAGGAGGCTCCCGGAGGGTGCTTCAGTGAGGTAACACAAGTGTAAGCCTTTGCGGAAGCCTTTTCTCGGAACATGTGACGAGTACAAATTAGCCACCACTCTTCACATCTGCCATGTCGCAGGCACACCCCTACACAAATGCAATTTTACTGTTCCTTTCCATTTATTATAAAGCGCTAATCCATTATGACTCTCATTCTTTATAACTAACAAAAGCTACGTTTATTCATGAAAAAAAAGCTAAAAAAAACATTATAGTTAAGCATGTCAGCATAATATGAGGCTGACGCTTGATTGAGCAAGGACGTTCCATTTGCCTAATTCATGTTGCCTCTATTCCTCCGTCCTTGTATCTAATCCTTGCATCCTTTCCTCGCATCCTCCGTTGGGCGGAGCTAAGGAGTGAGGAAAGCATGGGGGTGCGTACCAATACTTGCACCCTCCCATCCTTCACCTCCTCTACTCCGTGCCCTGGAAATTGATCTTTGTGTTTTAATCTAATGTCGCTGATTACATCTTAATTACGTATTAATGGTTACATATTAATTAATGTCTCGACACAAACCGCAATATTCTTCACTCCCCACCTCCCCACCTCCACTCCCCGACTACCATTCCCCTCCTACCCGGAAATATACAAAACTGCCTGAACGTTTTGAGTACAAGTATTGGGGGGGTTGGGACACTTTGGGTAGGTATTCAATGGGGAGTGACCACTGTCCGATTCTGTGTAGGTTTGGTGTTCGGTTGCCTCTGGAGAAGGATGAAAGGCCTAGGTCGTTTGACTGGAGCAGGGCTAGGTGGGAGGAGTTTGAGGAAAGGTGTACTGAAGGAATGGGTAGGGTTGAGGATGGGTCTGTGGATGGTTGGAATGAGACATTATGTAGAGGGATTACCCAGGCAGCGAACCACAGTATTCCTAGGAAGGGGCCGGCTAAAGTGCGTCGCATAGTGCCATGGTGGAACAGGGAGTGTGATGAGGCGATCAGGGCTAGGAATAAAATGTATAAGAGACTGAGGCGGTACCCCGTAATGAATAATATAGTTGAATACAAAAGGTTGAGGGCGGTGGCGAGACGGGTCATAAAGGCAGCTAAGAGGGAGTGTTGGAGGAAGTATTGTGGGACGCTGGGTATGGACACACCTGTTGGTGAAGTATGGGGAGTGGTCAGGAAGATGACGGGGGTCTATAGGCGGGGGGGTATGCCTGTGCTTCAAACAGGTGGTAGGGTGGCTATAAGCGATAGGGAAAAGGCGGATATGTGCGTAGAGGCGTTCCGTGTGGCGCACAGTGAGGCTAATGTGGGGGAGGAAGGCCTCAGGGCTCGGGCAAGGATGGTGGAAGAGATGACTGAGAAGCTGATGAAGAGTAGTGACAATGATGGAGCTGGAAATTTGTTTTTTAAATTGGAGGAGTTGCGTAGAGCAATACGAGGGGGAGGCAGCACAGCGCCAGGGTATGACAACATGTGTTATGAAATGCTAAAGCACATGGGGGATATGGGGTTGGAGGAAGTGCTAGCACTTATGAACACTGTTTGGGCGGAGGGGGTGTTGCCAACTTCATGGAAACACGCAATAGTGGTGCCAATTTTAAAGCCAGGTAAAGATCCAGCCTGCCCGGAGTCGTATAGACCAATTGCACTCACGTCTGTGCTTTGCAAAGTGATGGAACGGATGGTCACAGATAGGTTAGTGTACTACTTGGAGAGGAGAGGGTTTTTTGTTAAATATCAGAGTGGGTTTAGGGTGGGGCGGGGTACTATGGACTCGGTGATGACATTGGAATATGACGTAGGGAGGGCATTAGCTACCAAGGAAGGAGTGGTGGCAGTGTTCCTGGATATTGAAAGGGCATATGATATGTTGTGGAGGGAGGGTCTGCTGCTGAAGCTATATGATGCTGGGGTAAGAGGAAGGATGTTAAACTGGATCCAGGAATTTTTAAGGGGTCGTACTATTCAGGTGAGGGTGGGTGTGGCGCTCTCCTCAAAGGTCGCCATTGAAAATGGGACGCCGCAGGGCAGTGTTATCAGTCCAGTGTTGTTCAATGTTATGGTGAATGATATGTTTCAGGAGGTTGGGGAGGGCCTCGGGTTGTCCCTCTTTGCTGATGATGGGGCATTGTGGAAAAGGGGTAGGAATATGCCATTTGTCCTAAAGAAGGTCCAGGAAGCGATGGGCAAGGTGGAGATGTGGGCTGGTAAATGGGGCTTCCGGCTGTCGGTGGAAAAAACGAAATATGTGGTGTTTGGCAGTAAGAGGAAAGGACTGGATGGGGGAGTATTGTTGTATGGTGTGCCACTGGAGCGAGTTAGGATATTTAAATTTTTGGGGGTCTGGTTCGATGAGCGGCATACGTGGCGGGTACATGTGGAAAAAATGGTGGGAAAATGTGGAAAAGTAATTAACGTGATGAGAAGCTTGGCAGGAAGCGCTTGGGGGGCATCAAAGGCAACGCAGAAGATGATCTACCAGGCTATGGTGCGTTCAGTCCTGGACTATGGGTGTATGGCGTTTGGGGCAGCAGCGGAAACTACGCTGCGCAAGCTAGATGTAGTGCAGGCTAAGGCACTGAGGGTTTGCAGTGGGGCATTTCGCACCACCCCGGTCCCGGCAATGCTGGTAGACATGGGGGAGTCCCCGCTGAGGCTGCGGCGGGCCAAACTAGGCCTAAATTATATTTCTAAGGTACGTGGATGTCACCCATGGCATCCTGCAGGGAGGCTGTTGATGGAGGCGTGGGAGTGGGGAGGTAGGAGAGGAGGAGTGGGTAAGGTTAGCTATATAACTCAACTGGGTGGCTGGGGGAGAGAAGTAGGGTTGGAGGGTGTGGGGGTGGGGCCCCCGGTGTGCTGGCCATGTGTGCCTCCGTGGCTATTACCCGAGCCGGAGGTAGACATGGAGGTTATGGTAGCATTACAGGCTGGGGACATGGGAGGGCCTGCAGGGGTGGTGGATAGGTGCCTGCAGCGGAAATGGGGAGCTCACCTGCACATATATACAGATGGGTCAAAAGATCCGGCCAGTGGGAGGGCGGGGTTTGCGATGCATATTCCCAAATTGCAGATCACACAGGGTAGGAGGCTAACAGACAGGGTTTCGGTTTTTACGACTGAGATAGTGGCGCTCTTGTGGGCATTAGAATGGGTGGGGGAGGTGGGAGTAGACAAGGCAGTCCTGTGTTCGGACTCTGCCGCTGCATTAGCGGCCCTGCAGGGCGGGGAGAGGGGGGCGAGACCAGACCTGGTGGCAGAGCTGCTAGTGGTTTTGTATAGGGTGGTACAGGGGGGGTGTGAGGTGGGGTTCTTGTGGGTACCGGCTCATGTGGGGGTGGGTGGGAATGAGGTCGCTGATGCAGCTGCTAAGGCTGCCCTGAGGAGGGAAAACATTGATGTTGTGGTTTCCCTGGGGGTGTCCGAATGTAGGAATATAATAAGAGAGGGGATTACTCAGATATGGCAAAGGGAATGGGACCAGGAAAGGAGGGGTAGATTTTATTATAACATCCAACCATCTGTGAGAGGGAGCACAGGATGTCACTGGGCTATGAGGAGGGATGAGGTCATTATGACTAGGTTGGCAGGGGGCTTAGCGAGGGTAGGAAAGCATGTGGATGGGATGTGTGGTGAGTGTGGGGTGGTGGAGGACGTCCAGCATGTGATAATGGACTGTGGGAAATATAGGGAGGAACGGAGGGAAATGTTCAGGGAATTACAGGATGTTGGGGTAACCACCTACTCAATAAGAACATTGTTGGGACCGGAGGCATGTTGCAGAGAGGTGGGGAGGTGTGTCCTCAAATATATTTATTTAACGGGCCTGCACCTAAGGGTGTGAGGTGGGGAGTGAGACAAATGGTGGTGGTACTAATAAAGACCTGTGGAGGGCAGCAATACACCGGAAGGTGTCTAGTCTGCCGGAAAGGAAAAAGAAGAAGAAGAAGAAGAGTACAAGTATTTGCATGTACAGTATCCAATGTACATGACATTGCGGTTTGCGTCGAGACATTAATTAATATGTAAGCATTAATACGTAATTAAGATGTAATCAGCGACATTTGATTAAAACACAAAGATCCGTTTCCGGGGCACGGGAGTAGAGGAGTGGTAGTGGAGGAGGAAAGGTGGCATTCTAAGAATAGGACACAGCAACCTGAACGGGACTCTCCACATTATAGGGAAGCACCAAAATGGATTATGTGACCATTGTCAGACACCAGAAACAGTACAACATGTACTTGTTAACTGCAGAAAATACATAATAGAACGTAAGGACATGATGGAGGGAATGGAAAGAGCAGGACTAGCAGGAGGAGATGTAAAGGGCATACTGAAGTGTGGTGAAAGTGGACAAGGCAGGAAATGTTTGATCAGATATCTTAAGAGAACAGGACTAATAGGGAAAATATAGCAAACCGGACAATGTAGGAGTTAACTAACTCCTGAAGATGGCAGTAGTGCAACACTAAGGATGCAAGCTGCCGTAAAACCCCAAAGAAGAAGAAGAAGAAGAAGAAGAACGGTGGCATTTTTCGACTATTGGGACCATAGACTGTATAAAAATAGATTGGGACGCACCCTAAGAAGCGAATTTTGCTCCCTCCAGGCCGCCATCGTTGCATTAGTCGCTACGTCATTATGTAAAATGGGCGGAGAAGATTACGTTTGAACTAAACGCGCACAACAAAAGCCCTTAGCAAGGCAGCTAGGAAAACTTTTGTAGCTAGCCAATTTAGTTATTTGCGCAAAATTAACAGTATTAGTGTGGGAAGACATGAAGGCAGATTTGATCATCTAAATTAAAACCCAAGGAGTAATCTGTACGTAAATCGTAACATTTCCGATTGTAACGTTTGCTAACGAGCTGTCTTTATGTAAATTAATGTAGCTAACGTTAGCTAGCTAGCCAGCTTGCTTGCTAAATTAGCGAGATTACGCGATGCTTGAAAACAGTAACGTTATTCGTTAGCTAACATTAACTAGCCAAATGTTTGATATTGATAATCTTCCATTTGCCCCGTCAGGTTTGTTCGCGAACAATGCCAATTCGAGCCTACTGTACAATCTGTTCGGATTTCTTCGATCACTGTAAAGATGTGGCAGCCATTCACTGTGGCCATACCTTTCATTATGCATGGTAAGTCTACTAAGTCGAGTGCTTTCATGTGGCTTAATTAACGATTTTGATGTAACGTTAACTGTGCTTACTAGATATCTAACTAATTGACTAATATTTGTACTTGGAAGGGCCAACCGTATGTACTCTATAAGCAGCATTGTCAACTCTGCTTGAAACATGTTTCTACGATGGAGTGTGTAAAAAAAAACAATTCTAACGACTTCTAACAGTGCTCTTTCATTGTTGACCGTTGCTATATTGGACATGACAAGCTAAAAACATTAGAAAATACTTCTCTGCTTCACTGACGTGAATTAGAAAATTATTACTGAAAGTCTTCAACCTTTCAGAAAATTAATTGAGTACTGTGATATTTACTCAATTTGGCGTTGTCACATAAAGGTCCCTCAAGTTCACGTTGTGGGCAGGATAATGCTTTGTACAAATACAATAATAGGCTGTACATGACCAGCCGTATAGGAATGATTTAAATGTGCATACTGTTTTTTCTCAGTCTTCTCCAGTGGTTCCAGACAGCCCCTAATAAGACCTGTCCACAGTGCAGAAAACAGGTACGCGGGTGACTTTCACGGTTCCCTACATTTTAGTGTGTTGCCTGTGTGGTGATTTTTAGTATCCTATATGCACACTTTTACGTGTGCGGTGTTCTTTTGTGATTCCCAAACTCCCATTTATAGGTCAGCACCAGACATATCATCAACAAGCTGTTCTTCGACGTGGGAGGGGAGGAGGAGAGTTCGGCTGTGGATCCGGAGAGTTTACAGGTACTGTGTTTGCAAGTGGATTTTCATTCTTCTTAACATCCCAGTTGATCAAGGGAATAGTCTGCAGTGGCAAGAACATGCGGGGCTTACCTTAAAAACAACCCCTCATCTGCTGTATGGTAGCAGCATACCCGAACGGTATGAAAGTAAACCTTGTGATATATTCTGTACGAGTATATAGTTAATAATTGTGTGCATGTGTGTGTAGCAATTGCAACGGTCAATCAGGATGGCGTCACCTGTAAGAGCTTTTGTTTCTGGACATTCCTCCTTGTCAATGGGCCTGATCTTTTTGGAATGTTTTATGTCGCTATGTTGTTGAGTGAGAAACCAGGGTTTAATTTGGGTGGCGGTGTAGTATAATGGTTAAGGAACTGGGCTTGTAACCAAAAGGTCGCAGGTTCGATTCCCAGGTAGGACACTGCCGTTGTACCCTTGAGCAAGGTACTTCTGTATAAATACAAAAAAAAGCTGTGTAAGTCACTCTGGATAAGATATGTAATGTTAATTCCTATATGCAGCTGTTTGCTTCATTGAAAGCCCCCTGCTCACTCCCCACATGCCGAAAACCTTTGCCATTTATGTTTTTCTTTTTTTCAGAATGAACTTGATAGAATGAAAGTGCTCCTTAGTGCCAAAGGTGAGACAAAAGTCCAGCTTGTAACGCATTTAAAAAGTATGCCTCACCCCAAGTTCTGCCTTTCAGAAGTAGTGTCTAGGGAATGTAGTGTCTTGTGTTTACTTTCATTCTCTGCTTCAGAGAAAGACTGGCGGGAACGACATAAGATGGTTGAGGCCCTGAAGGAGACTGTGGACAGCCAGAAAGTGGACCTGGAGCGTGTGAAGAAGGAGGTCACAGAAAAGGAGATGATCTGCTCTGCATTGCGGGTAACCAATCCTGGGGTCAAGGGTCACATGATACAGCGCGGTCAAGGTGTTGGAATTGATGTTGCTATGTGTGCTCTACGCGCCTTTCAGAAACAGACGAAGTACCTGGAGAATCAGCAGGATGAGACACAGTCTGCTAAGGAAGAGGCCCGTCGCCTGAGGATCAAGTTGAAGACCTACGAGAGGTACTGATACTGTGTACATTCGCAATAATTTTGAGGTCTGGCGTTGAACAATTACTATTTTTGTAAGAGTTATTATTATTTTGATAACATTGTTTTGACATCATCACAACATCATTTTCATTCTGTTACTGACCCATTGGAGACTACTAAACACATCATAATCCATACTAATATGTACCAAAGACAAGTAGCTTAGGGACAATACAGGTCGTCATTGTAAATGAGTTTGTTCTCAATTGACCATCCTGGTTAAATAAAGGTCTATTATAAAATATCCAAAGGTTTGTATGATAGTAGGGTGTGAAATTGTATGGTGTTATTTGAGGAATCCTGTTCCTGAAGTCCCATAACTGTACATGTCAGTCATGCGGTCACAAGCTTGACGCTCACAGTTGAAATGTTTCAGCCTTATGTTACTGTGTGGTCTGTCATTATGACTGGTTTGTTATTGACCTGTGTGTGTGTGTGCGTGTGCGTGTGCATGTGCGCGCGTGTGTGCGTGTGCGTGTGCGCGCGTCCAGTCTGAACCTGGTTCTACAGGGACATCGTGAGGAGGTGGAGTCTATGATCACAGACATGGGAGTGGGCCATTCTGCTGTGGAGCAGCTCTCCATCTACTGCATCTCCCTCAAGAAGTAAGACGTGCACGCCCTCCACCTCCATTGCTATACCAGAGGCTGGCCAACATACCTGATTTCTCCTCTGATTCGCTAATGGCCTTTCCTTAAAATCACTTCCTCTGTTCAGATTCTCTTGCTATCTTTTTATCAAGCCCTGTAGGACAATTCATATTTTGTGTGTACTTACCTCTTCTCCCTGGTAATGAAAGAAGTAGTGTTTCTCATTATCATGTTTTTCTTTGTCCTCTTCAGGGAGTATGAGAATCTGAAGGCCGGCCACAGGTCCTCCAGTGAGATGTGTGATAAGCTCAGGAGGGAGATCTTTGCATCCAACAGCAAGGTAATGCGTTCCTCACAGCTGCTAAAGGCTGTGGTGGCAGTCCTCTGGCCAAAGTATGTACGCACGCATACAGTGCCGTCTCAACAGAGGTGGTTTCTTCGGTTGAAAGTGGTACCGACTCACCAGCATCGAATCGCTCTTCAGTGGCACGTGGTGGTACAGGTCGAACCTCTTGTTAGAGAGGCGCAGGCTCTTCCTGTACGTGCTCATGGGCTTTGTGCTCTCTCCAGTCGCAGAAGGCCACCGTGGAAATGAACAGGATGAGAGAGGACATGAAGGCCATGCAGGAAGACCTGAGGAACTCCGACAAAGAGATCACTGTGAGCACTTCTAACGACGAGCTCCCCCGAGCATGCGCACATTTCTAACGTTTTGTCTCGCGCTATTTTTACACGGTTCCTTTAACGGTAGTGAACATAACTCGTTCCGTTCGCTGAGTGAATATTCCCATATTCCGCCTTTCCCAGAGAGTTTGTACTTGGTGTGAAAGTGTGTGATATGGTGGTTTTCCGTTGCCTGTCAGAGTCTAAAGAAGAAGGTGGAGATATTGCAGAAAACACTGAGCACGCCCACTCGCACCAACGAGGCACTTAGCAGGCTGGTCTTCGAGAGGTCAGTGACATTTTTAATACAGTGCGTCTCTAAAGTAGCTGTAGTAAAGGGGATGTAGATGCCAGGTGATGTCAGATAATAAATAATTTGTTAGCTGAATGTTATTACAGAAGTTATGTGTTTTTTCTATGCACTTTGTCACCGGTAAACATTGCAATATCCTGGATGGTACAGTATGTTTGGGCAAGTAGGTTTCTTACCGGCTTGCCTGACTGGGCAAGTGTGAAACAACCTCAACAGTGAACCCTGGTGACACTTTATATAATTGTGTGTGTGGTAGTGTGGTAGCTGGAGGTGTGGTAGCTGACTGTGGCATTTCTGAATGAAACCGGGATACTGTTGGTCTGTATCTGGATTTGAGATGCTGCATGTCAGCACTGATACTCTCAATGATTTTGGTGTGTGATGATACTCGTATGGAGTGTTGAGTTCGCTGGTAGCTTTTTGATGGTGCTGATCGCTAGTCAGTGCTGTCATTGGACGTCGCTGACGCGCTGAACGTGCGTCTTCCTTGGGCAGCCCTGCCCCTGTGGACCTGAAGCAGCCTCGGCTGCACCAGCCCGGGGGGAGCAGGGACATCGACCTCAACGTGACCTTCGACGTGTCCACCCCGGAACTGCCGGAGAAAAGGCCCGGGAATGTCCCGGCCAAGAAGATGCGGCTGGAATCTGCAGAGTGAGTCTCCTTTCAGAAACCTCTCTGTTATCCCTTCTCAGGAGTTCACTGCATTCCTCACCGCTTGCGTTTGATTGTCTGTTTCCACCAGCTCCTCATCTTCAGCGCACACTGAGCGCTCCTCTGCAGCAAGCAAGGTAAAGATTTACTTCAAATCCGGAGAATAAAGCACTGAATGAATGCTAGAATATCACAAATTAATAGTATGTATCATACTTGTTTAATCGTCCATTATTTCTCCTTGAACTTAACCCTGGAGCTCTTATCTCATACAGTATGATAAATGTTATTTTTGACTATTTATGCTGAAGTCACCACTTCAAATTGTGGCATTCTTGGGACTTGTGGTTCTAATTCTCACACTCTCACTATCACTCTCTGTCTGCAGAACCGTGCCCGGGAAGAGGACATCGCCATGCAGCCCTTCCTGTGCAACTCCATCCTCTTCAGGAAGAAGAGCTTTGGAAGCATGCTAGACCCCCGGCGGACCAAACCAGGAGTTGTGAGTCACACTTCCTTACCGTTCTCCCTGCTGCAGGATTAGGAACTTTACATAAGGGCATGCCTCTGGTCTCCCTCTCGCTCTCCCCTGTGGCTCTGCAATGCATGGGGTGCAATACCGTGATCTTATTGGCCCCCGAGTAACTCTGGAATCTTTCAGGTGCGATCCGGCTACGATGGTCTGGGGGGAAGAACCAAATTCATCCAGCCTGTATCCTTCTCTGTGACTATTTCCCCTGTGTAGCAGTGTGATACAGCCAGTAGGGGATTGGGCATGTAAAAGAGGAATTCCAGGATCACCTGGAATAGAATATCTGTGAAGATGGTGCTTAACGTGAACGGCTAAATAATACACTTCCACGAGTCCACAAAGAACTGAAGAATAGCACTGTGCATAAATATTGCTTTCAGTTTTCGTTTGGTAAAACCATATTAGGAAGTGGAGAACAGTGTGTAATTGGTTCATCTGTGGATTTTAAATGGAGAACTTCTGAGTGATTTTTTTTGTAGGGGGTTGTCCCTGCTTTGAATGCTGTGTCTTTATAATCTGCATTACCCTCATTTCTGGGGATAGGGCTTTCTTTTTCTCCTTGACTCCGCCGCTCCTCCAGTCTCCACTGTCGGAAATCCGCCCTCTGGTGATGAAGGGAAAGAGGAAGAAGGTCTCCCGGCCGCCAGCTGCCAAGCCGCCTGCCTGTGTGACCACCTTAGACAGCTTCCTGGAGTGAACACGCTCCACCCCTCAGACTGTCAACCAGATTGTTCCAGCTTGTGCTAGAGGACGAATCCTAAACAGCCCTGTCAAGGGGCAGCCCACTTCTGCAATAGGGATAAATAAGGACTGTGGGAAATGTTGGCTTCCAGCAGTTGCCACTAGAGGTCACTCTTTAGCCACACACGGTTCCGTAGAGATCTGTGTTCATCCTGTAGCAATTGCAAGGAACGAGGTGAACGAGTGGGTCTTACACTTGGTGTTTGTCTTTTTTTTTTTGTAGCTGGAACACATCCTTCCATTTGCCAAAAATTAAAAACTCCCACAAAACTCAAGCCAGGCACTCGGAGCCAGTGTGTTCTTTATGGGCAGCAGAGATGGGCGCTTGGGGAAGAGGGAGATGGATCATTTTGAGATCTGCTCTCATGATGCATAAAAATATAGTTTTATGCTTTGTGTGATGAGGCATTTAATTCTGTCTTATTGTATATTAGTGTGTGCAGTACATTAGTCAGTGTGCAGGCAAAGGTTGCTGATAGTGTGCTTCGTCACAATTTTACCCAGTTGTATCATCGTCCATTTTGACTGCATAGTGAATTCAACTATTTTTTTTAATCTATCTGTGTCTGAAGGGCATCTATACTATACTATAGATAACTGAGGTTATTTATTTTTGATTTACACAAATGGGTAAATTTTAATTTGTCCCTGTCAGGAATCTGTCTTTATACGTGTGAAATTGAATATGTGTATGGTCCTTTACAAAATAAACTGCAATTTCCAGTACTTTGTTTGGTGTGTTAGTCTGAGTTGTGGGTCTGTGCATCTCGGGCAAAGCACAGTAATTTTGTTGCTGAAGTTTGTGTTCAAAAGCCTTTAAGCAGTAAGGTTCACCCTGGGGATCTCGACATGCACTCCCTCAAAGTCTGACTGTTGTGCTGTCGGAGGGGGTTGTACGCAAAGCGTTCGGCAATGGCAGTAAAGTACGGTATTACATCTTGAGTGAATTTATATACAGTGGCCAGTAGAGGAGGCCATCTGCACAGTAGTATTCACTGAAAGTGCCACATCTGGTCAGACTTCACATGGCAACTTGTGTTAGTAATGAGACAGGAAATGGGTCTGAGTCAGGTGGTATTTCCTGTTGATGTTTTCATCCAGGGAGTGACTAGTCGGTTCTGCGATGATTTGTTATTTTGATTTTCTATTGATTATCACTGTAATCTCATATCACAGCTCATGACAGTTGTAAATTAAGACCATTGTTTCAAGCAGTCTTTTAATAACAGCTAGGGCTTAAATATCAGTCCTCCAACCATTTTAAGATATGGCTTGAACAGAAGTGATTGAATATCGCTGAGTCAAAACAAGCTTTTGGATGAGGAATGCAAGATTATCCTTTGTTTTTGGGCAGGGTCTCAACCAAACCAAATTAAGCGACCGTATTTGAACCATGGCATGCTGGAGGAAAGGCAAAACTTGTATTCACTTGTTTTTAACTTGTGTGCGCTTCTGCACAATTCTTAAGAAACGATGCCTCAACTAAGAAAGTGCCTGTCGCCAAAAAAAGCGTACAGTCTTCAGGATCCATTTTAAACACCCCGTTTGTTAAAATCATGCTTCCATGCCAAATAGATTCCAGTCCAAAGACGAATCTCCGAATGTTTATTTTTCTTTCTTTGAGGCCAAACATCACAGTAAGGATGGAGAGCACTAGAGAATGGAGCACTGTTATGGATTCCAGCGTATTCCACCGGTGTACTGTACCATTAAATAACAAGAAGGAATTGTCAGGCTGCTCCTCGTACGTTATATCAGCTAGTTAAGTGGATGGGTCAAAGGTTATTGATAATTGTCAGCGGACAACAGCATTTCCCTGGTGTCTTGGGTTGTAAAGAGTGACCATTACTGCCCCTGTGGTTCATTTAAAGTGGACGCTGACCCATGATGACTTTGCTAAATTACCAAGGCCTGAATTTTCTGGCAATGTCTGCTGGCCATGTGTGTTGTTTTTGGAAAGTAAAAGCCTGCAATAGTTTTATGGGCCGATTGCGGTCCTTCCTGTCCTTGCAACTGCTCCCTGTTGCCTTGTATAAAATTTCCTGTGCATTAATTGCACCATATGTCAGATTCAAATTCATGGTGGTGAAGTTTAACTTTGAAGGATTTTATCATAGATGTGAGTTATGTGCACAATTAAGAGCCGCCCAGCTCTCAGCAGATACGCTTCTCTGTGTCCTCTAGCGGAGTTCCGAGGGGTCATGACCTGCTGGGACGAGCAGGAAATGGGACTCTGCTTCGGGGTAGGTGATGTCTGTCGGCCACTAGGCACCGGCTGACTTTAGGTTTCCCAAGACACAGGAGATGAGGCACCAGGGGAGGGCAGTCAATTTGAAAGCCATTCTTGAAGCAAGGGTCCCACTGTCCAAGTGGCTCCAGTCAGAGGTGTAAAATCCAGGGCTCAGAAAGTAAAAGTCCTGCCATGTGTTTCATCCTGCCATGAACTCAGCCAGCTGATTTCACTAATTATTTCTACCTCCTGGCTGAAGAATTGTCCTAATTAGCAAATGCAGGTGATTGGAACCAAATACTGGGGAGGACTTTTACTTTCTGAACCTGGATTTTACACCTCTGGCTCCAGTCCCCTGCTCCCATCACTGCTTTGACGTCGCCTAAATGATGAGCTCTTCCCGTGGAGCATGGCTTTTTGGAAGGACTGCTGATGCATGCTTTGGTGGTTTTGCCCTGGACATTTCAATCTAACGCAAAGAGCTTCATTGACATGAAAGTAATGAAACAATATTACCAAAGCCATAGAGTTGATATTCATGAATGAATAAAATTCAACATTTGCTTGGTTACAATAGGTGCGATGTAGGGATAGTTTAGATGCAGTTACTCAGACTCTTGCTTTGTGACGTACCATAACATATCTTGCCACGATTTGGAAAGTTATTCCCTCGCCCATGATCATTTGGAATTTTTCTTCAGGGATTAGGTGGGGAAATTCATGCAATATTTTGATCTATATTTGATCTTGGAAAGTTTCCTGCAGGGAGGAAAATTTATTGCAATGGAGGAAAAAGTGCATTTCTGTTTCTGCCTCCGCTCTCATGCAGCGACCATGCAAGCGCTCGGCTCTGTGGTCACTAGGGATAGCTGCTACATTATGGGAAGGATGTGCTTTGTCTTGTCTGTTCTGTAGTGATCTTGATGATGTCTCTGTATGCACTTACTGTACGTCGCTTTGGATAACAGCATCTGCTAAATGAATGTAATGTAATGTAATTTATACTATACTATAGATAACTGAGGTTATTTATTTTTAATTTACACAAATGAGTTAATTTTAATTTGTCCCTGTCAGGAATCTGTCTTTATACATGTGAAATTGAATATGTGTATGGTCCTTTACAAAATAAACTGCAATTTCCAGTACTTTGTTTGGTGTGTTAGTCTGAGTTGTGGGTCTGTGCATCTCGGGCAAAGCACAGTAATTTTGTTGCTGTAGTTTGTGTTCAAAAGCCTTTAAGCAGTAAGGTTCACCCTGGGGATCTCGACGTGAATTCCCTCAAAGTCTGACTGTCATGCAGTGACCACATAAGCACTCCACTCTGCACTTGTTGCCCTCTTCGAACAGGCATTTCACTCTGGAACACAGCTGGTTTCGAGGACTCACATTTTTGTGGAAAAGAATGACATTATTGACGATAATTCTGACCGTGCTATGCTCTCTGTCCTAACACGCAAAGTATTCCAGTCTGGTGCAGAAGGCTTTAGTAACACTGAAATGAGATTTATGATAAGGAACACTTTGCCATAACAAGACGGGAGACTATTTTTCCATCTAATCCTTCAAGTTAGTCCCTTGTATTATTTGATAGAGTAATCACACCGAACTGCAAACACATGGAAAGCCTTTTCATGTAGACCTGCAGGGTGCTTTTCCTTCAGATACAGTATGAAATGGGAGATCATTGATTCGAGTTGAGCACACTGAGCTTCGACGTGGCCGAATACTCCTGTCAACCCAAAGGGACTGCTGAGGGGAATTTATCTGATATGTAGTCTTTGTTTCGTTTTATGAGAATCTTCTTGAAGGCTTACCTCAGGGACCAGAGAGGCCCACCTGCATGAAAGATGACAATGAGACCAAAGTGTATCATGTCAACCCTTCACCCACCCCCTGTTAAATATATTCAACTTCCCCTTGAGAAGAACACTGTAAATTCTCATCTCAATGTTTTGGATGAGGTGTTTACTCTAGTTGTGGGTTAAATTCAGCATTTGTCTTAAGTTTCAGGTGCACTAGCTCCAGAATGTCTTGTGATTAATTTTCCTATCAGAGAGGGCTATCGAGCTACAATTGCAAACTCTCTCTCCCTCTCTCTGTTGTCTTTTCCTTCATTATCCTGGGGGAAAAAAAATCGCTTATACTGTTTTTTTAAGATAAGGTTCTTTACAGTCGGGCATTTGAATAATGGTTATTCTTAGTGTTTGTACTTGAGACAAGGACAGCATGCCATTTATTATGAGTGTTTGTTGGGCCTCTTGTCAGGAATGAGTTTATTACTACAATCTCTCTCCTTGAACGCTAACACTGAAAGAGCCAATATAGGCCTAAAACCTGCCCCCACCATACACATCTAGTCTATTATACTCATTCTGCACTGCACCCTATAGTCCCACACATTACTCTGCACCATATCACCCTCATACTGCCATGCAGCCATCCATTGTAAAATCCTCAACATCCCATTGCATAAACACAGATCCCTGTGCTGGGGAACATAAGTTGTTATTATTGTGCTCTCGTTGCATGTAGCTGACCGCGGGTCCGTGTCTCATGGCTTCCCCTAACTCATGTCTGTGCAAACTTGGCTTGTGGGCTGCAGTGTGAAAAGAAGCAGATGGTGACAATAAGTGCTTTGGAGGAGAGTGTATGCTTGTCAACACTGTCCCACATTGGTTTCGGAGATTGCAAAATGAGCACAACTATAGTATATACATAATTAGGCATTCCAAATTATGGCGAGAACTCCAAGCAGTGTTCTGGCTGGCTTGGACCTTACATAATGGAACAGACTTTCAGGTATTTATAAGACCAGGTCCTTTGTGTTTTTCCCTGAGGGGGTAATGTTTTATGTGGGGGCACAGTGAGTATGTACCACAGCTGGAACATCTGTCCTTACAAAACTGGACAATTTGCTGCAAACTTGCAGCTAATATGTAGCGCATTTGCTGCAATGTAAATTGTTTTCCACAAAATGTTGCCAGAGGTTTGTCAGACTTTGCCAGTAGTGAATGGCAGTTCCCACAAAGCCTAATTTGCATGTGAAAATATGAGCTTGCCGCAAACCTGTGGCAACAGTGCCAAATGTTTGCCGCAAATTTGCTGGACAGCCTATATTTTTGTAAGGGGTGGGGGGGGGGCAAAGTGTGTAAAAATAAATAAATAAATACATAAAATAACAGCTGATCATGGCAGGGTAACTATTACAGGGGTCTGGATTTAGTAATCACACCAAACTAGCTATATCAGGGCACATGGACCCTGATATAGCTAGCTCTGTCCATTCACGTGGGGCGCCATGGCAACAGCAAAAATGCTCCTCTTCTCTGCTTTGAGACTTTCCAAATGGCCTGGGCTGCGTCGTATCTATATTTAGTGACAAAGTAGGAAAACTCCCCATCCGCTCACATCGGCCCTCTGAGCTTGATTCATGGCCTATAATTGTTTTTGTAAGCGTAATAAATCTTCACAGGATTAAGTTTGAGCCCCATAAAAGGGATCTGAGAGAGTGTGCTTGCAGAGGAGTGGGGATCGGGACATTATGTCCCGCGGGCTCATCTGATAACCACATGTTTCCAGGGAAGACCAGGTTGTCTTGCAGATACACCCAGGCTGTGATTTTACCCCAAGTCACTGTCCCTTACCCCTGTCCCTAGCTAACGCTGAACCCCCTCCAATGCCCATCCCATCACTCTCCGAAAAAACATCTTTAGGCCTGCGATTCTATGGTCAATCAAATAAATGTCTTCATTTTGTATATTGTCGTCACACAATATTTTCCAGGGTATGGAAAAAAATCAGGAAAACGATTCCCTGGCCCATTAATAGGCGATTGAGCAGAACTGGGAAACTAGTTTTTCTTATAGGCTCATTAGTTTCCATTGTCCTGTGGAAATGTCATTGCTGTAATTCAGTTCTCCCAATTATCAAGGCGGTTGTCAAAAAAAAGAGGCACAAGGTTTTTGTATGACAATGAGAATATGCATGTTCGGGGGCTGGGGCGAATGAAACTTCCTGTATGGAGCTGTGACTGATGGGGGGTGTATACTTTGAGTCCCGGGTTAAGGAGTGTTGCTATTTTCCAGACTCAAGGCTGTGCTGTGCTGCTTCCTGTTTAGGGCCCCCTGAGTGTAAACATCTGCAGCTGATTTGGGTTTTTTTTTTTTTGCTTTTTGTACAGCGCTGTTTAAAATAAGGGTCGGGGTGTTTACAGTGGCCCTGCCGAGGAACATCCGAATCCAAGCAGGAACCAGAGGGGGGCGTGTGAAGCGGGCAGATACAGTCCAGAGCGCCGTACCCATGACCCCAGCAAAACGAGTAAGCCACCCCCCTTTTCCAACTTTATGCTTTTATTTTATCCTACTCTGCTTTTTAAAAAATGTAAGCCCTGTATTTCACTTTGATCCGCATTGTTTCATATGTGCAAAAAGATTGACCTTGAGCACTTTGTGAGCTTTTAATAAGTCAGTGTGATGCCAAGATACAGTGGCTACTAATGGCACACAATGTGGACTATAAAACCTAACACCATATTCCCAGGAGGACTAAACAACAACACATAAATGTCAACACAAGAGCACACTAAATGGCCAGTGAAAACCTTTCTTTCCCAACGGGCCCTCATAATGGTCCAATTGGGAAAGAGTTGTCCTAACCCTTTTTCCCTCTTATCATCACACCCTTATGGATTTTGACAACCAGGAACTGTGGGGTGTGATGTGACTCCATTCACCACATGGGTCAATAAAACATGCCCTTGACAGATTTACAGGGAGATACATTCATATCATAGTAAACCCAGTTCATTTATTTGTTCCTGCATGAAATCCAGGAAAAGTCTTTCGCAGCAGACCAGAATTCGCCAATAATTTAGCATCCTGTTCAAACTGGGCACTTGGTTTAAAGGCCCACTCAGTATTTTTGGTTGCTACTCGACGATAATTACGTGAATGGCAACTCGTAAAATATCTCGGCGGATCATGGTTCGCATAGTTTTTTTTTTTTACTGTAACCAGCCACAATACAATATGACAAAACCATTTCCAAAGCCGTTTATTTGGCAAAATATTAGCGAATTATTCAATTCAATATATTATCTGACGCGTGAGCACCAAGTAAAAACGATGCTTGAGTGATCATTTTGTTTCCATGGTGATGAGCTTCACAAGGACTACAAAAAAAAAAGATATTAAAAACAAAGAAGAAGAATGAAATTCTGAAGACGGAACATGAACAAGGAAGTATTGTCAGCCCAAAACTTATTTTAATTACTTATTTTCCCTTTTGAAGTGCTTTTCATGAGGATCTTTATTGTTATTTTAATTAGGATAATAATTATATACTATAGTACTATATCTTTGTCTTTTTGCGTGTTGTAAGCGATTAGCATTTTTTTTAGCAACCGAAATTACTAAGTCACATGTGGCAAGAAGCTGTGGAGGTGAATGAGATTGTGTGTCCCACTCAAATCTCAGAAAAGGGTGGTGGTCCACGTCCTGCTGAGGGCTATATATAAAATGATAAGCCATTTTCTGGGGAAGTTTGATAATGTGTCTAAATGCACTGGAGATGAAAACTCTTAACCAAAACTTCAATACCATGGCTCTGCAGCCATTCAATAATTTAGATAACATTTTTTCTTTGTGTATATATTATGTCTCTCAGAATTGCTGCATGCATGTTTTAATTCTGTTCTTTTCACTCAAAACCATAGCATGTCTTTCATAAGCAATGATAGTCATCTTGTATCAGATCTGTCATGAAGGGAATGATAAACAGGAATATGTTAAATATTTGCATTTTGGAGCAGTGCCATTTCCGGATTATATGAAGGTTTGCCAAATCAAATACTCAATATATAAAGTTGGCCTACGCTACTGAGTAATCTGTGCACTTGTGAAGCTTGCAAATGAGATTTGGCTCTCAGGCACCTCTTTTCCATTGCTTATGTTTTTCCACTCGTGAGGGGTAATTTTTTTTCAGGGTGGAGCAACCAGAGACCACATCCATTAGGCAGGTTGTGTTACAACACTTAACCCTTCTGTCTCAATGGTGGATGTACCTAATCTGATCCTTTCTGGTTCACTAGCACAGATAGGATGTTACTCTGTGGTGGGTCTCCCTGTCTCTGTTTATCAGGAGGGTCATGAGACATGAACACTCACGTCAGAGAAACCGCCATATACGAAGGTAAACTATGCACGGGAGGGTAGTTTGGGCTAGAATATCCTTTCAGCTCAAAGAAACTGTCCCACAGGAGGGCAGACTGCAAGGTCACTCTTTCATGTCCAAGACATAGCCATGTAGGAGGGGAGAAGATGTCTGAGGGTGATACCTTTATAGAAGAACTGTCCTACCTTTCAGATCAATGTGAACCTTTTTTGTATATAAAAAATGTGAGTTTGAATTGTCCCGCCAGTGCTGCGCCCTTCTAATTTGTCCCCACCCTTCTCCAAGTTCAGACCTGTCAGCCATGTGACACGGCAGGAAGTGGGGCAATTCCTGTGTTTAGGGGAATCACTGACTGATTGGCACACCGAAGCGTGTTCAGCATGGCTCTCATATCTTTTGTTATATCACGTCTCCTTTTCTTGTCCTTGTTATGTTGTGGGCGTAAAGCTTATTTTTTCAGATCAGTAGGCCACATCCATCTTGGCAGCCATTTCACTGTAATGCTATATCAGGAGCAGGGCTAGTTTATGCATGCTTTCTATAGTTATACAGTATAAGATATATTTGTTTATATTACCGCCAATTTACCATGACCGTTGGGGGTGTAGGTAGGTTCCTCTGTTGTGGCGATGCCTTGTTATATGGATCATGCGTACAGAATTCCTAATGTATCGTACGTAGTTATCATGTACCTGTAGCTGTAGCGCTGGTGTGTTTGGGTAGGGTCTTGCAGATTGAACATCCAACTACAATGTGATGAGATGGACAAGGTGAAAAGCATGGAAAGGCAAATGGCTGACTAACCAAACCATTGCAGTACATGACTGATATACAGTGCCGTCAAAAAGTATTTGCCCCCTGTCTGATTTTCTGCATTTTTGCATATTTATTACACTAAATGTTATCAGATCTTCAACCCAAGCCTAATAATACATAAAAGGGATAAATTCAAAGAGTGAACAAAGAACACAACAACGTGATACACATTTCATATATTTATTTAAGAAAGGTATGCAACACCCAATGCTCCTTTTTGAAAAAGTAATTGCCCCCTTAGACTCAATAACTGACATTCTCCTGTACAATTCTCTGATACAGAGCAGAATTAATTGTTCCTTCAATGATGGAAAGGTGTCCAGGTCCTGATTCAGCAAAGCATCCCCAAACCATCACACTATCATGCTTGACCGTTGGTATGAGGTTCTTACTATGGAACGCAGTGTTTTGTTTTTTGCCAGACATTACAGGGCCAATGTCGGCCAAAAAGGTCCACTTTTGACTCATCTTTCACTTTTGATAACATTGTTCCAGAACTCTTGAGGATCATCCAGGTGCTTCTTGGCAAACTTGAGATGAGCATTCATGTTCTTCTTAGTGAGCAATGGTTTCCGCCTTGCTACTTTGCCATGGATCCCATTTTTGCTCAGTGTCTTTCTGTTATTGGAGTCATGAACACTGAACTTAGCCAAGAAAACATCTTTGGATGTTGTTTTAGGGTTCCTGGACTTCCTGGACGATTTTACGCTGTTCTTGGAGAGATTTTGGCAGGACGGCCACTCCTGGGAAGATTCAGTACTGTCCCAAACTTTCTCCGTTTGGACAATATGGCTCTGACTGCAGTTTGGTGGAGCCCCAGAGCCTTAGAAATGACTTTGTAACCCTTTCCAGACTGATAGGCATCAAATACTCTTTTTCCGGAGGTCTTCAGGATTATTTTTTTTGTTTGTGGCATGATGTGCCTGTATAAACTGTGTTGTCAACTTCACTTTGATGGTAAGGGCCAAAGTTAGTCAGAGTTATATTGGGCAGGGCTGGCCCAAATCAGGCCTAGTCGTTAACCAAAGCACCCTTTAATTTGGTTGCATTTTCTGGGGGGGGACAATAACTTTTTCACACCTGAAGATTGCATGTTTGATTACCTTGCACACCAAACAAATTAAAGAAGACTTTTGTGTCAATTTTTTCTGCCAGACTCCCTCTATGCACTGTACAGTATGTGCTCCGTTTACCACTCCCTCACATACAACCCATCTACCCTGCTGCAAATTCAGACCATCTGACCAGACCCGAGCAGAGAATTCCTTCAAAAAGCGCGCAGGTCCCTGACGTAGCCCCGTGGCCACTCCTTCACCCTCTCCTCCTCGTGGTTCTCCCACCTCCCCGTCACTTTGAAGCCATGTGCCCACGCAGAGGCCCCAAGACTCTGAGAGACAGCCCCATTGTGCCCACGTCCCCCCAGGCACCGCCTCTCACTGCTCTGGACCAACGAGAGAGGGGAAAGAGTCAGTGGAAGGAGATGAGAGGGTGATGTCAGTGGGGTCTGTAGCCAGTGTTCCCCAGGACATGGGTGGGGCAGTGAGCTCAGGTCAAACCCACTGGGGACGTACAGTGCTCCTTACCTGTCGGGCTTACTCTGTGATTGATATGCTGCATTGGAATGAAATTCCTGAGGTCTCAGGTTGCCCGCATGGGTTTCCGGTCTTGCCCCCTGGCAACCTCACAATGACAGTCACCTCCTTAGCCTTTGAAGGTCTGCATGGTTGAAGTGTGACTTCACATTTGTTGCCTACATACTAAGTCTAAACAAAAGCTGTACTGTGATGTAATGCCCAAATAAAAAAATTACACGATTAAAAATGTTCCTGGGCATTCAGCTAATTTTGTATTTAAAGATTAGCTGACACCTGCAAAAAAATTGTCATTGAATACTTTGGTGTTGAAAGTCCATGCCCATTTTCTGTTAATATGTTTGATAACGATTTTCTATCTTATGTTTTATTTATTATCTAGATTATAACCTCTGAAGCAGTGGTAGCAAAGAGGGGGATGCCCTTATAAAGGACTTCCTTGCAGTGTAATGACGCACACTGTGATACAGTATGGAACCCTGGGTGATAAGGCAACAACAATCCACCCGCGTCTCCACAGAAGCAATGACTGCGGCTCATCTGGTGGCCTGCACAGTGAAAAGAAGCAGCAACAAAGGCATGGAGGATGTTGCGGCACTTGAATGGATTCATGGACAGGACTGGGAAAAAATTAAAATTGAGATAAATCTGTAAGAAATGAGGGGTTCAAAAAAAAAAAGTTATACGTTTGCAAATACCTGAACTTTCTGCAGCGGGCCTTTCAAAGGTCCCGTGTGGACTTCTTTGTTGCAGGCCGATCCATGAAGTCCAGTAATGGCAATTTTCTGACGACAAAGTGAGAATGTGTCAACATTACCCAGAAGCCTTTGATACAATGTCCACGTAAGGCTTTATTGAGGCCAGCTGTAGCATAGGTTTGCATGAGGCCGACCTGCTCAAGCAAGTTTTGAAATTTATCCAAAGACCTTTGCAGTGAAATCCTGACAAATATCTGTTTAAATACAGGAGTGCAACCAAGGACACAATTTACTCCCTATTGCACAGAGAGGCTCCTGCAGTCTGATCCTGTCCCAGTTTGTATCCACTCAAATAATAAATCCCCTCAGAGGAGGTGGAAGGTGCTGACAGAATAACTGTCTCTCTCTTCAAATCGTTTATCTTTTCCCCATACCTGTCTGGCTCTTCCCTCTACCTGCCTGTGTTTGTCTACCCGCCCACACGTCACACACCTGCCCTGCAGACACACGCTTTAGCAGGGTGGAGCGGCAGACCCCTCTCTTTTATCTGCAATCACAATGAATCACAGAGCTTTACCTGTCCTTGGGGTGTGTGTGGAGTTTGCAGAGTGTCCACAGAGATGAATTGGGGAAAGATTCTGTGTCATTATACTGAGGACGGGTCAGGGGGGAGTTGTTAAAATGAGCAGTGAGTGTAGGAGTAAGGGATTGATTTAGGTATCTGTGTATATCTAATAAATGTTTGTTATTTGTGTGTGTGTGTGTGTGTGTGTGTGTGTGTGTGTGTGTGTGTGTGTGCATTCATTTGTGTGTGTGTGTGCGCATTCATGTGTGTGTGTGCGCGCATGCACGCATGTGTGTGTGTGTGTGGGCATGTGTGTGCGGGCATGTGTGTGCGTGGGTGTGTGTGTGCGTGTGTGTGTGTGTGTGTGTGTGTGTGTGTGTGAGTGTGTGTGTGTGTGTGTGTGTGTGTGTGCGTGCATGCACGCATGTGTCTGTGTGTGTGTGTGTGTGTGTGTGTGTGTGTGTGTGTGTGCATGCGTGCGTGCAGAACGTGCCCTTTGTGTGTCTGAGGAGGCTGGCTTGGCAGGGGTGGGGTTGGGGACGTTAGTAGACAGATACCTCCTGCGTCAGGGTTTCACTCGCTCTGTCTGAGCTTGTCTGGGGAAAAACCACCACCTACATTTTTTTTCCCTTTTCTTTTATTGCCATAGTAACTGGCTGCCTGTGTTTTTTCCAGGTGCAGGGAGGCCATGTTTGAACATCCTTTATTTGTATAGTGACCTCTTTTTCTAATTGAGCCCCATAAACACCATCCACACTATACACACAGTATACATAGGAAATCCGCCCAGCAGGACAGACATGCCAACACCTTCCCTGACCCTGTGCATGCTGCCACACATTACCAGCTGCGGCCTGCCAGTATCCCAGTACTGCCTTTAAGACTAACATGTGTAACACGTTAAAACCAGAAACGGTAAGGTGAAGCCGACCACATCATTATCCTTTTGTGGTAAAGTGATGTATACCTAACCAAATAACAAAGTGCAATGTAGCAAAGTGCCCCCCCCCTATGTTTAGATATGGTGTAATTATCATGGTTTGTATAGATGCATAGGCGGCCTTTTGCTATGTTTCATTCGTTTCGCCTGGAACGGGCATCGTAACTGAAAGGGGACTCACCTCAATCATAACTTGAAAAAGAAAAAGAAAAAAATAAATAAAAATAGAATAAAAATCCCCACAGAGAATAAAATAACCGCCTACCCAGTAGTTTCCCCATTCAGCCACTGTAGGCGCTGTTCCTGACAAGCTATTTCTGACCACAGATCTGACCCACATCAAAACCAAGGGGCCAAAACCGGGCTTCGCTGTTGAAGCTCACTTCCTGGCCTTGTTGAGAGCGTTGCTCTCTGGCGCCAGTGCGGTTGGTTCCAGTATAGGTCTTTCAGGCCCGTTTTTCAATGTAAGCCAATGGTACCAAATGCGGTCAAAATAGGAAGTCAAAAAATGTTTCCCACAAGAACATGTAGTTGTGATAGGTGCTTTTTCTAATGTCTCCCTGTGTGCCGATTTGTTAAGTTATTGTATCGTTTGGGCATTATATTTATTATTTTGAGGACAAATCCGGGACAGTTTCCTAGTTATTGCATGTCACTAGTATCTCATGCGTTTAGTGGACGAACTAGACCCGGCCCGGACGTAACGACCTGCTCCCTATTGCGCAGTCTCTGGCTCCAATTTTTGTACAACATGGCAGTACTCCCGCAGCTTCAAAACGCTTTTCACAAAGCCCATGGAAAGTCGATGGGTGACGTCACAGTCACTTTGCCCATATTTTTCCTCAGCCTTTGATCAAAACACTTGCTGCTAGCATCACTTCGATTTGTTTGCTGCTAGTCAGCCCGATGCTCCTTGACAAGGCAAACCACAGCAAGGAAACGCATCCATCCTAGTAGGTTCTGAGAAGAGAAAAATTACAAAAGGAAATAGAAACATCTAGACAGTTTCTTTGGTGCTGCAAGATGAATTTGACTTACGGTTACTTAAAACATAGTATTTTGGAATATACGGTACATGTGCCTATGCTTTCTTTGGTGCTGCAAGACGAATTTGACTTAGTTACTTAAAACGTAGTATTTTGGAATATACAGTACATGTACCTATGCTGTACTTGAGGGTCGGTGTTTTGTATGTACATGTATATTTGTACTTCATGTACTCTGTTGTGTATAGTATGTGTGTGCAACATATATGGTGTGTATAGTATACAATATAGTACATATGCATGTGTACAATGTGTTTGTGTGTGTGCCTTCTATGGTGTGTGTAGAGCACATATGTAACTACTTTATTTGTGCTGAGTATGGAAGTGTGCCCTAGAGATATCAGTGCAGAAGTGGTGGGAGTGTGCGCTAATGGGGGAGAGGAGTCCATGTCTCCTTGAAAGAGGTAATAACTTCCCGTCCACCTGGTCCCCCCCCCCACTATTAAACTTTTAAACCCTGTCTGTCTGCTGGCCGATGGCCGGCTGGCGCTGGGCCAATGGCGGGCCGTCTGTCTGACCCCCAGGTCTGGCACCCATCACCACACAGCGGAAACAGGGCCTGAGCCTCACATTATAAACTCACAGGAAGAGCCAGTCTGAACTCTGCTAACCCAGCTCCCTGGAGAACAGCCAGCCTGAGGCTCCGCAAAACACAGCTGACAGCTCACCCAACATCGCACGCCTGCTCTCGCCCCCTCCCAAAGTCATCCTCCACCCCGACCCCACCTGGGAACAGTTTTACAGGGTCTCACCTACACTGTCAACACTCAATACATGTAGTAGGAAATCACCCTATGACACCCTGTGTAGTCTTCACATCAATGTCGTTATTGCCCCTTACATTTACAATTTTAATCACTGGTATTTACATAAACCAACCACTGATTAGCATAAAGCAATGTCTCAATTTGGAATTTACGAGTTTTCAAAGTTGCACGTAAATCTACATAACTGAAAAGTTTGGAAGGTTTTTTTTTTGCTTATAAAATTAAAACAGTAGTGGAGGAAGATACTTGATTTTCTATTGGAAGACCTGGAAGATCTTCTTGCTTCATGTGAGCCATCCATTATGTATTTTTCAGAAGCACACACACACACACACACACACACACACACACACACACACACACACACACACACACACACACACACACACACACACACACACACACACACACACACACACACACCCCCACACACACACACACACACACACACACATAACAACCAGCCCATGTAAAGAACATGTCACCATGTGAAAGTCGCCATGGCTGCACAGTGACATGTAGAGTAAGTATTCATAGGAATATTTCTTAAAGAAGAAGAATGGGAATGGGGGAATATTTCTTAAAGAAGAAGAATGGGAATGGTGGATTATTTTTGGGAGATGCCTGTGCAAGGCCCTCTTGCTTGTTTCTGATTAATTACCATAATTATTTATCTGGGCTTTTTCAGATTCAGACTAGACATATCTCATCCTGCCTTTTCCATTATTTTAACTGCATCCTAATCATCTGGATGCATTAACGCTGTGAAAAATATTTCAAATTGATTGAATTTAACTTGATTATTCAGTTGCCAACTGCAGAATTCCTACAATGATAGAAAGTTGTGGTCTGTCTCACTGAAAATCTGTCATATCTGGTTGTCATTTATTATGTCAGTTATTAAATACATTTCAGTTTTTTTATTGTCATGATAAGGTGAACTAGTATTCTAAACTTCTAAAGTAGTATTTATGTTCTTTGCAAATTATATCTAATGCACTACATTTGCTTTTATCGAATTTTGATTAAACTGGGCCATCGATCCTGAAGTAAAACCTCCCCTGTGTAACTTGAGCCAAACAGTAAAACCAAAGGTTGTACATCTTCTGAAAGACACGCCAGAGACTTCATAATTGCTCAAACACTGAGTTATTAAATAACCACTATGCCCTGAGGAGCACTGCATTTCTAATGGCAGCCTCCTGTCCCAACCCATGTTTATGTCTACATCTTTAAAGCCCACTAAGGGCAAATTGTTTCAGACGATTGCCTTCAGGGAGGGAAGGGCAAAGGTGGAACGTGAAACTTAAAATTGGGTCTCACGTTGGCCATTTAAGCCCCAGCAGCAGGGTAGCTGGTGCTGTGCGTAGATTTAGACGTGGCGAGAAAGGGTGGCTGACCAATATCCAGAGCCTGTTTTCTGTAGTTTTTTGCATGGAGTGTTTTAAATGTCTAGCAGTGCTTGAGGGAGGTGAAGTCCCTCCCTCCAAAGATCTTGGACCGACGGGGTCCACTGGGATGAGAAAAAGAAAGATAATGAGAAAGGAGTGCAGGCGCTGAATAGAAAATAAAGGAGAGAAACAGGAGAAAGTGATGAGAGACATATATGCCGCTTTTCCACTACAGTGAAGACCCGAACCGAGCAGTGGCGAGCCGACGGCCCGTGTCCTTTTCCACATCATTCAAAGCGGGTATACCCGAGTAAACCTGAGCCATAGCGTGAAACTTTTCAAAACAGGGCCGAAGCGCGCCGCGCTATCCGGGCTGTGTCGTGTAGCGGCGATTGCTATGCGATGCGTCGCTCAAACCATGCCTTTGCACGGATCGAATGCTGTTCTATGGAAATGAAACCGAACCGTGCGGAGATCACGGGTCTGTTCAGCTCGGTACGGGTCGGGTCGTATACACCGGCTACGGAAAAGCGGCAATATTGGACTAACTGATAGGCTGAAAAACTGGGAGACTTGGAGAAAGAGCTACACATGTTCTTTTTAGGTGATTTTGAGGAGGTATGCTTAAATAAGAGTGAACAAATCCTGGCTATAAGAATGTTTATTTTATACTAGATAATATAATCCTGTTTGTTGCTGTGCCAGTAAAGCTCTTTTGAATTTAATTGCGAAAGATGATAAGGTAGAAAAAGAAAAATAACCTGCAGCAGGACTGATTTTCTGTCAGTCTGTTCGTCATCGCCACCTTCATCGTCCCAGACAGGCTCTGCTCTCGCTCCACCACGTCTGGTCACCACATGTTCTCCTAATCCATCACACATCTGTCTCACACCCCATAATCCATTCATCACAGTACCATGTTCTTCACATGTATCCAGTGTAAATCACTAATGCAAGCCTGAGCATTTCTTTTCCTCATTCACACTTGGCAGTCATTCCCCAGTTTGGACTTCCCATTTTAATCGCAGGCTCATCTCTTCACTGCACCATCCTCCATTCATTTGGGAGGCTTCACAGTGAAAGACTTGGAGCCAGCCAGCACCCATCCTCACTCTGCAATCCAATAGCTGAGCTACAGAGCTACTGTGCCAGAACATACCGCACCTCACACAGGTACACCAATCGACCAGAGATGATACTATTGGGAAATGAGGTGGGGTTTAACCCGCTGAAAACCCCTCTTTCCCTGGTTGCGGGACAGTTATGCGTCTACTGGCAGATTTTTAAAACCATGTCACATACTTCCACATTTCTAGTGCAGGTGGAATGCAATGGGACTCCCTGTGTCTGGGTTTGTAGAACGAGGCTCAAGGGGATTATTAGCTGGGTATTACTTTCAACCTACAGTACCCGGCCTACCTCAAAAATGTCCCTCAGGTGCTTGCTCAAGCTCGGACAACCATTCCAATCTCCTGGGAGCTCCAAGGATTTTAGCCAGAAATATCTGCATGTCTGTTTGTGTGCGTGTGTGTGTGTGTGTGTGTGTGAGAGAGAGAGAGAGAGAGAGAGAGAGAGAGAGAGAGATAGTGGGAAAGGAGAGAGATATGATGCAGATGAAGCATAAACAGATATTCTCCCTTTCTCTTGAGGGCATCTCAAATATTGCTATCGTATGTTCAGCTATAACTAACGTGTAACCCCACTCCTTCTATTTCTGTACACCCACGCTGCTTAGCCCCTCGAGTGAAAGTCGCCCCTCTCTTTGACCTCTGGTGACCTTGTTCTGAGGAACCCAAGGGTAGAGGGGCCCCGGAGGAGAATGAGATGAGGAGGGGAGTGCAGTCCTCACCAGGTAAATCAGTCTCACCTGGTTTGTATTAGGCTACTTCACAAGCACATCTCAATGCTACAGCCCATAGGCCTGCACTCACTAGGTATTGTTCCATTTGGGACCTGGGGTCTTCTGTTCCTGAGTGTGTTTCCACATGCATTTGTTACTATGCGTCCGTTAGGCTAAACAATTAGCCTGAAATTGAATTTCAGGACTATTTAGCCTCTGACCTTAAAGCTGTCTCTTTTTGTCACCAGAGCCTGTGGTATTTCTGTAAACTGAAGAACTGAGAGCCGGAGGCTGGGTCAGTGGGAGTCCGGTTACCTAATCTGTGCAAACCACACAGATAACTTCACCCGTGCATGCTTCAGCCCAATTAGAAGCTTTTTTCATTACTGCTGTGGACTTTAAGTTTAGAAAATCCTCCAGGTGTGCTGTACTGGTCTGGGATCAGTGTAGCATGGAGCTGTTTCCCCCAATTCAACATGCAAAATCTTGGTTGGGCTGCAGGCAATGACAGTGCTCATGGTCAGGTGGCCAGAGACCAGGAGGGTGCAACAGGTTCTGTCTGAAAGCAAAGACCATGGCACAAAGATACGGTCAGCGTTTCCACTATTCACCGTCCAAAATTGGCATTAGCAAATAAAAGCTATTCTAAAGATAATTCCAATAATTCTATTCTATTCAAATATGGAGGCTTCAACATACATTCTCAAACCTAAACTGAAGCAGGTGGTTTGCCTCGTACTCTAAATAATGTTGTTATTTCATTGAGTCAGCCTAATTTCAGTTAACATGAAAAGTACAAGCCCCCTTTTTTTCCCTGTTGTTTGTTGTATGTGAAGTATGAACAAAGCCTGAGCTGAGCTTTAATTACTTTAATTACCATTACGACCATGAAGATGAGAGCAGATGACATCAAAGTGGTAATTAGTTTGGAAGTTCGGTCGATGGTGGCTCGGTGACTCCAGCTGTCTCTGCTCACACAGTCTTTCCCTCCTCTGGGTACCTAGTCTGATATTTCCTTTTCACAAGAAGATGAAACATTCTATGCAAGGGTGAACTTTGCACCCTCCCATTTTTTGAACAAATATCCTAGATGCTGGAACAGTGTGAATGCGCACTGGGTACAGTATGTCCAATCTCTTCACATATTCAAAAGACTAAACCTGTTATTCAAACTCGCAACTGAGGTCCAGTGCCATAACCCTCAATTACCCTTTCAATGTATTATGAGAACAGGATACAATTTGCGGTATACTCCCTGCCTGGTGTGCAGACTGCGGTAGCTGACACCTGTCCCATTAGGAGGTTAAACTGGAGGATAGGTTTGTGAGATAAGCACATCCAACATCCGGGGATGTGATTTGACAGCAATATAAACCTCGAGAATTCTCTCCCCAACAAACAGTTGATAAATCCAATCACCAACTAACACAACACTGGTTAAAATGTGCTAGAACCAAACACACGACAGGATTTTTAGTGGAAGCCAATCTCATAATCTATACCTTCCCCTTCCAGATGCTATAGAAGACAAGTCTGAGGTTGAAAATATATGCATTGATACAGATATGCATACTTTACCTGTGGTGAATCCCCACAGTGTATACCTGCAACAGTAGAAGTGAGTACATTGTATCTGTACCTGCACATCTAACTGCATACCTACAACACTACAACTGCACAGGTAGACTGGTGCACCTACAGCACTACCTGTAGTGTTTGTTCATACTTGTAACAGTGGAACATTTTGTGCTGTATGTATTTCTGACTGTTGGTCTGCAGTGGATTACTGGGTAGAATAAACACTCAGCAGATGTATGCAATTATTTTAAAAAAAAGACTATGAGTAGCCTACCATTTTAATGACAAAAACTCCTTTTGAAGAACAGTATTTCCGCTTTAATCATTCCAGTAGGATGTTGTTTGTTAATTCATTTTTTCTATCTAAATTGCCCCGGGGATGTGTAGCATATTTGCCACCATGCTGCTGACTTGTGTGTGGACTGCAGCTGTTTCATTTCACATAAATGAAACCTAAGATGTTAAATCAGACAAGTCAGGTAAAGCTAGACCTCAGCACAATGAATTATCCCCGGTCAGAGTGTCACGGGCCGCCCTCTGTTTTGCAACTTAATAGGGGAACTCAGGAGAGTGTGGAGTTTTCAGTTGAGTGACCTTAGGGCTGATAATGGGTTTTTAATACCCAGGGCAGTGTGCAGAGGTACTGGAAAAACAGCATTCAGTCAGCGTGGCCCCACATAAACACTAATAAGGCTCTTAGTTTACGGCCTGGAAACTCAATATGAACAAGCAGCTTTTTTACGAGGCTGCGTGGTTCCATCAAGGCACCACTTACAGTTGATATAACCTGACACCCCACAACCCCACCCACTGGATGGCAGTAGCAGTAATCTGGACACACACCAAAGAGCACTAGGCCAGGGGGGTGCTGGGGGGTGCAGTTGTTGGGTGCACATATCATCATTTCCGTTGGGTTGTAGTTTCCATCTTGTTCCTTCTCCAAGCTCAGACATCATGGTTCATCAACCTACAGCTGACTGTATGTGTCATCTCGGCTAGCTCCTTCTCATGGTTCCAGACGTCACGGGTCAGCCTTCAGCTGATGCATGTGACATTTGTGTCTTTTCCCCAAAGCTCAGATGATATGGTTGAACCTTCAGATGAACCCAGAACCCTTCACGTCTCTCTGTTACCCCTGTCATAAAGTCCCAGCCCACATGCACATCATCACTGTCCTCTCCAAGCTTAGTATTCACTATTCATCTGTGTGTGTGTGTGTGTGTGTGTGTGTGTGTGTGTGTGTGTGTGTGTGTGTGTGTGTGTTTAAACACAGCACAGGTTGACCATCTTACCATTGTTTAAGACACATTCTAATGTTATACACATTATATCCCCTGATGTGTATGGCATATTCTACTTGAAAGTGAATATTCCATTTAAAAGTAAGAAAGTTATATTTGGCTCCAAGGTGGATATGGTAAATTCTGGGTCTAGGTGTATAGGAGGTGTAATATGGTGTATTCTACTTTAGAATTCAACATGGTAGATATTACTTACAGGAAACTATGGTATATTCTAACAAGTATGAATGCTTAGCAGGGTTAACTCAATGTTTTAGAAACCTATTTCCATACTGTGGGGACTTGACCCTGGGTGCTCTGTTAAAGAATTCCCTGAACTTCACCAGACTGAACACTAGTCAAAGTGAGTCTACAGCAGGTCTAATGTCATTGAAAGACAAGGAGCCCTACTGATGTGTGGCACCTAGCACCTTTTGAGACCAGAGAGGCCATTTTCCCCTTCCTGTTGCATTGTTTCAGCTTTGAACAGGAAATGGGTCCCTGCCCAGCTGCAGTAAACTACCACACAGCGACATAACAAAGTGGATTCAATATCTCCCTCTCTCTCTGTCTCCAGGACCCCTTCTATTAAACAGCTGTTTCCTAATACAGTGTAATCAGTTTGTAAAAATAGCACTCCCAAAGATTTTACTCTGACAAAAATTATATTCATATGGGGGTGCAGTCAAATGAATAGTGTGTGCAAATTTGTGTGAGGAAAATGCATTCATAAATTGCAAGAAAATATTATGAACGTAATATCAGTGAACACTGCCATGGTTGTTTCTAACGTCACTTTTAATTACAGTAATTTGATTACAGTGGTTGTAGTACTGTATGTAAACTGATCTTATTCATGTACATTTTTCTCGTGAGGAAACCCCAATGCAACATTGCCAAATGCATGATCCTGTGGTGACACTGTCCACTCCTCTGAAACAAGTCATGTATTATATTTAGACTTAATTTTTAACTATGAAAGTTGTGATGCTGGATTGCCAACTTATTTTAAATGTTTTCCACAAATCTACTGTTGTTGCATTACATTAAAATCAATTGGCAGACAATTTTGGTTGTGCATATAGTAGCCTATAGTAAGAAGTTAATTGCATGATTTAAAAAAAAAGTGATTGGATAAAGCATGATTTTTGACATGGGTTTCTTCTTGTTTATATCCGTAACTACAGCAGTTAATCTCTGTGGGGTGCTTATTCGGCTATTAATGCCTCAAGGACTGCACAGTCATGTAAACTATATCAGCGCTTGGACTGAATAAAAAGTTCATTCTTGTTAAATATCCCTGAAGCTTAAGGCTCCAATTGTGTTTCTCTGTCATGCTCGTTCATATTTATTTCGTATGACTCAGTGGGAACACAAAAAGAAGACAAAGCACCCATTAAAACATTAAATGGTCTCTTTAGTAGGATATTATATTGGGCCAAAGTTTCATCCCCTGTGATATACTGACACATGGTAATGACTGTAAGTGTATTACTCAAGTTCCCAAGTTCTCAAAAGCAGCTGGCTGTCACATCATGGATGCTTCTCTGCATATTTACTAGAGTGCCAGGATCAAGTAGGGGTCAGGGTCATAATTACATCCCAAGGTGGCAGTTTCTGCAAAACAACAAACAAACCCCTAACCCACAGAGCTGAAACACCGAAACTGGTATCCCAGATATCCAGAACCACAAGCTTGATGTGTTCACTTGCTGATCTGGGAATGTTTTCTTCTACGTATATTCACTCTGGATAGGAGTCTCTGCAAAATTAATGCATTATGATGACATGTAATGAGTATCGTTTGTTCTTTGGATCTGATTGGTGGCTCATCCTGCCTGTCTGAGATCCTAACATCCTGATTTGCTGCTGACTCAGCCAGTGGCCAGCAGCCCCAATCAAGAATTACAGGCAAGATTTGAGGCGTATCAGTGCTAACTGGCCTATGTGTCAATATTTCTAAAAGGTAAATGTTTATTTCTCTAGCTTAATAACTGTGCCCTGTCCCCCTCCCCCAATTGCATAATTGAATCCCTCGTGGGTGGGGCGGGGCTACAGGGTTCACCGGAGCTGCCATCCCTCACAGAGGCTGCTTTGTCAATGTCCTGCAGAAATGATGGCTATTTCCTGCTTTCACAGGAAGCGGTATATTGGAACCAGATTTCCCCCAGCACCTCCTCGATCTCTGTCTTAAAACTTTTACTGGTCTAGAGAAAGAGGGGAAAGGGTTGGAAACTTCTGCTCCCATTTCTGTTTATTTCTTTCTTTTTCCAAATATTTTTTTTTCGTGATTGTTTTCTTTTTTTCTCTCCACTGATTTTCAGTCTCCTTTCACTACATCGACAAAGAGCAAGAAAACCCTTACCCGTCCTGGAACATGGAGGAACAGCAAGCCAAGGCTTTCCGCAGCAGGTCACACGCCAAATCCAACACAAACACAAGAGATGTAGCTCCTTTATAGTCAAACCCCAAGTGTTAACATCTGAACCCCAACAGCAAATATACAGTCCCTCTGCTGGATATAAAACTGTCAGTAGAAACCCAACTGACCCTCGAGTCAACCTAAACACTGCTTTACTGCAACACAAAGCCAGTGATGCAAACTCCAGAGTTTACTGCTTGATTGGCACTGGGCGCCGATCACATGCCATTTTTTTTTTGATTGGAATGCTCTATACTCTAGAGTGGACTTTATACACAGGAGTTATATAACAGATGGTGGGGCGGTGTCCCTGCTTTTTCATCTGGAAGGGGGTGTTTAAAGTTTAAGGCTGTGTTACCCCCCCATTCACCCTTTGGCAGAAGGAGAGGGCAGAGTCATCGCCCAAATACTGCACTCAGATTTCATATGCTGTGCATTCCTGGGATACGAAGTGAAAGGGCAAATATTTGAGGTAGGTTTCTAAAACTTGGGAGCCAGATTGTTTACAGAGCAAAGAGTCTCCAGCATTAAATGAAGGTCTCCGTAGACTTTTACTCGATTATGATCCAACTCGTGTGAGCACAGGCAAAAGGCAATAAATACTGTAATACTGTATGCACACTGCAACAGCACTATGAGGTTCTCCCTAATCTCTGGACCCTATTCCTTGTAGCTGGCTAACTTTCACTGTAAAACCTGGAACAGTGTTTTTGTTAGTTCATATGTTCCATATTTGGGGGGGTTTTCCAGGTTTTACTCAGCACAGTTAGCCAGCTAACTCAGTCAGCTATGAGGAATAGGGCCCAGAGAGGTATACTACAAAGAAAGCTTAACATACTCAGGGTTTCTTTGTGCTAGCTGGCTTGACAAAATCTAATAACCACAATCGGGCTTAAACGGTATGGTGGTTATAAACTTGTTAAGCGAACACAATGTTTGTTAATCAAACTCTATGCATATTCCCATTCCCTGCAACAATGAGACTATGACAGTACAGCATGGACGGTACTTGAGCAGCCTATTTCTCTCCTGAGGAAAAAAAAACAATACAGGCAGCTATAATGGATGGATACGAAGAACATACAACCAATGGTAAAAAGAAACACCTTTGCCAGGGAGAAGCATTGGCAAAAAAAATAAAAAATTTATGCTAATCGTGTAAATTTTATACAGAATATTTGAAATCTTGCCTGAAGCAAAGTTTATAAGCACTGTCCCATAATTACCAGATAAGTGGATATGGACATGTATGGCTCAAGAAGCTTGAATATGTACTGTGTTCCCTACTTTGAGAATCTATATCTTTCTTATGGCACATCCTTGGGGAAAGCCAGTGAATTTTGTTAGTCTCTAAATAATCTCGCCCTGCAAAGAGACCCCCCTCACTATCCGCTCTGCTCCAGGAATGGATGATTCAAAGGGCGGTACCTTGATATGTTTCAATCCGTTAGCCTGAACATAACCTGCCCCGGACCAGGTTAGCCACGCAGCATAAGTTACCATGATGATGTACCCTGATTAAAAGTGAATCAGCTTTGTGATACAGAAAACCCAGTATATCCCCTGGTCACATTATTATTATTATTATTATTTGCTCAGAAGATGGCTTTATGTAGGACAACTCATATCTTGAAAAACTACACATCATTTCACATATTGTCCATTATTACAGCTGGATATTTATAATATCTGCATCTTCCTGTACATTTTATTTCTGCACATTTCTGCTAATACTACTACATAATTTATTTTCAGGAATTGGTGACACGGGTAGGCTTTTCAGATAGCTCATTAGCTCTTATTATTCCTTATAGAAATTGGTATATCTCAGATAGAGTGATGGGGATCTGTGCTGTTATAGTGACATTGGAAGCTGTGAGTCCATTTCCAGCCTCACAACATAATGATCCTTCTCTGACATAGCAACTGGTGTATTCCCTGGTGTATTCCTGAGAGAAATGCCTCACCTGTCCTGCTACCTAACAGTAGCTGTGTTCATTCTACGTGGGAGCCATGGCCTGGACTGCTATGGTGATAACCCTGGGGTCACGGGAAGTGCTGTAGGGATTAGGCCAAGCACCACACAGAACCTCTATATCTTGAAACGGTGGGAAGCCTACGGTAAGCAATGCAGTACTGAGTACCGACGGTGGCTTCTTCTTCATTGGCATGCTATTTACGATTTTAAAATATCCTTTGAGCACTGTTCCCTGGTGGGAATGATGCCACCAGCTGTGCCCAGCGGTTTCCAGGGTTCGCTGAGTTCTCAGGGAGGGACTCTTGGTTTGAGGCGGAGGCATGTATGGGATGATGTGGGTGGAATGCAGCAAATTTAGCCATAGGATAATATTCACTTTTGGGTAACTGCCTACAGTGCATGTGGCCTCTGTGAACCCACCCAGGCTGTCCGCATTGGGACTCCTCCTGCCCACCTCCACCACCAGCCAAGGGACAGTAAAGGACAGTGTTATTGCCCTCCTCTATATATATCCGGAAACATGGTAGACTACCTTCAGAGGGATCTCTGGGTGGAGTGTACGTAATGATGTACTATTTATATTAACCCTAAGTTATTTTGGGGGGTACAAATACCTGCTTTTATATCTATGATTGTCACATTGTTTTGTGTCTGTTTTTACCATTCTATTTTGTTCTGTTCTCATCTCAAAAATGTATTTTTTATTTTGTGTAATTAACTTTGCTCCTTTTTTTGCCTAAGAAGTCTGTCGCGCCTCCTCTCCTCCAATGCTAGACTTTTTTGATTTAAGGTCGCACCTCTTGTTAGAGCATGGCTTTCATTTCTTTTTGTGTTGCTAATCATATGAGCCAAAATCATATGAATCAAAAATTACGAATTTGGTTCCCCCGAGTTGATAAGGAAAGAGAAGAGCTGGGAACATTAAAATAAGCATGCTGCTATAATATTTCAAGGGGATCAAGAGAGTCTGCAGGACAACAGCAAGATTCTTCAGTACCTACAAATGGATAGGAATCCTAATTCCAAGATAAACTTGTGAAGATCCTGTGGCCAGTAGTGTGGGGAGGTGCTGGTGAGAGAGAGGTGCACATTCTCTGTGAGTCGTTTGCATTTTCAACCATTCTCCTAGTGCTGTTCACCACACTCTTCTGTAATTAAGACTGTCCCCCTGGTCACCAAGCTATCTTGTTTTGGCCCAGGCCACAGGATCAATCTGGCCCCTCTGTCCTCAGTTCCATGAGGGGCCTTTCTTTTTTTTAATTAAATCACTGCTCTGATTAGAGAGCATGTATTGACCACAGAGATAAATCCAGCCGAGGGCCAAACCGCCATGACACCACGTGGAAGCTGTGTTTGTCAGTAGCCTCACGGTGACACAAAAAGAGAAGCAATTAAAGCTCACGGGGATGATGTTAACCCTAACTTTCAAAATGGCAGTGTAACCCAAGCTGGGGCATGAATAGGCAGTACAGAAGGCAGTGAACCAAGACAGATTTTCTTTCTTGTCCTGCTTTGGAAGATTATGCACATTATACAAGATTTTGACTTCAAAACAGCTCGAGGCTATATTTTATTTTGTAGAGTACACTTTGTCTGGCTGAGTGACGTCTCCTCTGCTAATCTGTGAGTTCTTCTTGTTTGTTGTGTGGTTGATGCTGGTGCACTCACCTGTCTCCCTCTGGGATTTTCTTTCCTTTGGATAATCCTTAGCAGCTTTCCCCGCGTTTGATGCAACTCTTTTCATCCCAACATTTCTTCTGCACCACTGAATGTCACTCTGGCTGACTTCAAAGCCCCTGTCCTTTCTTCTGGCTGTTTAAAACTCTATTTACCTGAGCAGGTGTTTTCAACAAAGTGGGGGGTGGGGGTTCCTAGCAACTTAGCAGGTGATGTTGGCCTGAAGAATATGTGTGTGATATGTTATTCAAACTCCTCGACATGCACATGTATAACATTTGCTTCTCATTTCACAAATTTGCTTTCTGGCAAAGAGTTGTGTGCCCATGAATAGCTTCAGGACTCAAAGAGGAAGCAGAGCTCTCATCATTAAATAAATAATCATGTGCAATAAATTTAGGCAGTTTTATCAATGTATGTCAGATCTGCAATAAGAAATAGTTAATGTTCACTTTTGCAATTCAATATTTATAGAGAAAAACAAGTTGTTCTCATACTGCAGAGTTTGTGATTGTTCTCCATATCCCAGGCTCGAAAGGCAAAGATAAAGATAATTTATGAAGCAGTCCAAAGTGAGCGCTCGGGACATTGTCTCCCATCAAGGAGCTAGCAATCTCAGCTGTAATCTCAGATACTACCCCCAGAGAATTCACTCCATGCACATCAAGAAAAGCCAGAGCACATGTAAGCTGTTTGTTAGTGGCCTGCTATCATGACTATCAAAGTAAGCAACAGAGGAAACTATTTTTACTGCTTTTGCTATCCATGAGATCTGCTTATCTCTGAGCTTTCTACAAACGTGGGAGATGGGACAGCATTATCATTCTCTCAGCATGTGGACTGCCAAGGCTGAAATTAGTGGTACATCCTTCTCTGGTCCCTGTATTTCAACCTTGAGGTGAGCAGAGCTGCAGCAAAGCGACGTACTGCAATTTAAGTGGAATTTGGGCTGCCGAAGTTCTAACCGATCGCTGGGAAAAGAATGCTGGCTATCTTCCAGTGATTCAACTCTCGCCTATATTTGGACATCAAGTCGGTCCAGTGAGGAGAAGCAGATGGCTTTGTGCAAAGTTCAAAAGGGATACTTTCTCAGAACGAACTGACTCTCTGAAAATACTAGATGGAATCTTCATTCCCATTCGCTCACCGTAAATTAGTCATGATTTTACCACCAATCCATCAGCGGGACAGTCATGCAACTCATGAGGCTGGGTATGGCTCACAGCTGCTCTGTGCTCGCCGAGGAGAGGCAGCTACAATGTCCTTTACTCGTGGTTAAAAGGTCAAATAAACACATTTTCCTGATTCAATCTGACTGCAAGGCCAATTAACATATTGTTATAACAATGAAAATGTTACGATCCTGATACGGGACGAACCCAAGTGCAACGACCAGGAGACAGATTACAGAAAGTGGAACTTTATTAAGCGTTGGGGTGGTCCCAAAGCTGTACACGGGAGCAAAACAGGTTAGTTAGTTAACACAGGATAGCGTCCAACTGAGGACTGCTCCAAGCCGGAGCTGGACTTGAGGAAACACGGAACTGTTCCAAGCCGGAACTGGACTTGAACGGAGGTGTCTAAAACACCGGAACTGGACTGGAACTGGACTGGAACTGGACTGGAAACTGGATCGGAACTGGACTGGAAACTGGACCGGAAGGTCCACTCAGGAAACGGGAACGGCACGGAACTTGTTCCAAGCCGGAACTGGACTTGAACGGAGGTGTATAAAACACCGGAACTGGACTGGAACTGGACTGGGAACTGGACTGGAAACTGGACCGGGAGATCCACTCAGGAAACGGGAACGGCACGGAACTTGTTCCAAGCCGGAACTGGACTTGAACGGAGGTGTATGAAACACCGGAACTGGACTGGAAACTGGACTGGAGCTGGACTGGAAACTGGACCGGGAGATCCACTCAGGAAACGGGAACGGCACGGAACTTGTTCCAAGCCGGAACTGGACTTGAACGGAGGTGTATGAAACACCGGAACTGGACTGGAAACTGGACTGGAGCTGGACTGGAAACTGGATCGGAACTGGGCTGGAACAGGACTGGAAACTGGACCGGGTAGCTTGAGTAACCGGGCAGAAAGCAGAGGTTAAAGGCAGGGTGTTGTGACAGGACTGTAGCTGGTGAATGCACCGCCGAGTTGGAAGGTGCGGCGTAGCTCGGGCAATACTGGCGTAAGCCGGCTGGCATGCAGAGGTCCTGGTACTGCAACACGAGTACGGGAGGTACGTAACACGGGGAGGACAAACACAGCTGCGGGAAGACTGGAACTGCGGCGTCTGGAGGTTTTGAAGGGAAACAGGTAAATGCATGCAGCAGCGAAAGATTAGCAGAGATAGCTACCAGTCAGGAAACCAGGCGAACAGGTATGAACCAGCAGGTTCACAAACACTGGACCAGAAACGGGATACGAAACAAACACGGTAGGTTAGTCAACGAACTGGCGCTGAATAGCAGCCAGCCAGGGGTTTAAATGGTGCAGGAAGTGAAGGAGAAAACGAGAAACAGGTGTGATGTTAAATCAGGAGTGATTGCCGAAGCACAGCAGTGAGGAATGTGAGTAACGAGAGGGGCGAGTGATAGGCGGAAGCTAAAGTGGAAAATGAAACCAAAAGTACCCGAGGGAGACGCCCAGTCCACAGCCAGGAGGGAAACACGGACAAGGGATCCAACATGACACGGAAGGAAACAAGGAAAACATGGAAAACGGACAGGACGGGAACGGAACGTTACAGTACCCCCCCCCTCAATGTACGCCACCTGGCGTACCCGGAGGCCTGGTCTTGTCAGGGAACTGTTCGTGGAAGTCTTGGATTACTGAATGGTCCAAGATCAGGCTCTTGTGGAGCCACGACCTCTCCTCAGGACCGTACCCCTCCCAGTCGACGAGGTATTGGAAACCCCGGCCCCTGCGGCGGATATCAATAACACGGTTCACCGTGTAGGCCGGGGCGTTGTCAACAACTCGGACGGGAGGAGGCGGGATGGTAGGGGTACTGAGGGGGCTGGAGGAGACAGGCTTAACCTGGGACACATGAAACACAGGGTAAACTTTGAGGGAGGCGGGGAGGGAAAGTTTAACAGACACCGGGTTAACTAGACAAATGATGGGGAAGGGACCAATAAAACGGGGCTGAAGCTTTCTGGATGAAGAGGGAAGGGAGATGTTTGCAGTGGAGAGCCAGACCTGCTGACCGGCCCTATACTGTGGGGCTGCGGTCCTGTGAAGGTCCGCCAGACGTTGGGAGCGGGAATTGGCGTGAAGGAGTGCGGTGCGTGTGAGTCTCCAAATGTTTTTACAACGAAGGACATGGGCCCTAACAGAGGGGACAGCTATCTCGGCCTCCTGGGTCGACAGAAGAGGGGGTTGATAGCCTAAAGCACACTCAAACGGGGATAGGCCAGTAGAGGCACTCTTAAGGGAGTTATGTGCGTACTCGACCCAGGGGAGAAAACGGCTCCAAGAGGCAGGATTGCGCACTGTAACGCACCGCAGGGCGGCCCCCAGGTCCTGGTTCGCCCTCTCTGCCTGACCATTAGACTGGGGATGGAAACCCGAGGAAAGACTAGGAGAGGCACCCAGGGCTGCACAGAACGCCCTCCAAACTCGGGAGGAGAACTGGGGCCCACGGTCTGACACGATGTCAGAGGGGATCCCGTGCAGCCTGACCACGTGTAGCACCAAGAGCTCAGCGGTTTCAAGGGCGGACGGGAGCTTGGGGAGGGGAACAAAGTGAACCGCCTTGGAGAACCGGTCCACTATTGTCAGAATGACGGTGTTACCTTCTGACAACGGCAGACCGGTTACGAAGTCCACACCAATGTGACTCCAAGGACGGCCAGGGACGGGGAGGGAAAGGAGAAGACCGGAGGGAGGCTGGTGGGAAGCCTTGCTCCTGGCGCACACCGAGCAGGCCAGGACGAAGGCACGGGTATCCCCTTTAAGGGTAGGCCACCAGAAACTCCTCCTGACGAGGGCGATAGTTCTGGCGACACCTGGGTGACATGCCAGGCACGAGGCGTGAACCCATTCGAGGACCTGGGAGCGGACGGAATCGGGGACAAAAAGACAGGAGTTAGGGTTATTGCGGGGGTCCGGTTGGGAAGTCTGGGCGGCCTTCACAATGCCCTCAATCTCCCAGGAGACCGCAGCCACCACACAGGAGGCCGGCAAAATGGGCTCCGGATCAGCAGGACTGGAGGGAGGGGAAAAAATGCGGGACAGGGCATCTGCTTTAATATTACGGGAACCAGGGCGGAAAGAAACAGAGAAATTAAAGCGTGCAAAAAATAACGACCATCTAGCCTGACGAGAATTGAGCCTCTTGGCAGATCTTAAATAAATGAGGTTTTGATGGTCGGTAAAAACAAGAAAAGGGGTACCTGCCCCCTCCAGCCAGTGGCGCCACTCCTCAAGAGCCAGTTTTATCGCCAGCAGTTCCCGATCCCCGCATCGTAGTTCCTCTCGGCGGAGGACAGCCTCCGGGAGAAGAATGCGCAGGGATGGAGCTTGCTATCAGAGGCGGACCGTTGAGACAGAATGGCCCCCACGCCGGTGTCGGAGGCATCCACCTCAACGACAAACTGCCGAGAAGTGTCAGGGTGAAGGAGGATAGGTGCTGAGGAAAACCGAGCCTTGAGTAGCTCGAAAGCTCGCTGGGCATCGGAATTCCAACAGTAAGGCAGGGCAACGGAAGTGAGTTTAGTCAGGGGAGCAGCAATGGAACTGTAATTGCGAATAAAGCGGCGGTAGAAATTTGCAAACCCCAGGAACTGTTGAAGGTGCTTGCGGGAGGTGGGTTGGGGCCATTCTGTCACCGCCTTGATTTTCACAGGGTCCGCCCGGATACTGCCCTCCTCGATAATGAAGCCGAGGAACGGGACCGTGGAAGCGTGGAAGGAACATTTCTCAGCCTTAACAAACAGCTGATTCTCCAACAGCCGCTGGAGAACCTCTCGAACGTGACGGACATGCTCCTGCGGGGATTGAGAAAAAATTAAAATATCATCGATATAAACAAAAACGCTCCTCCCTAGGAGGTCCCGCAGGACGTCGTTCACCATGCTCTGGAAGACTGCTGGGGCGTTAGTAAGGCCGAAAGGGACCACCAGGTATTCGTAGTGGCCCAACGGGGTATTAAAAGCAGTCTTCCACTCGTCCCCCTCACGGATACGCACCAAGTGATACGCATTCCGGAGGTCGAGCTTGGTGAACGTCACAGCTGGAGAGAGGGCTTCAAAGGCGGTGTTAATGAGGGGAAGAGGGTATTTGTTACGGATGGTGACCTGGTTGAGGCCCCGGTAGTCGATGCAGGGTCGCAGGGAGCCATCCTTCTTCCCAACGAAGAAGAACCCTGCACCGACTGGGGATGAAGAGGGACGGATAATACCCGAAGCGAGGGAGTCGTGGATGTATTCCTCCATGGCTAGTTTCTCCGGTCCAGACAGACTGTAGAGGCGTCCCGATGGCAGTTTAGCTCCAGCCAGTAGGTCAATGGCGCAGTCATACGGCCTGTGAGGAGGTAAGGACAGAGCACGTGATTTAGAAAATACTTGCGCGAGGTCGTGATACTCGCTGGGAACATTCGTTAAATCCGGTATAGGTTGCATGGAACAGGGTTTACTGGGCCCCGGAGGGGGGTAGTGCAGAACGGAGACAGCTGGCTAGACAGTGGGCACTCCACGCCAGGATGCGACCGGCTTTCCAGTCAATATGGGGATTGTGGAGGCGAAGCCAGGTCTGACCTAAAACCAGAGCAGATTGTTGGGAGTTAATCAGTAATAGCTGAATGGACTCCCGATGATTGCCAGATAGAACTAATTGGATAGGAACGGTGGAGTGGGTAACCAACCCCAAACTCCTGCCGTCCAGAGCTAGAGCTGAAATGGGTGAAGTGAGACGTTCCGTGGGAATGCCGGCCCTCCTGGCGAAGGTGATATCCATGAAGCTGGCGTCAGCTCCGGAGTCAATTAGGGCCGAAGAAGATAGGGTCTTGTCCCTCCAAAGGAGAGTAGCCTTGAACATGAGGCGGTCCTGGGCAGCATGGTTGGGAACGATGGGGCTCGTCAGTACGCCCAGTCTTACTGGCGAGCCCCTTCTTTTGGGCGAATGGGACAGGAGGCGATCTGATGGCCAGGCTTGCCGCAATAGAAACAGGATCTGGTGCGCTGACGGCGCTGACGCTCCTCGGGATTGACCGCAACTCTGCCCAGTTGCATGGGCTCTTCCTCGGACCCGGCCGTAGGCGCCCGAGATCCAGTGATGGAGTGTGAATGAACATTAGAGACGACGGAGGGCGAATGACGCCCGGAACTTCCTCCCCGCTCCCGGGCCCGGATGCGGAGACGATTATCGATGGCTATAGCGAGGCTGATGAGGCTATTAAGGGAGTTGGATTCCTCCCGAGTGGCAAGCTGGTCCTTGAGTTCCTCGCTGAGAGCTTGGCGGAAAGCCCCCTGGAGGGAGGCGTCATTCCATCCTGACTCCGCGGCGAGGGTACGAAACTGAATGGCCATTTCTGCGACACTGCGGTTGCCTTGGCGAACTTGAAGCAGACGCTGGGTAGCGTCACGTCCACAGGTCGGGTGTTCAAACACACGTCGCATCTCTGCCGTAAAGGCTGCGAAGTTGCTGCATAACGGAGCCTGGCTGTCCCAGATGGATGTAGCCCACTCCAGGGCGCTCCCTCCCAGGCTGCTCATAATGAACGCGATCTTGCTGGAGTCAGAGGCGAAGGAGGAGGGCTGCATCCGAAACACTATGTCACATTTAAGTAGAAATTCACGACATCTCCCCAACCCCCCGCGATATAACTCGGGGTGTTGTACACGGGGCTCACGGCTGGAAGTGGGAGCCGGTGCCTCCGGATGGGGTTCGGGAGAGGAAGGAGTAGGGTTGGCTGGAATCCGTAGTAGCGGTTGGTGGAGCGAAAGTTGGGATACTTGCTCCGTGATGCCCCTAACTACTTCCAGCACATCATCCAAACGGCGACCCTGTTGGTCGCTGATCGCAGTTTGGCAGGAGAAGGCGTGGCGAATCTGTTCCAGATCGGCTGGGTCCATATTGTTGGCCAGTTCGTTCTGTTACGATCCTGATACGGGACGAACCCAAGTGCAACGACCAGGAGACAGATTACAGAAAGTGGAACTTTATTAAGCGTTGGGGTGGTCCCAAAGCTGTACACGGGAGCAAAACAGGTTAGTTAGTTAACACAGGATAGCGTCCAACTGAGGACTGCTCCAAGCCGGAGCTGGACTTGAGGAAACACGGAACTGTTCCAAGCCGGAACTGGACTTGAACGGAGGTGTCTAAAACACCGGAACTGGACTGGAACTGGACTGGAACTGGACTGGAAACTGGATCGGAACTGGACTGGAAACTGGACCGGAAGGTCCACTCAGGAAACGGGAACGGCACGGAACTTGTTCCAAGCCGGAACTGGACTTGAACGGAGGTGTATAAAACACCGGAACTGGACTGGAACTGGACTGGGAACTGGACTGGAAACTGGACCGGGAGATCCACTCAGGAAACGGGAACGGCACGGAACTTGTTCCAAGCCGGAACTGGACTTGAACGGAGGTGTATGAAACACCGGAACTGGACTGGAAACTGGACTGGAGCTGGACTGGAAACTGGACCGGGAGATCCACTCAGGAAACGGGAACGGCACGGAACTTGTTCCAAGCCGGAACTGGACTTGAACGGAGGTGTATGAAACACCGGAACTGGACTGGAAACTGGACTGGAGCTGGACTGGAAACTGGATCGGAACTGGGCTGGAACAGGACTGGAAACTGGACCGGGTAGCTTGAGTAACCGGGCAGAAAGCAGAGGTTAAAGGCAGGGTGTTGTGACAGGACTGTAGCTGGTGAATGCACCGCCGAGTTGGAAGGTGCGGCGTAGCTCGGGCAATACTGGCGTAAGCCGGCTGGCATGCAGAGGTCCTGGTACTGCAACACGAGTACGGGAGGTACGTAACACGGGGAGGACAAACACAGCTGCGGGAAGACTGGAACTGCGGCGTCTGGAGGTTTTGAAGGGAAACAGGTAAATGCATGCAGCAGCGAAAGATTAGCAGAGATAGCTACCAGTCAGGAAACCAGGCGAACAGGTATGAACCAGCAGGTTCACAAACACTGGACCAGAAACGGGATACGAAACAAACACGGTAGGTTAGTCAACGAACTGGCGCTGAATAGCAGCCAGCCAGGGGTTTAAATGGTGCAGGAAGTGAAGGAGAAAACGAGAAACAGGTGTGATGTTAAATCAGGAGTGATTGCCGAAGCACAGCAGTGAGGAATGTGAGTAACGAGAGGGGCGAGTGATAGGCGGAAGCTAAAGTGGAAAATGAAACCAAAAGTACCCGAGGGAGACGCCCAGTCCACAGCCAGGAGGGAAACACGGACAAGGGATCCAACATGACACGGAAGGAAACAAGGAAAACATGGAAAACGGACAGGACGGGAACGGAACGTTACAGAAAATGCATTATACACAGTATTAGATCAAATATTCCGTTGTTTTACGCGTTACAACATAAAGTACACTAAACCTGCCCGCACTGTCAGATATCACTAAAGATTTTGAGGATAGATTGAATCAGTCCGTTTCTTTTAGTTAAACACATTCACAGACAGCTGTTGGGAGTCAAAAAAATATCAGCATATCATTTAGACATGTTTTGTTTCAAACTGAATTTGGAGTCTGTATGGATAATCACTGTTTAGTGTTCTGGTGGCGGAAAACCCCCTGTGTGTGGTAGCACTGCAGGGGATAAATACAGTTTACATCACCACAACTGTCATTTCCGGTGTGATTATTAGACTTAAATGCTTTTTCAATTCATACTTCTAACCCATATTTCTGTCTCGGAAAGAAAAAAAAAAAAAACGCTTTCCAGCTACAAAAAATTAATTAAAAAACCCATTGTATGACAGGGAAATGGAAAGTATGTTGTTACGTATCATTTTGTAATGAAATTGTCTTATTTCCCCACAGTCAGTCAGTCGGTGTGTGGGGCGTGTGGGGTGTGTGGGGAGGGACTGGGGGGGTCAGGGTCACGTCCCAAAGCACCCCTTTCTTGGCTCATTTTAGTGTTTAACACCTGGCTAACAGGGGCAGTGTATGTTGCTGTGGAGCCTAGAATAGGGCCCTCATTAGCAGGATTAATGAACTGGGCGGAAGCTGTTGATCCACCGTGCAGAACACAGTCAACGCCTGTAAATGTACTGGCCTCTGGGCCACACCTCTTTTTGCCCAAGCTTGTTGTCAGGGCCTAATTAAAAGCAAGCTTTCTAACTTGGCAAAAAAATGTGCTATATTCTCAGGAGAACCATGTTTTGTTTCATGTACACTTTGTTGAATTTAGCATTTTTACCATGTTTTTCCCCCCCTCTTCTACTTCAATAAGTCTGCTTGCTTCCCATTGAGGATTTAGTGGGCCAATAAATAAAGCAAATTATAGAAAATAAATAGTGTACAGTTTGATATTATTTATGCTCTTTAATACATTTGCATAGAAAGCTTACAGCTGATGTCACACATACTGATCTGCAGTTCCATAAACCCCACCCTTCCATTCAAACATATAGACATATTCTCTATTGTTTTGTTGTTTGTTTGTTTGTCTTTTTGTACCTATGCCCACCAATTGGGATGGCAGGTATGTAAGTTAGGGCTTGCTGAGGCATGCCCCATACCTATACAGCACAGAGAGTTTGGCACTTTTCAGAGTTTCCTACAGAAATGACTACAATGACCACATACACTGAGCCCTTAAAAACATGAACTTCTTCACATTCTGACCTCATGTAACCACATAATTCGAATACAACTTCACACATCCACACAATAAAGCCCCAAACCTGGGTTATTTTAGCCGTTTTTCTCCTTCCTCTTCTGCTTCTTCTTATTCTTCTTTTTCTTCTTCTTCTTCTTCTTCTTCTTCTTCTTCTTCCAATTCTTCAAATCTTTCCTGCAGAATTCGTCATCACAAATGTTGCTTGCCCACAAATAATAATTATCCCCATTCGATAACAACATCTGATCACCCAATAACGACATCTCATCAACCAATAACAAAGTGTTATCAAAGTAGTCTTAGATAGACAACTGCATGTTACACAGCCAAGATGAACGATGTGCATGATGTGCACTTTTTTATATCCACATAAGAATGTGAATATGTCATGGCTTTGGATTTATAAGGAAGTGCACATGTGATGCTACTTCAGCCAATATAACATGCCATCTCTGATGCCACAGAATATTTTTCAAAAACTGTTTTATTTTACATGTACAAGTACATTTACACCCAGTTCAAGTTGCAACACCTGCCCAAGGCCTTAGCACTGAAGAACCCAGGTCCCATATCTCTCTTCAAATAGGTAAGCCAGTTTACACCATCATTGTGGAGAAGTGGGGTCAAATATATATCATCACTCTAGTGTAGCTAACTGATGATATATGTGCAAAAAGTTGTGATATCTGATCAAATAAACGTTTCCAACGTGCAAAAATGTTACTCACGCGTAGCCTACAAAGCAATGACTGTAAGTCATTAATTAAAATGAGCAAAAACTAAGTCTGCCGTTAAGAGTATTGATATCAAAATGAGGCCAAGTTCCAACAAACTGTATTGCCTATCGTAGCTCACACTAATTAAACTAGCTCTATTCCAAATCAATGATACCCAATCTCCTAAATTATTTAATGTAATTTGGTCCTGTGTTTTTTCATCTTACCATCTGAAGAGAATGTGGTCACTCAAAGTTCAGATGTCAACTAACAAAAATTGCATCATGGAAGAACACTTAATTTCAATGATTGTTTTACACAGTTGAGGAGAGATAAATGACAGTTCAGGAGAAAATATATGTTTATACTTGGTTTTCAAGTTAATTTTAGAAAATGTACAGGTTTTAAAATGTTCTATGCTGGTAGGAATTTTCCTAGCAGCATATAACATTTGAAATGACAAACAGACATTTATACCAAGGAACATCATTTACAATTGAGCAAGGGAGGATTCATAAATACAGATAAAAAATTTAAATGTGGTAAATATTGTATGTATGGTAAATATTTTATGTAACAAACCTATCCAGACACATGTTTGACCCATGAATGTAGCCTACTGCATGTTTGTGGATCAGATGAAGCCAAAGAACTAAAGTACTATTGCTTTAACATGTTTAATAATAACAAATGTTATTTGTGAACACAATTTTGTGAACAAAAAATGTCTAGGCTCCGTAGGACCACACAAATATAAATATTACAAATAATAATACTAATAATCTATTATTATTATTATTATTATGCATTTTATGCATGCTGTGCTTTTCATACACCAAAAGCACTGCATGCAGACAATTGTTCAACCAAAACATAGCCTGTACTGTAACTCATTTCCTTACATTTGTAAGTGTAACACATGTGAATTGCAAATTATTACTATAAATAATCGCCATTTTACACTTTGATGTGCCACAAATTTTCAATGACCACATTACAATTCACAGATAGTAAGATGAAAAAACACAGGGCGAGTGATTGGGAGAGATTGAGTAGCATTGCTTTGGAATAGAGCTAGTTTAATTAGTGTGAGCTACGATAGGCAATACTGTTTGTTGTAACTTGGCCTCATTTTGATTTCAATACTTTTAAAGGCAGACCTAGTTTTTGCAAGTTGTAATTAATGACTTACAGACACTGCTTTGTAGGCTATGCGTGAGTAACTTGCCATTTTTCTATGTTGGAAACGTTTTTTTGATCAGATAGTAATATAATAACACATACTATAACTAGCAGTATAGGAAGCTATTTTCCTACGCTATGAGCTAATTTATGTTTATGTGTTTGTATTGTATGTACATTTGGCCTATCTCCTAGGGGCATTGTTGCTCATTTGCTATCACAAAAGGTTAACTTTTGCTGTGGGCTGTTTTTACAGTATGTTTGTCTTTCTGGAGATGAGCATCTTTAGCCTGCCAAAAGACACCAAAGAGAGGACGCTTGGACAGCCACTTCTGGGGGCCACAACCCACCCACCCCCACCACCACCACCACTACGGACAGGTGATAAGGTTTCAATATCCTACCTTTGGGTCTGTACAACATTAAAATAACATTAAACAACTTTTTCTTGAACTGGATCCAACTGCTACTCTTGATACATAATAAAGCACCTTGACAGTCCTCTTTATAATCAGTATAAGTCAGTATAACTCTATACCCACTATACACATTCATCTGACACTCTGATGGCCTCACACCATGACCAAGTGGCAAGAATGTTGGCTTTAAGTCGCTGCTCTGATTGGTACTCTGGTTAGCTTTGACCATTTGACCATTTTGTGTGGTAAGTGGAGGAGTGGGGGAAGACTGTCCTTTTGGAACAATAAAACTTCACTGTAATTGAATTGTAAACTGTTTACAAAATGACAATCATCTTCTGACAGCAAGAGAGAGTGGAGAGAGAGTGAGAGATTGATATTAACAAATAATGTACAGGCTTATTTTCTTTCTAATTTTGGTTTCTTAATTTTACATGCAACTTTTTAAACCTCAGAAGGTACCAGGCAGTGTTTACGATTTTGAGGCCTTTAAGGAGCTACCATATGGTGTCAGTCACTGACTTGTTTTTACCAAGGAAAAGACTGAATTATTCAAGTTGAATTGATTCAAGTACCCATCCAACCACTGGCTCGAAAGAAGGGAGTGACATGGACATTTAGAGACCTTTTCTGTTTGTGTTTGGTTTTGTTTTGGAGTTTCCTTTATTTCCTTTATTTTATAGAATCGCGCTCACATCCACTGAGAGATACGTGCATATGGACGCTGGACAGAAAGGGCCTCTGGCCAGCCGAGGATTGAAATAGCTGGGGGTTATTGGCTCATTCGTCCACGGCTGGGGTTCACACGCCACAGCAGTGTCTTCCTGTGCAGAGCAGTCCTATACCGTATTCTCTGCAATGGAACAAACAATTTAAGAGCCTGCTGTTCAACGTTGGTGTTTATTTTTAATCTCCTCGGTGTGCAGGGACAGGCAACCCTGCACATTTGACACAAACACCGCCATTGCCCCCACTCTTCCCTCCGGCCTAGAACTCCCTTTTGTGAAAGAACAATATGGCCATCACTGTGACAGAGCTCACGCACAAATGACACAGAAAAATTAAAAATGCAACTCAAGGACAAGCAGGCAGGAAAGGCCCTATCTTTAATGGCTGATGAATAATATAGCATTTCTTTGTTTGCTTCGGTTCATTATTAATTCCTCACAATGAGCGGCAGTGTGCCATTTTTAGCGCGACAGAAGCACTGAAAAGCATATTATGTAGGTGCCTTTCATGGCTATATATGGCTTTTTATGATACTTATTCAATTCACTTAATGCAGTCATTGTAAATTGCTCCATCACATTAATTGTTCTGTATTTCTTTGGAAATCATTCACACAGTCACAGATGTAAAATGAACATGCTCGGAAAAGCATGTGCTTTTGGCTTTTGGGTATATGGACATTTTTATATTAAAATATTAATATTAATTTCCAGTCATTTATAGTCACAATACTAATAATAATAATAATAATAATAATAATAATAATAATAATAATAATAATTATTATTATTATTATTATTATTATTATTATTATAAATAATATTCTTGCTCAGTATGTGCTCCATGTCTGTCTGCACTTACCTGCACTGCCTTACCTATAGCCTGCCTGAACGTCATGGGGCATCCACATCACCAAAGTGCTCAGTATGTGCTCCATGTCTGTAGCGAGGTTAGTGCAGTGCGTCACTGCCTTGAATGCGGTCCCTGTTTGGGCCATCCTGGCGAAAGGTTACCTGTGCTGTACCTGCGTGGGTGTGGCGGCAGATCCGATCTCCACAAGACGGGTGACGTAGGACGGTCCCAGACAGTGTGGGCTGCCAAAGCGGCAAAACCAGAAGTGAATAGATCCTTTTATCCGTGACGTTCGTGTGGAGTGACGATTCAGGGCCAGCGTGGGGTGCATTGTGAGCCTGGGTGGACAGGGGGAGATAGACTGCGTAGCACATAGCTCTTATTAACCATAACCCCACAAGGGCATGCTATGGGGTGGCCGTTGCCTCAGGGGTCAAGTTGGAGTCACACTTCCTGTGGCATGTCATACTGTATAAGGCCCTATGGACTAGTTCTCTATATCATATCACATAAATATCATATATGTAAAAGTCACCGCTGTTTTATAAAATTTATTTCTTAAACATGACATACATAAACATGAGCATTTTGCGTAATCTCCACGCCAGCGCAGTGATGTAGGCCCGTAATGCGCTACGATGCCCGTCTCACAATGCCCGCGCTTGTGCTGCCCCGCTCTGTGGTTTGATGCCTGTGATGTGCCATTTGGGCGTTCGTCTCCTCTCTCTGATATATGCACTTCCCTCCCACCCCATGCGCAAAAACAAGATTTCGAGTTTGTATTAACACAGCATTCCACAGCCCAGTCATTTCCTCCCCATTGCGTTCATTTGGGTATGTAATTGGAGGCCAAATGGCCCCCCAGCTGACCCCCCCCCCCCCTCCACGATCCTGTTTGTTAGTGCAAAAGGAGCCCATATAGGAGCAGGACTGCTATGTCAGGGAAGACCCCTGCAGGGATACACCAGTGTAATAGCCCATCTAAAACAAAACGTTATAAAAATGTTGGGGAGCATACTGGTAGCTTCACAATTAATTGTGATGTAACATTATGAAGATAATGTTCGGCAAACATTATCTTAATGTACAAATATGCATTCTCCCAATGTATATTTGTTCAAAGCAAGTTCTGCCAAAGTCATACAAATGCATACAAACCTATTGGTATCATCCCCTTCTTAATGTAAGGCCGTGGGTAGGTTTTCCATGCTTGCGGAAACTATGCAGAGTAGCAGGGGCGTTCGGAAGCATTCAGCCAACAGTTTATTTCTGGACTATGCGGGATGGTTGTTTCACACAGATATACAGTACTACTTAGAGCTACTGCTGACTTTAAGGCTGGCTATTACATGAAATAAATGAACCCGCTCCTGCCACATCATTCAGTCTGGTATGCTCACACACATCCTCCTCAACTCTCCCTCCTGTGCGCTCTCACACAACCCCAGAGGCCCTCGAAGTACATGCACTGCTTGCAACATTTCATTATATAAGCTTGAAATCTACGTATCTCGGTGTGGCAAAGTATTTTTGTTTTGTTTTGTTTGTATTCCTTTTTTATCTTTGGTGCACCTAGATATATTTGTCTGACTGTCTGACGTTTGGACATTCCCTTTACTGTAAAACTGGAAGTTTGAAAAAAATGAGTAAAAATGAGCAGTTGGTCATGTGTTAGCTCTGGAATGGCGTTTTCAATTAGGAAAAGAACCTTTTGTGTCCAGTGAACCTTTTGGTGAGCAAATGTGCCTCTACTATCAGTACATCTAACAGAAAGATACAAGCACCCGGTACTTTTGCTGTCACAGATTGTAGGGCCTGACTTTCTATCAGTACCACACTACTGGTAATCCGGTAAGGGGTAACTTTCCCAGGGAGGCTGCGGACAGAGGGCCCCATGTGGGGAGTTGGCTGTGGCGACGCTGGCCTGATGATGGGGCGAAGCTCTCCAGCGTCAGCGTTGGTTGACGGGACATGAAAGCGCCCCGCGCTGCAAAGGCCATCTTATTTTAATCAGCGCCAGAAGCGTCCGGACACCCCCCTGCCCCGCCGGGTTATGGAGGAGCAGCAGGAAGTGTGGCTGGAGCCAGGAGCTGATGTCAGAGGGGACCCGCACAGGGGGCGGCACAAAGGGCCGCAGTGTTTCCCCTCTGTCTGCTGGAGGAACGGCGGGACGCCACGCGAAAGTCAACTCGTTCTGTAATTACTGACAGCGCCCTCACTGTTCCCCTTTAGCTCATGAGACATACAGTATTTAAAGCAGGAGGCAAAGCAAATGCATTTTTCACTTACTGCTTAAAGTGATGAGTGCAACCAGCGAAGAGAGAGAGAGACAGAGAGAGAAAGACAGAGAGAGAGTGAGAGAGAGACAGAGACAGAGACACAGAGAGAGAGATACTATCATACTAGATACTGCATACTAGCAGCAAAATTTGTGCTCTCTTGCCACAATCTGAGGGACATTGAGTGACCCTGTCATGCACACATGCACACACATACCTGCACACACATACGAGCATGCAACATACACACATACAAACTGACATGTGTACACGCACACAACACACACAGAAACACAGACACACACACAAGACATAACATAATTTATTGTAATTCTTGTTATAGGCATTTCTATTAATATTTTATTTACATAAACATACTGTATATAGTTGTATTATGTAACCCCTGCTTTGGCAACACAAGTGCCTGTATTTGTCATGCCAATACTCCCTCGTGGTGAAATACATATACTGAGGCTATACAGTATGTGCAGCGGAAATGTCTGGTGTGGTTCCTCTCTGCTGTAGATCTCACTTATGGCTCACAGGAGACACATAAACAATGGCCTTCTTTATAAGGTGTCAGTCGCACAGGACCACAGCAGTAGTAAGTTGATTTCAGAGCTCTTGTGTGAAATCCATGGGTGTTTTAGAGTCTCTCTCCATCTCAGACAGCTGCTGTGAGTTAGAGACAACCATTTTTATTTTATTACCCTCTATTACCCTGATACAGGACAATAGCACCCATTTTAACAAAATCTGTGAATGCAGATATTTAACATATATTTAGCTGTTGCCCAATGTTGTCCTTTCCAGGAATATACTTGTTTGGGTGCAGAGTGAAAAAAAAACATGCTTGCTTTAAATACATCAATTATTTAATTGTTTTATATTGCAATATCACTGTGAAACAGAATAGTTGCTCTAAGTCTTCTCATAATCAATCCTTGTACCTACTGTACATATTTTTGTATTTTGTTTTCTGCTGTATGGACTAATAAACCCAAACTCAGAGAAAGCTGAAATCTTTAAATTGAACTGTTGCATTTATTCATTTGTATTAGGTCTCCTCTACAGTCACTGACCAAGAAAAACGTGTGGTTCTGTGAACAAAAACACTACACAAACCCTTCAGTTATAATTGAATTATGACTTACAGTAAACAAGAAATTGTGATTAGACCTGTAACACCTGACTACCATTCAAAAGTACAGAGCCTAACTGTCCATGTCACTCCCTTTGTTAGAACCAATGGTTGGATGGGAACTTGAATCACCGGTTAATTCAGTCTTTTCCTTGGTAAAAACAACTTAGTGACTGACACCATGTGGTAGCTCCTTAAAGGCCTCAGAACTGTAAACACTGCCTGGTTCCTTTTGAGATTTAAAAAGTTGCATGTAAAAAGAAAAAAAAGACAAATTAGAAAGAAAATAAGCCTGTACATTATTTTCAATAGTATGTTTATAATATGTTATGTTCAGAACTTATCAGGATGAATTATGGGCTAATGGACAGAGAAAGCAGCATTAAAGCATGTCCCTGGTTCAAGGGTACAACAATACCCTTCTAGCCAAGGCTTAGACCTATCTTGGTGTTCTGGTTACAAGCATTGCTCTTTTAACCCCTGCTCCACGATAACACCATGATTAACTGCAGTGGTCTGATACTACTGATTAACTGATTAACTGCAGGGGGCAATACAGATGCTAAAAGGCTACAGTCGAGTTTTTCTGGGTGGTGAAATTCACACTGAGGAGGGAAAGGCAGGTGGTGCAGACTAAGTGTAACACCACTGTCCTCCAGAGAAATGTAGACGTTGGTTCTTTTCTCTGTCCTTGAGTTTATTATTTCTTGCTGTTCATAACTGCTGAAACAGACACACATGGGAAAAATTGGATATGGTTCGTTTGTTAACATTCACACTCCTGGAATGTACGCTGTAATTAGTCACTCCTCAGTGCACTCACAGTGACATGTCCCCGTGAACATCGGCCAGAAGCGGTCCTGCATGTTCAGCATAAACCTTGCCGTCCTCACGCGAGTTACCTGTCACACGTGTGTGTGCAGAGACGGTTTAAGCAGCGAGCGAAAGTGATTAATGTGTTTATATGAGATCGGCAGAGTCCCATTAGGGATTCCTGAGTGCCCCTTTAGATGTTGTTTGATTCTGGACTCCTGGGCTGTTTGGCTGATGTGGTTACATTTTTCTGAAGGCCAGATGGCTGTTGCCTATGTAAACAGGGTCTGCAGGCGAGCGACAGTCCTTAAGCCAGGCTGTAGTTCCCCTGCTCTTCAGAGTCTCCTAGATCTCCTGTGGTGTGGTTTGCATGTGTGTGCATGTGTGTGTGTGTGTGTGTGTGTGTGTGTGTGTGTGTGTGTGTGTGTGTGTGTGTGTGTGTGTGTGTGTGTGTGTGTGTGTGTGTGTGTGAGGGGGTGTTAGAGCCAAAATGGCTGGATGGCTACTTTAGATGCAGGGGGCCCTGCCCCCTGTGGACAAGGTAATTAGAAAGGTGCTGGTCAGTCTGTGTGGCCGCAAGAGCATTGGTGTGGCAGCCTTACCAGCTGCCAGGGCTCTCCACCAGTGGTCCTGTGATCCACCAGCATAGATCAGACCAAGAGACAAAACACAGCCTTATCATTTAAACCGACATATTATACTCCCTTTTTCACAAGGAGCTATTAAGTCTGTCTTACAAAAAGGAGATTCTGACACAGGGCTGGCCATGTGTTTGAGCATTGTGGTTTGAACAAGTGGACTTCACACTACTTACTCAGGAAGCAGACTTGTATTGTTCCTTTTTTGGAAGGTACCTTACCTATTTTACTTCAAGAATATCTCCATACTTATACTTTATAGTTATACTGGTCAGATGCTATGCAAATATTAATGACACTGATACCATGTGTAATAATATACTACATGTGTAATATTAACGACACTGGTACAATGTATTTTCTTATTTTGCCTTTTCTAATGTAAGCCACTGGATCAGCTGATCCGATTACCTAAATTAAGTCCGTTGACAACACATAATTTTTAGCGGTCATGGCACTAAGTACTGGTAACGGTGGTACATCTATGCCGTTTAACCCCTGTATAGAGGAGCCAGGCTGGTTTTGCTGGTTGGATGTCTGTTTAGAAATTCCACAGCCACCTCAAAACGTTCAGCTGTCAGTCTTGTTCCCAGATAAAGCATTAGTCACCAGTTGTTTTGTGGCTGTAGTACTCATGCGATGACTGGCACTCATACAGTAGTACCACTGCAGCAGTTTGCTGAAAAGTGCCAGAGAGGGGAGTGGCATATAAATTGAATGATGCAGTTATATGAGCTCCATGTATTAGCCTCATCAGGGAGTCATTAACACGGTACGTCCCCTAAACAGGAAGCATTTGTTGCGCTCAAGCGTGTTCCGTCACCTGATAACAAGCTGCTGGTGTTTCCTCACAAAGGGTGTGATTTCTGCTAAACCAACTGAGCGCAGAACCAGTGAACTAATTAACCGTATACTATAGTGCTTCTGGGAAATACTCCTTAGCTCCAATGTGATTATGTGCACACACAGAGAGCCACTGTTGTTGGGAATTGCAGCCCTTCATCCCCTAAGCTCAGAGCGCTCTGGGAGTCATCTCCCAGACCAGGGGTGGGCAACTCCAGTCCTGGAGGGCCGTATCTGTTTCTGGATTTCAGACTAACTTCTGCTCTTATTTAATTTGCCCAGTCATTTACGTTAGCTGATATTTTAGCTACATTCTGCGATATGAACAGCAGCTGATGAATGTTCTTGTGCCTGTGTGCATTTTAGTTTGTGCATTTATTGTGGTCTAATCTGCGAGTGAATCTGTGTTGTTGTGTATGACTAATTAGCTGATTGAGGCAGGGTAAGAGGTGGCAGCAAAAACCTGCATACACACCGGCCTTCCAGGACTGGAGTTAAACCTGCATACACACCGGCCCTCCAGGACTGGAGTTAAACCTGCATACACACCGGCCCTCCAGGACTGCCGTTGCCCACCCAGACCATGGTACAGAATATATTACAGTTGTGCCCCCAACACTTTGTACTTCTCTTTGTCTTCCATCCTGTCTACCTGTCTAACCGTTTCACTTTACCTTGTCAGGTGGATCGGCTCTTGCAAAACACAATTTGACCGTTGGTTTAATCGGACTCAATGGCAAGACTTGAAATACAGGTCCATAGAGTAGTTACAGTTGACATTGTTTTTGCTATTGTGACAGGTGTGTCCTGTTTTGAGCTATTTAATGGTTTTTGCTGACACCCTTTGTCAGGTAGAACGATAGTACTCATCTTCTGGTGATATTCTGAAGTTACAACAATTGAGGTCAACTGAAGGCAACATAAAATTTGAGGCAAATCGTGCTCTAGTACTCCACGTTATTTTTAATGTCAATTCAAAGGTCCCTCACAGGTATTAATTGTATTAACCCTCATATAATGTTTGACATCTCTTACAAACCAGTTAACCTTATTTTTTCATCTTCACACTATACGGTTTTTCCTAATTTTTTGGGATTAAATAGTAAACACACAAACATAATGTTATTTTTCAAAGGTCCTGTACCAACCTTATACAAAGGTGTTGTATAGGGTCATTTGTGGGATAGCTGTATGAAATGAAAGAAAATACACAACCTTTTTTTAGTTTTATCTCAGATTTTTTGTGGGTAATTCTGGTGGCACTTTCCCATGCAGATTTATTTTATTATTTTAGATTTAGTTTATTTTAAACTTCACAAACTTTCACTTACCTCAGGCTCTAAAATGTGAAACCTTTGGGGTCAATTTGACCCCAAACATAAAAGGCATCATAAAATGCGAACATAATATGAGGGTTAATTACAGTACATTTTGCTAATATTTAAAAGGCAGCATATGAATTTTGATTGATTATTGTCCCAAATGATTTGTTTTAATTTTTTAGCAAACATTGATTCTAGCGTGTGGTCATTGCAGTGATAGATTGTATTGACATTAACCTTCTGTTGCAAGTTACTTACTATATCAGCTCATTGCAGGGGAAAAATCTAATTTGAAAGACAATTGATTGTCTGTTGCTGTTTTACATATGAATACTTACCATTAAGTAATTTCGGCCTCTGTCAAATGTTACACTTCACAAATGAAATGGAAGGTGAAACTTCCCTCCTTTGTTCCTTTTTTTTGAATGACAACATTTGGAAAGAGGCGTGAGGGTAGGGCCTACTGGAGAAGCTGCTGACTCACAAGGAGTGGAAGTGAGGTGTGGAGGAAGTGAATTTAATGTTTTTTATGTTGTTGTTTTTTTGCCGCCCAACCCGGGGTTGTATACGCACTATATCCAGCGGCAGTGTAGTATAATGGTTAAGGAACTGGCCTTGTAACCGAAAGGTCGCAGGTTCGATTCCCAGGTAGGACACTACCGTTGTACCCTTGAGCAAGGTACTTAACCTGAATCGCTTCAGTATATATCCAGCTGTATAAATGGATAAAAAGTTCTGTAAGTCGCTCTGGATACAAGCGTCTGCTAAATGCCTGTAATGTAATGTAATATTCAATTCCTACCCCAATCTGGAATGTCAAACTATCTTTAACCGCAGCTGTGTTCCATGCATGAACCACCCTGGCTATTCGTGAGCTGGTACATCCAAAGTTCTCCTCGGAAGCACGTGGTGTAAAACAGCAACTTCTTTTTGTGTCGCAGACCGCAGCTAAGCTTGCACAGGGCGGCGTTGGAGGAGGGACCTTTCATGCGCGGCTTTGGCATGCGGGAGTCGCCCCAAGAGCGATGAACCGCAGAGCCCTGTCCGGCTGAACCCTCCCATTCCCTGGCCGATGCAGGCGCCAATTGCGCGTCGCCCTGTGGAGCTACTGGCCACAGTTGGCACTGGCTTGGACTAGATTCGATCTGAGGCCACGAGGCTCCTCCATGCACCACAGTGTTGTGCCTTAACCGAATGTGCCACCCGGCAACCCTCCAGTTTAATGTTTGACGCCATCCACTTCTGCGAGCTAACCACTTTGTCATGAGGTCTCCATTTACAGGCTGTTGGCTCTGTTAAAATCAACATAGTCCCAGGTGTGGGGAAAGATCGATCTGAGGCCTTGCCATCTGGCCTTGTGTTAAATTAGCTCTTTCACAATCGCTTTTACCTGGCCTAATTTGTTATGTTTATCAAGTATGTAGGGGAGATGTGAACTGGCCTGTCTCATAATCGCACATACTCAATTTAATCAATCAATTTAATCAATCAGCCACCCGTTTTTCTTAAAGATGTACTATGAGTGTTCTTAGAAGTCTGTGATTATTTTAGTTTTGCACCCCAGAGAGATTCTAGACTCTTGGTGCTGCAATTTTGAAATGGGATCACAGTCTTTTGTTCAGACAGACTGGCAAAAACAAACTAATCCACTGATTGGGGAAGGCAAAGAGGGGGACGTGTCCCAATCTGAAGCCATCTGCCTAGTACTGTGTTTAAGCAAGTGCTATTGCCTGTTCCTTGCTGCTTTTCAGATGTCTCTGTTGTTCATTGCCTGCTGTTTACCCATTGGATGATGCATTGGGATACCAAGCCAACGTTTACCGACCATTTGAAACATCACAGACCCTCTGATATCCTGACAAAATCAAACGGAAGGTGATATGAAATCAGCAGAAAACAACTGTGGAAGATGTTGACGTTTGAGTGGACTGAATTGGAGACAGAGCGCAGGTCAAAGGTCAGGGTTTGGCGGTAGCAGTCCTCAGGGGTTTTGCGGTGCCTTTTACTCATAAAGTTACCCGTAGTGAAGATCTTCCAGGTAGTGTAGCCCCCCCCCCCCCCCCCCCTCCTCCCCCCTGCGAGAGTTACCTCAGGGACAGAATCAAGAGTTGATACCATCCCAGGTGCAGGGGACATGCCTACCATCCATATTCAGCAGTTTATCTAAAGAGCTGTTATTGTGGAAATGAGCAAGCCACCTCACTTCATATACGGCTATATAGTAAGTAAAGATTTAAAACCCTTGTACCAATCATGTGAAAGTACCCTTATAGTAAATATTCTAATCCCTGGTGCTGGTACATCCAACAAAATATCATAGGTGAATTTTGTGTGAATCTCTCAAATTGTATAACTAGAGGCATAAAAGTGTCTCTGGGAAATGTACTGCATTCAAAAATCTTGGAAGACCCACAGCAGAGAGCGTATGCTTTCAGGCATTTCGCATAGTGTGTGCGAATCAATGTGCTTCTCATAGAAGATAATATTACTAGCATGTGACCGGGCATTTCCCATCTTCTTCATTCACTCTCTCAATGGAAGCCTTCATAACTGTGTTCTGTGTCATCAGTGGCCCTACAGCAATGCCTGGTTTTGTCACTTGACATGGGAGCAGCCAGGGGATCACCCTGCCATCCTGCAGTTATTGAATCCTGGGGCACCAGTGATGACAAAGCTTAGTGTTACATAATCACAAATGCTCCCTATGACCAGAGTTGAATGAAGTCAATGTCCGCTTTCTTTTTTTAAAATATATCATATTTGATGCCACCAGTCACAAGAGAGGAAACCCACCCCTACTTTTGTCAGTGCAACGATAGAGTAGCTGTAAGTCTACGCATTTCTTGGAACTAAAACGCTTATTTCCAGATTTTCTACTCGTTCGTAGGTTAACACAATGGCATCTCATAAAAAGCGCTTTGCAGCTGTTTTTGGGGATTTATAAAGGGGAAAAAGCTGTCCAGTGTCTGAGACAAAATGGTAAATCACGGCCTAATCAGATGTAATGGCCCTAGCATAGCAGAGACACACCCCTGAGCTCCCATGGCTGCTGTGCTTATTGCATTACATCATCACTGCCCAGGTGGGCTTTTTAAGGGGGAAGGCGTGGAGCTGGATTAGACATGCAGTACCTTCTTTTGAGCTGCAAGGCCCCCCCTGTTTCAGCCTGGCTCTCCCCAGTCCCTCCAGAGGTGCATACACACCCTCTGTGTGCGCTGAGTAAACACAGTGCGGTCCTGTGGCTTTCTGGGAGCTGGCTGTTGACTGACAGCAGGGTGCCACAATGTGCGGCTGATTGAGCGCTCCTGGTGTGTAAGGATTCTGCCCAGAGCTGAACTGAGTAAACAACGTTTCGGTCGTCTGTGGAGAAGGGGAGTGAAATAAAACAACATCTCAGACATCCTCCACCCACAGTGACCTTCTTCCCTCTCCAGTGCGGCTCGCTCTTCAACAACCTCCGTGCTTCTTCAGCCTATGAGCTCCCATTCTGAGCAAAGTACCGTCTTCCAGTTCTATTAGCTCACCTGCAATCTGCCACCTCTTTATCGGTTCCATATTCTCAGCTAGGCCTCCGCCAGTCTCCATTCTTTCCCATGATCCCCCAGCCTTCACGCTCCCTCCTTGTACCCGCGATCCTGCCCGCTGCTCTTCAGTTATGTCTAACGTTTACATACCACAGCATTCGTTCATTCAACAACATTCGTGTGCTCGTCTCGTCCTTCCGAGCCGGAAACGTGGACTTTGAGCAAAACCTCCAGTAAAGCTGGAATGACTGACCCAAAAAGAAAAAGCCAAGGAACCCCCGCAGTTGATGTTTCAGCGAATACAAACAGAAGAATAAAACCACAGCCCTCACAGAGAAGGATTCAGGCCTGCGTGGGACGCGTCAAAGTTACGGGGGTTGGGGGAGGCAGTGAAATGAAGGGATGTTTTCCCAAATCTAAAAATTAAAGAAAGAGAAACAAAGAGGGGAACAAATTACAGATTGATCTCAGAGACAACGCAGTGTTTGTCCTCTGTCCCTTTAGCAGATCACTCAGCGTTGAAAACAAACGATGGCATAGAAAATTTGATGAGGGCCTCTTTTCTGGGGTTTTGGAGGGACAGTGCTGTGAAACTGGCATTTTGTGGTGCACTACAGGAAATGGGACTTATCAAGGTCAGCGTGCTGAACCCGGTTTCCTGTCTGTGAGAATGGCCCATTGTGCAAAGGGGAAGATTGCAGTCTTACATCATGATTGCCGTTTGCCCGCACAGCCGCAGCGCTCGGTGCGCTGCTAACGTCTTTTCATTCAGGCGGCTGCCTTTCCCTGTGATTGCGCTCTCCCCAGTTGGATTTCGCACCGCGGATTCGCCCTGCAGTTCTCTTATCAATCCAGACCTTGGGGTTTTTTGGCCTGAATCCATGATAGCTGATTTCCCTTCACTCCCCCAGTCAAAGACATTTCCTGTTTTTAGCATTAAGAGCTGAGCTGCTAGAGCTCTGTCTCTCCCCCTCTCTCTTTTGCTTTTTAAGAATCATGCTGGCCTAAATCTGATACCACTCTTCATACTGTTTTCTAAATTAGCACAGCAAAAAAGTGTTTTTTTGAGTTGCACTCAGTACCTCTGGGGCCTCCGGTCCACTTTCGGAATGAATGTCTCACTTTATTTTGTTCATAAAGGCTTTAAGGTGAGATTGTCAGCCTTGGTGATATTTTTAATTCTTGGCTGGTCCTGTGCTTTTGACCTCATGTGTCTGGTGTCCCCATGGTGCTGTAACTCTGTGTTTTCTTTGACGTTTAGAGCCCTTGAGGAGTTTGGCTCTGGTACAGACTTGTAACTGTGTAGATTTGGGGAGTGGGGTACATAGAGATATACAGTAAGTCTTATTCTGGAACAGTACTGTGGCTGTGTGTATAGATTTCGGGAGTAGGGTGCAGAGAGATACAAGTCTAACATTGGTATGTACCAATGTTGTGACTGTGTGCATACAGGCCCAGAGACACAGAGATTCACAGAGATTCACTTCTAATTCCCAGGTATTCTTCCTCATGAAGTGTGTTGGGGTCTCTCTCCACAACACCCCGGATACCCCAATCTCAGCCTCTCTCTCTCAGAGCACGCTCTGATGCATTGCTCACTATCCCATCATCTCCTACCTAAAGGACTCTCCTGCTGTAATACACAGATATCCTGTTTATCACAGATTTCACTGATGCAGAGGAAAAACTCAGTTTGTCCATTTTAACTTGGGACTCCTCACATTGGGTTTGCATAGCAGCTGGTGAAAGCCAGTAAGCAAAAGCCTTTCAAATTAGAGACACAGTAGTTATGTTGTTTTTCACAAAATGAGCTCCCTAACAATCAAAAGATTGAACAACGACAAAAAAATTTTTGTGTTGGTGCATTAATTAATGTATGTATGAAGTGAGTGTGTGTAAGGGAATGCATAGGTAAATGTATATTTGTTTGTGTGTGTGAGAGAAAGAGAGAGAGAGAGAGAGAGAGAAAGAGAGAAAGAGAGAGACCCTCTGTACGCTGAAAGGAATATTGTGTAAACATCACTTTAACACAGAGCACACTCAGTCGCTCATGACAAAGAGCGTTTATGGTTGTACGCACAGCAATTCTCAGAAAATGTACTGATATTCAACTTAAATTAGTAATATTGTGAATGTAATTGACAGTGTAAGTTACCTTATATTCAAAACCATATACCATTATGAGCAAAAAGCCACCTTCAAGGAGCATCATGCTTACAGTCAAGGCTATAATATGTGGGTAACAGTAGAGGAATCTGACACTTCACCACCACAATGGAGAGTTATGTTTAACACTGTATATCTTGGCTAGCTTCCACGTACTGTATGCACAGTGCAAATATATATATATGTTTTCGCTCTTCTTTTTTCACTTTTATGCTTTACATCATCAGATCCAGCTGCTACGCAAAGCCTAATATGAATGTATGTATGTTAATTAGCCAATCAGGTCTGAACTTGTGAGTTGTATAACTCTCAGATCGTATGATACTGCAAATAATGGGTCACTCTGTTTTCATGGACAGAGCAGTTGTGTGCTACAACAAAGATACTGCATATGTGGATCCGTGTTCTAGATAGATCCGTGTTCTAGACGGGGCGTCGTAGCTGTCCCCTTTTGAAAGGACGTTTTCAACACATAAGAAATAAGACTTGCACATATGCATTCTTGCTGGAAAAATAAATGAGTAAAATGTAAAATGGTTTCTTTAATCAGTGACACTTTTCCTGACAGTGCTCCAGTTCACAATTCCTCCAGCGTGAGTCTGTCTCTCTTTTTTTATATCTTTTCTGGCATCAAATTATGTGGTGGAGGAAGCGTGCTCCAGCTGTGGGAATTCAAACCGGCGAGTAGGAAAAGAACAGCGTTGGATTTTAATTGTTTCCAGAGAAGGGTTTGGGTTTTTCCATCCTTATTTACTTTGGTATCTCTCTCCGGTGGGTGATGTGGGTGACGTCAGGCCCGCTGCTTGCGGCTGCAGTTGGGTTTGATTTGCAGAACGTGCCTCTGTGCTGTTCCTAGAGAGGCTTGGAGTGACCTTGTCTCTGCTCCAGTGGTAGGCTATTGTGTTCGCTGGGGCGCAGCCCGCAAGCTCAGGCAGGCCCTTCCTCAGAGACACAGCACGAGACAGGGAAAAAGGGACCAAAAATAGCCTGCTTCACATTCAACCAGAGGGGATGGCAGAGCCCATCTACACACAGGCCCGCAGGCAACCATATGAGGTCCCAAGAGCTGGAATAGCAATGTATAATTCAAATCTAAAGTTGTGAGGTCCTGTGCAAGACCACACATAACATAACACTGGGGGGAGTGACATCTTGAGGCTTGTGAGGTGCCTTACTTAAAAAGGCACAATTTCTTCTTCTTATTGTTATTATTAATTACTTATTTATGTAATTGAAGACCCTGGTGCTAAAAGTACTGAAGTCACAAAATGTCTATTTTGAGAAAATCAAATCCGTAAATATCATTGATCCATAAAATCTGCCATTAAAGGTTTTGCTGTTTTTATGCATTGCTTATGCACCTTTTCTGTTAACAGTATTTATGGGTGGACTTAACTAAACAAATACAACATGTTTCTATGCTCAACTTGAATTGTCTAAAAATGTGACTTCAGTACTTTTAGCCCCAGGGTCTTCAAATGTAATTTATTCCAGGAAATAGACAGGGAATATGGGTATGTTATATACACATTATCATAGCACTTTCTGTCTCTGTGATACCAGCAGCAGGGCTGTTAAAATGAAGAGAGCTGTCCCATACGTTAAAGCTTAGCCTGCCTTCCATTTCATTTTACAGAGGCAAACATTAGTGGGGGGCTAAGAATGTGGAAATTTTCCTGAAATCGGAGGGTGTTGCATGAGTCTACATATGTTCTGTGCAATTACTGCCCTGTGAAAATGCACTCAGACATCAGCTCTCGTGCGACATCGCCACTCTGAACAGGACTAATTAAAGACCAGCGTTGTGTGAACTGAAAGTGTACCTTTTTTTAAAATGTCCAATGGTACAAAGAGTAGGCTGAGAGGCTGGTGAAGCATAGAGGGAAAACACTCCTCTATAATGTGATGCGTAATTCTTTCAGCATTTACAACAAGAAATATATTGTGATTTCTTGCAGCCGTAGATTGTTGGGGGGAAATGTTCCCATAGATATATACAAAAATATATACAGTAATATTCAGTCTTTGTAAGACTAGTGCTAGCAAGTGTTTATATAGCCATGGAAAAACATTATAATTCATGGTAGCCTATGTCTCCTTTCTGGCATTGTCACAGACCTATGTTTTATGATTATAACAACCTGAAATACAGTCTGATTTATAGCCTAGCTGTCATTTAAAATGCAAGCTTTACCATCTGCTTGCATTTTTATTTTACCATCCATGCACAGGCCACAAAAATGAGATTTTTAACCGATTTTTTTTAACAGCTAGCAAGTGCTTCCCTTTATTTTCACGTGGTGAATATTAAAATATTGCCTCAAGCCCCTTTGCCACAGTTTTCTTCACACAAAATCTCACATGATCTTGTTTCATGGAATGGACACTGTTCTCAACTTGGTTTGTTATTGAAATTCTTGATGCCAATTGGCACCCAAAATTGTAACGATCATCTTCAGAACCACGCACACAGGCACACACACACACACACACACACACACACATGTGCATGCGCGCAAATGATTTTCAGTGGACAGTATAAAAACAGGTCAGTGGATCACAAAAAATGGAAATATTAGTTGAAGCATAATTGCATTATTCATAGTTTCATAACAATATCAATATGTTCAACCCTAACAACTTGATTCCTCCGATTCGCATCAGTTTTCTTCATATGAAATCCCAGACTCCTTCTGCTAACATGCTGTGGTGCTACCCAGTGTTCTCAGTACTCAAGACATGGAACTGTTAAGTTTGCTATTTAACCTCTGTGTGGAGTGAAGGCCCCACTCTGGCTCCTGATTGATTCTGTTTACCCAGCGCTCCTGTGAAAAGAAATGAACATTAATCACATCAGGCCCTTTGTCACTTTAGCCTAGTGACTCCATGCCATCCTCATCCTTCCTGCTTCAGTCTTTAAATGTGAAGTGTGTGTATTTGTGTGTGTATGTGTGTGTGCGCGCGCATGCATGTGTGTGTGTGTGCTTTCCTGATTAATCCATTTTACAATCTATGGAAAACTATGACATTTATGATCATTCATATGCATTACATACAGTATGTATGTGTATGTTCTTGTGTCTGGAAAGTTTCAGGAAAGGAGTTGTGTGGGTTGACCCAGAAGGAGATTTGGCCACATCAAGGTGAAGTGTCTCCAAGCATGATAGCGTTGAATAGCCCTCTGTCCAGGCTTAAACAGAAGGAGCTCTATTCAAAAGGGCACTTTGGCATCTGAACTTCAAGAAGCAGGAAGTCACCTCCCCCAGATTTTCTAGCAGGGATGAGCGAGTGTATAGAGGTCTTCAACTGATTTTTCACTAATTAATAATGCATAGAGACACAGAGGGCAGGCTACACACACATGGCTGTTATTCTAAGAATGAAGCTATGGATCTCTTGAGAAAGTATGACGAAGTAAAAATGTAGCTAGCAGCAGTGTGGTGAAGATGAACTTTGCTCATAGCTGATCTAAAGTGCAGGGTATCTGGTGAAGGACAGTCTTGGGACAGAACAGACTTACACCACATTTTGCTAGGATGGCCAGTATTGGCCACTCTCTCACTAGGCTCGATTTTACTGAGCTGGGCTGGGTCTGAATCGACCCAGTAAAGGCCTGGGTGCAGCAGAATGGGGCGAGGCATGGTGCCTCCTGACTCACTACATGTGCGTGAGTTTCACAGGACATCTCCTGTCTCAGAAAGGTCAAGCTTTGCATGTTTGCACATGTTCAAGGAGTAGTCCACAATTTTTTGTGGGTTTTGAACTAAGAAGAGTGAGAGACACTGGCTCTGTGACCTGAATCTGGACTTCAATGCTGAAATGTGCTGCAATCACATCCCTGTGGTAATAATGTAGACTCTATCTGTAGCTTTCTGTTTCGTTCTACTGTTCTTTATTTTACATTATTTAAAAAAATGGAAACAAATTAGTCTTAAGGCACAATTAAAACAATCTTTATATGGGAAATAAATATTTTCACTCGACTAAAATTAGTCTAGTTTGTAGTCAGTATAGATTCGTAGCTGTCCTCTTCACAGTTATTATATGCTTATATGTGAATGTATGTAATATGTGTGTCTATTTGCTAAGCATACATTACATACATATGGAAATGAAAATAAATTATAGACTACAGACTTTCTTTTCTGAGAAATTGCTTTAACTGCACATTCACATACATACACAAACATGGACGAGGTGAGGTTAGTTGTCACAGTTCATTGTATACCCATGTGCAAAATGTCTGTAAAAATCCTATAAAAATCACATATACAAAACTTTTCAGACTAAAATTAAATAGTTCCCTAACATACAGTACATGGTGCTCCCTATAAAAAACATTGAGAGATTGTGCAAATAAGAATTGTATACAAATATATTATATAATACTAATCAACATATTATTTTTTATTAAACTTTGCAAGTATGATATGATTTTTACAGACCTTTTGCATATGGGTATGGGTATACACAAGACTGGATTCTCTTTTTATTTAGCCTGTGTGTGTTGGTCAGTAGACTCCTTAAACCCCAGAGTGGAGAACAGAGTAGATTGACTATGTGTGCAGTAGACGTTGCTCCATAGAGCTGCTCCTGGCCTTCTCCACCCCTGTACAACTAAAGCCGAATGTTGTAAGAATGAGCAGCAGGCCAGGAGCTGAGGCCATGGGGCTGGCAGTCCCAGCCTAGGCAGACTCCTTGGATCAGGAGGTGGGTGAATGAGCTTAGAGTTCCTCTTTGATGACTCTCCCAGGTCATGTGAGACATGCCTGTCTGGAGACATGTTTCAGCACGTTCCTCCTTCCTCCACGATTGCTGTGTCACTGATCCCAAAGGCCTAACCACACTCTCTGAAAACACTTCCAAAATTCACTATATCCGCCGAAACTCGCCCTAGTAAACAACATGACTCTTCTTCAACTGTGCTCCAGGGGCCACTTTTCAGTGACAAGGACAGCACTGTGAACTCCTTGTTTTCTGCCACACTGATTTCATTTACTAGTCAGCAGGAAAATCTTCACACCAATCTCATGTTCCTCTTTGACATGACAAGATCTTTTTTGGGGCATTAATGAGATCTTTCCTGTGTGATTTATTAACTTTTCTGCTGTGAAGCGATGTCTTTGTGACTTAAATGTATGTATGTGAATCTTAATTACATTCGCATTATGTGAAAAACATTTACAAGCCTTCCTTTTTACAGTTAGCTTTGATTTAGAATGCATTTGACAATATAAATATACATTATAAATGAACATACATACCTGTATACATAGATTCACACAGTATTTCAATGTTTTTTCCTTTCACACAGAGATACAATCTGTAAAATAACCAACTTAGTTTTTTGAGTCTCTTGCATCAACCTTGCAGCTCCATTGACTGGGACTGTCTCAACTGCAGCCCGCAGATTCCAGTCTGAAAAGTGAAGATTAGCGTGCCTGAGCCGGAAAGAAAGCACTCTACATAACTGAAGGCAGTTACTGCAGGTATGCTGCAGTCTTTGTTAAACAACACAGCCCTTGGATTCTACACACTTCCAGTTCTAGCCCTGCTGTGAAGTCTGTTTCAGGTGACCTCGACACTTAGAAACCCGCCACATTCCATTCGGCGCGTACATCTGCACAATGTTTACAACGTCGTTCACACCTCCAGACCGAACACTCCACACATTGTGCACAAGACAGCCACATAATCTCCCAACATCTTCAATCCCTATTGAGAAATGTAATTCAGGCCTGCTTGCTTCTCATGGCCCTCAGAGAGGGAGAAGCACAGGGACCAGACGGTCCCTTATGTCCCTGTGCTCCGGAGAAGTCTTGTCACAGCGTGTTTCTACCAGGTGAGAGAATGAGGCTGTTATTGACCCCCCGCAGTCAAACTAGTTCTTGTCTGGTGTCCAGGGTCCCTCAGCATAATGGCAGCTGGGAACAGAGAAGTGAGCTGTGGTATCAAATGTAATGACAGATCACACACATTTGACCACGTACACCACATGCTTAACTACACTGCAACTTCCTTACCAACCATTTGCAAGCTTTTTCAGCTATTTCTGAAAAAGGGTTTATAAGAAGTCAGGAGATCTATACAGCACAGAGCTAACAACTGTATATCCATAGGTGAGATGTTTTATCTACTGTAGCTGAGCAAGCGATTGAAATGAAAGATTATCTAAAGCTTCAAGTGATCTGTTATTGTTCTCAGTTTGTTTGCAGCACAGACATATCAGTTAAAAGCATTCAATGTAATTAAGGTCCTGGCTGCCCCTGGTCAGCCGCATTGTTAATTAAAAAGAGATTTCAGTCACAGCTGACCTCCCATAAGACAATGTACAAACTGACAGAAGCAGTTTTGTGAGGCAGAGTGTAATCCATTCAGTTGGCTCATCACCTCATTGCCCAGATCCACTCGGCTGCCAGGCATGAGATGGGCTGTTCTGTTCCCCTTAAGCCCAAACACATCTGGTCCCCGTGTTACCTCCGTCCTGGGCGGTTGACCCCAAACATCTTCCAGGCGCGGCCCTGTGATTTCACAGCCGACTGGCCGTGGGATACACAGGGCCTTCTCCAGCTCTGACAGTCTCTCCTTCGCCCATGCAGTTAACCCCAGGAAAGACAAACACTGCGAACCGGGGCCGCATTACATCACATTCATTTGCCTGTCATCCTAAATTATCCAGCTAAGCACCCCAAAAAAACAAATGTGTATCAATTACCTCTACCCCCCCTCACCCCACAATGACCATTACCTCGACAGCGCACTCTTGTTTGTTTGGGGTGGAAGGGTGAAGTCCCAGCAGATTCCTTTTGACAGCTCTGAACAAAGGAGTGTCTTTGGGGGACTTGCCACTCGATTACAAGCCCCCCCTCCCCTCCCCCGCATCTCTCTCCACATGCTGTCACACTCCTGTAGGCACACATCAGAGAGCATTGAACACTGAGTCATGAGACCATGCTGTTGCACTAAACCTCACGCATCAGAGAGCATTGAATACTGAGGCCTAAGACCACACGGTTGCACTAAACCTCATACATCAGAGAGCATGGAACACTGAGTCATGAGACCACACGGTTGCACTCAGCCTGGATCTTCAGATACCGTGTGTGTTTGAGGTGGAAAAACCCTGCCCGTTTTCTGCTCTCCGTTGCACGCGCTGATGTACGTGAATCACCACCTGACAGAATAAATTCATGGTCCTGTATTCCATAACGTTCAGAGGTTTACCTTTACCTGTGATGCCGGTGCAACACTTATTTCTGTTTACATTCCTGGGCGGTAAACTGAGCTTGAGGGCACAAGAGCAACTATTTATTATCTCAGCGGAGTACTATACAAACAGCTAGGGTTGGCATTACCTCAACAGCCCATTACGGTACATTCATAAGGACCAACTAACAAATACTAACCAACAAGTTACTTCTCGATATTGATGTATGACATTTCACTCAGGTCATAGGCTCTTAAACATGTTCACATGTTCATTTACAGAACAGTGAATCACTTTCCCACTAAGAATAAAGGAAAGCAGAATCTGGCTGAACGTTTCCTGGTGGGAGGAAAAAGGGCAAATCCCACGTCCCCCATCCAGAGAAAGTAGCACTGCTGTACAATGTAATCGTCTGAAATATAAACCCATGAACAGCTGTGAGAGCCAGAAAGCGTAGACATAACCGTGGCCCAGCAGTGCCCCAGCATCCCCTCACAGAGGTCAAAGACGCACATGGAGGAAGTCTGACGGAGATCAGCTGCTTCTGTACAGGCCTCAGCAGTCCAGCGACTATGGCATTCGCACTCATCGCAAAACCAAATAAGTGTCTGACACTTATCTTCTCCTTCTCAGGCTGTGTTTAACCCAGAGGTGAAATCCTTCTGCTCACTGTGAAAGACTTGCGTGTGAAGCCTCCAAGGCTTCCGTCCCGGCCTTGCCAGCCAGAGCAGCAAACTCAACAGAGGAACAAGGTGAGGTATTGGGTAGGATGGAGTCTGGGCTGCTTCTGCTACGAAAACATCCTGACTGACCCTTTTTCTCCCACCCCTTACACGTGCACAACTCCACCCTTCCAAATCTCTTCTCCACTTCCCTTTCACTGGGTTTGTCTCTGTTGCTCTTCCTGCAACAAAGCCAGTTTCCTCCGGGGCTTGGTGTGACAAACAAAATATCTCCAACTCGGGGGGAGGGGGGTTGAGAAACTGGCAGAGAGTGAGGCTTCCAAACAAACGTTCATCTGCCATTGTATGTTGATGAGAGCCACCACTGTCATTTGTCATGTCCATTCTCCAGTCACACAACTGGACTGTCTTCAGTGTGGGCCTGTTGACTGGTGCGTGAGTACTGAATGGACCTAAGTGTAATCTCAAAAGAAATCACCCACTTAGGCAATACACAATTGGTGCTAACATCAACCAGGGGAAAGGAGGGTTTCAACACCTCTTCACGCACTAGCAACCCCCTCTGGCCGTTAGCGCCTGCAGGCGATCCGTTGAGCTGCACATGAAGTTTCTTCCTCTGACTCACGTCTGTGCGATCCTGACTTCTACACCGCAGTGTAATAAGGAGCAACGGCTGATATCACATGCTTCGGGGAAGAATGTGATAGAAGTGCAGCAATGAGCACTGCTAATGAATATGATTGGGCATTCCAAATTGGGAGAAAAAGGGGAAAATTCATTTTTTTTAAAGTAAAGAAAAACTGCAGGGGCAGAGTGCGAGACATTTTATTTTTTATTTGTCTATTTTAATTGTCAAAGGTTATGTGTGTAATCGTGACTTTTCCGCATTTTTATATTAATAATAATCTAATTGCATTCATTTACATGCTATATTACATAAGCACCTTGCATAGTTAACAGTAAACAGGCTTTGGGTTGGTTCTGTACACTTGATTTTGAAATTCAACCTGTTTTTTTTCAAGAATCCTTATTCATATATTTAAAATGGAGGTTCAAATGATCTTTCCGCTCATTAAGGTCCAGTGAAAATAGGAGTTAGGGTTGTGTTCCTCTCTTATTATCCTCTTTGATGGAGGAGGTGGAAGGGTGAGCCTCTGTCCACTCTTTCCTCTGGACAGACCAACAGACCTCACCGCATCTGTTCCTTCTGCCTCTCTTTCCTGGCTCATTGATTTTGGCCTGCAGTTATGCTTTCCCACTGGCACTTGTAAACCTATTGTAAAAACGAAGGTTACGAGGTTATGAGACTGTCGCTGTATTGTATTCTTTTAAGTGCTCTGTCACCCCCTTCCCCACTTCCTAAAATACAGGCTAGATGTGTACTGTTCAGTTTAATGGCTATGTCTTTCAATGTGCATAGTGGTTCATGAAAGGTTTAGTATCTGTAAACTAGCGTTGGGTCTTGTTAATACGGTCTTGTTAATAACATATTTAAGACCCCACTGTAGGACAGGGCTGAATGTATCAACTGACTGCAGGTAAAAAAGCCTCTCTTTTCACTCAGAACCTCTTAGGTAAACAGCAGCCTATAGCAGAGGCATTTTTCTCCACTAATCCCCCCAGTCCTCAGAATAAGTTAAGATTGGTCTACTTGAGTGTAACCTTAGGAGGTAAAAAAGGAACTGGACCATAAAATCCTTTCTTCATTGATTCTAGCAATATTATTCTACTTTCAATCTTAATCTTAAAGTCTTAAACTGGACATAATATATAGAGATGTGATTAGAGAAGTAATGTTTGCCCAGTGCTAGTGTTGCTTTCTTTTCCGATGTGTCCTGGCTGTGAATGTTTAAACGTTTAAAATACGTCATTTAAAAAAAACAGGCTCCCTTCATTAGTAGGAGTGCGCAGATGGGTTGACTTGGCTCTGACACCCTTGATGCAACAGCACATTAGAGCAGGGTCAGACTAAATGAGCCAAGCCAGCGTTCTGCTCAATAAAGGACAGAGGATAAACTATGGAAGCGTCTTGCTTCTTTTCCATCTGCACACAGCTGCTGGCTGACCACCGCGTCCCCCCTGGGACATGCGAGTATGGCCCTCATCAAATGCAGGCCGCTGTCGCCCCTGGCTTCCTGTCGCCACAGTGATGTGCCCATTGCGCTTCCTTCTCTTTGTGGAGCTATTGAGACCCATTGAGGCTCATCTGCAGAAACCAGTTGGTTGTTATTGGATGTTACTGAATTTCCCTCACAGGAAAATAAAAGTTATTCTATTCTATTATATCTTCACTGTGTTATCACGTGTTAATGTCCCAATGTAATTGCTCTGTTTGCTGGGCTTTTGGCCAAAAACCGCAGCAAACATTGTTGTTCGTGTTCGGTTTCTGTTCTTGCCAGAACTTTGTCTTTGGTTATTGCTCATCTGCAGAAACCAGTCACACTTGTTTTGTCTGTGTAAATTATGAAGGGTAGATGTCCACCGATCAGTCCTGCAGGCGTCATGCAAAGCCATTTATTGAATTTATCCTGACTTTCACTATGGCTGCCTGGTTTGATTCACGTGCCAGTTCTGATCAGTGACAAAATAATAAGGGAAGAAGACCATGAGTGATATGAAGAAGAAAGGAACACACAAGAAGGGAAAGGCAATCGTGTCGAGTCCCTAAAGCTCTCAACAACCAATATGAGCTTCTGCCAACTGGACATAGACTATGTGAGACTTCTCATCTTTTTAAAACCAAAAGATCTTTGAGGTTTCTTTTGAGTTGTTAATGAGCATTTTAATGAATATTCTTTTTTTGGGATCTCTTATGTTGTACTGTTTTCTGTTTTTTGTGTCATGAACTGTGCTCAGAGTTTTTTGTGCTTGTGTTGTATATTTTATTTCTGATGTTAATACAATCAAAAAAATAAAGTTATTCTATTCTAAATGTGCTGTCACGTGTGTTTAAATCTTTTGAAATTGTGTTTTGGCCTAGGATGCACTGTTTACATAACTTTAATGTTAATCTCACATTCTGTTTACATATGCATGATTTGATTTCAAATGTTCTTAATAGAAAAAAATGTCATCTCTCCCAAACTTAATTTTTTTCTTTTTTCTTTCCTTTTCATGAAAATGCAGTGGTTGGACCTGGCAATCCAGCTGCTTCTTGATTTCCTGCTTATAAGCAAGGATAGATGTGAGGTTAGTCCCAAATAGCAATGATCCATGTGTGTGTGTGTGTGTGTGTGTGTGTGTGTGTGTGTGTGTGTGTGTGTGTGTGTGTGTGTGTGTGTGTGTGTGTGTGTGTGTGTGTGTGTGTGTGTGTGTGTGTTGTGTGTGTGTGTGTGTGTGTGTTTGGTAGTATGTAATGGAGCTCAGCTGTTCTGCTGTATTCCAAGGCATTTCACTGTCAGACCCACACAGAAATTACATGTTGCATGCACACGTAAATGTTTACCTATAGTTATTGCTATAGTATACGTGCCCACTTAAATTACACAACAAAAACACAGACACAGCAATGCACGTCTGACTAAATGTACAAATGGCATTGAGTGTGGCTTTTAAAAGATTCAGTCCCATTAAGGCTTTGTTTCTTGTTTGTGTACGGTGAATTATTTATGCACGGCAAGATCAGTTCTCGTCTTTCTGCAGCTCTGTGTTCTTGAAATAGCTTTTGCCAAGCAAATTACCAGAGGATTCCAGGAGGAGGAAAATAAATAATTATTGTGTATACATTGTGTTGTTTGTTACTTTTGAAATGGTGGCTATGTGCATCCTGAATCGAGCACATTGTTCTGGGGCCTTACACTGTGGGGACCCGTGTTATTCTCAGTCATTGTCAATAGCACACATCAGAGGGCCTAGAAAGTAACATAAATAATGCTCCTTTATTTTATCCCCAAGCTTTAGGGACCTTCAGATTCTGGTGTCACCATCCTTAATAAACCTGGATCAATCAATGATGATAAGCACATTTCCCATTTCCAAAAATGAGTCAAAGATCCCTTTGATCGCTAACTGTATTTCATGGTAAAAGGCTGCTTTAAAGCTCTCAAGAACAATTACTTAAACCAGGTGACTTCTGCCTGGGTGACTGTCGTCAGGACAGTAGCTGCTCAAGGGAGGATTTTGAATTTGACTTTTTACATTCCCAGGACTAATTTACATCTTTGGTATATGTTTATGTCCGTAAGAGCAGAAAGTGTTTCATAACTCAAAGACTTATTTCGTTCAATTATTTCATATTACTGTGTATTTTTGTAAATACTGAAATTACTGGCTCTCTTTTGTGAGCATCCATGACAAAGGAATTATTTTTACATCTTTATTTTTGCAACACATATAACATTAATATTGGCAGAAATGCATCCTATAAAAATAAAGTCACATTTTGGGAACTGTCCGTGCAAGACAGAGATACAGAGAGAAAGGAGTCCGCTGCCTTGACAACAGTCAGATGTAGCCGATGATGTCATTGCAGATGATTGGCTGTCGGCTACCTGTCTTCATGAGGGCAGTGAAGCGGTAAAAGTCTGTGCCCAGCTCGTGCAGGCCTGTGTGTGATTGGTGGAAGAAGGGCACTCGTGTCTGAAAGCCCACAGGGCAGGAGAGGCGCTTGGGGGCCGCTGAAGTCCTGCTCCCCCGAGAGGAGTCCGCCGGCTTCCCCCGCCCCTCTGAGTTCTTTGCCATTCCCGCCAGTTTCCGCCGTACGTTGACCAGGAAGTCCTTGGCCAGGCGGCGGCCCGTGGGGGGCTTGAGCTCGGCCGTGTCGGGGCAGTCCGGCAGGTCCATCCAGTTCTCAATGAGGTCTGCGAAGCTGTTGTCCCCCAGGACTAGCGGCTGCCGATTCCGCCCGCGCGTGAGCAGCGACGTGGTCCAGTCCTCCGCGTTGCTGGCCTCGAAGGAGGTCCAGCGCTCCAGGCAAGCGTCCGACGTGGATTTGGGGCGGACCCGGCCGCTGGGGGCCCGGTTGGTGCGGAGGCAGGCGCTGGCGGAGACGCGCACGTTCCGCGTGCGCCTCAGCACCACGCCCTCGTCCTGCCAGGAAGCCTCCGAGTAGCCGGAGTCAAACTCAAGGCTCTTCTCGCTGCTGGGGGACACCAGGCCCAGCTGGCTGCCCTTGCCCTCCTCGTCAGGGGACCCGGTCAGGCAGCAGGCCGAGTCGTACGTGCTGGCCTCGCTGGCCTCCGACGTGCGCAGACGCGTCCGCCGCTCCCGCTGCGGCGCCCTCTGCTGGCAGGCCCGCGCCACCGCGGATGGGTGGCTGGGAGTGGCGCAGGTCCTCCTCATCTGCTTCAGGTCCTGCAGGGACCTCATCATGAAGCGCATCTGCTCCCGGAGGCAGTCTCCAGACTCCCGCAGGCACAGCTGTGGGGGAAAGACAGGAGACTCCCGTCACTCACAGAGCCCCCATGCGTACCATCACGGCCTCTGTTTCACAGCAGGAATGGCGCTCAGATTCAAATGATTTTGCACGCCTGGATATTTTGAGTCCCAATAAAAACAAATGTGTGACTGGCACCCAGTAAATTTGTCTTTTCTCTTGTACTAGAATTTAAAATTGTGACCATTCTCATCGAAGAATATACATTTCCCTCTGGAAAAGACAATAAAAGAGAAATAATCTGTGATCTTTTAGTAAGGCTTATTATGGTGAAAACAATGAGCTATAAAGAATAAAAGATTCAAGCTCTTTTCCCTCCCTCTTCGTGTTAGTGGGGTTTCCTTTCTTGAGTTTCTGCCTCTCCCTCTTTTCCTCAGACAGGTTCAGACTCGCAGAGACCATGTGCCGGTTTCGAAGTTTCGCTTCTCTGCCATAGATACGTTGTTCTGTTTTTCTCCCAGGATGCGCAGTAATATGACAGCTCACAGCCCGCTCCCATCTCCCCAACTGTACTGAGACCTGCTCTACCTGCCCAGGTTCCCACAGCTCCTGTGCTGCAACACTCCAACCAACTGCACTCAGTTCAAAACTAACCTCCCTAATCTTACGTCACACTAAATACTAAAACGCCTTCCCACGCCAAGCACACTGTTCCCCGAGTTCCCCCGCAATTCCAAAACTACCCCTCCACGCCTACATCACACGAGATCCAAAAATACTTTCCCACACCTAAGGCACTGTAACACTGAACTGAACTACTTTTAATTCAAACCTGCCTCTTTACTATTACAGCATTATCATATCTTAAAACCACATTTCCCACACCTACCCAATTTTAATAAACTCAAGAAAAGAAACCTGAAATGCTGCTTCACATCCAAATGCCATGCACATGCTAAAATGGACTCTGGATTAACTCGAAACCTCTACCATATATACTTGGGTACAATCTGGTTTATTTAGAAATCGGATGTTAAGTTCAGGGTTTTCTGTATCCTATTTTTATTGTCTTACTCTTTTATTGTATTTTACCTCTTTTTATGGGGGACGCCTGAAATCCTTTATGATATAGGGTATCCTGTTATTTGTGTAACGCTACTTTACATTTTGCAATATATTGCTTTGTTTCTGTAAATCAATTTTTGTCACAGACATGTATATGAATATACAGTATACATGATTATAAATAAATATTTATATAAATAATAAATTGATACATTTTAAGTTTAAGATTTTAAGCCGACGTACATATGGAAAGACACCATGGGGAACTTGGTGGTAAAGAAACCTTTTCTGCCCCTTTAAAAAATATGAGCAGAATATAGAACGGTAAACTGAAACAGGAGAAGTTTCTCTGACTCCTGGTGTGAAATTTTGAAATGCCCAAATCATCCAATGGGAAGTGACAGTGCACATTCAAATTTAAACTATGGAAGTCCAACTCAAAAGGTGTCCTGTGAATCACATTAGTATCATCAAACTGGAAATTTCATCTCTAAGACAATATGAGCTCTCGTACTTGTCACACAATTCAAGTGTAACCAGTCAGGACCCTGTCACTGTACATAATAACATTTTGTGTTGTGATCTTGGAAAAAAAAAAAAACACTTCAATCACATTTGTGGCCACAATGCAAAAATATAACTTTTGCCACAATTTTAAGTTACTAATTCACAGCATGGACAGGAAATGTTTTTTCTTTTTTCTGTGACGTTATTGCAAAGTCCTTAAATGAGCTAGCCACATTCACAGAGGATTGATAGTCATAATATAATCATATTTCTATGGCTTCTTGCCATTGAAACTTTCACAGCACAACTAACTAAATACACAAACATAAAATTGTATGGTGAAATTCTATGTTTCTCATATTAGACTAGCATATGAACTCAGCATTCACAAAATGTATAAAACACCTCCCCATTGTCCATTTCCAGTGAAAAATCAGTGGAAACCTAACACTACCACAGCTGGGGGAATGGAACTGTTTGATTTCCTAAGAAAGGGAGAGCCTTTCTTTCACAAGATGCACGAGAGATTACGGAGAACTGATGACGTGTTGCATCTTTAAAATCCACACAATTCGTTTTGGAATTCTCAAACAGATGGGACAGCCTTATTCTACACGCTGTCGCTTCCTGTGGCTGTACCCATGACCCGCCATGGCATTTGGGGTGCCGGAGGACCTTGAGCTGCGGTTTCAGGGACCCCCTTTGAAGCGTTTGGGGCTTGCTGTGACCCCCCCCGCCTCTGCACCCAGGCTTCCGTTTGCTTTCACCGCAGCTCTGTTAATTACTGCTGCAACCTGAGAACACTGATCGCTCTCAGTACAGAGATAAGGCACCAAGGCTGAACCTTAGCGTATTGCTGCCTAAAGGTGAATGCACTACAAGGCCGCCGCCTGTCTACAAGGATGAGGGATCTTTATTCATGGGGGTGTGCATTTTGCACATATATTACGTTGTAGCAGTCAAAAATAATGATGATTTTTTTGTTTGTTGGTGCTGATCGTAAGTGTTAACAAAACATGGTCATATAATTATGAATATACTATGCCTAATGTACGTCATGTACATTGTCATATTTATTACAGGACAAGGTAAAATATTTTAAAATAAAGAGAACACTTTTGCATAGTGGTGTCCTTGTGTTGCCTACATAATTGGCATTGGTTTGAATATTTTTGAGATTTTACATTTAAAAAATAATAATTTTACATGAAATATGTCATAGTTTATGTCCTGTTAATAATTATTTATTAATTTAGACTATTTTGGTCCAAAGCCTATGGATGCATATACTTCTAATAAAATGTAAAAATAAGTTTACCTTACAGTTTATCAATCTCGTGAAGTATAAACAGTGAAAAGGTAAAGTATAAATATCAAGTAATACGTAATTCCAGTATAGCTGCAATTCCAAAGCACTTGTATCTGAAGTTCTTCTATTTACATAACTGTACTGATTAATAACATTTCGAAAACTCGAGCAAAGTGTTCACCATCGTCAGTCCATTTACAGAGCTTAAACATCGTCTGGCTGTTAAAGCACTCGCCAGGTTCTGTTATTTCAGTCATTCTTTGGACAGTCAATACTTTCAAAAGAGCCATTTGGTTGTGCTTACTACAACACATGGTGAAGAACAACGTGATACTGCAGCCGCGTTTAAACGTCAATATCAATGAAGAGCTATATGTTGCCGATGGACAAATGCGTATCCGGTGTGAGATTGCGCTGCAGATGTCTCGCCATATGGTATGCATAATGCTATTATTTCAGAATATGTTTCAAAGTTTATCGAACCACCATCAGTATACCAATAGGTCAACATGCTGTTGATAATGAAAGATTTTGTGGTGCAGATGTAGCATCACAGAATGCAACATCTCACTTTTTTGAATGATAAATAGCCAAACGGTCAAAAGTAATTAACAAAAATTAATAATTAAAAAAAAAGAATTGCATACTTGATAGTAACAGTTTATTACTGGTCCTTAATTATACGCTATTATTATAATGATGTAAGCACAGGGTTGCGACGAACCAGTTACTGAAAACATTGCTGTAGCCTATCCACAGACACCTATCCTGATCCCACTTATATTATATGTAGCACAATTAGCTACTACTGGGGGACTCAGAACATTGCATGGCAGCGTAAGTATTAAAATACCAATAAACCAATGAAATATCGTAAACTTACCATTTGTTTTCCTTAGTAGGCTATGTCAATCACAGTCTGAATCGTTGTTCCTACAATAGAACCAATGACATAATTATTTGCTAAATTTGTTATGCGAGAATATTACAGTGTAAGGTAATCCTCTTTAAATACACATACGTTCTTAAACATTTTACATTCTACATTTAGTAGCCGACATTGTGACTTACATTTGTTAACGTTTTCCAGTGAGAACGCGTAATCCGTATGGCTGTGATTTCATCAAGTGACAGATCAACCCTCAAAACCAGGTCTAAGAAGTCCGCCGCGATTTTGTCTGCCTCGTCTTTGGCAGCATGCGCGTTGAAGCCAGTCAGAACAGCGCACAGTTGAATCAGCCAATCGGAGCGTACCTGAAATCTGATCTAGCGAAGCAACAGCATTTTAGTGCAATACAATTGCACATAAAGCAGGCTATTACACATTTACAATTGTTCTACACATAGAGTCAGATTTACATGATTCCATCGTAGTTCTGTAGGCCTATTCATGTGGCCTTTTTTAAAGAGAGAGGAGCTGTGCAGATACATACTGTATATAAATGAAATGATGAGCCAATTACAGAACCTTAGTTTCACATGTAAATCGAAAATAGCACAAAGAGACTGAAATGAAGTAATAAAGAATAAGTAAGATTCTATAATATAATAATGTGATTTAATTGGGCATTGATAAAGTTGTCCTCCATAAGGGGGGGGTATGGCTAAAATATAAATGAAAATGATGAGCCAGTTACAGTAACGTAGTTTCACATGTAAATAGAAAATAGCACAAAGAGACTGAAATGATGAAGGAATATAGCTCATTGTTAATTTACTTGTTTCTATATAAGATTAGATAATGATTTGGTATTATTGGGCATAAATAAAGTTGTCCTATAAGATGACGGGGTGGAGGTGGGTTTAAAATGTAATAAAATGATCTCATCCACTAATATACTGATTAGCCTATACTTTAGCTTTATATGAAAGCATCTCAAATCTCATCTTGGGCTTTGAAAAAAAAAATCTTCAAAATGTTCATAAATTAAACATTTTATTTTAGAAAATTCCCTGTTTGAGGTTGTGTAGAAATGCAGGAAATGAGTTTTAAAAGGCTCAAATTTTTCTGGGGGAGGACCCTCAGACCCCTTGCTATTTCGTCCCCCCCTTGTGCCCCACCAATATCTCTGCCCCCCCCCAATCAAAGCAGTCTAGAAACGGCCTTGTTTCCAAGTGGCTTTTATTTTACAAACGTGGGAAATCATAAGAACAATTACAGCATTAATACATATTCTATACATTATACTATTAGGCCTAAATTTGTTCAGGCATGATATGAATGTGGTCTAATAACGGTATACAGAAAAATAATGCACATTTCCCAGCCAATCAGAATTGAGTATTCAGCCAAGCCGATGTATATATGAAAATAAGGTTACATTAGAAATCAAGAAAAAACGTTGCGCACACATCCTTGAAAGGTTTTGACGTTACTTATCCCAGTGAAAATTACAATAAACGCACCGAATTAAGCGTCACTCAATCTCGGAGATGTCGAGTCGCACCTCAAGATCTGACAACGTTCATTGAGCTTTGTCACCACCTAGTGAGAAGAGGACTACATGTGTACAACTTCAAATGATCCAATTAGTATGGTTCATACGGAGCGCACAACACTAATGTAGGGTGTGAACAGGGGTTCTATTCGTTACATGCTTGCATAATGACGGTTTCTTGAGTACAAGTGGACGTTATCACAAGGTTAGCACGTGCAGGCTGCACTCCAACAACCGAAAGACAGGTGCTGCACACACGCGCCATTGACAAAAATAAATCCAGTATTTAAATCCTACCTCTAACAGGGTCATCGTTAAAAATGGTCATTTATGCAAGCTACTTCACTATCGATAAGCTGGAATTTACAATTGAATGTAATTGTCTTAAACTTAATGTACAGTATATTAACTTGTGTTAAGCACTGGACACAATCTTCGATGAGAGAAGTTTCTTTGACATCCATCAGATTTCACCGATTGCGGTTATAAACGTGTGTGTGTGTGTGTGTGTGTGTGTGTGTGTGTGTGTGTGTGTGTGTGTGTGTGTGTGTGTGTGTGTGTGTGTGTGTGTGTGTGTGTGTGTGTGATTTACAACCTATTACATGGAATCCTGCGTGAGACATGGATAAATAGTCTATCCTAATGGTTATCAAGCATTTGTTCCCCGATAATACCCAAGACCATTACTATAGCCTAATGGAAACGACCTTCTGCTTTTTTCATAGAAATAACAAGCGAAATTATCTTTTGAAAAAGCCTGAAATGCTTTCAGTAATTACTTATCTGTCCCGACATGCATTAAGGAGAGAATCCTTTTGTACCCGCTTACTTAATGTTTTTATTTACCTGTTCCATTAAAATTCTTGTTCCATATCTGCCGCTGTTTGATAATAGCTCTGTCATACCTTTTATTTTGCGAGAAGGCGCAACAATGTCTAGCCCGTCCATTACTTGCCACAAAAAAATACAAAGATTACAGACATAAAAAGGGTCAGAAAATACGCTTTTGCTCAAATAACAGTAACATTTCAGTGAAACATTAAACAAGGTTATCCAATGGAAGTCAGATCACCATTGAATGAAGATGGTGTGATTATGCACTTTTGCTGTTAGTGGTCCACCATGCACTACCATGGAAATGTTACCCAAAAACCTAGTTGCCTCTTGCCTGAGACTTGGCTGTAGGTGGACCTCCAACAAGAAAATGACATTTGAAAAAAAAAGTTATTTTGGTCGATTAAATTGAATCAAAAATACAATATTCCATCATGGGAAAATAAATGATATCTCCGTAATGGTATTGTTTCATGTCTGACGTCTGTGCATCTTTATCAAAGGTGCCAATAATTCTGGACCTGACTGTGTGTGACCGTGTATGCGTTTGTGTTGGACTGCATGGAGACTCTCAAAAGCAATGAAGCGTCCTCTGACCAAGGTCCACACCATGACCTCACTGTTGCCTAGTGATTTGTGCATGCTCAAAATGAAAATTCCCCCTGACATTAGGATGTTACCTTTATGGCAGCCATGATGTTTTAGGCCATACAGTAATGAGGCAGCACTGCAACCATCCATCATCATTAATGTCACATTAATAGCTTTGGTGTTAGATGGGAAAGATGACTAATGTCTACTGGGCAGGACCTGCTCTAATTCCAACGCTGTGCAATAAAATGTGATAATTAAATTTAATTCTATGACGACTTTCAATGAACTCAAAGGTAGTAAAGAAGGGGGGTTGCCTCACCTTAACCAGCTCCAATGTGGAGCATCTTCTTGAGTGAAGGGACTCTTTCCCTTTGAAAATAAAATACCACTTTGGCCACCTCTATGAAGTGAATACTGATGTGTACGATAAAATATAAGGCATAAACCAACTATGACTCAGCATTTGTGCAATAACTCGTCATGCTAGCAATGTGAGCTTAAAGCTAAAGTTGTCAGACATTTATAGCAAAATATTATTTGCGTAAGATACACACACATCAAAAGACTGAATGAAGCTTTCAGTTTTATGCAAGCATGTTGGAGAACTACTATATAGAGATATAGATCTATCACATTATATTCATTATATTGCTGATGTCATGATTTCCGATGTACCATCCATCACAGAGGATTGTAAAGTAGACGAGACAAGGCAGAGCCGAGTGAGGAAGGTTTTTTTCCCCTCTCAGGGTTAGGGGGTGGGTGTTTATAGTGCTCCTAATCTTGATTGCCATGGGCAACCCAATGTGAAACATGGACAATGCTCTGCTGGACACATCCAATCCCAGTGTAACATAGCCAGGAAACAGACGCTTCAGTGAAAGACCACCACAGCAGTGTGATTCTGCTGGCATGGCTCACCCCACCCTTCTTTATCTGGTTCTTCTGAATCTGCTCCAGCTCCGCATTCTTACAGGTGAGCTCCTCCAGAACCGCTTGTGTCATAACCCTCATAACCCCTTACAGCCTTTATAGGTATTGGTCATGACCATGGAGAGACAGTGGGGAGAATAGCTCCATCAAATAAATGCTTAATAAAAATAAATGTGATCTATGACATTTGATGATGATGACATTGTGGATATTTTTTCAGGCGCTCAGTAACACCTGTAATGTCTTGATATGTTTTACATGTTATTGAACAGCCACAAATATTTTCATTTCTTTTCCATCAATTTCATTGGCAATGTCACATGAAACACACTAGGATCTGTTTAGTCTGACTGGAAATAGAGGCACTATGGTTCCAAAACTGGAATGGACCCAAATGCAGGACTCGGAGACAGACTCAGACAGGAGTGAATTTATTTGCAATAAGGTCAGACAAGCAAGCAGACAGGGGAGCTAGGTGATGGGCTGGATGCGGGGTTGGTGAAGTAAAGCAGGCAGGGCAGGGGCGAGCAGGGACAGGGAAGCAGGCAGGTGAGTAGGTGAAGGGCTGGATACAGGACTGGCGAGAAACAAATGGGCAGGACCGAGAACAGGGCAGGAGCGAGCAGGAACAGGGAGGCAGCCTGGACGGGCGAAACTAGAATGGGACAAACAAACAGGTTAGATGCATAAAGCATACACAGAGACCAAACACGTCGAAACAGACGGAACAAACTGGCGACGAGACAAACAAAGAGTGGATCTTATAAAGAGGGAAAGCAGGCGTGAAAGCATGAGGATAATTAAAGTGCGTGAGGAATGTATGGGGAAGTTAATGAGTTAACGAGGCGAGTGCAAAATGTGAGCAGAGGGGGCGAGTGATAGGTCGAGTAATAATGAGGAACAAATCGGGGAAGCCACGCCCAGCCTGCACAACAAGGAATAGACAGACAAGGTAAACTAAAAAACACACGGCACAAGAGGAATGGGGAAAACAGGGAGAATGAAAGGAAGGTGGACTGGAGGGAAACGGCGGATGTCACACACTTATTGACTCTGCACACCTCTGTTGTTGGTTTGCAGTTGGATCCATAGAGCAAGACCAATTCACAGATGAAAGAAGCATGCTGAAGCAGTTATTAGTCTTAATATTATTGGAAAATACTGAGTATTGATTTTTTGTGAATGTCATTTCTGAACTTAATTCTTTCCTACCATAGATGCATCATGTATCCCAGCTAAAATGTGCAGGTATCTGTGCAAAATGCTCTCTTCTGTTGCTACTTGTGCTTTTTTATTTGTACAGAAGCTCAAAGCACCACACCCCCTGCTCCTAAGACAACCACCCAAGCTGCAGGTGAGGACTTTCACCTTGTCCAGCTTAGCAAGAAACATGTTCCGCCTCAATCCATCAAAGTGTTTTCCCACCCTCAAAAATAACCGAAAGCATTACTATCCATATTCATGTTGGGTGTAAATTGTTGTATGTTATTGGGTTTTAAAAAGCCTATAAAATTCACTGGATCAATTTGTTTTGTCTGTTTTTCTGTAATGGGTATACAGTATTGTGAACGACTCGCATACACAATCATTACAATCACTTTTATATGTGTAAAGAAGGAATCCTCTATGTCACAATCATTACAATCACTTCTATATGTGTAAAGAAAAAAACTATAATGTGGACTACACTATGCATTGAGTATGAGTATGCATTGTATCCAGGATATAATGGTTGCCATGACTTTGAGAAGTATATTTGGGAGGCAGCGCCCCCTACAGGCAAATTGTATGTTACAATGGGAGGAATTGGCTGTTACTAAATGTGTTTTGTTGTGTGTTGTGCTTGTTGACTTCAAAATGAAAAACTGCAATAAAAATGTTGTTTAAAAAAGGATATGACATTCTAAAGCAAAAATCTGCATACCCTTAGTGACAGCCCAGATAATGTGTAATGTGATGGACTATGAGATGCAGTGAGAAGACTGTAACTGTGCTGGGGGTGGGGTATCTTGCAGCATTCATTGATCTCCCTGCGTCCGTGGACATTTTGGAAAGCACCCGTCCCAGGAGCCTGGTGGTGGAGTTTCGAATACAGAGTGCTGATCCCCGTCCCACCGTGGAGATAGTCTCTCTCACGCCAGATTCCAGAGCGTTTGAGACGCCCATTGTCAGCCAGGTCAACACTTCCAACACTTTCATTGTCCAGGTTTGAGCACTACCTTTTCTTTGATTGGATCCCTGCTGGCTCACTTATTTAGCCTGGGCCATAGTCACAGATCTTATAGACAAACCGAAAAGTCAGCTCTGTATTCCGAACATTGAATGTCATGATACTGTTGAAGCTGAAACATTCATGCGTCTTCTGAATATTAATGAAGGGGTGTGATCAATGATAATAACAATATATTACATATTATGTGCTTGGGCTCATATCTTCATGAAAACTTCTAAACTATAATATAGAATTTGAATACCCAAGACCTTTTACCTACCAGAACCTGCTGGAGCAGGGGTGTCAGACTCCAGTCCTGGAAGGCTGCAGTGTCTACTGGTTATTGGCATATTTATGTGCCTTTCTTAAGCACAATGACTAAATTTGTTTGATTCGCACACAGGTCCTAAAAAGTTGTGCACATTTTGGCCCCCATGATTTGTGCTTCACACCCCTGTCCTAGAGCAAGAGGGCAGAGAAAGGAAACCAGGAACTGACCACCAGTTTACTTTAGAATAAGGGCGTCCAGCTTTACTTGAGAAGTGCTGATGTGTTTGTGTTTTAGCCTAGAACTAAGATACCTGATTCAACTAATTATCTAATCATGGTCTTCATTCCTGTAGAACCAGGTGTCTTAGTGCTGAGTTTAAACAAAAACCTGTACCCGAAACAGTCATTTTTGGATAAGATTGGACAGTCCTGCTTCAGAGAATCTGAGCCTTAGCTCCTCTGTTTCAGGCGTACATCAGGCCTGAAAGCACAACCTGATGGCCACGGTAGTGCTATATGCAGGCTGGTTATGATTACCTTAGTTGGAAGCTTTGAGTCTATCATTAATAAATTGCAGACAGGTGTGCTTCAGCCTTTCATTAAAGCGGTACACTTGGGCAGAACTGAGTCAGGTGGACCCAGCTGCGGTTTGAAGAGGTGGGTCTTCAGAAGGTGATGGGAGGCGGTGAGCGACTGTGCTGTCCCCCTTACAGATTGTACTGAACGACTCGCTGGATTACGAGACAGTGGGCCTGCACAGCGTCCGTCTTGCGCTGGTCACTGCAGGTGGCCGTGTGGAGCGGACATTTCACGTGCAGGTGATCGACGTGAACGAACCACCCCAGTGTCAGCCTTTGTTTCAGTTACCAGGTAACAATCGTCATCTGTTAGTGTTCTCACTGTAACCATGTTTGTTGTGATATCATGGTCTCTGATACCAATAATGTGCAATATAATATAATTTAAATTAGTTTTTTATCATAGAATTCTACATACTGTACATGCAGTGGATAAGAACAACCGGACCTTCTGTAATCGTCATCAGATAAAAGTGAATTTAGTTTATTAATTATGTATCAGTATGCTTTTATGAAGCAACAGTGCATGTCTAAAACATATTTTTATGCAGGAGCTGAAGTCCAGGTCCCAGAAGATCTTCCTGCTCCTTTACGAGTTTATAATGTTCTGGCCTTCGACCCAGATGAAAATGACACTCTCTCTGTAAGGACATTAATATTATGATGCAAATTTTTGATTATATTTTCAGAATGTCTCTTTAAAGTTGAAGCATCCAATTAAGGTTTTTTTTTTTAATGAAGCTCATAAAATCATTTTATGAAAATTAAATCAGTAATCATTCATAAAAGGTCAGGGCCTGCTTGTGAATAGTCCATTGAGACAGTATCTGAAAAAAACTGCAAAAAGGAGTACTTGACACACAGGTATTTCATTTTCAGGTTTTAACCATTTATCTATCTTTCAGTCAATTGAATGAATAGGACAATGTTTTGAGTACATACTGTCTTGTATGTCATATCCAGAAACATCTGTTGATAGTAAGATTTGAAAAATCTTTTCATGTTTTCTCTGTGTGAAATATGTATGCTTCTCTATCAGTTTGATTTCAGCCATTGTCAGAGCTCACCCGGTAGTGAGAGAGGTTTACACAAACGGACAGCCAGTTGATAAACATTACTCTACAGCTGAACAGGAATCTCCTCTCCTTCTTTGTGTGTTGCAGTTTTCTATCATCAACATCCAGCCGGATTCCTCAAAGGGACAGTTCAAGATTGACGGCAGAGGGGGTGTCATTTCCAACAAAAGATTTGACTTCCAGAATGGTCCTCGGGTAGGCACCGTGAGCCTTTGGGGGAATTTGGGTTCCATATTTAGTTTTTACAATTATTAAAATGTCCATTTGAACCATTGGACTGAATGTTGTCTCTGTAGGAGTTTTTGCTCTCTTTGCTTGTGAGAGACAGCAAGGGCGCCAACTGCAGTGGTACAGTCCGGATTACGGTCTTGAGTGTTTTCATACTGCCTCTGGGTTTCCTGTAAGTTCAGCCTCACTGCATCTGCTCTTCAGCTATTTTATCCAGTTTTTATCTTAACATCACGAGAAGTATGATATTTATTTGGTGGCATTCTTCAAGACCTACAGCTTGACTTCATCAAGCCTCCTTTTGCAGAATACCTGCAGCATGCCATGTGGCTGCTGATGGAATCGTTTATCCTTGTGAAGTACTTTCAGTGCCTTGTTATAGAAAGTAAAGTATACATTTTTAATTATTTAAGTAAGAACTGATAATAAATTCTAAGAGCAAAACTACAAATAAAACAAAAATAAATTCAGGTAGTTGGAAATGGATAACTTATTTTCAGGATAGTAATAATGCATTTTAGAATCAGTGCAAAGATTCTGTGCCGCTGAACTCTGACCTTTGGGTGGGTTTTCAGAATCCAGTCACAGAGCATCTCTATCTTTGAGAACGGAGGAGCTGGCGATGATGTGGCCTCCGTCAGAGCCAACACCACAGCTTTTGATGTGCGCTACACTTTTGTGAAAAGCTATCCTCCTTACAAAATTGGCAGAGGTGAGAACTGTTGTGGTTAACACTAATTATGTGGCACTCTGTGTAAAATACACCCCCATATCACCCTTCCCTGTGCATCTAATACATACAGTATATTTAGTACTAGTGTCTTCTACATTCCATGATCAGTGGGATCTAAATCATGTTTTTTTATCAAATCCACTTCATGTTGCTTAATGGTTGGAAAAGAGTTGCCAATGGGTTTATCGTTCAAAAAATGGAGAGGGCACGACTATTGCTCCCTCAAAAGATGAGAGAAATGTCTCTATGAATGTTTTGATATAATTTGATATAATCAGAGTCAATGAGTTGCAAAGCAGTTTGAAAAGATGTTAATAATCATCATCATCACACCTTTATTTATACTCGGAAAACCCACTGAGGACGGATCCTCATTTACAATGGTGCCCAGAGGCAATCATAGTTAGGCACCTTCACACAGTCACACCTCACCATGGCCATTACCCATGGACACTCATTCAGCATGGCCATTACCCATGGACACTCATTCACCATGGCCATTACCCATGGACACTCATTCAGCATGGCCATTACCCATGGACACTCATTCAGCATGGCCATTACCCATGGACACTCATTCAGCATGGCCATTACCCATGGACACTCATTCAGCATGGCCATTACCCATGGACACTCATTCACCATGGCCATTACCCATGGACACTCATTCAGCATGGCCATTACCCATGGACACTCATTCAGCATGGCCATTACCCATGGACACTCATTCAGCATGGCCCTGACAACAACTTTCCGAGTCACAGGTCTTTGAGTTCTTCTGGTCATCACAAACTCTTCCTCCTCCTCCTTCCTCAGAGGATGGGATTATTAAAACTGCCTTCAACCTGGACCTGGAGTCTGACCGGTCCATGGAGCGCGGCGTTCTGCTGGTCAGGGCCTTCAGCGTGTCCGAGGGTCGCCGCGGGACTGCCACGGTTACGGTCAACGTGCTGGATGTCAACGAGCATGCTCCCTACTGTGTCCCCTCTGTCTTTGTGTAAGAGCGCCTCCTCCGGGGCACTAGAGGGAGGTATACATTCCTGTGAATTAGTTTCAGTACCAGAATGATTAGTATAGCAGAGGTACAGTAGTAGTGGAATTATTATTCTTGCTACGAGCAGCGGTAGATGTAACAACACTATTATTTTGTACTTCAGCGTTTCAATACTTATTTCCTTTAATGCTTTTTGTAGAGGAATTCATCATATACTGGCAAAATGTCAATTTTGCTTCATAACAAAACATGACTATTTAACTGAGTGGAGACAGTGCTGTTAACAGATGATAATACTGCTTTGTTCAATCAATGTGGTGTTGTAGGTTGACAGTGCCAGAGACCACAGAAAGAGGGAAGAGTTTGGGGACAGTGACATGTGTTGATATGGATGTCAGCGGGCACGATGTGTCACTCACGCTGCGCGACAACGATGCTTCACTCTATAAGTTCCGCCTTCAGGACGGCCAGCTTCAGGTAACCAGGCCACCGCGTGTGGTGCCTGAAACAGTGCACGTTTTGCTTCGTTTGGAATTCACAGCATCGTGTTCTGTATGAACGGTTTATGAGAGTTTAGGTTAAATAATTTATCTTGGAGTATCACTCTGAATACTAGATAATTTCGAAAAATATGGATGTAATTGTAACTTAACTGAGTGGAGTTAATTATCATTATTCAAAAAGAGTAACAGAATTAATTCAGTGAAGTACTATATTTTCATCAACTGTTCAATATAAGTTTTATATTGCATAAATGCATTGGCCCCAGATCTTCCAGAACATTTTAAGGTCCTTTCTTCACTGATCCTGTCCCAATGTTCCCGTGTCCTCTCTTGGAAGGTGAATGGTACTCTAGACTATGACATGCCTGGAATCGCCGGCAGAAGTTTCCAGTATGAGGCCACCATCATAGCCACTGACAGCGGAACTTCAACACTCACAAGTCAGTCCACCACGCCCGTCATGTGGCTGTACACAATATTTAAAAAAAAGCTATCACTGATAATGATAAAAACAACTTCCAGCAGGGTTCATTTTTAAGGCTTTTATCATAAGGGCATATTCAGACAAGGAATTACAAAACATGGAAAGAGAAGAAAAAACTAGGCCAACGGCGAATAAAGCCCCTGGAAGAGCCTTCCAGGTGTGTCTGTGTGGATCTGTTTGGTCTCAGTCTCTCATATGTAGATGACACACTTGTCTGCCTTAGAAAAACGTTTTTTAAAACTTGGAACAATGTAGAAAGGGGTAACTTGTATGCACTGGGTGTTGCCGGTCCAATCACTGCAAATGTGCATTTCATTGGACTCCACTTGTTTTGCATTACACTTCCACACTTTACACTTACACTTACTACAGAGAGTACACAGCCGTGTACTCTCTGTATAATGGTGTAATCAGTCTGCTTGTAGTGTTCTTACAGTCCTTGGTCATGGAAGATCTAAAAAAAAACAAATTAACATCTAAATACCTACTGTTGCTTTATTCGACATCTTTCTTCCACGTCACTTTTTTGATGAAATTTACAATGTCAGCCATACTAATGTGGCTTTGTGTCTGTAAATGTGTGTCTTTGCAGATACAAAAGAGTTAGTAAGTCACAGAAAGTATGAAGCTAATCTTTTCCCCCCTGGGTTTCAGCGACCATCCCAGTTATGGTCACGGTGACACCCGTCAATGAGTTTGACCCCGTGTTTATTGGTCCGTTTGAGATTTTGGTCCCGGAGAACACCCGAAGCGGGTCTGTGGTTACAACAGTGAAGGCTTTGGATGGAGACTGGAGGTTCGACGCCCTCCGTTACTCCATCCCTGGGGGAGATGCCCTCTTCTCCATCAACCCTGTGGGAGGTGAGCACCTGCCTAGTTATTTTAGAGTTGAATAATTAACCAGAGTCCCGTTAAACATATAAAATTTAGTTCAATACACCAAGGTACACAATTCAGCAAAAAGGAAATGCATGTTAACCCTCGTATTATGTTCCGGGTCAATTTGACCCAATTCAATGTTTGACGTCTCTTAAAAATCAGTTAACCTTATTTTTTCATCCTGACACTGTATGATTTTTCCTAATTTGTTGGGATTAAATAGTAAACACACAATAAACATAATGCTGTATTATTAAAAGTCCTATACCAACTTTGTATAAAAGTATGTCGTGTGGCGGCATTGGTGGGGTAGCTGTAGAAAATGTAGAAAATATACAACCTTTATTTTTTAACTCTGATTTTTTGTGGGTAATTCTACTGGCACTTTCCCATATTGGTTTTAAACTTCACAAACGTTCATTACCTCAGGCTCTAAAATTAGATGTTTCATCGCAGATTTTTAATACTTAGGGATAAAAGGCTAGTCAATTGGGAGACACACAAAATGTGATGCAGAAAGTGTCAAAGGTTTTCTATTACAATAGTTTTGAGTTAGTTTAAACTTTTGGGGTCAATTTGACCCCAAACATAAATGGCATTATAAAATGTAAACATAAGGGTTAAAACCAGGAAGCTTGTTCATCATCAAACACAGGCTCATAACCATTGTCAGTGTAGAACTCTCACTGACCAGCCACCTCTGATACACACTAAAGTCATGTACTACACCCCCTTCTCTCTGTAGGACAGCTGTATCTCAAAGGAAGCCTGGATTTTGAGGTTAAACAAGTGTACAGACTGATGGTGCAGGCTGTGGATTTTGACCAGGATGTGGATCTCACTGTTCAGAGGACTGGAGCTCAGGATTTCACCATACGAGTACTGGTGTGTACACACACACACACACACACACACACACACACACACACACACACACACATTTGTTTGCACAAATACACACACTCTTTCTCTCTCAAATTCAAATTAAAGTGTGTTTATTTGCATGACAAGTGAACTTGTGTTGCAAAAGCATTTGATACATGAATGACAATTAACAAACCTCCACACCCAAGAAGGAGGGAGAAAAAAAGAGACCTCTCTTTCTCTCACACGCACACATTCTTAGGCAGAATCATCACAATAGTGTTTAAGTCTGAGCTTGCAGATAAAAAGATTAGTCCCCCAGCAATTTTCAATAAATGAAAGAAGGCCACGGTAGCTGACGTGATATGTAAACATGTATATGTAAATCGATTGGCTCTAATTTTGGATAGTAGCAAGGTTCTTTCAGGTGATACTCAGCCGGCTATCTGTACACTGCATATTGAGGGTAAAAAATCTAAATGAGCTTACACTGCAGCAAACAGAGATAGCGAATAAGGGAGAGGCCAATGTGGTTGAAAGCTCATGATGTTCACGGTGTTCTGTTTCAGAATTTGAATGATAACCCCCCAGTGTGTGACCCTGTCTCCTATGAGTCCACCATCTTCTCCACCCGCTCTGCAGGGCTCCCTATTCTAACCCTGAGCTGCACCGACAGGGATGGGGATGGTCTCACTGCCACCATAACCAACGGTACAACTGTCTATGTGTGCCAGAGTGTGCGTGCGTGTGTGTTAGAGTGTGTGTGTGTGTGTGTGTGTGCGCGCGCGTGCATGTGTGCGTGCGTGTGTCAGTGTGTTAGTGAGTGAGTATAATATGGTTCATTGCATGTTTCCACCAACAATATATTATGTTATGGCACAATATCACATGGTTTGGTTTATTTAATTTAATTTAATTTAATTGTTCCTTAACTAGGCAATTTAACTGACAACGCATTCTCATTTACTATTATGGACACAATGGCCGAAGTACGGAAATGTACTAAAATGTCCATAACACAAGAATTACTCACAGTGTTAGAAGCAGGTAAAGATATGGGAGAGGATGAGATGCAGTCAGGGAACAAATTAAGCAAGTGCAAGCACGGGAGTCTCAGAAAATTACATGATTTTGCTCTTAGATACAGAGGCAAATAAACTACCCAGTTGTAGTGTATTTTGCAGCACAGTATGGTACTGCATATGTGTGTGCGTGCGTGCGTGCGTGCGTGCGTGCGTGCGTGCGTGCGTGCGTGCGTGCGTGCGTGCGTGTGTGTATGCTCCCTCTGAGGGACCCAACATGAGAGCCATAGACTATTTTCTCATGGAGGTTGACCGTTCTCTGTCTGTATTCTGTGAAGGCGCTGCTGTCGACCGTTTCCAGATGAACGGTTTAACCCTGTCCTCCAGAAACGTCTTCTCTTACGTACCGGGTGCCGTTTATGACCGCACGATGTTCGAGGTCACCGTCGCGGTGTCCGATGGCGAGCACACCGCCGATGTCGTGGCCTACATCTACGTGGTTCCATGGACCACCACCGTGCCTACCACCACCACAACCACCACGGTGAGCCAAGCCTGTCATAAACTCAGGATGCAGCAGAGAATCATTACATTAAACCCCATGGAAGGAGTATGGCTAAAAATGCCATGCCCCCCTCTTGAGCACACATATATAAACAATTTGACCTACTGATATACACAGGGTGTCCACTAAGACAATAAACAAATTCAAATAAATATGCATGACCAAGGTATTCTTTGATTAATATAGTCAAGCACAGTATATTGTGAAAGAGGCAGATTTCCTATGAAAATATATCTTTTTTTCCCCCTCATGAATTTGTATCATTGCAGCACTTGTAAGATGTAAATAATGACCCTACAACCCGCCCCCCCCCCCCCCCCCCCCCCCCCCCCCCCCCCCCCCCCCCCCCCCCCCCCCCCCGCCCCCACCAGACTAAGCCTCCACGAGTGGTGACAGTAGTGCAGAGGTTTTGGGAGCCAGACCTGTGGTTTGTGGCGGTTATGACTATAACTGGGGCCTTTCTCCTGCTCTACACGGGCCTGCTCATCTGGAGGATCCTGACGTGGTAACTATTCGATTCCATGTCTCCCTGTCCCTTCTGTTAACATGAGAAAGCAGCCATCAGTCTACTGGGGCTGTCCTATCACAAGACTGATGCTGGGACCTGTGCTTTTAAAGGCAGTGTGGCTGGGTCATTTCAGTTAGATGTGGCAGTCTTTGTGTAATTGCTTATTTCAGCATATTTATCGGTGTTGTAGCAGATACAGGAAAATCAGTTCCAGAGTAGTAGTTTCCATAAGTCCCTCCTCAGTCTAAAAAGGATCCTAAGAGGAAATAACTGTCTCTATATCTCTTCTTCTTCAATACTATCTCTTCTCGAATGGTGGAATCATAGTCTTCCGGTCTGAAAATGGCTGTTTCCCTCAGATGCCATTGTATTTTTTGAATTAATTGTTTGTAACCTGTAGGACTTCGGTTTGTGTGAATCCAGAACCAGATGTATCAGACAACCTGCTGAAGAAGTGAGTTTTTGTGTTGATGTGAATGCATGTTATGGACTTTGAACAGGCTGTCGAGTCTTTGACTCCACAAGAAGTCCTGGGACATGAAGTTCTAACTCTATTTATGTTTTATCGTGAAAAAAAAAGGAATTTAATTTCCCAATGTACCCTCTGGTTGTGTTCGCGTAAGGCAGAATTACACCCCAAAAACCTTAGAGTGGATACATTATTTCTGACATTAAAATCAGCTGGAGTATTGCTTATTTCTCGAGATTCAGAGTGGCATCTCTTGCTGTATGTTACCGTGGTGCTTTGGGAGAGAACTGTATTGACATACAATGCTCCTGTGTATGAGCACTGTATCCAAATGATTGTGTATCTCTCAGCAGTCTGAACGGTGAAGACCTCAACAAAATCGGGAATCAAGATGCAGCCATTCAGAACTACCAGGTTAGTACTAATATGGCCGCTTTAGCAAAGCCCCAGCAGATGAGCCCAGGTGAGACACTGATTTATGTGTGCATTTCAGTCTTCAAACCAGTATGGCCACGTTTAAAGCTTTTATAAATCTCTATGGTGTAGCATTGGACGTGTCTGTTACAGAATTTATTCCCTTCAATATTGTTGCCAATCATTTTCTATTGGAGTCCCTAACATAAATGTACGGTCTACTTTTCTTCCTCAGTCATCACTAGATGGCACCATTAGCCTTTCAAAAGAAAACTCGAGGAAGAGCCTTATGGTAGGTCTAGTTTGAATACATCTGCAGCATGTTGGAATTCAGAATGTGCCATGTTGAGTAAATGCAAGCTGTATTTCCACATACGTGTTGTGATTATATTCTTATTCCTTGCAGAGATTTGATGGTAAAGCTGATGATCCAGGTGAGAGTCGTGTTTAGTGAAACAACAAGGGAAATATGATCAAGAGGAAATACCAGAGATTATTCTAATGTGAGCATTAACATTGTATAACATGAAATAACACTGTGATGAGTAGCAATCTGTTTTATTTGTCACCAGTGTCTGGACGGAGTTACCTGTTTAACTCCGAAACCGGCGAGAGGCGCTGGCTGTAATGGACCCCCGTTCTCTCCTTACACCCCAGAAATGGAAAGCACTGATGTCCGTTTGTTATTTTACTGGCTACTGATTAATCACAAAATCACTTCATTTCACATCACTTGTCTTGAGTCTTTGCTGGTTTTATCATTGTGCATGAGTTATTGACTGCTTAGTAAAACGGTTATTTTTATCCGCACCAAACAGAATAATAAAATTGTACTGTCTCTGGTCTCTGAGCCTTGATGATCTACTGATGATGTTTTGACTTTTGCATGGGGGGGCCTGTGGGTGTTTCCACTGCGAAGAAACGCACTGTTTATTGCAGCATCTTAGAAAATGTGTGATATTCTTGATACAAACGTGAAACGAATGTGAATTAAAAAATGAAAAAATAAAAAATGTAATATTACAAACAAAATTCTAATTTCTCTACAACGATGGACCGGCTACATTTGGAGAGGAACATTTATTTGTGAACACCTTTAGATCTCCTATTATCCTTTCTCTCCTCATTTGGAATGCTGCATGGTATTCATAGTCCTGTCTGATTGCTGCGACCTCTGTTGATTCAGCAGAGTGGTGACTGACACGGGCCTCTTCCAAAATGCCTGTAGCCAGCCACAGCTGCGCAGTCCACCAGCCACAGCTGCGCAGTCCACCAGCTCAGCTGCGCAGTCGTTCCTCTGCTTAGCTGGCGCAGTGTGCGCATGCCTGATTGTCCAGAGGGGTCGCTATTGCACAATGAGGTGGATAACCATGCCAGTGCATACCGTGGGTGCGTCCCAATAGTCGAAAAATGCACCCTCCCTTCCTCCACTACCACCTCCTCTACTCTGTGCCTCGGAAACGGATCTTTGTGTTTTAATCTAATGTTGTTGATTACAATCTTAATTACGCATTAATGGTGGCATATTAATTAATGTCTCGACGCAAACCACAATGTCGGGTACATTGTATACTGTAAATTTAAATACTTGAACTCGAAACATTCTGGCAATTTTGCATACTTCTGGGTAGGAGAGGAGTGGTAGTGGGGGAGTGGAGGAAAGGAGGTGCATTGGGGGAATGAAGAATATTGGGACGCACCCAATTGAGACTTTTGAAGCTCTGCAGACGGAGAATAATGCTACAGCATCGATTACATAGCATCTGTACTGTGAGGAACATCCTAAATAACTTTGGTGAAGTGAAGCCAAAATCTTTGAATGCGGTTTATTAACGGCATCGGCTTACCTGAGGGACACTAGACTTAATACAGGGGGATTTTATATCTCATCTCAAACTAGTGTCGATCTCTGAGTTGGATAAGTGACACACTGTCAAAGTAGATATAGTGTATAATTATTTTATGAGCTATAATAAGGAAACTTCATTGTTCAAATCCAGCACCAGAAAATTTTACTTCCCATTACTTATACAATTAGGCTTCCTTGTACACTGCACCCTGAATGTATCCAAATTAGTTTGTTTAACAATAGAGTGTATTGTTCATCCAGATCCACAACTCAAAATACGGTAGACACAATCTCCTTCTTTTTCTATCCAAACATAATTTTACTGTTGAACATTCAGGGAGGTCAAATAAACAAGTGACAAAGAAATCCTTATATTGCAACATGAAAAGATACTACGGGGTATTTTTATTCTGTGACTGTTTCCAGGCCCTTTTATAATTTATAATATTAATAATTCACTTTTATACTTCAAGGTAACGGTCTAACCTTTGACACGGAGGTGGCTGAAAATCAGAATAGAGTAAACCGCTTTCAGATATAGTGTATAAGTCTATGAAATAATTTATCACTGAAAAAAAACCTTACTTTTTGATCAGGTAAATGTAGAAGTGTATGAAATAATTTGTCAATAAAATGCATAATACGTTGCATGTGCAGCATAATGATCATTTCAGAACAGCTGAATTCTGTGTAATGAGTAATAATAAAATGACATTTGTAGAATGTGTGTGTGTGTCCACTCATGTGCACAAGGATACATTCACGCACACTGATAGTGATCTCTGTTCCAATACAAGAAATCACAGCAACAACCAATTCTAGTGACTTAATTTTTATTTAAATTAAATCATTATATGACCTTTAAAGCATTTTAATCTTTACGAAAAGACTACCCTTTTTCTCTGTTAGATTTTTGTCTCTCTTTAATCACTATTTAAACTTTTTATCATTTGTGAAGAAAATGAAAGAAATTAGGCCTAAGTAAACACTACTGATAAAGCAAATCTAAGAGTCAAGATGTAAACAGAAGTCAAGGCACAGACCTTACTGCAAAAGACACAGAATGAAACAATAAAAAAAGAAAAGAATGTTAGATACGTACATACTTAAATATCAGTTCAAATCTGGTCTTTTCTTTCCCTGGTGTGAAGATTTTTTTATTTTTGTATTTTTTATTTTTATTTTTTTAACTATTTTTTCATTTTTTTTTTTTTTTTTAAAGGAATGTTATGATGTTCTGTGCAGATTACAGAGCTAATATATTCACCTATCATCAGTCATGCAGGACAATATGCAGTTTCGCTATGAATGAGGAATCCATGTAAACGTTATAAAAAAAGCACTTTCCTTTCGACCGCATTTCGCTAACCGTGTCAAAGCTTGTTTTTTTATTATTTAAAAAATAAGCTTCATGGAATTAAAAGTTTCATAAAATTTGCACATCAGATTTGAAAAGTAAAATGAATGCATTTGTATAAAAAGTTTTTTTTCTTGTTTTTCGCTAATAATCACAAAATAAGGAAGTAAAACAAAAAAAATAAAAATAAAATAAAACACATTTTTGATTTGTGGTCATCGTCCAAAGAGATAACAAAAAAATAATGAAAATACGCCCCCCCCCCCCCCTTAAAAATTAAATATGAAACACACAATGGAAAAACACTAATCGAGAGAGGGAGAAGACACGGCAGTCAGGGAATCAGCAATCGATTGTTGAAATTCTGCAAGGCTTTTCCGCGTTCAGTGTCTTTGTTTCCTTTATAAATGCAGATAAAAGCAGTAATCATTGTTGGCCAGTGCAGTCGGTCACCACGTGTCTGCTCTCCTTCTGTCATCAAAACTGTTCAAGTAATCCTGGAGGAGAGAGAGACAGACTGGTTACTAGAGAGCGAGGGGTACATTTCCACAACTAAAATGTCCCTCTCAGTTCATGTGTGAAGTAATACGACGGTAAACATCGACGTAACGTGTGAAGAGTTTCATTAGGGACATAGAGATGAGAGGAGGTTTCTTTAGTGACAGTTCATTATGTTTTACGATGTGCTGGAACAACAAATAAATTAAAGTGTACCTGGCTAGATGTCAATGGGCTGCAATTTCTGCCTGTGTGCGTGTTTGTACATGTGTTTGTGTGTATGTGTGCGTCTGTGCACACGCGTGTACATGTGCATGCATGGAGTATTATTCTCTTTCACAGGTCCGAGTAATTACACCCGAAATTAGAACCGAGCATTTCCCTCCAGAATCTACCCAAGACAACAGCAACCAGATTTCAGGATAATAAACATTCAAAACATGCATTTAGTCATTGGGCTGAAGATGGTCTCTCTGGGATTATTTACCAACTGCCATTTAAGAACAGAAAAGAGCTGGCACTGGCAGAAGCGCAGTGTGTATTCTGTACTGCGTCAGAGCAGCAGTAACACACTGACGTAGCTGGAAACGATAGACAGCCCTGAATGATAAATACTCATGAATCATAAATCCACACACACACACACACACACACACACACACACACACACACACACACACACACACACACACAGCTATTACACACACACACACACAGCTATTACACACACATGCACACGCGCAGACACACACACACACACACACACACACACACACACACAGCTATTACACACACACACACACACGCGCACGCGCACGCACACGCACACACCACACCACACACACACACGCGCACACACACACACACACACACACGCACACACACAGACACGCGCACACACACGTTCACGCCACACACGGAGCATTGCACTCTGTGTGCATGTACGGAACAGAATCTCTTATCTTTCGCTCCCGTGCTGTATCTCAAAGACCATTTGCATATGTGTGTGTCTGTGTGTTTCTGCACCTGTATGCAGTTTGTGTGTTCCAACCATAGACTGTATAAAAAATAGGTTCCAACGCGTGTCTGTGTGTAAGTGTGTGAGAACTGAGAACATGTGAACGCGTTTGTGCCTATTTGTTTGTGTGTGTGTGTGTGTGTGTGTGTGTGTGTGTGTGTGTGTGTGTGTGTGTGTGTGTGTGTAATTTGCACCTTGTGTTTGAAACCCACTCTAGAACAGGCCACAGTCCTTCAGGTTGTTCTTGATGATGACGTCGGGTGACGGCGTCGAAGACGAACTGCACGTTCTTGGTGTCAGTGGCGCAGGTGAAATGGGTGTAGATCTCCTTTGTGTCCTTCTTCTTGTTCAGGTCCTCAAACTTGGTCTGGATGTATCCTGCTGCCTCCTCGTACATATTGGCCCCTGGAAACATCAAAGGTGAAGCGTTTTTACAAGCGTAGGTCTAGTTCTTAGCAGGAATTTGATCACTACAAGGAGAGATCATGTTACAATTCATCAAAACTGCCCAATGAAGCAATGTTTTACAGCAGGATACGCTCAGGAGGGACAGCCAAGCACAGCACAGATACCACAGCTGTAAATTCTGCTTCATGAGTCTGTTTTCTGGCTGTCTTCAGGCAGCAAGCTAGATGCCAACCCAATTCACCAACACGACTCATGTTTTTCAGTATTTTTTGGGATCATCTCAGATCTACTAATCAAGCAACACCAGTCATCGGTCTCCATGTCCATAGCCCACAGCATGCTGGAACTGAGAGACCAAAACAACCCCTCGTCCCTGTAATTCCCCACAAACCCCTGATGACTTCAGCTGTAACAGAGCAACGTGTAATCTAGACTGGAGAGGCCTTCTTCACACTCACCTGCTGGCTGAAATCTCTGCAGAACCACAGTTCATTTCAACGGCAAAAATTACGACGAAAAACCATCAGCAACATTTTTTCTATGATGAAAATGAGACTATAACTAAATAAAACCCCATCTTTGTTGACATGTAGATGAAATGTACTAACATTATCGTCAATGAATAAAATGAGACACAGTTGTCATCAACAGACGATTGGACAATTAAGTGGCGTGAAATGTTGTGCGCAACACTTTCCAAATTCTCTACAATGCATCATAAAGATATGACAGAGGATCAAAGCAAACAAAGCAGCTATCAGTGACTGGTTGCTTGCACTGCAGCCAAGTTAGCTAGCTAGTTTTGTAACACTGTTTTGATATTAAAACATAACAGTTAGCTTGTTGACAGTATATTAATCGACTGGTGCCGTTAATCCTAAAATGTGTGCATGGGGCGGAATAGACATAACCTGGACATTAATATAGACTAAGGATGTTATAGTTACAGTCAGTTAGACACTTCTGCTGTGGTAAACTCAACATCTACTGATTGAAACATGTAACAGGCCAAACGTTAAGTGTCCTGTGACTTCTATGTCTGTTTCAAGCCAATTTGAAGCGGCTGGGTGTTTATTGTTCATTTAGAGATTTTCTGTCATTTTATTTAATTTTATTTACATGATTCCATGTTATTTATCTATTAGTTTGATGATATTATATGGTAGGATTAGACGAGCATGTTGGGCTGAATGGCCTGTTCTCGTCATACTCTTGTGTTATGTTATAACATGACGTATGTCGCAAGCAAAACTCATTAGTATTACATTTTTCAATACTAAATTATTTACAATATCAAGTGCCCTTCTATCGCTATGATTCTCCCGCAGGGCCTGTACTCACCCAAATTTAAATAAAAGTTATTTTTTTCCCCATAAGATGAAGTTATTGCCTTATTTACCTCTAAGATATCACCTCGTCATAGAGAAGATGTGGTCTATGACTATGACTTAAATATGGATAAATACCATCGGAAGAGAGTTACAGAAATGGTAATATTCCTTACATATTCCTACCGGAACGTGCCTGCAAATAGTGCATGTTACAACCATCTTACATATCATGTAATAATAGCTATAATAGCTATAAGCTTCTTGGAAGAAATTATGATGACTGTAGCACCTGGGTATAATGGTCAGTAATAATTTTGAAGAACATTCCCGTGAAAAGCAGAACACCACAACGCTGCATAATGTTATAATGCATTACACTGCATGTGCATTACCTCAGTGGCCCAAATGCATCATCACTGGTACAGGTATAACACAGGAGTAATGCAGTTATAACAGCACCAGAGTGTTTCTAACACAGTGTTCCAGGGGCAGGTGTAATACAGGTGTAACACAGGTGTAACAGTACCCATGTGTTCCTACTGTATTTTCACAGGTACAGGTATAACATAGCTGTAATACAGGTACAATACAGGTATAAGAGAGCGCAAGTTTTCTTACTGTATTATAACATGTACAAGTACAATATAGGTATAATACATGTGAAATACAGGTATAATAGTACCTGAGTACTCTGGGAAGCAGATGGCCAGAGGGCTGTGGGTGATCTTCTCCTCAAAACAGGTCCTTCTTGTTGAGGAACAGGATAATGGAGGTTTCAGTAAACCATTTGTTGTTGCAGATGCTGTCAAAGAGTTTCATGCTCTCGTGCATGCGGTTCTACAGAGAGAGAGGGAGAGAGAGAGAGAGAGGGAGGGAGAGGGGGGAGAGAGAGAGAGAGAGAGAGAGAGAGGGGGGAGAGAGAGGGAGAGGGGGAGAGAGAGAGGGAGAGGGGGAGAGAGAGAGGGAGAGGGGGAGAGAGAGAAGGAGAGAGGGAGAGAGAGAGAGAGGGAGATAAAGAGAGAGGGGGGAGAGTGAGAGGGAGAGTGAGAGGGAGAGGGGGAGAGAGATAAAGAGAGAGGGGGGAGAGGGAGAGGGAGAGTGAGAGAGAGTGAGAGTGAGAGGGAGAGAGAGAGCAATAATAGTTTAACAAATGTAAAATAAATAATAAATGTTCTTCTATTTGCATTTTAGAATTAGAAATTCATTAAAAAAGTTGCATAATTGGATTTAAAATACAAAAGAAAGATCTTGCAATGCTGCACACGCCAAAATGACAAAGAACAGGATGGAAGAATAGAACAGTTTAATCTAGCAAAAACCCTGGGAACTCATAAAGCTCCAAAAGCCCTTTTGTGCTGTTGTGACCATATTGCCACATTTTTAATAACCACTGGATGTAAGCTAGCAAATCAAAGGACTAATATGAGTGAATCATTTGTATGTATGGCTTTGCCCTTGTGTACAGTGGACACACTGAGCAAATGATGCATGCGGGCAACATTTCCCATTAGTACAGAAAGAGCCCACACAGTGAGTTTAAAGCCAAGGTAAGAGGAAAGGTCCCACAAGGTAAAGCTTAATGAAATGGAGGGAGAGCAGGTGAAAGAGTGGACCATCCCTCTCTTACCATCTCTTCATCCTCAGCCAGGACCAGGTCGTAGGCACTCAGAGCCACGCAGAAGATGATGGCGGTCACGCCCTCGAAGCAGTGGATCCACTTCTTCCTCTCCGAGCGCTGGCCGCCCACGTCAAACATTCTGGGGAGAGGAGGAGAGAGGGAAGAAAGGACAGGGGTGAGAAGAGAGGATAAGAGAAAAGGAGAGGAGTTGGGTTACAGTTGCTGTGATTATGACAGTAGTATTATTGTGAGATTGTTCTTCCGGGCTTGCCTGTGCAGAGGAGGACTAACGCAGCGGTGGAGTACATGACAGACTGGACCCTAATGAAACCGAGAGGAGAATAACAGAGATGAGACGCAGGAGTTATGAGAGAAACAGTTTGGGAATTTCCCTTTCTTTCCTCCCTGGAAAGCCAAACCAAAGAGGACGGAGAGGCGTAAACGAGAGGTCTGTGAGAGGGAGAGAGAGAGAGGATGAGACGATGTGCGAGCGTGCGAGCGAGGCGAGTCACAAATCAAATCCGCCTTCTCCGGTCTCCTCAGCACTGAAATCGTTTGATGTGCACCCTGAGATTAAAGCTAAAGCAAATAAAGTAGACAATGCCTCACAGATCCGCAGCAGGGAGAAAAAACAGGGGCTGCTCTGTGACGCCATTGGATGAATTAAGCTCTGAGACGCAAACAGCAGAGGTCCCTCCGGGGGACACTGTGTGTGTGTGTGTGTGTGTGTGTGTGTGTGTGTGTGTGTGTGGGGGGGGGGGGGGTCCAGGAGAACGGGTGCTAACCAAGGTGGAGGCAGCAGTCGAGGGGTGTCAAGAGGGGGGGTCAAGTGCCAACAGCGGAGGGGCTGTGTTTACGCCCTGCTACTGCGTCACACGGCGGCCACAGGTGGACGGCAGCGGGAAACTCGCTGCTTTCTGCGGCATTCCTTGACGTTTGTCACGCCATTTACATTGCCATGGTTACAGCTCACGGGCAGACCACGGACCCCCCCCCCCCCCCCCATACATAATTCATAAAGGCCTGCGTGCACGGGAGGCAGGAGACTGCCAGTCTGAGCTCTGGTGAATGCTGCTTTTCCAGGGCAGGATGGAGCGGCTAAGCGGTGGAGATGCAGAGGGGAGCTAACCGCACGCTGACTGCGCTAGGCTCCTTTTTGTGTCAAATTAGCGCACAGCTCTACCACACCTGGAGCGCGTTTGGCTGCACGTCAGGAGAGCAGCTCAAGCCCTACTTTCTCCAAATCCCGAGAGAACAGCTGTCGTGCCATACCGCTCCAGAGATCAACACACCCAAATCTGCCCTGAGTGCACTACAAGCACAGCAGCCCTAACACTCCATGCATTATAGCCCGCAAGTGCCCTTCAAAGTGCACTCCACTCACTACATATACAACCAAGCGAACACAGAGTGCATTACAATATCAAATACTTCACCACTCATTATAGCCCTGCAGTGGCTTTCAACGTGCGTCGGTCTTGCAAGACGAGCACGATGTGCTACGATGCAGCTCTCATTCCTCACTCAGAGATACAAAGAGTAATCCTGGGTGGCTTGACCACTAAAGGCGCTCACTACAAAATGGGGCCCTATAGCATAGGCTGGGCTACGGCATCATCCAACTATGACCAGATGTCCACAGCAAGACAAAACTGCTTTAATCCAAAAGAGGTAGGGGAAGTGGATTTCAAAGAACTCAAGAGAAAAACAGAAGGAAAAAAAAAAGAAGAAGAAAAAAAATGATTAAAAACCACAGCCACTGAAAACGGCCTCAAAACGGCAGTTATTATAAGGGTTGGTTCCATGCGAATGGATTTTCAAATAGCACTTCAAATCACTGGTTGAGCAAAACTGCTCACCCACGCACCTTCAGTCACCATATTTCACAGAATGACATTACACTGAATAAAGTTTTCCCAGAGCAGTATTGAAAATGTAACAAAAGGTAAAGCCAAGTAATCTTGATTTCCATTTGAATCACAGATTTTCTTTCTGCAGTCACTTTCACAGGCAAAGTTTTTTAGCCCTTTGAAAACCTTTTTTTATAGCCTTAAGGAAAATATTGTACTGGGTGCCCCTACCCAGCAGTGTCCACTTTGTTTGATCTTCAAGACTTTGCTTCAAGGGATGGGTTTGACCTGGGAACCTCTCACTAGCCACAAACCGTGCAGTTGATTCTTTCAAATGGTGCAGATATAACTGAAAATATACCTCAAAAGGAGCGTAGATGGATGACTGGCCATTTTGAGGGCAGACTTGTCTCTTTCTTAGCACTGCTTCCTGACAGCGACCTCTGACCTTGTCATGGCCCCTGACCCTCAGAGCGTGCGCCAAACCCTGTGTGCTCCTCTAAGTGGTGTTGGCAGGATGTAGTCAATGACAGGGTTATTTAGAGAGGGCAAATACAGGCTGTGTCTTGTCCATTTATTGGTGTCAAACCAGAACATAGCAGCTTATGCTTACATGGCTAGTTTGAGCTGCTAAGCCCCCCCCCCCCCCCGCCCGCCCGCACGCACGCACGCACGCACGTACACACAACAGCAGCTCGTTTTATTCATCCAAATCACATTAAAAGCTTTGGTAGTTTGGCTTAATAATGGTTGAAAAGGAAAGAAAGACAACAAAAGAAAAAACTGGTATTTGAAGATATGTATTCTAAGGTATTTTGTATTCTAAGATCCAGCTACGCTTGAGGCACAGCACACCACGCCACACACTAGCCTGAGCAAATTCTTCAGCTGAAATAAGAAGCTTTTCACTTCAAAGACTAAAGAGGCTGCATTAAAAGTATACATATGCAGTTCCCCCCATTACTGAAGTAGCCTACAACCCTCATCTTTACATTCGGGTCCACAAATAATAAACACCTCCACAGCGCACAGCCTGCTCCCCTCACTTATCTGAGCAGACGCTTGAATTAAAGATGAGCCGGACCAGTGTGAATGCTCCGAGGCTGGAGAAATGTTCACCTACGTGCTACTCTGGGAGATGTGATGTGTGGGTCTGATGTGATGCCTGCCCAGTGCCACACACAGACAGAGACACAGACCACACACACACACGGACACGCACACACTCTCACACACTCACTTGAAGTGCAGGTCCTTGAAGGTGAAGTGAGTCTCCACAATCCCAGTGGTCTTGACACGGGTGCGCAGCACGTCCTGCTGGGTAGGAATGTAGTCTGGTCTGGATATCCTGTCCAGGTCATTCAGGTAACTGTGAGGGAGAAGAGACATACACATACACAGGGATCAAACGCAACACCTGAGAGGGAGCGTGTGTGTGTGTGTGTGCGTGTGTGTGTGTGTGTGTGTGTGTGTGTGTGTGTGTGTGTGTGTGTGTGTGTGTGTGTGTGTGTGTGTGTGTGTGTGTGTGTGTGTGTGTGTGTGTGTGTGTGAAAGTGATGGAGTGAGTATGAGTATGTGTGTGTGTGTGAGAGAGAGTGTGTGTGTCTGTGAGAGACAGAGAGAGAGAGAGAGAGAGAGAGAGAGAGAGAGAGAGTGTGTACCTACAGATAATCAGTGTCACATTGCTGATGACAACAGTATTTACATTTGTGATTTTTCTCCCTACTCCCAGAAGTTAACAAATTCATTAAAAAAATAAGGCACAATGGAGAATGAACGTCAAAAAACACATCCAAAGACCACTTTAAAAAGGACAGGGACAGTTCCTCAATTTCACCATTTATTTTGGCCTTCAATCCACAATGTTAACGTTTCGGCCAGTCGGCCTTCATCAGAACAATATGAATGAACGTCATCGCTCAATAAAAGATAAGATACTAAACAACTTGGCAAATACCAATCTTTACATTCATGCAATGGCAGTGATATTACATCAAGCTGAAGCCAGGCTCCAGTCTAAAGAGAGGACCAATTGCATTAGCTGGAGAGGGAGGGACGGCATGCAGCCAAATCCAACTGCAAATCATAACTGGAAGCCTCGTTGCATGTTTGCTTTTGACAGAGGCATACAATAATTGAGCTTTTTGTTTCTGGCTGGTAATTCATGGTGAATGGACTTTTGTTGACAATGGTTCCTTTGCATTTGATTAAAAAAGTGGCTTTATGATTACAATGAAGAGTAATTTCCGCTCGCAGAGCAATCCTGGATAGCCTTCCTAACAGAAAGAAGGGAGGATCCTTGGAGCTTTGAGAACTGAGGTTAACCATAGCCTCCCTAAACTGGATTTAATCAGCAATAAACTTGTATAATTTGAGATATTATCATTAGGGAAAATGGGTGGGTGGGTGGGTGGGGGTGGGCTGCTGATGGTGGAAAGTGTTCATGTGTTCACCTTTTCAGTGTGAAGCCTTAACTCAAGCAGTCCTTTTGTTAACCCCCTTTACTGAGTTTCAGAATATCTATGGTAGCTTACCGTATTATAGCAGACCCACTGCAATAAGATTCTAGCTGGTTGCAATGGTTATAGCATCTGAGTTTCAGATGTGAGCCTTGTTCTGGATCAAGGAGTGACTGTCAGCCAGTGAAGCACGACAATAAAAAGAGCGAGCCACATACTGCAGTGTCGCATAATTATACACCACCATTAATGTACCACTGGAGATCAATTATACACCACCATTAATGTACCACTGGAGATCAATTATACACCACCATAAATGTACCACTGGAGATCAATTATACACCACCATTAATGTACCACTGGAGATCATGTACATAATTATACACCACCATTAATGTACCACTGGAGATCAATTATACACCACCATTAATGTACCACTGGAGATCAATTATACACCACCATTAATGTACCACTGGAGATCATGTACATAATTATATACCACCATTAATGTACCACTGGAGATCATGTACATAATTATACACCACAATTAATGTACCACTGGAGATCAATTATACACCACCATTAATGTACCACTGGAGATCATGTACATAATTATACACCACCATTAATGTACCACTGGAGATCATGTACATAATTATATACCACCATTAATGTACCACTGGAGATCATGTACATAATTATACACCACCATTAATGTACCACTGGAGATCAATTATACACCACCATTAATGTACCACTGGAGATCATGTACATAATTATACACCACCATTAATGTACCACTGGAGATCATGTACATAATTATACACCACCATTAATGTACCACTGGAGATCATGTACATAATTATACACCACCATTAATGTACCACTGGAGATCATGTACATAATTATACACCACCATTTATGTACCACTGGACTGGAGATCATGTACATAATTATACACCACCATTAATGTACCACTGGAGATCAATTATACACCACCATTAATGTACCACTGGAGATCATGTACATAATTATACACCACCATTAATGTACCACTGGAGATCATGTACATAATTATACACCACCATTAATGTACCACTGGAGATCATGTACATAATTATACACCACCATTAATGTACCACTGGAGATCAATTATACACCACCATTAATGTACCACTGGAGATCATGTACATAATTATACACCACCATTAATGTACCACTGGAGATCATGTACATAATTATACACCACCATTAATGTACCACTGGAGATCATGTACATAATTATATACCACCATTAATGTACCACTGGAGATCATGTACATAATTATACACCACCATTAATGTACCACTGGAGATCATGTACATAATTATACACCACCATTAATGTACCACTGGAGATCATGTACATAATTATACACCACCATTAATGTACCACTGGAGATCATGTACATAATTATACACCACCATTAATGTACCACTGGAGATCATGTACATAATTATACACCACCATTAATGTACCACTGGAGATCATGTACATAATTATACACCACCATTTATTTACCACTGGACTGGAGATCATGTAACTGTCAAATAATGTAGATTAATTTGTCAAATATACAGTACTGTTGGCTGTGGAATTGTGTGGTAGCACAGTGTAATGTATATACATCACGTCTCCGCACATCATGAAAACCTCCATAAATCACGATGTTCATACAAGCGGCACCATTCAAAGAATTATAAAGTGACTGAAAGGCAGAAACTGAAGCTTTCAATGTTACACTATAATTACCTGGCTCTATTTTCTGAAAAGACAGAAAATCGTGCAAATAAAGCTCTAGATTCTAAACCACAAAACAAGCCTTGAGAATGTGCACTCCACCTCACCAAATTTTATAAATCATTATTCAATTTTGGATGTTTATTTAAATCGGCAGCTTTATCAAATGAACTAACATGAGTCTCAACACATCTCTTAAGAAAACTCCTGGTGCTTACTTATGCATAGCAGAGGAACTTATCTTGTGAAAGCAGGTGCACCAATCTGTTTGACACCCATACACCTCTGACAGAATCGGGAAGTGCTCTCATACTTTCTGCTCACACTGACAACACGGACAAGCTTCACCACCGCGACCAATCGGAGCACAATACGTCCTTGCTCAAGATTTCATGGGAATGCTTTGCAGCGCATAAAGAAGCTGATTGAATATGACACTACTAATAAATGCTAGAAGAACAGAGGGCTTTCACTAGGGTAATGCAATATTAACAGTCTGCTCCCTAATCCATTTGGAAATATTGTTTTGCCCTGAAGCAGAGCAAGGCTTTTATTAAACATAAAATTACTCATGTTAGATTGTTCTCAAAACTCTTTTCTCTGAAATGCAATGGGACAGTGTATTTTCGGTTAATTAAAGTCAATACTCAAAGGCACACCTAAATTTGAGAAGCCAAGTTACACATCAGTAAGCTCCAGCATGCCATTTACAGGTAATGAGGGAAAAAAAATATTTCACCTTTTATAGGTTTTAGGCATTTAACAGAGGTTCTTATCCAGAACAAATTACACAACTTGTACGTTTTTTTAAACATAGAATCAATTTACAGCTGGATATTTACTGAAGAAATCAAGTTAAGAATCTTGCTCAAAGGTCCAACAGCAATGCCCTGCCTAGGACCGGAAGCTACAAAGTTGGAGTTGCGAGCCCAGAACCCCTCTGCTGCCCTATACCTGCAGGACGGACGGACGGACGGACGGACGGACGGACGGACGGACGGACGGACGGACGCACGCACGCACGCACGCACGCACGCACGCACGCACGCACGCACGCACGCACGCACACACACACTAAAGCAGGTCCCGTGTGTGTATTGCTGTCATGTTCATATTGACATTTACCCTTTGCAGTCCATGACCACTGTTCTTGTGCAAGAATATTTTTTTTAATGCACAGGGTGTGAGAATTTCAAAAACCAGGTAGGCCGTAGAGAAACGTACTATGTCGAAAGGAGGTATTTTGTGATTCTTTTGTGTAACTATGCAAACAAGAACAAGAAAGCTCTCCTCAGTGGGTTACTGTGGAATGCTAATGGCTACAGTTAGAAGGGACCCCTGGCAACAGTAAGCATGTATAAAGAGTAATGACTCCCCTCAGATAGCCTTTACCTGCGCTCCTCCTCGACACTTCAGTGTTCATATCCATGGGGAGGGCAGACATAGTAAAACCCTGTCCTGCACACAGACTGTCTACTGTCATAAACCTGCTCGAACTACAGCATTCCTCAATTGTGATTTGTTTACAGTATCATTTTTACTATTTATTTTTTACAATTTGAGTATTCTCAGGTGGCGCTCTTATCCAGGGTTAGCACATGGCTTAGAGGACAAATTTCAGCTGGATATCGAACTGCATAAATTCAGACTAACTGCCTTTCTTAAGGGTATAACAGCAGTGCCCCAACAGGGATTCAAACCGGAAACTTGCTGGTTAAATGTGAAATCCCTCACTTTAAAATGAAAACTTTTATCTTTATCCTTTATAAGATAGACAACTCAAGGACTTCACTTGATTTTACCACTTTCCGTGGTAGTGATAATGACGTTAAATTTTAAAACCAAGATCAAATTTTTTTTTAAATCCAATAATGCAGGGTCTGTTTTTGCACAATAACATGATTTTCATATCATATTAAATTAAAGGGATCCATTTTCTCGGTATGGAGCCCGCACATTATAAATTTATATGCAGGAAATTAAGTGTTGGAAAAATGACTGAGGATATGACCCTGTGCTCGCTCCATCTGAGAAGCAATTGCTTTTCAAGTGACGTGATTCAGCCCACAACGCTAGCCCGCTTCATTCAGCTCTGCACCAGAGTGGAGTTAAGCACAGACTGTGGGAACTTCATTAAAATGTCAAATTCAAATCAGAGGTAAAGCTTTTGTCTCAGCCAACTGTGCTGTTTGCATTCAAACATACCTTTCAGAGTTTGGCAGATAAAAACTCGCACACTCGTGGCATATTCGATTTTGGCTGACCTCTGTAACCTTTTCCAATTTGAGCAGCTCAGAAGAACTGGCCCAGCTGTCTGAGCAACAGATGGAGCAAGACCTCGCTCACCATGATTCTGCCTGTTTGAAACTGCCAGTGTGTGTGTGTCTGTGTGTGTGTGTACTACACTGCCTGGCCAAACTCTAATATTTTGTTGGACCGCCTTTAGCTTTGATTACGGCGCACATTCGTCGTGGCATTGTTTCGACAACCTTATGCAACGTTCACAACATTTATTTCCGTCCAGAGTTGCATACATTTTTGGCCGAGATCTTGTACTGACGACGGGAGAGTCAAACCACTCTGTAAATTCTACTCCAGCACGTCCCAAAGACTTTCAATGGGGTTAAGGTCAGGACTCTGGTGGCCAATTAATGTGTGAAAATTATTCCCTGAACCACTCTTTCACAATTTGAGCCAGATGAATCTTGGCATTGTCGTCCTGGAATATGCCCATTGATGGGATAACCTGGTCATTCAGTACATTCACGTACTCAGCTGACTTAATTTTATTGCTGCATAACATTGCTGAGCCTAGACCTGACCAATTGAAGCAACCCCAGATCATAACACTGCCTCCAGAGGCTTGTACAGTGGGCACTATGCATGACGGGTGCAACGGTGACTTTTTTTTTGGCCAGGCGGTGTAATATGTCTATGTGAATGCGTGTTTGAGAGCATGTGCATGTACCTGTGCGAATGTGCGTGTACATGCGCTCATATGTGTGTATGACAGTGTACCTGTCTATCAATGCCTTTTTGCGTGTGTACCTATTGCATGTACATGTGTGTCAGTGCACGGTGTACATGTGTGTGTTTGTACATGTATGTGTGCTAGTGTGTTTAAGAGAAAGCTCATTTTTGTCCTCTCACTTGGTAAAGCCTGTCCTGGCAGGATAGGACTCCTCCAACTGCCTCACAAGCCTGTCTCACATGTGAGTCAACAGATTGAAAATGACAAATGTAAAATGACATGTAACCAATAAAAGCCTGCTGCAAACTGTTTCAGCCTCCGCTGCGGAGTACTGCCCTAGGAGCAGTGACACATGTTGAGTCTACCTATGAATGGGTGTGAACCATGAACAGAAATGCTAAAATAGGTACCAAAAACCACGCAGTATACACTGAGATATAGCCACAGCTATTCAGTCATAGATGAGTGGCTTTCATCTTACTGCACTTTAACAAAGCAACAAGCCCGAGCAAACTGTAAAACATCACAAGTCACTGAGGCGGTATTCATTAAAGGAGAGAATACACTCATTAATTATATTCTTCTTTGGCACGCGCCCCCCTCGTCTATCTGCTGTGGGATCTGCCTCTCCCCTGACCGTCTGTCACCCAAACCGCAGCCATTAACACACTGCGTTAAGCCGGCGTGACTGAACCCGTCCTCTCCGACCTTTCTTCACTTCCACACTGCTCACGGTCACAGTGCTCAGCATTGCGCTCTTCACAGTTATGACAGGATAAAGGTCATTCCATATTTCATCAGTCTCGTGCACACTAATGTACACTAATACTATACCGCTCGTACTACGTGCCGTGCACATTGAAGGGAACTCGTACTGCACCGTTCACAGAAATCATCGCAAAGGGCACTTATGCAGTACTGATCACGCTATGTATAGTGCACATTAAAAGGCAGTCGAACTATACTGATCTCACTATGCCACTACACATCAAAGGGCACTCATGCAGTACTGATCACACCAAGTGTAGCACATATTAAAGGGCAAACATACTACAGGTGTAGTGCATACTAATACAGTAATGATTACGTTAAGTGGAGTGCATATTAAAGGGCACTAATGCAGTACTGATAAAGGGCCTGACCAAAACCAATACAATGACAAATGATTGGTCATGGTATTTGTTTTGCACCAATCATTGGTTGTGTTACTAGTTTTGCGTGTGCTAAACATCTCAGTAAATCAGGCCCTAAGTGTACTGCAAATTAAAGGGCACCAATGTAGTACTGATAACACTAAGGGCCTGATTTACGAAGACCTTTAGCATGTGCAAAACCTTTTAGCAAACGCAAAACTAATAACACAACCAATGACTGGTGCAAAACAAACGCCATGACCAAACACAAGCTAAAGGTCATAGTAAATCAGGCCCTAAGTGTAGTGCATATTAAAGGACACTAAAGCAGTACTGACAACACTAAGATGTCGATTTACTAAAGGTTAAGGCCTACTGTATTTTTAAGGCAAAATGTTTGTAAAAAAAGAAATAAAAAAAATTAAAAACACTGTCAAGGTCATGTAGAATAATGCCAATAACTCATTATTTAACAGTCATCCCCTAAAATAACAGGACTTTTTTCCCATTCATTAAATGGTTTTTCACTGGCAACATTGGTGCTAGACTTCACCATTTTCACAATACTTTTTTTTTTTTTTGTTTGTTTTTTTAAACAGTGTAACCATTCCAAACATGCAAAATCTCTCATGTAAATAGGGCTGTTTGTGGCTGGAGAAATTTACATAATGGCTCTTAGTTGATCTCCCGCAAAAGCGTGAAATGATAACACGTGCAAATACTTTGGCTGCGCATGCAAAATAACACCCCTTATTTGGGATCCGAGTAAATGGACCGCTGAGCGTAGCGCATATTGAAGGTTACTCACTAAGCTGCGGAGTCATTGAGCTGGTACTCTCTGGCACGTGTGAAGCAGCCCTGCACCCCGCTGTCAGCCCACAGCCGGTGGATGACTTTGGCCAGGTCGTCGGGCAACACGCCCTGCTCCTCGGCGGTGGCGGACAGGGCAAAGAGCTGGCGGGCGTCGTCCTGCGGGGGGGGAGAGAAACGCAGCGGACATTACATCATTTCACAACAGGCAGGAGAAGAACAGGAACAAACGCAGCATGAGGGGAAGCAGCGTGGCACGGCGTTGCCGAAACGTAACGCTAACCAGAACTAACCAGTGCATGTACATCACTTTCATATGGAATGACTCTGCTGTAACATTCTGGAATATTCTTTGTGGCCAGTTCCCCTCTCCAGCTGAATAGGTTGAAGATTAATATTCTAAAAGATGTGAAAGAATTAGCACACCTGGTCCTGTGAACACTGTGGTTTGAATGGCCCTCTTAAAAGGAATCCCAGTTGGAGACTTCACAGCAGAGCACTAATAAATTAACGGGCAAAGTAAAGAGGTTGGGAGGGGATTAGAATTCTCCCCCATCGGGGAGGAAGTAACGCTGTGACTCAGACATCTCCACTGCTTGGGAACTGCAGGAGTCCTGAGTGTAATTAACAGGATAGTCGGGTTACCCCCTGAAGCAGCAGCCCCCCCCCCCCCCCTCCAGCACACACACCTCTCTCCACCCTGACTGACACTTCCTTCCTGCTGCTCAGAGATTATAACTAAAAAAAGAAGTGGATACAGGCAGGTCTGAGCTAGCAGCTGCTCTCACTTCCTTCCTGGAAAACCTGCACTGGTGGAGCACCTATCAGAGCATGTCTCCATGACACCAGGTAATCGCCTGCTTCATCTCAGCCGACTGAAAACAGAACCCAGGTGTATGAGAAAGACCGCATAGGACCAATAAGGAAGTAAACTGTACTTTGCTGATTTTAGTTTACTGGGTTACATGACACACCCCTGTAAGCAAATATTTTAATATTAATCGGCGTTATTTTTAAGACAACCATGGTAGATCAGTTAGGAATTAATTGTCAATGGACAAATTAAATGCATCTTCACTTGAAAGCCCTCTGGCTGTATGCAGTGCACGCTGGTAAACAGAGACTGACACATTTTCGGTCAATGAGTGAGTGAATGACTGCTTGTCTCATTAGTTACCAATAAAGAAAAGCAAGCTGGAGTCAAATATCCAAAGCTCCACCTTTCACCTCGCAGATAAATGTAAAAATAACTTTAGCCCTGAAGGTGATTTAGTCATCCGCACCCAAAGCACCCGTTAGTAACGCTGTAACGGTAACACTGTTTAAAACCCTTTGTCCTCTTAAATATCTTTTGTCGACCTTCCTGACAGCTGCACTGTGGGATTTACACTCCGATTCTCAGAACTGTAAGGAGTGTGATTCTTTGCACAGAGGAATTTTATCGGAGGGAAGCAGGAAAGGGAGCCCTGTGTGACTCTGTTTAAACAGCTGCGAGAGGTTCCTCAGCGTAAGTGAAAGAGCAGCGGGATTCAAGATGGCCCCCTCTGTAAGATCAAGATCCACTGCTCCGATAAGCAAACCCTGCTTATTTAGCTCAGCACTGTTTGCCATCGTCAACACCATTCTGTGTGAATAATGCCATATGTACTCATTGACACTCTCGGGTAGTCAGTTGGTAACCTGGGCCCAGTAGTTCAAAACTTTTAATCCCTATCCGATTGGATCAGATTAGAATTTTGGGTAGTTCAAAATCAAAAAACAGGATTGGGATCACTTTGATATCTGATCAGATCAGGGAATCAAATCCAAGCTTTAATCTGGATCAAATCTTCAAAACCGGTGGTTCAAAACAAAAACATAGGATTGTGATCAGTTTGGAATCAGTTTGATCCAAAAAATCAGGATTACCTTGATTTCCAAAGCAAAACGTACTATACAATTAATTTTAAAATATGTTTCAATATATATAAGATGGCAAAGTTTGTAAATCGAAATACATAATTTGTAGCCTTTATGTTTGATACATTTTCATAAATTCTTTGACACATTTGCAGTGGCCTTTTTGCCTACCTCTCAGAACAGTGCATTCACCAAATAATGAGTCTGTGATCATACAATGATCTCAACAAAAATGATGTCAATCAGAAATGTAATTTTGATTAATCAAAAAATATCGTCAACAAAATAGGCACAAGTCCATCATCTGTGACCTTCAAACCTTCAAAAGTAATTTTGGACAATAGTATCATATTGCAGGATTGTATCCCTCAGTCTCATTTAGAGGAAAATCCACAGGTGGGCCTGGGCTCTGGGGGATCAAATGTCACAGAGGGGGACACTGTGGCAGGTAGTGATATTGTGTAGCACAATACAAGCCAGTATTATGCTGCATGCTCGTTGTGGTTCCACCCGCAGATAGTTTAGGGCACACAAAGCACCTCTTCAGTACCCCATTTAGGCGCTCAATGGCACACCTTGTTCCTCCATGGGCATTGTTGTGGTGCATCTGTGAGGGAGTGTTGCCCGTGGAACTGAAACCAGACTTTGGATTCAGCTCCTCAAAGCACGCCTTGATGCTGCTGCTGCTCTGCAGCTGCCTTTTAATAAATGTCTTGTTCTTACCCTACTAGATTCCTTAGATTACAACTCTATTATGATTTTAAGCAAGTGTTATGTACTTGGGAAAATATTTCATCATTATATCTTTAATAAATGGCTCTAAATTGCTTTGAAATTCCAGGACGCAACTTCAACAGAGCAGCTATACCCGAGCAACTAAGATGGAAGGTGGGTCACACAACAAGATCAACAACAGCTGGTGCAGAGATAATCACGGCTGAGTTATTGGCGAGTCATTGCATCGGGATTTTACAGCCGTTTCATATGTGCAACCGGCATTCGAATGGCCAGCGGTGTGCCCTCGCAATGAGACTACCCAGACTGCTGCGCAGAGCAGAGCAGAGCCAATCGGAGGAATTCCAATTCCAGCCCTCTGCGGGGCAGGTCGTATATCTTGATGGCAGGGCCTCCTGGAGCTGCAGCCTGACCGCGCCAGAGCTGACTGTGGGCCTGCGGCAGATTCATAGCTGGCCACAGCGTCCCCCCCAGGGAGGTTGGGTTTCGTCACTGGGCTTTCTCCTGCCTCGTAATGCGGCGGCGGCCATGACACGTCCGCAGTCCGTCCATCCGTCCGTCTGCTTGAGCTGCGCAAGAGGCGTCCGGCTCAGCCCGGCGCACCGGAGAGCGGTGGCTGGCGGCACACGCTTCGCGTCGCATGGGCGTTGTTCACGCGCGTCTCTGCAGGTCCGCGTACAGCCAGAACTGGACGGCCGAGAGAATTTCACACTGGGCTGACTTTAGGACTGTGGTGTTAAGCATTGTGTGTGTGTGTGTGTGTGTGTGTGTGTGTGTGTGTGTGTGTGTGTGTGTGCTATAAGTCTGGCTGTTCGTGTCACACAGCACTTTATTTGTCCTCCAGTTCTGATATATAGTAAATCTCCAACCGCTGTACAGAGATGGAAAAGAGAAAAGCATAAAAGCATAAAACCCCTGAATGGAGCCGATTTCAGTATTTTCTGGCCAGCAGGGCTACTGGACCACTGCAAGAGCTGCCCAAGCTACAGAAACATGCATAAATATGGTCACTGGAACGCCCCAGTGTTAGATTTACAGATCCCGAACAAGCGTCTAGGGGAAGAAACGGTTTCCCGTTCAACAGACTGAATGCAGCTCCTTACGGTTGACGTGCGCGTTGCGCCGCGTTCTAAAGCCTGAGCCAAAATGACTGCATCCGCAGTGGCCTGCATAATAAGGACTTTGAGAGCACGTTGTGGAAACAGACGGCTCCCTTTCTGGCAGGAGTGGAGCAGAGCAAAGGGCAGGAGAGGTCTCTCGTTCCCCTGCATATTAAATGCAGCGTTCCCTTCAGTAATAAAGAGGGATCCACACTGGGGAGACTTCTTCTTTGGGGGAGACTTGGTGCAGTGTGCACACGTTAGGGGGGAGTAGGGTTGGTTTTCGTATTCACTTTAAGCTGAAGGAAACTGTAGATGGTTATTGGATCTCCTGCGGTTTCTAATAGGAGCCACTGGGGACTCATCTGGCAGCCACCATTGGGACTCCCCTTCACAAGTCCCAGTAACAACAGCACTGGCAAACCATCTCACACTCTCTCTCACTCTCTCTCACTCTCTCTCACTCTCTCTCACTCTCTCTCACTCTCTCTCACTCTCTCTCACTCTCTCACTCTCTCACTCTCTCACTCTCTCACTCTCTCTCACACACTCTCTCTCACTCTCTCTCACTCTCTCTCACTCTCTCACTCTCTCACTCTCTCTCACTCTCTCTCACTCTCTCTCTCTCCACTCTCTCTCACTCTCTCACTCTCTCACTCTCTCACACTCTCTCTCACTCTCTCTCACTCTCACACTCTCTCACACTCTCTCTCACTCTCTCACACTCTCTCACTCTCTCACACTCTCTCACACTCTCTCACACCTCTCTCTCACTCTCTCACTCTCTCACTCTCTCACTCTCTCTCTCACTCTCTCTCACACTCTCACACTCTCTCACTCTCTCTCAATTCAATTCAATATGCTTTATTGGCATGACAATATTTTACGGTTGTATTGCCAAAGCATGTTCATGAGAGAAAGGAACATGTCAACAGGAGAATAAAATTACAAAATAACAATGATAACACATCTGGATATTATACAGTATATACTCTCTCTCTCTCTCTCTTTCTCCCACCTTCTCTCAATTGGAAGCTGTTTCTTTAAAAAGGCGCTGACCTTCTATTCTGGAGAGGGATACCGAGCCAAAGGTAATAGAAGCACATAAATCCAGCGAGAGATCTCTGCCACTCGGGTGCTAATTAAGCACCTTGGGTGCGGCCTTGCGTCCTCCGTGCCACACCCCCCCCCCCCACCCCACCCCCCGCCTGCCTCACAGCACCTCAGCACTGCCGTGGTCCTCACTCAGAGACTGTGTTTTCCCTCTCACACTCCATCTCTGTACCATTAATGTGTGTTAACATGAGAATACAGCATAATACGCCTCCCGCGTGGCACATTCTATTAAGGAGTTTCCCTGCGCTAATTTTGCAGGCCGAGCGTGCTCGCTGTAGTCTGGAGTCCCACAGCACCTTACATAACTAGCCACAGTGTCACCCAGCCGAGGAAGACTTTCAGTCAACGGGGTGAAGAAGTTCAATATCAACAAAGCAATGCATTTAGAATAATAATAGCATAAAATCATGCTGGCTGCCTTTCATATAATCCTTCAATAATGACTGAAGGACCATATAAAATTCCCTCCTGTGTAAGCAGACAGGACATACCGATCTGGAGGTCTCCTCATAGTCGATCTTCAGGTTGGCCATGGCTTTGATGATGGCCATGATCGACTGAATGGTATTGCTGTACACAACTGCTCTGTACTGTTTACACTCGTCTTCTGAGTAGCCATCTTCATGGATGATCCTGGGAAGAAAAACACATACACACACACATACAGAATTAACTTTTACAGAAGCTCCACTCCACTGTGAAGGATGGTTGTCATGGTTATAAATGAAAAATATTATGGTAACAAAACCAGCAGAATATGGTTGTTTTGCGATGAGACAATCATAATGCTCAAGGGACACTCAAACGCACAATCAAGGTGGACAGCTTGATTTAGAAGTCTCTCTCATCTGTTGCTCAGCTGCTTATGAGTTATGATTTGTCAGAGGCTCTGGGATACTTCAAGACCAAACATATCATGCTGACAGGTTCACTGGAGGTTATGGTTATGTCAAATAAGGAAACGCGATTGGCTGCGTCTTCTCACCAACGCCTTGCATTCTCACGTACCAAAACCCAAAATAAGTCTGGGAGGGCTCGTAAGGCGAAACATGTTTGTGCAACATTTTTTAACGATCCACTCCCCAGTGGATATGTTGTATTAATAAGACATTTTTTAAACTTTTTTATAGAACAAATGTGCCAGAAACATGTCAAATCACTGCAGTTCGTAAAATAAGAAATAGCATTCCCTGCTGTGCTCTTATCTGATATTCACTTAAAGGGTTCTGGCAATTCCAGTGCAATTAGGACAAGTGATGAATCTGTGATGTTATCTAACCAGAGCCGTGCACAGAAGTTTGGAGGGGCAGAGGCTCAAGCTGAAAAAAGAGTACCCACTGTGCACGCGTTCACACGTAATACCGTCTCTTCAAATTGCATTTCGCCATAGACCCCTGCACCAACAGACTTTAACTCATCAATTACACTATTAGGTGAGTACTAAAATAATGTTTTATTTGCATCACAAAACTGTGCACATTTTATCTACATTATTTAAAATTGTGGATGCCTGTACTCTTCGTTCTCCACACTCATACTCTGAGAATATTCATGGCAAAGATGTGCAATGTGCAGATTTTGTCATTTAATTATCTTGAAAAACAGGTTTTGTTAGATAGCCTTTATTGCCGGTTGTGCTGAAAGCTAACACGGTTGTTAACAGAGCGGTGCATCTTTTTTCCTTAAGTGTGGGCTACTTACTACTTGGCAATTAAAGCGGACTTTTCTAAATTGATTTTATCATTTCATATCCCTAGCGCGCTGTGAAGAAGCTGTGTGTTTACCTGTAAATTGAATATTAAGATTATTGGCACATTTGTTAATCAAGTAAAATTTATGAAAAGGTTGAGAACAATGATCAGTTTAAAGGAACATTTATCCATTTTCAGCTCACCAGCCGCCACTGAAACTGAGCTAGTTGAACTGTATTCGCTGTTTTACTTCATAGCCCCATTCTACCTCCCTGCCCAATGTCCTGTCCTGTTCAATATTATTATGACAAAATCAATTAAATACAGTGCGCAGACCACATGGTTCCGCAGCAGAGGCCTAGGCTACAAAAGTGGGCTGATGATGTTTAGCTAGTTAGCCTAGAGATAACTAACTTAGATGAGCAAATAAACCTCAGGCCTATCTGTGCATGGAGGCCTCACCTCAGGTCCGTCTGTGCACGTGCCTGCATCTAACACAAGCGGCCAGGCGGGGGCACGCCTTGTTTTGGCCCCTGTTGTGACAAGCTGGACGGACCAGAGCTTGGCACGCTGGGACTCTAGCTGACGCCACAGACAAATATTTACGTGCAGTTTTGGGTCAGAAAGAGAGACACGTTTCTAAAGAAGGGGACCTGGATGCAAGACAAATGGAGGAATGCCTGCTGCTGGGAGCCAGTGAGATATCACTGCTCTAACACTACCGTACAGGGTTATGAGTGGAGCTGTGTGCTTATGCTCTGAGCTCCGCAAGCTTCTCCATCAAACTTCATCGGAATGCAAGGAGGTGGAGATTTTAAGGACACGTGAACAGAAGTCTATTCATTCCGCTTCACGACTACCACTGAAATAACATCTATAATCACTTTTTAAGGTATGTACCTTCATAAACTGACAACTATAAGTTGTTAATATACAATGTGAGTAACATTAAGGTTGTTAATTTTAATTAATATTAACGTGATTTTGAAGTCAGAGGAGCTCAGGTTCAGGGAAAAAGAGGCAGTCTTTGTGGTGTTTTTCATTAAAAGGGATTCACCTTACGGTTCTGACGTCAAGAACAAAACCTTTGTTTACAGTGTGCCTGCAGACAATGAATCACTACTGCATGCAAACATGTTTGTTTAATGGTGTTTTTCATACATTTTGCCCTGCTGTGAGACTGTGTTAATACCCGCCTTTGCAATGCACTGCTGATGAAAGGCCACAGGAATGTGGACGTATAATTAAGCCACTCACTGTGAGGGAGCTGTGTGTGGAGTGCTGTGTATGTGTCTGTATGAGTGTACCTGTGCATGTATGTGTGTGTGAGTGTGTATGTGTTTGTATGTGTGTGTGTGTGTGTGTGTGTGTGTGTGTGTGTGTGTGTGGTGTGTGTGTGTGAGTACGCGTGTGTGTGTGTGTGTGTGTGTGTGTATGTGTGTACGCGTGCATGTGTATGTTTGCGTGCGTGCAGCAGGACCATGTAAATACCAGGACAGTACAGTAACCACAGTGATGGAAGCACCTTAAGCCCAGGGCACAGTCATGCTACTTTGAAACTGCAAGCTACAGCAAGTGCAGCATTGCGGTGTTCCCAGGCCTAAGCTGGCTGGTGACACTGTTTATGACAGCTGTCTTTTCTCACTGTGGCTTCCACTGTCCACTGCGCCTATTGCAGACCATTACGGGAAATCCATGTGATGGTCCGCAAAAGCACCAATTTACTTCTGTCCTTATACAACAGAATCTGCCCTGCCCAGCCAGAAAAAACAAACCAAGCTGGGTGACAAGAGCAACAAGGCCAACAATGGGAGCTGGTACACTCAGAAATAAAGTTACAGTGCAGGTACATTTTTGTTCTGTAAGGAACACATTTCCCAAATGTACCCTGAAAAGGTACACTAATGTTCTTTCGGCACTAACAAGTACCTTTTACGAGCAAAAAATTTACAAATGTGTCACGTCTCATGCCTCCACGTCCTAGTCTCGTTCTGGTTTTTCCGTTTATGTGTATTTTCTATCTGATAGTCCGTTCCGTGTTTTCCCTCTCTCCCTCCATTTTGTGTTTCCACTTCCTCGCACCTGAAGTGTTTTCTCATTTGTTTCGTCTCACCAGTTCCTCGTTGTTTCTTTGTTAGTTTGGTATTTAGTCTCCTCTGTTTCTGTGTTCTGTGCCAGATCGTATTGTGCCCTGTATTCATGCTTGTCTCCGTCTTTCCAGTGTTTATTCCTGCCTGCTCCTTGCCTGACAGTTCCTGTCCTCGTTCCTGCATTACCTGTCAGTTCCTGTTCTCCTGCCTGTCCCTGTCCAGCCTGTCCCTGTCCAGCCTGTCCCTGTCCAGCCTGTTCCTGTCCAGCCCTCCTGCCCACCAGTCCTTCCCTGTCCTAGCCCTGCTCCTGCCCTTCACCCTCCTGTTCCCCAGCTCTGACGGATTCCCCGGTTCTGACCCCTGCCTGTTCCCGGACTTCGCTTTTGCTTATTCTGCATTACCCTGTTTGCTGGACACTGACCCCTGCCTGGAACTGACTACGAATCTGCCTTGCCTTTATTGCACTGTTTCCTGTACTTTGACCTTGTTCTGTCGACCTAGAATAAAGCCTATTCCTATCACTTCTGGTGTCTGCGATTGGTTCCGATCAGTTCACATAACACAAATTAATTATTGAACTCATGGCAAGGGTTACAATTTTATGTACCTGTAGGGTACCACCCCAGTGACAAACATAGTACCTTTTTAAGCGTTTTTTCGCACCTTTTTTGCCTGAGGCTACAGAAAATGATGTCGACGGCAACAGAATGCAGACTTTTTTATTTTACCCAGCACGCATTTCACAATGGTTTGGACATCGTGTTAGCGCTGTCTGTAGACCACAGAAACCAGGCGCTTGGAGACAAACCACTGTTTGTTACAATGGACTCAGCACAATGCATATTCCTAGCATTCATAACACACACAGCACTGCACCTAAAATACAGTAATTACATGCCGAGTTATATTACCACCCTTGAAGACTTCACTAAACAGTTTTTCCGCACCATCGTGGATTATTGTGACAATCTGCTGTGCATTTTCTCTTAGTCAACGCGATTGTAAACACTGTCATAAGCATGTTAACTGCGAGCTACAGCAGAGGCGGGGCAGTGGAGAGTGGAGGTGTACTCACTTCATCTGCTTCACAATGGTGCTCTTCCCTGACTCGCCAGCACCTGCAAGAGGGAAAACAGACCTGTTAAAAATACACTCTAATTAGAGGCTGCAGTAAACCATCACGCCCAGTGGACCTGAAAGGGATCCCTCCTCCCTCCACCCCACCCGTAGCCTCTATTCATTCAGTCTGCTTCAGTTCTCAGGTCTAACTCAATCACCCCGAGATCTAAAACACCCTGGCCATTCTGCACCGATCCCACATAATCCAGGCCAGTGTCAATCAAGCGGAAATGGGCCCAGCAATGAAGGTAAGGCTGATTCCACATGAAAAATAAACTCAGGAAAAGTGTTTGGTTGGACCATGTAAGGGCCACCTACCAAGTAACTAATCAAATTAAATACTTCACTGAGGTTCATTCCAACACCCACCCAAAAAAAAAAAAAAAAAATCCTGGAAAGGTGACAACACAAAACAAACTACATGTAAATCTTCAGACCACAGCTGAGAGGGCCTTTTAAATACACGTTGAGTGAACATGCACAAACTCACACTCACACATGCACACAAAACCATTGCCAAGAACGCCCCAGTATAAACTTTATGTATGGAAGCAATAGGGGATTTCCTTCACTGCCACATTGGGACGGAGTTGTTTATTATCATTAGTAGCTTATAATGAAAGTGTTCCATTGCCTTCACAAGCGGGACTTTCCATTTCCCTAACAACATGGAGGTTTGTTTTTAACAGCCGGGAGCAGTCAAGACTTCATCCGTCATCATCCCCCTAAATACACCACCAGGGCTTCGCATTATGTCAGCGCGCCCCCTGAACGCAGAGTGCTGGCCGGGGGCTTCTCCACAGTAGCCCCACGCCAAGGAAGTTCTGAAAGAGGTAGGCTTCATCCAGTCTCCCCACCGGGAGATTTCCAAAGCGCCTCACCCTGAGCCTACCCCCTCCCCAACACCATCCTTTCACTCCACCCGAGCCCATACTCGCTCTGATTGGCCCCCCCAGGGGTCATGTGACCCCGGCACTCACCGGTTCACTGTGCGTTACCAGACCTCCGGTGACATAAGCAGGCTAATCTCATCTGTTTGAACAGCCATTGGCACTGCAGTAACCGCAGACGGGACAGAGGAAAGGCAACAAGGCTCCTTGGGGTCGTGTTCAGAATAACGCCGGTTTGTGACCAGAAGGCTGCAGGTTTATTTCCCGGTTGGTGCCGAATCATAACACCATTGAGAAAGCCAGTCAACCTGAAACGCTACAGTAAATATTCCGCTGGGCAAACGGACACCGTTAACAGGCAACAGACACATAAACGGATATGAAACGCTTCTCTGACGACAGTGACAAACGTGTAAACAAACACATTTGCATTTTATCAGGTTTACGGCCGAGCAGCGCCCAGTCTCATAAGATACCACTCTCTGCCACATCATTTCCCTTTTTTCCAAAGAATGCTCTGCATTGGAAACCACCCCATTGACTCTCTGTGTGCTGAGCATGTGCAGACCTGCTCTCGCAGTCACACCGCTCTCCATCCTTCATAGGAACCTATGGCTTCATGCGCGCGGTCGGTAATGTGATCCAATCTTGAGTATCGATCGACTGGTGAAGAGAACAGTGAGAGAATCGGAGAGAGAGAGAGGATGAAGGGGTGAGATAGAGGGACGCAAATGTACTGGAGACCTGTGGGCCAGTGTCCCTCTGGGTCAGTTAGAAATGTAGGGCGAATGTAGGCGATAAAAAGATGTGTAAGCAGAGTTCACACTCAAAAGTGCGTCAGCAGGGAGGGCCTCATGGAAGAGGCAATGCGGCGAGCTTTGTTCCGTTTCAAAATGTAAATGGAGGCAGAGACTTTAATTACCGATTCCCATTCCTGAAGTCGCTGCACGCATCGGGGTGCCTCTGGGCACAAATCGAGGAAATGAGGCGTGTGCTTGCGTCTGTCCGTTTCTGTATTTGTATGTGTGCGCGTGTGTGCGCGCACGTGTGTATGTATGCACACGCACGTGCGTATTCGATGGATGACGGTCTCTGCTTCCAGCCTCTAGACAGCGTATCCACACTCACACGCGCGGGGATTAAAGCAGGCCTCGCGCTTCTTCCTCACGCTCAGATTGGCCCCTGCTCCGCCACGCCAGCACAATAAAAACACCTAAAAACAATCGCACGATGCCCACCCACGGCTCCCCATGTCGGACGCACCTGAGCGCATGTTAACTGGCCCTCTCTCTGTCAGAGACCCATCGTGAAGCAGGTCCTGTGGGAGATGAGGAACATCAAGGTCTACCAAAAAACATCTGTTGACCTGGTCACTCTCAGGAGGAGGACACAGAACCTCCTCCAGGACGGCGTTATGGTGGACTTTTCAAAAAACAAGCGACCGGCGAGAGAGAAATGGGGGGGTGGACCATTGGAAGGAACTGACTATCATCTAGTTCACCTCCTGCTAAAAGGATGAGAGAGAAGCCCACAAGGAACATTAGGGCCCACCCGATAAACCGGGAACTGACTCTGTGTTTTTTCACTTCAACGTCTTTTGAATCCTTTTTTTTTCTTTCTCTCCGCTTTGTAGATGATTTCTTGTGGTCATTTTTTGTGGTGTTTTGATTGTTGTGAAAATTAAAACGAAAGGGAAGAGTAACAATGTAAACTGAAGTGATGTATGGTAAACTGCTTTTAAAGAAAATGCTTTTATTGGAATGAATTTGAAAAACCAATAAAAGATACATCCATTCAGATAGCGTCCCTATCTACGACAGATGCTGCGCTGTGGATACAGAATCAGGTCAGTATTTGTGTTCACACATACAGGTGGGTCATGGTAGACAGAAAAACAAACCACAGGGGTTAATGGCATAACTAGTGCCTGCATCCAAACACAAAGCAACAGGTACACAAAGTGAGAGAACAGATAAGTGTTGATAGCAGACTGCACCGAGCAGGCCCAAGATTTAACATCAAACAAGCTGTTCTCACACCTTAATGCTTTGGAACAGGCACAGTATTGCTATAGTTATCTTCTAGAAAACTATAAGAATATTATAGTTTTTTCACCCACTATAATAATGCTATAGTATTTGTCATTATAGTACAATCGTATCACTATATTATTTTCACCCCCTATAATAATTCTTTAGCATTTATCCCTATAGGACAATAGTATGACTATAGTGTGTACGAAAAAACTACAGTGATACTATAGTATTTGTATAGTATATGCTGTCGACATATTATAGTTTTACTATAGTTCATTTTGTTACCAGACAAAGCACACATTTCCCACGATCCAACATAGGCGCCGGCTCATCCCTTTTGGCTGAAAATGTGAAGGAATACACGCCAGGCCTGACATTTTCACGCTGCATTTTAAAAGTGACTCACACAACGCCTGTCACACTGAAGGCATGAGCAAGGTGTGTGTGCGCGAGCGTTCGTCGCTAATAAAACCTGCAGCCCGCCTTGGGTCTGTAAAGAATTGGTAAAACTTTTGGCAGCGTGTTTGATGTGCCTGTCCTCCCCCGGAGGGAAACGAGCTGAGGCTTTAGCCCCCTTTATCTCCGCCCCCGTCTCACGGCGGTCCGCGCGCACACTTAATAACAGGAAGGATTAGGCCGGGGGCACGTACAGCAGTAAATGAATAATCACCCCCCTCACGCGGCACCATTGTCTTTGGCAGCCGGTCCTACAATAAACTCCGAGGCCGTTAGACTGGGCCTCCCCCCATATCGGCGCTTATGATCTTCATTCTAAAGACTCCAAAGGGCATGTTTATTGCTGCTCTTTGTCAATAGCCAATAAGGAAAGCGCAATAGGGGGAGAGTGTGCAGTGAGAAGCTCTGATTGGGCCGTCCCTCCTGCTGCACTCTGATCCCGTGAGCGTTCAGCCCCTGCTGATCACAACATGCTGTGGGGTAAGATTAGGGCAACGTCAGCACCTCGTACCCGCGGGACTGTCTACCCCTGTCCCGTCTGGCTTGCTTTTCACACCACGGGCCTGGTTTTGACTGGGTTTACTTTGAAAAGATTCCACAGCGTCCTAGTTTTCGCATTGGACATGCCATGTGGATTTACGCCTGCCTGTGTAGGATTGCATTCATTTCTCAGGGGCTGCCCACAGAATAGCACTGCTGTTATGTCACCGTCATAAATGAGTATCAACGTGAGAGCGGACTTTGGTTTGGAGCTGGCCAGACGCTCCCCTGCAGACGAAGCACATCGCACTACGTTACATTAAATTACATTATAGTCATTTGGCAGACGCTCTTATCCAGAGCGACGTACATTAGTGCATTTTCAAACTAGAAACAAGTGCGTTAAAACGACCCTAAAAGGTAAATACGATTTCAAGTACCAGGCGTAGTCAGTATGATTTTTTTTTTTTTTTGGGGGGGGGGGGGGGGGGGGGGGGGGGGGTAACCACATGATATCGATGATTGGCGTGTACAACAGTAAGCCAATAAGTAACCTTACAAGTATTAAAATAGAAGCTTGAACCACTTGAACAAGGATTCATAAAACACAATCAAGGGAGGTCACAAGGAGGTAGGGAGGGGTGGAGAGAGGTGCAGCTTGAAGAGGTGAGTCTTCAATCTGCGCTTGAAGGCGGTCAGACTTTCCGTTGTTCTGACCTCCACGGGGAGCTCATTCCACCACCGTGGGGCCAGGACAGACAGACGTCGAGACCGGGTGCTAGTATGAAGTGGGGGGGGGGGGTACCAGACGTCCTGAGGAGGCAGAACGCAGGGATCTGGTAGGTGTGTAGGGTCTGATGAGCTTTTGGAGGTATGGAGGGGCTGATCCTCAGACTGCCTGGAAGGCGAGCACCAATGTTTTGTATTTGATGCGAGCCATCACAGGTAGCCAGTGGAGGTCAATGAGCAGGGGGGTGACATGGGAGTGTCGGGGGAGGTTGAAGACCAGGCGCGCTGCTGCGTTCTGGATAAGCTGAAGGGGTCTAATGGCCGATGCTGGCAGGCCAGCCAGGAGAGAGTTGCAATAGTCCAGGCGGGACAGCACCATCGCTTGGACCAGGAGCTGGGTTGAGAGGGTGGTGAGGAAGGGACGGATTCTCCTGATGTTGTACAGGAAGAACCTGCACGCCCGGGTTACCACTACGATGTTCTCGGAGAGGGACAGCCTGTTGAGTTGTGGGAAAAGCTGTGGCTTCCTCCCAGAATCCCCTACCAACCATGATCCACACAGGGACACCAGTGCACTCCCATTTTCGGCCGGTCCCCGCATGAAGCGTGTTCGCTCCAGGCCAGCATATCACCCAGCAAGGCCACCGGTACCGGTCCAACGTTACAGGGTGCGGTGAGTGCAAGCACCAGTGCAGCCTTGGAGATCAGCCCATTCATAGATAACAGTGCAGTCATTATAGAATGGTTATGAGGATGATTAGATGGGACAACCAGAGAGGCCTTTCTCTGGTTGTCCCATCTAATCGTCCTTTTGGTCGCTCCACACGCTTTTCAGTTAATTCACATCTGTACACAGTCACTGTCCCCAAAGCAAATACTGTGAGGTACTCATCCAGTTTCTTTCCACGCACTGCCTCACTTTGGAATTCCCTACCTGCATCCTACTTTCCCATTACCTATGATCTATCTCAGTTCAAATGCAATATTAATGGTTATCTTTCTACTCTGTAAATTCCTTTTATTCTCAGCTTCTCTCTTCTTTTAGCCCTCACCTCGAGTGGCCATTTCTATGGCATTGTGATGGGCGGCTTTCAATAAAAATGTTTTTTTTTAAATGAGACAGAAAAGTAAGACAAAAGCAGAAGTAAAAAGCAGGACACTGCTTGTCCTCTTGTGGCTGCTCACATGACTGCTGCTCGTCTTGTGGCCGGCTAGTGGCCTCTCGCTAAGCATCATGGGATTCGCATTTGCTGGAAAGTGCTTCCATTGGCAATCACATGACATCTGTCAAAGGAAAAAAAAAAAAAAAAGTACTTCTTCAGCGCAGATTAATTGAGCAACAATGGATGTTGCTCTCCAACTGGGAAAACGTTGTTCTTCACTGATATAACCTTGAATTAAAGGACATTTTCACGCTAGTGCTAACCATGCTGACAGCTGAGCAGACTGTAGTGTTTCTTCCTCTCTCTAATGCTGCTTTTCAGGTCACTGGGTACACACACACACAAACACACACCAACAATCCCAATAAGCACTCAGATAAGGGCTAATAGGTTTGCACGTGGTTGCAGCGGTCGCAGAGGGACTGTGCCGGTACATCAATCATACGGGCTGACGGGACAGCATGCAGGTCTGCTCAGAGGACCCACATCGTCATGTCGCACTTCCTGTTTTGTCCCGATTTGCTTAAATGCTTCATGGCAGCTGCCCGCAGGAGAAGCCACACGTTACCCCGCCTCGTCGCGGCCGGCGTGTTCCGTGCGAGGCTCACCGCAAGGATTCCCTCAGCTTAGTCTCACCCATTCTGCTTTGTAAAATGGAGGAGCAGACAAGAGGAAGAGGGGAGCCAATAGGTGGATGCTCTCGCCATTTGCCCATCTGATCTAGTTCTTCAATTTTCTGCCAGCGACCCGCGCTAAATTCAGAAACAGCTAGGCCGAATACAGTCCGTACAGAGCTACCCCTAGCGTTGTGTACGCCCACAGTAGAAGGGTGTCGTGTTTTGTCAACCATTTTGTATTCGGAAGAGGCCGCGAATATGGGGTGTGGGGAGACGTCAGGCAGCTGCCGGCGGAGGTTGGTAAACGGATCCCTTCAGTACCGCACCAGGCACCGAAGACTGGACTGTTGAAAACAGTGTGTCGTCAATCACTCAGTCACGGGGGCGTGGGGGCTGGGCCTTGGAACAGGCACATAACATTTATAAGCGCGGGCAAAGGCAGTTCTTCCAAGGCGCTGCGATTATTAAACATTGCAATATCTATGAAACAATAAAATTAAGTGTGTATTAATACTGATATGGTCCATCACTAAAGACAGCAGCCTGCTTTTTTGGAGCAGTTGGCAGAGGAGGAATACCAATTGGACATCGACTGCGGGTCCTTTGGCGAGGTAAAAGGACAGATTCCATTTTCTAAATTAATTTCTGCTATAATGGAGACATCACAGCTAAGGGGTTCCAGAGTGATTCATCACGGCAGCCCACGATACCCATTAAAACAAATCAATTTGAAAAAACGGGCTGGTAATTCAGTCAGAGATTAAAGTTTAACGTCCCCTCTGCGAATAATCCCCCTGAGATCGCACCAATGACAGACGGCTGTTCATCTCTTCTCACTACTGGTTTTGTTAATTACAGCGCCTACGCTGGAGAACTCTGGGTAACGATCCCCTCGCGCTGCCATGGCTCCGCAGCACGGGGAGGAACACGCACTTAACTGCTTCATGTCCAGAATACGGTAGGGCTGCTTCACTGCTAAAACAGGGCAAAGGTTGTTTCATGTCTAAAATATGGTAGGGCTGCTTCACTGCTAAAACAGGGCAAAGTTTGTTTCATGTCTAAAATACGGTAGGGCTGCTTCACTGCTAAAACAGGGCAAAGGTTGTTTCATGTCTAAAATACGGTAGGGCTGCTTCACTGCTAAAACAGGGCAAAGTTTGTTTCATGTCTAAAATACGGTAGGGCTGCTTCACTGCTAAAACAGGGCAAAGTTTGTTTCATGTCTAAAATACGGTAGGGCTGCTTCACTGCTAAAACAGGGCAAAGTTTGTTTCATGTCTAAAATACGGTAGGGCTGCTTCACTGCTAAAACAGGGCAAAGGTTGTTTCATGTCTAAAATACGGTAGGGCTGCTTCACTGCTAAAACAGGGCAAATGTTGTTTCATGTCTAAAATACGGTAGGGCTGCTTCACTGCTAAAACAGGGCAAAGGTTGTTTCATGTCTAAAATACGGTAGGGCTGCTTCACTGCTAAAACAGGGCAAATGTTGTTTCATGTCTAAAATACGGTAGGGCTGCTTCACTGCTAAAACAGGGCAAAGGTTGTTTCATGTCTAAAATACGGTAGGGCTGCTTCACTGCTAAAACAGGGCAAATGTTGTTTCATGTCTAAAATACGGTAGGGCTGCTTCACTGCTAAAACAGGGCAAATGTTGTTTCATGTCTAAAATACGGTAGGGCTGCTCCACTGCTAAAACAGGGCAAAGGTTGTTTCATGTCTAAAAGAGGGCAGGGCTGCCGCTTTATTACTGTAATAGGGCGGGCCGGGTCATTTCTGAAAGAGGGCAGGGCTGCTTTCATATCTGAATAAAGGCAGGGCCGCTTCATGTCTGAAACATGGCAGAGCCGCTTCATTGCTGAAACATGATAGGGCCACTGTTTCTGAACAATGGCAGCGTTGCAGTGGGGAAATGAAGGCCAAAGTTGAAACCGAAGGCGAGAGAACAGACTCTGAGGAACACCAGGCCTAGTCTCGCTGGGTAAGCGTTTCCGCTAAGCGAGTGCATTTAAATGTAAATGCAAACCACAAAGGACAACGACACGCCTCCGGTCTCAGGTATTTAAGCATTAACTGAGTGGAAAACGGGAAGTTTTTTGGCGGCTTTATTCATGACACAGTTTCTCCTGAAACTGGTTCTCTCGCTTTGCGCTATGTCCGTCACTTTTGGAGAAACGAAAATGATAGACCTTTGAATCTGGACTGACCCAGTAGACCAAGCGACCGCATGGCAGACCAGCTCAGGTATGGTACGCAGGCCGGACTCGGAGCCAGCAGGGCACTTACACTTTAATGGGGAGCGGCTCGCTTGGCAGATGCCCGATGCCTGAATCGCACTGGTCTCTGGAGGGTCCTGAGACACATTGAGAGCTTTCGCTTCAGCGCACCAGTGCAATCCCTGTGGACAGTCACGACTACGCAAGCACTCTTGCTTTTGAGAACACACGAGGGGGGGGAAAACATGGTCAAAAGGCAGAAATGGGGGCCATGCTCTATTTACAAACACCCGGATATTCCTGGGATACGAAGAAAACAAATATCCCTCGGTGCCTAGCAACTGGCAGCCGGGCGGTGGCCACGGGGCCTGGGGGTCGTTTGCTTTACCGTAGTGCCACAGTGAGCGAGCAGCCTTTGCCAAAAAGAACAGTGGTGAAGGAAAGGGAGTTATTTTCCCTCCCTTAGTGTGCTCCATTGAGATTGCTGCGATTGTTATTAGACTCACGCCCTCTCATTGATGAAACAGAGGGGACGAGAGGAAAGGGGGTTGTCGGGCTGCAGGGGTACAGTGCGGTGAGCCAGGCCAGCTGCAGGCGCTCCCCGAATCTGACCCAAAGGACAAGGCTGGGAAATGGCTTTCTTTATCAAAGGGGCTCACTGTAGTGCGGGTAGAGGTGGTTGGGGGGGGGGGGGGGGGGGGGGGGGTTGGCATGGCGCCACGCGGCACTAAACGCGCGCAGCCTGCAGCACCGGAACGTGGCGATGCGAACGGCGAGCGGCGAACCGCGACTTGAGCCGGACTCCTCCCCTCCGCCTCGCCTCTCTTAAAATAAAAACATGGCTGATCTGAGCCGCCCCCCAGCACAGGAACAGAGAAGCCTGCCTACCCTGCCCTGTGTGTGTGTGTGTGTGTGTGTGTGTGTGAGGGCACGTGCGCGCGTGCATGTGAGAACGCTTGAGTGCGTGCAAGAGCTTTTTTTGCGCGTGCGCGTCTGCTCGTACATGCGCGTACGGGAGCGTGTGGGAGAGAGAGCGGGAAGTGAGAGAGTGAGGAGTGAGGGAGGAGAGGAGAAAGACTGAACGGCTCTCTCTTGGCAATCTGTCCGACGGATAATGGAGAGCCGTCAGGCTGTGTGCCGTGTAATGGGCCTTTCCCAATGACTCCCTTCATTAAGTCGAGCTCAGGAGGTGAACAAACACATGCATCACATCACACAGTGATTCTGGCTGCGGATCAGACACAGAAACCCCCAGGGACTGCTCCAGGCTCCAGCACAGGACAGAGCGGTGCAGTCGCATTACACTTATAGGGGCGGCAGTGTAACATAATGCTTATAATTAATGTAGCATTAATGGTTATAATGGTTAAGCTAATGGTTAGGCTAGGAAACTGGGCTTGCAACTCCAAGGTTGTAGGTTTGATTCCTATTGTACCCTGTTTTTTTTTTCTTCCAGTAAATATTTCCAGCTGTATAAATTGACTGCGTGTAAAAAGAATGCAAGCTTTGGAAGTCTGCTAAATGCTTAAAATGTAAATTCATAGCACAGCACCCCTGCTGCCTGCCACTGTGTGACCTGATCTTGTTCACCTGTGTGAAAGTAAAATAACTGCACCTGATAAACAGGCGAACAGGCGACCAGGAGAGCAGGCAACCGTAGCACTGTTTCCAGTAGCTACAGGCGATAGTACTAATACCAAATAGCTCATGAGGAAGGAATAATTGATCCCTCTGGGGCTCCATAAAAGAACAATCTATTTGTTGATCCAGGTGTAAACTTGACTGTGTGATGTTTATTTTTTTTAAAACAACAAAAAAAACCCAGGTTAATTAACAAACATCGTCACCCGGGGAAGGCCACCCTCATTATTGTATTGTAAGAGATTCATATATCATCACTGAGCAAGTTATTACTGCGCGGGGCTTCACAGCGCACACAAAACAAAACAAAATTAAATTAAAAAAGAGGAATTGTGTGAAATGGCACCTCAGAAGTTATACTGATTAGAACATGCTGCACACCTGCCCAGCGCACGTCCCTCTGAGGTCAGATTCAGACAGAAAAGTTAAAAACAAGTCATGGGCGTACCAAACGAATGGAATGTGAAGGTTTCTCGATCCCGTTTAGGAAGGAGATTCATATTAGGAAGCAATGCCCGACCAAAAATAAACCATTTAAGTTGTTTACAGCGTCTGCCGGCCTCAACCGATATCCTCCAGTCAATTCAAAGCAATGATAATGTACTAAAGCAATGATGAAGCGGCACTAATGGGAAACAATACAAGCTAACGCAATAAGATTGCAATGCTAATGCCAGACAATGATAACTAAGGCTTCAGATGGGTACTTGTTTTACATGGACACATCTCCCCTTCAGATATCAGAGCACTACAGGGAGAATATGGCCCACCAAATCAATGAGGGTGTACGTGACCACGCGAGGTCCGATGCGACGAATCGTATTGCCGTACGGCACGTCACCGCTCCCAGTACTTCCGGGATCACAGAGGGGACCGACTCCTCCCGTCCGTCCGCCGTCCGCTCCGTCCCAAAGTTCCCGGCGAAAGGAATCGGAGCCGGTGGAGCGACACCTCACAACTGCTCTACACCTCTGCGTCTGTCGGATTCGGCTATTTAATCGCCCGTCGGACGAGATAATTCATTCAGCGAAACCGCGCCAGGCGTGCAGCCTCCATCTGCTCGCGGGTAATGAGGAAATCTCATTCTACAGCGGGTGGACTGGAAACGCAGGCCCTTCTGCACATACATCTCCTGACGCCAACACAGTGCACTCGCCAATCTGGGCCATGTTTTCTTTCCTAATGAGCGAGTTTATTTACAGAGGGGTGATGTCATACACTGCCAGTGCATACCATAGAAAGAGAGACTCCTTCCCTCTTCCCTTCAGAGTTTCCTCTCTGCATCAGACCCCTCTGCAGGCATTGATGGGATTTTGTCGCTCGGTCGTAAACGTAGCGGTGACCGCAACGTGAATCTTGCGGTTGACCGTCAGCGCGCTTGTGAGGGGAAAGCCAGTGGCAGGGTTTAATGACCGAATCGCAAAAGCACCACTGTACGGGCACAGGACTGGCCCATTCCTGTTCGCCCTCACGTAGACTGGAACGATGGCATCTGAACCCGTTCCCCATTCGCCCCGCACATCTCTCTCAGACCATTAGCAAAATAGGCCATCCTTTATTCTCGCCACATGGCTACACTGGCCGACAGCGGAGGGGGGTGACCAAGCGAGAGAAAGAGAGGGCTAAAGAAAAAGGAGGGAGAGAAGGAAAGAGAAGGGGAGTGAGAGAAGAGGGAATAATGAGTGGAGGAATAGAGAGAAAAGGGATAGAATACCTTTTGCCACAGTGATTTTGCCGAGTGTTACCCATCACTCGCGGTAATGATGTGAAACCAGGGAAACTCCATCATTTCACCGCCTCCTCTATAACAGGGAGCAGCGCAATATCCTCCCGTTTACACAAGAGAGGCTTAATCCCCTCATTGTGAGCGCCGCGGCACTGTGCTAATGTTTGTCGAGAGCTTAAAGAGATCTCCAGCACTCACTCTCGCTAATCTCAGAGAGTGGCCAGCCTTTTCCGCCTGGCACATTCCTCAGTGCAATGAATCGAATGGTTTTAGCCTACAGCACAGTGCAGTAGCGACAGCCTGCCTAACAGCTTTCACTATTTCAGCATGTCTGGCAGGAGCCGGGGATGGGGATGGGTAGGGGCTGTCACCAACATTCAATTTTGGGTGACAATTAATTGGGTGCGATTAACGATTTAATTGTGGGTTGTCTTTTTTTTTTTTTGCTTTCATATTCCACTATTATAGTAAAAAGCCATCTAATAATTGCGTAATAATAAACACACACTTTATGAAGAGCCATTTATTGATACGGAACATAGTCGACCGGGAGTTTGATGACACAGGACACAGACCCACACCCTCATCCGCTGAAGAAAAAGGAGCAGCTCGGAGTAGCGGAACAAGCGGGAATGGCAGCGCTCTCCTTTAAGAAGTCACGTGCCTCATGCAGCAGATTTTTGATGATTGACGCTCGGGGTGTGCGACGGGAATATCTAACGAGCGGAGGACAGGAGAACACAGGTGGACGGACCCGAGTGAAGTCTTGTGTTCTTCCTGCGGCGTTGGTGCTCAACTGCCGGTGTGAAATACTGCTGTTCCGGTGTCAGTGTTAATTCCTGCAGTGTTAAATTGGGCACCGGAGGGACTATGACTGTCAGCCCCGCGGGGCGACGCACAACTGGCTCTAGCTTTGCCCGGCGAGGGAGGGATTCAGCCAGCCGGGAAAACCCGTGTCTCATCACACACCGGCGCCCCCCTCTGGTTGACAGGACACTCGCGGTTTGCCTGTTGAGCCACGCACGGAGTGGCTTCCCCCCGGCTCCTGTCCCCAATCTGTCGACTGCAGCGTGTAAAGAAACGGCGGTGAGATCGCTCGCTTTGAAGGAGGGAGGGCTTCTCTGCTCCCTTCCCCCCCACATGCGACAACAGAGGCCGTGATGAGCATCGCAGTGTGACCGTGATTGGCCAGTACAAATTGGGGAGAAAAACTGAGGAAGGAGCATTAAAAAAAAACATGCTGTAGGCCTCAGAATGACAAAAGGCTACAGCTAACAGTGCTAAATAAGACGATTTCAATCATGTAAAAGCAAAAATCAGAGCATCAGTGTAAATTCTGCGGGTGTCACTGTGAAGTTCATGTCATTTCCGACCGTCAGTAAGATTATGGAGTGGCAGCATTAAAGACCCCGTACCTAAAGGTCACAGACGGGATATAGCAGGTACTGTGACGCACGTGACGCTGTGTGACCCCGTTCGTTCCAGAGAGTCCGAGAAATGCACACATAACTACCATTATGAATTATTGAAGCCCACAGAGGAAAGGAGAGGAGGTCCCGGGCAGGCAGTGTGAACACAAGGACGCTACGCTTAGCGTGAGTCTGGGAACCTTTCCTCTGGGATGCTGCACGTTAGCAGCTTGCATTCGGAGTGCAGGCTAAAACATTTACCCTCGACAAAACCCTATTTTTGGATCTCATCTGCCTCTTCCGTCAAAGCCGATAGATGCCATCGGCTTTACCGTGAACAAACAAGTCACACTTTCCGTTACAGACCCGCTTTATCCTCGGCTGGCATCTTAAATATTTTTTTTGGCACAGCTTCCTACCAGCAATTCTGAGTCAGGATATCCCACAGAAACACACATACCGCTACTGGTGCTACTTGCTAAGCTGCATTACGGCTCCATATTACAGGCTATATAAAGGCACATATCATACTGTAAAGTCATGCAGATATTTACAACTCTGGCATTAAGTGACAACCAGCAAAAGTGCACCAGTCTCATCCATAAAGAAAAGTTGAAGGTTTTTCTGCACTTGGATGAAGCATTCTTGCAAAACGTTGAATTATTCAGCGCTGCCTCCTTGCTTTATTGTAACATGGCCTGGCTAAACCCTGCGCACGACTTCAGCGCAGATAGAGGAATGGCTGAGGTGAGCTGCCTGCTGATGGCGGTTTGATCTGACTTTTGAAAGTGCCGCGATGGCAATACCCAGGATTCACAGATGACTGCCGCTGAAACTGGAATTTAATGTCCATGCTTTTGACAGCTCAGGGGAATTTCAGTTAACAGCCTTAAACCACAGAACAATTCTCTATGTTAAAGTGAGAATTTTACTTATTAAACATCCATCACTAGTGTGACATTTGCTTTACTTTATACTTTATAAATATAATTTCTAAATTTGTTTCACAACATGGCTAACAAGATTCTGACACATAAAAACAATGGAACACTTATGAATGTGATAAAGCAATAATGGCAGGAAAGGTACAATGGGTCAACACAATGTCAGGCGAATTAAACATAGATATATGTAACCAGAAAGCTTAAAAGGGTAGGTATATGTTACAAGGAAATGTATTTAAGAATAATAACATAAAAACATTTCACACACATACAAACGCCTGCATGCTGATGTGATGGACACAGATGCTCTTAAAAGGTTTTGGAGTCCATTGCATTTATGGTTCATTCAGCCCATTCTGATGGGCTGCAGTAAATGCTGACAAGAGCGGGGTGTGTGCGTGTGCGTGTGCGTGTGCGTGTGCGGGGGTGCTGTATTATAAAGGGTGGAATTGGCGGCTGAGGCCTCCGGCGGTTGCTGTGAGATAGCGGGTCTTTCAGGAGACTGCGCTTCCAGCATGCCATTGTTCAGGCAGGTCTCACCTGTAATTAAAGTAGCATTAACACCCCCCACCCCCCCTCTCTCACCCAAACAACAACAGCCCTCGCTTTCACAGCCTCCCCCAGGACAGTAACAGGCTGCGTTACTCTGGAGGGAAACGCGGCGTATCTGTTCTGCATCGCTACAGTAACTTCAGCAGCTGGAGGTAGAGGCTCAGCGGCAGCGCTCTGAGCCTGAGCACTTACAAACTCAATCTCCAGGCACAGAGAGATTGAGAAAAGGAATAAGCACACTTTCTACTGCAAAAATTCCACAGACGCATGCACGCACACGCACACGCACACACACACACACACACACACACACACACACACACACACACAAACTGTCACTGCAAGGCCACACCATAAAAGGGGAGGAGCCTCCCACTTTATAGGTAATCTCCATGGTAACTGGCCTAACCTCCATGCTATTAAGGTGACTGGCCTAACAGGTGCTTATGTACAGAGAAGGAGCAACACAGGAGCGAGTGGGTCAAAGAAAGGGGAAATAGTGAGCGTTATAGGGGAAGAAGGAGAGAGGAACAGAGACAGAGAGGAAGTGGGGAAGAGAGGAGGAAAAAGGGGGATCTGTGGAAGGTTCAAGTTTCGGCCTAGACCACCCGAGACCAAAACGAAAATGGAAAAAGGAGGTATGAATCAATATGTCTCCCTTTCCAAGGGCAAACCGTGGAGCGCTACCCTGCAGCTTCTACGGATCAGACAACACTGGGACCAGTATGCACAAACCAGGACAGAGAGAGGAGGAAGATCTGCAACCATATGCTTGAGAACAAAACTAGGCAAGCCTAGTTCAGCCGGACCCTGGGTACTCTCTCCCAGAAACTGAAGCGTATGACTTTCTGGCCATAAATGGTATTGCACCCCTGCTTTTCGGCAGGTTCTAGAAGACACTTCCTGCCCATTGAGTGTCAATAAGATCTAGACCTAGATCGATTTTGTCAAGAATAATTTTTAGAAAAATAAGAAGCCATGGACCCAAAGTTGCTTCTATAACGCCAAATGTCTGTGCTTGTGTGGACTTAAACAATGCAGCTCGTGTTGGCCTACAAACCTGTGACCAGCAGATTGATTTTCACCAAACATCTTTGTTTAATTAAGCCCATCACATTTTCAATCACCAGATAGCTATTCTAGTTCTCAACTAGCCTATAATGACATCCTTTAGGACGACTGAAAGAGAGGGTCTACTCGCTGACCTGTGGGAAGAATAACCCAAATTAGATGATATGTCATGTCAACAGTCGAATGAATGCCATACAAGGAATAGCGGAAAAAAATTGTGACGACTGATAGGCTTGTGTGTTTATACCTTGTATGAACGATGAGCGATGATATAATGTTTGTGACAATGTAGCGATATCTATCGGGCAATCATACATGGCCAAACTGTAAAGTTTGTCACTGTGTCTCATGCCAGCGCTGCTACTTGTAATTGTCTATTGGTTTGTAATTGCAATATTGTTGCGAACGTTAGCTAGCTAGCTAAAAACAGCTGTAACGAAATGACAATTTAAAAGCTGTGAAGCTGAAGGATGTTGAAGCTCTCACAGCTGAAAGATGTAGCAAATTTTCTTCGGCAAACGTTAGCTTTAGCCATCAAATCTCTTAGCTTGATTCTTAGCATGATATCACTGATGTAGATATACATGTCAAGTTGCATAAGGCACTATTGGAGATATTAGGTGTTCTTTGTTATCCAAATTTTCCTCTTTGATTCTCTGTGCCTTTGAACATGCTGAAATATTCTTGCACACAATAACAGTAGGCTTCTTGTGTTTAATGGCAGTTCGCAAAGCAGCGTACGTGTATTCCGCTACCTACTGAACTGGAGTGTGCTAGCCGTGCATGCACATTGCAACAATGGGTAGTAAGTCAGGCAGTTAGTTAGTCAGTAATGGGCAATGACTGTTCTAGGCTGGCCCCCAGGGTCTGTGGCAAAAAGAGCCTGTTCTCCCCCTGCAGTAAATTGTGCCTATTGTAGAGGAGGGGTTCACTTTACACACGCGGAAATGTTTCAGTGTCAGACAGTTAATGCGTTAGGACAGCACCCCTGCTCTCTGAATGGAGCAGAGCATTTTCAGTTTGCCTTCACACAAAGGTCAGGGGGTGGGGGAGCCTCTGGACAGAGAGATGCTGCTCTCTGATGTGCCCTGACAGCTTGCTTTTGTTTCTCTGCATTAGTCATGTGGTCCTGGACTTGCTTTGACCTACGCCAGATTCAAGCGGTTTGACTCGATATAGCGCATAAGCAGAGTGGCCTGCCCCTGGTACTGCTAGAGGGGATGCGAGGGAGAGGGAGGCAGGGACAGAGGGGAAAGAGAGAAAGAGAGCGTGCAAGAAACCAAAACAGAGAAAGAGAGCATGACAGATAGAGAGCGCGAGTGAGCAAGAGAGAGGAGAGACCACTCTGTTGTAGATATGTGGAGTCTTTCCCCACGAGTGAGCAATGCTTTCAGGTGTAGGATAGGGGCACTTCATTCACACAAATGGTGAGGATGAGGGTTTGATGAGTTCACTCTGATACAGCATCAAGCCTCAGGACCGTTCTAAACACCTAAAACACCAGTACATTTACGTACCGTTATTTTTCCATTTCAGTGTATGTGTGTGTGTGTGTGTGTGTGCGTGTGAGTAAATTGGAGGTGATGTTACCAGCGTGCGTGTGGGATTGTATGCATGTGTGAGCTTTGGTGGAGGTGTGTGTGAAATGGGGTGATTAACAGCATTAGTCAGAGCAGGTTATGACTGCATGCTAGGCAGTATGATGACACACACGCACGTATGCACAAACAAACACGCACGCACACACACACACACAGGGAAAGGAGAACTGCACTGCGGTCTTTCTACGCTCTTAGACAGCACACCTTATCATCCTGCGGGAACATCAGGTGCTGTTCTTCAGCCTCCCTCCCAGCATGCTCTTCTCCCCTTAAGCCCCACAGAACAGCCCCTCCCTTAAGGAAGCCACCCCTGTAGACCTGTTAGTGTAATTATGGGAAAATATGTTTCTCTAATCAAATCATCAGTGGGGATGTTGTGAATGAGGTAATATCTATTAAACAGCTGCCTCTCACTGGGAGAAGCCACCACTGGGTTGGGGGGGGGGGGGGGGGGGGGGGGGGGTACGGTATCAGGTAGAGTAGGAGAGTAAACTAATAACAACAATATAAAAATGTATTCATAGAGCACATTTCACAGCGGGAAACGTTAGGTGTGTGGTCCACAACAGAATAAAGAAGTCAAAAGATGGCAGAAGAGCTGGAAGAGGGCGGGGCGGAGCGGCTCACACGGCAGTGGCGGTTCTAGGGGAGGGCCCTGGACACCCCTGTGGCCCCCCTAAATGAGGAGTATGAAATAATTATTACAGATTATTTTTTATATATTTTTATATATTTTTTATTTTGCGAACATAAAGTGGCAACATAGGCGGCACGGTGGTGCAGTGGTTAGCACTGTCGCCTCACAGCAAGAAGGTACCGAGTTCGAAACCCCGTGTCCGCGTGGGTTTCCTCCAGGTGCTCCGGTTTCCTCCCACAGTCTAAGACATGCAGGTTAGGCTCATTGGAGACTCAAAATTGCCCATAGGTATGAGTGTGTGAGTGAATGGTGTGTGTGCCCTGCGATGGATTGGAGGCCAGTCCAGGGTGTATTCCTGCCTCTCGCCCAATGCATGCTGGGATAGGCTCCAGCACCCCCCGCGACCCTGACCAGGAAAAAGCGGGTTAGATAATGGATGGATGGATGGATAAAGTGGCAACATGGAACACAAAAGTAACCCGACATGGTTTCTAGTCGGACCCTTTAAGGTGGCGGAATTTCCACAATGTAGTGAGGAAAACGGTTTAATTGTTTGTATGGAGGTAATAAGGTCTAATGTTACTGGCCCCTCTAACAGAACAACTGGCCCCAGCCTGCCCCCCCCCCCCCTAGTTGAAATGGTCTAGAAACGCCACAGCTTAGCGGTGCACAGTGGAGCCTCGTTATGGGCCGTCCTAATTAACTCTGCAGCCTGGATCTCCCAGGAGGGCCTGGTGCTACAGCTGCAGGTGGACCACAATGCACCAGGGCTCTTAATTCACTCCGCAGGCCGGCACGTACACACAGTCGTTCTGCGGGACGGAAAATCAGCCGCGTCACATCCTGTCATTCAGACAGGGCGCCTCGCCCGTCTCCCGGCCGAGCCGTCGGATCCAGGGGGCCCGGACCACATCAGCCGTCGCCAGGACGAAGCGTCTAAATCAAGGCCATGTATTTATTTTTTTTACCCCCCTCTCTCAATCCTGAGAACGGCAGATGGACATGAGCCGTAACTGATGCTGACAAAACGTCTGCAGTTTAGTACAGCTGTCGCTCTGATCACCAAACACCAATATGCAGGGGGGGGGGGGGGGGTTACCTCAGATTTTTTATTTCGTTATATTTTCTATTCTATGAGAGCAGCTTTTGACAGTGACATTGTAGATCATCTAGGGAACATGTACCAGTGGAGGCCTGTATTGCAGGAGAGCAGAGAGGCAGTGTAGAATAATGGCAGGAAACTGTGCTTGTAACTCAAAGGTGGCGGGTTCGATTCCCGCCTAAGGAACTGCGCTTGTGCCTTTGTGCAGTGTTCATGCTATGTAAATATCCTGCTATGTAAATGGATTGTGTTTAAAAAAAGTCATCTTTGTAACTCTCTGGCCTGGTACACCTGTTTAGATGATATCACAGTGCACTGCAGACCTGTTTTGAAAGAAGAAAAAAAGCCTATTGGCTGGATGCCCCCCCGAAAGTATTAATGTGATAAGACAGGAAGTGAGGGAAAGGAAGTGACAGTCAAGGAAGATCCAGAAAAGAGATTTTATGGCTGCAATCTTCCCGCAATCATCTCTGAACTACACCCCGAATGCCTCCAAATGACTGCATAAGGATCTCTAAACGACTCCGCGACTGTCTCCCAGACACCCACATGAGCGATGATAACTTGGGAAGATGAGGGTGACTAAGAGACAGAGAACAGCCGATACCTGGACTACAGATGCAGGAACGGAGATAGTTTCAGGAACATCATGGGCTGGTTTCCCAGACACGGATTAAGCCTAGGCCTAGACTAAAAACTTTTTTCCAATGGAGATCTTCATTGAGTTTTTATTTCAGTCCAGGACTAGCCTTAATCCATGTCTGGGAAACCGGCCCCATGAGTTTATAAGAATGAAAGCAGCTGCAATTCCAGAGGGGCAATACCTAAACGTATGAAACAAGTGCACTTATACAACTAGTGAACACGCACGCGCGCACAGAAACCTTTTCTCTCCCCTATTCAATGTGGGGGAACCACCAGTAGGAATGAGGGAATCGTCCATTTCAGGTGTTGCATGTGAACACAAAACACCATTTCCTGTGCGTGTGTCTAATATTGTCCTACATTGTTAAAAAAAACAATACAGTAGACCACAGTATAGTCAACCACAGTCTTACACAGAGTCAGTGTAAACAAGCCTCAGCACCAGGAGCAATGCCATCGCAAAGCTGCGCTCTCCCGACGGGCTGAGGCACTATGCGTCTCTTTTAATGTGGCTCAACAATCACAAGCCTTCTGGGTGTTTAAATCACACTCGACAGACCATGCCCCCAGGAGGTGACTGTTTGAGTGCCAACAACATGGCTCCTGTTTAGTGGCCATAAGCATGTGCTGATCTCAGGGTGCCTTACCACCACAAACACTCGCTCTGCTCCTCTTTCTCCAGTTTCAATGGACAGGTAAGTCAAGGGCTTCTTACCTCTGCAAAGGCTCCCCCAAGGATAAATCAACTCATCCGTCCGTCATTCCTCATATCCACAACAAGCAATGCATCACTCTCACATACACACGTACACATACACAAATACACACACACACACACACACACACACAAAACACCATCATCACGCAACAACTCAGCCCCCATAGACTTTTGCCTATTTTGTTGCGTATGAACATTTGATACAAATTGATTTAATCAGGCTTTTTTGGTAATCAACATAAAAAAACTCTACAATGTCAATATGAAATTTACAATTTGTTCCAAATGATTTAGAAATATGAAACAGAAAATAATCAATTCCTTAAGCATTCAGCCCCCTTGTTTCATTGTTCCCTTTTTCCTGTCTGGGTTCACTATGGAAGTCAATGGAGAATGGATCTGACGGAAACTTGACCCGCCTATAGTTTCACATATAGTGACGGAGAGCTGATGATTTATATTTTCTTTGAACCCCCAGGGACTGGTCTCAAATGACATCCATGAGTGAACAATATCACATATACTGTGTTTTGAGTATTGTGATGTAACTTCCTAAAATCCCATTAAGAGCCTTACAAATGCATTGGGGACCTGGTCTTGGGTTTGTTCCCAAGAACGACGGTATTAACACACAACTTATGATGTGCAATTTTGAACAAAGTTAAAGTATAAATCAAGGGGGCTGAATACTTAAGGAATTGATTGTTTACGGTTTTACATTTGTAAAAAATTTGGAACAAATTCTAGATTTACTTTTCTTTACTTCTCACATTTCTTTACTTCTCACATTGTGTTGCCAGCAAAAAGCCTGATTAAATAATTTTTTATGTCTGTACACAAAAAATTTGAAAGTCTAAGGGGGCTAAATACTTTTTCAACCCACTGTATACTCACACCAAACACTCTTAAGAGATCCAAAAGTAGAAGTACAGCACAGACACAAAAAACAGATGGACCAGGACACTTCCCAGCTGCGCAAGCCACTCTTTGCCAGACTGAGAAATAGAGAAATATACAAATTACTTCAGGCTGTTATTTCATTCCTCCTTATCTCAACACAACAAACTGTTATTACAGTAGTAGACAGAAGTGTATTAAAACAGTTCCAGGCATGTAATATTTCTCTAATGTGTTCTACTCAGTCACACACTACATTATTAATGTAAACACCCACAGAATCTTGGGAAATATTTCACCGTACCAAACACAAAGTGCTGTCAGTGTCATTATTCAAGGGTCCTGCACTGAGTTCATACTTTTTACACATCCTCAGAAGCTGTACTATTCCTTCCCTGCGGCACATGAACCTAGACCTACTGGAGCAGCACCATCCTGCTTGAAGTTTGCAACCTGGCAACCCCAGGAGTCGTACGTAAGCAGATCCCCAGATATAATCCTCTCTCAACAAACCCACTCCCCCGCCCCCCGCCCCAGCCCTCTGGTCATAAATAGAATGAATACAGAATGAGAGGCCATCGATCAGAGACAACAGAGCCAAGGCCGAGCCCTCCAGCACTCAGGAGGACAAGCCGCAGTCCCGCCGCACCTGGGGAGAGGGAACGCAAGCCGTAGGCGGCGGCATGCTGGCGGTCGGCCGCCTTTCAACCGCCAGACTGAAGCTACGCAAATTAGCTACTCAAAACCTGCCCTTCCGGACCCCTCAGCGCTACCACCACAGAAACATCTGAGCGCAAAGATTACATTTAAGACTGCATGACACTCGTTCAAATATCACACCAGTTTCGTATTTTTCTTGGTTGGACATGCCACTTTCGTAGGTCAGGTATTTCCAAGGCGATGGTCCAGGATGTGACCCTGTGGTCACTATTTAAATGTTCTGGAATATTCTGCTGCTGACCTTCTCTCTCTCAATATTGCAAAGTCTCCCACTGAGAATAAAACTCATAAATTTCTCCATCCCTGGCATGAGGCTCAGAGGGAACAAACACAAGTTGTTATCAAGGGAGACAGATGCCAAATACAAAAAAACGTTACTTAATGCAATCAACAAAAAAGGTAGAGCAAATATTTCCCCACATATCTCCATCACAGGAGCAATTACACGCTGGACTTCAAAGACCTTTTCATCTCTATGGCAGCCTTACGAAGGCTCCGGACACAAACCTGCCACAAGAAAATTGCATGACCTTCATTTTTTCCTGTTAAAAAAGCCGCACACTCTGTACCAGCCAGGCAAAGATGCAAGGCTCGCAGACACTAAATGACTAAACTTCACAAGGTGGCACAGCGGGAATCAGCAAAAATCCCCCTTTGCATCACACAGACCACAAAAGAGTAATGAAGCGGCCGGCAGCAATTCTGTTATCAAAGACAGAGCCAATGCGGGCGGGTCCTGGACTCCACCCCTGGGTGTGCAGTTTACACGGACACGCCCAAGGGTCATGTGATGTCCTATACAGAAATCTGCCCAATGGGGAAAAGCCTCTGGAGCACTATCGATGGCTGGCCTCGACTGGGGTCAAATTACACACGTTCTTTTTGACCGAATCTTGTACCTCGGTGGCTTCTGGCACTTTCCTGCATGACAGTCACATGACATCTAACCCATCTCCTTCCCCCGCGCCTTTTCCTGAAAGCTTAATTACTGCACAGTGAATCCCATTAGCCGGTCAAATCACATCAAACGTGACATTTTTCAGTGCAGAAATGAAGGGATCAATACTGCACAGTGGTTCGCTTCTTCAAACGGGGTGGCGCAGTTAACTTGGTTCAAATGGCACGAGGTAATGGGGATGTGGTCTTTGAAAGTGAAAGAGTTTTGCGTGTGTTTGTGCACATCTACGTGTATGGGTAACGGGCGAGATCCGGCAATGGGGACCGAACTGCGGTCTTCCTGCACACTGAACTGCGGTCTTCCTGCACACACCGAACTGCGGTCTTCCTGCACACACTGAACTGCGGTCTTCCTGCACACACCGAACTGCGGTCTTCCCGCGCACACCGAACTGCACTCCTGAAGAGCATGTTAGCACATTTAATTAAAGGCACATGCCCCCCGCTAAGGTGCTAACGGCCTCTTTTCAAGTCTCAGGGAGTGCCGTCACTTGCGACGGCACAGGCGAACTAACGGCCCTCTATTAGATATGCGCAGTGGACGGCAAGTAAAGGGACAGGTGTGACAGGTGTGACAGCCACGGAGGCCACCAGGGATGTGAATAGCACTCACAATGCAAAACAGCGTCAGCCTTAACAGTTATTACCATAAGCCCTCAGCGCACTGAGACAAATCTACCAGCAGGGGGCTTCCACCCTGGATGCTCTGTCGAATCCAGGGTTATGAGAGCACTATGAATCGGGGGGGGGGGGGGGGGGGTGAGTGCTATGAAGGGGGGGTGAGAGCGCTATGAAGGGGGGGTGAGAGCGCTATGAAGGGGGGGTGAGAGCGCTATGAAGTGTTGCCCTGCTGTGGCGTTTGCCGACAGGTCCACGAGGAGCCGAATGGAGGTTGGGCGCCGGTCGCCCTGCGCTCAAACCTCCACCCAGAAGTGCTTATTGAAGGAGCTCCCCTCTCTGCCCCGATTCACTGGGGCAGTGGAACTATCCAGAACAAAGCTGCTAGAGCACGGGGAGCTTGGAGAGCAGGGAAAGAACATGCCGCTGAACTCTTTGCCATAGATGGCTGTCTATGTCTATCAAGAACACGCCCAAGTGTTGCAATCAAAACAGGAATGTTTAATATGAGGCTGCTCATGTTTCTGCTTAATGTTAAAGCACAATTTGCTTGTAAAGACCAAAAAAGTCAAATAAATAAGTACATGGGTAGAAAAAGACTTGAACAAAAGAAATACTAAGAAGCCTACTTTGGTGGTAGATTCTAAAAATATGTTCTCCCAACAGTTTCCTTTTCATTAAACCACAAAACCCATAAAGACTGAGCTGACAAAAATAGAGATTACAGCTATATTGCTAATCATTTGGGCATTGTTGCGTACAGACATTTTCGTTCAGGAATTTTAACGTTAAGACAAATTTGTGGTATTTAACATGTCGGTTTTTATTAAAGACAATAGGCTAATACGCTCAGCAGGGTTTTGCGTAAGACCCACCCTGAAGACTTTCATGTTCAGAAGCTTTATTTCAACAGCCAGCAGCTGCCTTTCCTTACATTAGTGCACACAATCCGCGTCTATGACGCCCTGGGAATCGGTTCGCCCTCCGACAGGGTCGCTCCACTCACACCAGATTACAGGTTAAACCCATAAAGAATCATCGCACTTTGTTTCTTGTGATTATGGCAACAATTATGATTATGACTGTTATTATTACTATAATACTCCAGCCCTGTGAGTCCCAACGCTGCCTGCAAATGAGCACTTAAAGGGCAGCAAAGGCAAACGTGAAGAGAATGGGCTCCGTAAAAGGAAAGAAGCCAAGGATATTGAATTTTAGACTCCTAGGTGACAACTTCATTTGTGGAACATCAGACAGGTAACATTTACCGTCACTAAAATGTACTTTTCAGCCTGCAGTCGTGTCAACTGGCCTATTTGCATTTAGTCAATTTGCATTTTAATAAATGTGTTTTCGTCAGACTGGAAGATATGAATTAATCTATTAATAGCTGAGAACTACAAAATAGAAGATGTTAAGTACATTCTGTAATAACGCTTCTCCGTACAGACTGAATTAATTGGATTAAGCATCATAATCTTACACTCTTTCATTTTTGCAGTATAGCTGGCATAAAGTTGGGGTGTGGAAAAAGGCAGCTGGACAGTGCTACATGCCCTGTCAGTAGCCAATATTACCAGCTGTGTGCAGGTTTACCTGACAGCTGGAAGCAGCTGCTGCCAAAACTGTCACCGTAATCAAGGTGAGGACAGCACAGTGGACAGAAGAGACCAAGGATGGTGAAATGTGTTTGTGCAAATGAGTAGTTTGTCTTCTAGGAGGTTGTGGAAATCAGAGAAAAATCAGTCTGGCAGGTGTATGACAGAGCAGGCAGGTAATGCTTTTACCTCAGAGCTCGTCCCAGTCTTGGATTTAGAGGTTCTGGGTGAGGTAGGCCACCCCAACATGAAATGACCAGTGAAAATGCAAATTTTCCAATTCCTCTGGGACTTCTCTGGTACATACACAGCCAGGGAGGAGAGCAGTTACGAGACAAGGGAAATGAAACTACACCATTGACTAAAAGCGAAGGGTTCAAACTAACAGGAAGTGCTGTCGTTTTAAGACTCAAGCTTCAATGGCTGTCGAGAGTACCAGAAATCATCGTCAATGTGTTTCACTGACTCATCTTCCAGTTAATAATCTGGCATAATGCATCCTCACATTGAATCAGCATGATTGCTGAAAAAAGTAATTTGATGAGAAATCAATAAATTTGACATGCATCTGGGAGAATAAATTTTCATAAAGTCCTGAGAGAGAGGCCTGAGCCTCGGAGAAACAGCAACCACAGGCCACTGACAGGAAGTGAATCCCTCGTCACATTGCTATGGCAACCTTTCAGTACGTCTGTTTAAAAAAAAAAAAAACACAGGAAATGAAGGGCTGTAGCGAAGCAGTGGATTTAACTACTTACACATTATTCACAGCGCATCACATAAAAACCAGATTAATAATGCTTACAATAAATTAGTCACGGTAACACTGACACTGAGAAAGCTGAGTGCTCAACTAATGAATGAATATATGACCGGTACAGTGGCACGGACAACAATGCCATCCATTTTTGCCATCTGTACAAGTTTCAAGTGCGCTGTGATGTCACTGCTGTGTGGGCACAGGTGTGGACAAGCAGAATCGGATGAAACTCCACTCAAATGCAATTGCAAGCAGAGATACTGGATAGTCTAGTTCTAGCACAGTATAACCTATGTGGCTCAAGTTTAAGATGTTCACGTATCATATAAACAGGAGTAATGAGGTGTTACTGCTACTACTTTAAAGTGCTTTAATTCCTCAACCTCAATGTTTGTGTGCAGTAAAAACATAAACATTCATACAAAGCATGGAAATCATGAAAATAATAAGTGCATACAAAGTACAAGGACAAGCCCAAACACAGCTATTGTGTGGGTACTGGCACAAGCAGTCTAATTGTGATGCTAAAAAGCTCCAGCATGCTAAAAAGCAACAAACAATCTGATGACATCATCACCTTAACTAGTTCTCAAACTGCATTTATTTCTCCATTCTAAGGGTTTTCCGGCAACAGCTCTACAAAACGCCCCAGTTTGCTGCTCTGCCACGGCTGCGGCCAAATTGAGCCCAGAAACATACTAAACTCCTTCCCTTGAGCTCAAAAATAGTCTGCCTTAAAAAAAAAGCACCATTTAGAAGAATTATGACAGTCTGCAGCTTTAAGCCAGAGTTTAGAACTAACAGACAATAAAAAATAGTTCAAAAACCACATATTTTTGGCAGGTATTTCACTGGTAAGTTTTCAGAGGAACAGTCCGTATCGTGACCATCTTCCAGTCTTTCATCTCCGCCTCTCTTCAGAGACAAATGATGTCTCACCTTGCCTATTTAATTACCTGCATGGACATGACGAGCCCATGCATTGATATGTTGGGCGACACCGGGTCCGCACTCAAAAGCAGCGATGATGGCTTGTTCAAATTGAAGTGGCAGAACATCTGATCTTGCTTCAAGTCAGGAGGACCTTGCAGACAAGCTGCCCTGTCACACCCCTGAACAAAAAAAGTCCAGTTGGGGGTCTGCTCTGTTCAGATCATCACCTGTTTCAAGCAAGGGCATACAATTAACTTTTTCACCCACAGGTCAGAGACTTGTGGATTCAAAAATCACCAGCCGTTTTCAACATTTTACCAGCCACAATCGCTTTCACAATATAACACAACGTGGTTGTTACTTGCCAAAGTGGCTGCTAGACTAGAAAATCTTACCAGCCTCAATGCAAATTTCACCAGCATTTGGCTGGTGGCGGGTGTTCATTTCACACCCTGGTTCCAGGCCCATGTGTCACCATGAACCACTACCACAGCACAAGCCAGCTGAGTCATCAGCACTACCAGTCCTCTGAGGACCTCTGGAACCACAATCTGGACTTTCATCTACAATGCAGCCTGTACAGCACTTACATTTACTGCACAACAATTTGTTAGTTAACAGAGTTGTTTGTAAAGTTGTAGTCATTGAGTTAAAGGAGTTGGTCATCGTCTAATGCCTGGTTCCCCCTGCCCCCCCCCCCCCCCGGCCCCTCCCACCTCTTGAGCCTGGGTGGGGGTCCTCGTTTTAAAAACAACCCTGCTCTAATGAGTTGTTCATAAATTTAAAGGAGTTGGTCACCCTGTAGCAAGTTTTTTCATAAAGTTAGTTCATGAGTTGGTCATCCAGTTTTACTGATTTGTCATCCACTTAAACCATCATCAAGGGATCAAGTAAAATTAGTTGGTCACTTATTAAAAGGAGCTGATCAACTGATATCAAGAAATTGGCACTGATTTACATCGAGGGCCAGCTGGAATTTCAGTTGAATTAAAGGAGCTGGTTGTCAGTTTCACAAAGGGTGCCATTCAAGTTAAAGAAGTTAGTCATTGAGTGAAACTAACAGTGCGCCACGGTTTCTATTAAGTTGTGAAATTGTGAATTCCATGGCCTTTCCTGGCTTCTTAAGGACATAAACGGTGCAGGTCCTTTAATAAGTAATTCACGGCGATGCTTCCGCAGGTCCAGGCCCAGCGCAGTTCCCTCCAGAGCAACTGTCATTCAGGACGCCACAGGAATATGTAAGAAGCAGTAACGGAGCTTAAACAGAGAGGCTTTTGTCCATGTGCACTGCCCCCTTCACACTCCACGTCCTCCAGTCCCTCTTTTCCTTTAGTTGAGCTCTTTTTTTCCTCCACTCTTTGAAGCTGACTGGCTGGCCAAACGGAGGGAGGGGGCCGCAGCTGTGCTGAGGTGCCCAGCCTGTATTCAGTGGGCCGGGGGAGAGAAGCCTGCACCAGGAGGGTGGCTTCTCCTAAATCACAACAACAGTGTCCATTACAAAGGACCAGACCAACCAGTCAGCACCTCTGTCGACGGAATGGAAAAAAGGCTTCAAAAAATAAATAAATAAATCTCCAAAACATGATATTTTATTCTGTTTGTGTTTTCTGGGAGATGGTAGGTACGGTAGCAATGAGCTTTCAAGCGTTCCTGTGGTCTCTGAAAAGCAACAAGGCTGAGAGGAGGCAAGAAGAAGTGAGTCATGGACAGGGAAAAAAGACTTTGAGTTCCCTCCAAGCGCGTCGGAAATCGCACTGACATTGGCAGGCAGCTCAGAGGGGTTTCGACGTTAACTCTCTGTTCCCTCCACTGTAGAGACTGGCCTTGTAAGAGGCACGTGAGAGGACCGGAACTGCAGCTCTATACAAGGGCTTCAGAGTAGGTTAAACAGGACGAGACTGCACAGGGGACCATACAGCTCAGGTATGACCCCACCTGCAGCTGGTACTCAGACCCACAGCACGTTTGTGTGGCAAGGAAAATGTACCATTGTGATTAATGTTTGCTATTGCTCTGTAAGTATCCCTGGAAGTTCAGAAGGACAGATTGATGAAGGTGGAAAATAAAGATTGACAGCGGGACTGAAGGTGCTATAGCGCCATAACAGTGATCACTGTAGTGAGTTGGACAGAGGTAGATTAGGCTAAATATTGATAAAAATGTGAAAGTAGGCGGTCAGATGTGAGTGACATGCCGTGGGCATGGGAATCAAGTGACCTGATCAAGTGAAGAATGCAGATGTTCAATGACCTTGAATGAAATTTTACCCCTTCGCACAGATGCCAAATTTGGTCAATTCGGGGGATGTTCTATTTAAGGCTTTATAACTCCAGGTATGAGCATAACAAAGACTTGGAAAATTAAATGGCTTAAATGGAACAAGACAGTTGTACCGTTTACAATACTGAAGTTAAAGTTAAACTAATAAAGCTAAAACATGGAGTTTGTTCTTTCCACTTATAGTTTGGTTGCAGGAGAAATGAATATCTGAGTTGAGCAAAATCTTGGCACCGGCGCCATGGACACTAGTGGATCTGCACAAAGGGCTTAATGTCCTACATGGCTCTAAACCAAAGTTTGAATCAGCATTCAGTTTATGATGGCAGCAATTGGCATTGTGAATCTCCATCAGAATCAAGCGGAAAGCAAGCGATTTTGGGGCATATCGGTTGGATAGGTGACGCTACGACAGTCGATTCTACTGGAGTCCATCAAAGTTGACCCATAAAATCCATTCAAACTTTGTGTGATGTGCGTGCGGTGTGGTGAGGTGTGGTTTGCGTGTGTATGTGTGCGTGCGTGTGTATGTGAGTGTGTGTGTGTGTGTATATATGTGCGGGGGATGGTGTTAGGGACAGAGGAATAATCTTACCCAGCTGGGTCATTGCTGCAGCAAATGACAGGAAGTCAGGAAGACAGATCGCACTGATGTGCCAACAGCTGCCTACCATCAAACACACACACACACACCCCCACACACCCCCACACACCCCCACACACCCCCACACACCCCCACACACCCCCACACACCCCCCATCCTTACCTCTCCGCCCAACACACACACCTCATCTCACACAAACAATGATTTCTAATGCCACAACAGTCCTGTTCGCTTTCAAAACATGGGCCAGCAAGAGAGGAGCTGATAAACCCTGAGGGGGGAAAAAAAAACACGCCCACCTAAGCCCATTGCGCACAAACACAGGCCCAGAACCCCCCAAGCAACCACGGTGACCAAACGTGTAACTGGAGCGGTGACACAGCCAGTTAGCGCTTATGTAAACCGCCATGGCAACGATCGCGGATGACGGTAACAATATTCACTGTGCCGAGGGTCAAACCAAAGGAAATCCTGCTCAAGAGGCCCATTGTTCGGAACGGGCCGTGTGTGGAATCGTTTTTCAAATCAAATCTAATGGGATTACCGCCCTCATTTGTACCTCATTCATATTTTATCTCCGGGGGCATGAGGGGACATAAGGGCGCACTGCTGATTCCGACAGGTTAGACGGGATTATAGATAGCCATTGTGTTCAGCGCGGCGCCAAGACAGACGAGCCGTACGGCTCCGTGCTTCTCGCTGAACCTTAACCAGGTGCCGCGTTGCAGGAGCACAAGCCCATCCGCGCAGGGATGTCCCTCAACCGAGGGCTTTCTCTCATCCCGAAAGTACATGCCCGGACACGCAAAATACCACCAATGGAAATGCCGCCATGTTTGTTTTATTAGAAAGAGACTGTTCAAGTAGAATATCACTTGTTTTTTGGTCATTAATGCGATTAGCAAGTGCCTGAATGGCGACCGGAGTAATCAATCGAAGCCGTCATGTTTGTACATGTGCCCAGTAGGCAGGGTCATGTCTCCGGGAGAGGGGGGGCGGGCTCTAATAAGCCGTATTACAGGGTTAAGCTGTTTGAGGGGGAAGTTGTATTGGTCAGCAGAAAGAACACAGAAGTACAACCAGAAAGGAGGAACATGAACGCTGTGCCACCACAGAGCACGTCACGATGGCGGCGCACGATAGACGTTACACCACCGCACCGCTTATTTCACTTCAGTTCGCAGCAGGCTTGCAGTCCCTGCTTCCAAACGCATCTACATTCTCCGTTTGAAGGGACCCCCTTAACACGTGCAGGGAGAGCATCATAGCATCTGTGCATTTAAAATGACTAAAAAAAGGTTTTTAAAATTCTCTTTATTACCAGTTTAATGAAAACAGGGAAACACCAAAAGGCACTAATGTAAGTGGTAACAAAAAAATGTGAATCAAGTGAACCACATAAGCTCGCTCTAGGTGCAGATAAGTATGTCGCCTACAAGAAACTACTTGGTCACACCTTGCGTAGGTCATGCCTAAGCAACACATCAGGGGACTAGCTAGTGAGGAAAGGGCCACTGTGAAAGGACAGGCTGCCACTCAGACCTCTGCATATGTATAAGCACAAACAGGCCTGCTGTACAGGTCTCAGCGATAAGCCAACGGCCACGGATACCAGCAGCTGTCAAACACGCCGATACCAGGTAGCAACAACAACCCAGGTCTATTTCAGCAGCAGAGAATGCGATAAGCTGCTTTAACAGCGCGGTTTGTCACCAAATATCGCAGAGCGGTTCTGTATTTTCAGTAGCTAGTGCGTAGGGCAAGAATAGCTTCTCTTCCTGCTTTGTAAACAGGAAACTGCTGCAAACTGCAAGAGAATGTTCTCTGATCATCACGCAGTATGGAGCAGATTGGCCAAGATAACACAATTAGCACTGCGTGCAGGAGCCGTATGCTGCAACCATGGCAACTATATCTATACGTTTAGATAATGCCTTGGCACGGGCTACATCACAAAGTCACTCCACCCATCGCGGATACAAATACTCTACTTTATCCTGGATTCAAACCTGCACTTCTGGTTACAAGGACACTTTTCTGAACACTGTAAATCAATGCAAAACAGGACTTAGAGAATACATAATGTCATCTGTAACATTTGACCTTGCTTAAATATACACTGTTATGTTTAAAATCAGACTAGGATTGATTTTTATGTTTCCTGGAGCGATTGAACAAGCATAAGAATGGTAAAGTTTTGGACATAGCGAATCCCACATTGCAGACGGGGCTGTGTGATACAGGGTTGGGTGCAGTCAGTGCACCCAGAATTCCTGGCGTCCTTCACAGTTGCCTTTGCAGCTCCTTCAAAGAGCAATTCCAGAAGGTTTTGTCAAAATGGTTTCAAAGAAATTATTATTAAAGAACAGAGGAGTTCATTATCTGCCTGTGCCCATTAAAATACTTTAGCCTAAATGGCACACAAATATAAACACATACCATTTATTTTAATAGAAAAGGCTCAGAAATAAAAACAGAATACAACCAGGAAAATATAAATGCCGTGGTTTCATGCTTGTCGATTGTAAACACAAACAGACCGCAAATATCAAAGTGTTAAGAATAGCCTTTCGCCATCCTCCCACACGGAGCCGTTTCCCATGCACCAGTGAAGAGTCACTTCCATCATTGTCCTTCAGACTGAAGCCTTCACTTCAATCCGGATCAGTGTTTTAATTGCACAGCAAATATAGAAGTGTTAAAAATAGCCTTTCGCCATCCTCCCACATGGCGCTATTTCCACTGTAGATGTGCGGAGTCACGTCCATCTTTGTCCTTCAGACCGAATCCTTCACGTCAGTGCAGATCAACGATTGCACGGCAAACAAAATTCAGATGGCAAACAAATGTGTGTACATGTAAACCCGCGTAAAATCCCACGTTATCCGACAGCAGATACGGTGGCATATTTTATAGGATTAACCTCAGATTGCCGTGACAACTGAATCACATAAAAAACAGCTCAAGATTGTGTACATAGTCCCCATACGAGTATCTTGAGCGGTGCTTCACCTCTCGTACACCTTCATCATTTCCAGTAAGACGCCACAGAAATGGACAGGGCGGGGCCGCATTTCTCCCTCCGCCTCAGTCGGGCGTCAGTTTGTTTTGGGCTGATCTGGAGCCGTAACTGCCAGTGCGGGTCAAACCCAGCTCACTTCCTGGCTGACAGGAAATAACTTTGGGGGGCCGGGCTTGGCTGGGACCCGCCCTTTCCTGCTCCCCTGTGCCAGCTCTTAACCGCTGCCGTGACGCCGTCGCGCCAGAGGCTAGGGCCCAGTGCTGCTGACGCTGCTGCCGCTACGGAGTGTGCAGACGTTACTTATGCCACAGCGCTTCGCTTCTACTCATGATAGCACCGATAATGGTGACAACGATCCCCGCAAATCCTGTAAAAACAGGAGAGCTGACTGGTGCTTGGAGAAACAAAACTCACTCACTGTTGGGCAGGCTTAGCACCTGCCCCTCTACCTCTCCCTGTCTGAGAGCGAGGGAGAGAGACAGAGAGAGAGAGAGAGAGAGAGAGAGAGAGATGGCGAGAAAGAGAGAGAGACGGCGAGAAAGAGAGAGGGAATCCAGTAAACTTTGCTCCCCTTTCTTAGCAAGCAGCTCTCTGGCGAGAAGAAACTATCAATTAGGGAACAAAGAACTACATTGGTGCTTTACTGCATTTACAAATGGAAAGTCGGTATGGTCCCCACACAGGATCAAAAATGGGGAGCGGGGGCTGCGGTGTAATTACACAGTGACACTGTTAACAAAATACCTCCTCCAGAGAAGCAGCCTGCAATTGCAGGTCACTCACGCAACCCAGAGGCCACACAAATTGAAGACTGGACTGGACTCCCGCGTCACGTCCATAAATAAACACAAGCGAGCGAACGAGCCCCTTCTTTCATTATCACTGCACTTTGGGGAAAGAGACGGGCCCAGATGTGCGCTTCAACTGAGTTTCACACACAGGGCACGGGAACGGCAGTCCGACTGTACGGCCGTCCGGAAGCGGGTAGGGTTCCACTCGGTGCGCCCGCCTGCATCAAGTAAGACCCAAACACCTCACATGATACGTTGAGAGCCGTTTACATGCCTGAGCACAGGTGTGTGGTGTTCAGAGGGATTAGCACACTGCTGATGTTCAGCCGCTCCCCAGGAACGATAAAGATGTGTATGTGTGTGTGTGTGAGCGCAGACATAGTGAGCCGTGTTTCACTCTTTGGTTCATGTGCTTTTTGACGCTGCACCTAGCGCGTGTCTGGTATTTGCCGAGAGCCCTTTCTCCTGGCGCCCAGGGCCCGGAGGTGATGCCAATGTCACGACGTCTCGGTTCCGACCACAGGGGAGACGAGCGGAAGGCAGACCTCCTCTCTCCGCAGGAAAAGTCCTTGAGAAAGGAATATTCCAGGGAAGCAGCTGCCTCACACAGTAAATTAAACATCCAGTCAGTACACGATACACCCCCGTTGAAACTAGAAGACTGGAGTCCGTATGTGGGCTTCAGGAGTGACAGTGCTAAGTCACTGAACTGTGCGCATCACGCATCACACACACACACACACACACACACACACACACACACACACACACACACACACACACACGTTCATAAATGCAACTGAATTCCAAATGGAACAGCAGGAGGTCTGTATCGACCCACACAATCAGACTGCTGAACTGTGACATAAAAGCAACGGACAATAAGCTTTATACGCTAACGCTGTGTGATAAAAATCCTCCCATGTTCCCTATGGCGGAGAAGGTAACTGATTTTGCCCATTCTCTCATGTGAGAGACAGGTGAGCCTCTCTGGCTCACTGTAGCTGAACCAAGCTGAAGAAACAGAACAGCATGCTCATGATGGTATCCATGGTTACCAGCCTCTGCTTCGCCAGCAGAACCCAAAGGCCAAAGCATTTAAAACTTAGTGCCTGGTACTATGTTAAAGAGGAGAGAGAATAAAAGCCTCAATATAAATGACTTCACGGCTCAAAATCGTCAAAGAGCTACAACCAGGGCGTGAAATTAATTTTTTCACCCACTGAGTGCGTTGTGGATTCTAAAAATCACCAGTAATTTTCAACATTTTACCATCCATATTACCTTTTACAATATAACACAACATGGTTGGTTACCTGCCAAAGTGACTGCTAGAGTAGAAAATCATAATAGCCACAATCAAAGATTTACCAGCATTTGGCTGGTGGCGGGTGTTAATTTCACACCCAGGGCCTACAGCACTGACATGGAGGAGGGACCCAGAAGATTAAAAGTGACACCCAAGAAGCCAAATATGAAAAGGCGAGTGGGTTAGACCTCGATGTTTACAGCTCGCCCAAATCTCAGACCCCAGGTCACTGTGTCTTCCAGTAGCAATAACACTTTTATTAACACTTTCTCTCTCCCAACCTTGCACGCACGCACAAACATGCACACGCACGCATGCACCGGACTAATGAAATGAAGGCACAGAGCACAGGAGCGCAGGCAGTGCACAGCACTCACAACGAGGCCTGTTAGAGGCCCCGTTATCAGAGCACACAACTTTCACAACCCGTTCGCCCGCTCTCTCCGCCCGTCTTATTGATTTTTCCCCTTTTACATTCAAACATGTTCGACACGCTTGGGTACACACTGCCTGTTTGCCTGCCAGCTACATTTAAACAGTTTTTCTTTCGCGTACGAGCGGCAAAATGGTCAAGGCAACGGCAGGGGGGCGGGTACAGAGGGCGGCCGACGATAACCGCCCGAGAGGGCGATTACTCCGGTCCGAGCGCGGCCCCGACGTCGGAAGGGCGACGCGGGACGGGACCCACCTGCCGCCGTGAGTTAAAAGGCGAATGAGCGAGAGGACACGGCTTCCGCGTTCCGCAAACACGCAACACGCGGTCCGCACTCCCACCCGAACACCCCGCAGCACGCAGACAAGCTTAAAAAAACAAAAAACAAGCGCTGTATCCACATGTACGGGTAAGTAATGACCTCATCCATCATCTCCGAGCGACGGCAATAAATAAATTCCCGCTGGCGCTCTCCATCGCGCGCCCCCCGGCACTGCGGAGGTTAAAGCTCTCGCTCTCAGGGGCCGTGCACCGTCAGCCCTCTTACATTATCGCTCGCTGTTAAATGGAGCCATTCTGCAGGGGGCCATAATTATGATTCATGATGACTGAAGACTTCGGGCCATTCAGTCTAATAAAGAACGCTGGTTAATACATTCTTATTCATAAATGAACACACGGTCATAAATGCATATTTATTTTGATCATTTTTAAAGGGCCTATTCATTTCCTGCATAAATACCGGGGAGTTTAACTGTCACAACACGGTCCAATGCAGTGCATGTCCTTGCAAATTAGTTATCCGAAAAATTCTTCAGCTGGATGGGAGCTGGCAAACTGCACTCTATATACACAGACACGCAGTATATATAGGCAATTAAAAAGATTGCCAACACGATGATTCAGCTTTTCAATGGTTAATTCGTGTCATTCTGGGGTGAAATAAACATTACCCAAATGTCAGTACTAAGTGATATGCCTAAAATTGAGATATGCTTTCCTTCTTTTCACCATAGCCTGTAATTGATCAGGCGAGGTTATGAGCCGGTGGGATTACGACCGGTACACGTCAGTACATCTGGGCCTCTCTGCCAATAGAGAACTGTAGACGTTTTTAAAGGCTGAAATCTTGGTGGATGATTATTTTAATAACGAGGAGTAATGTCAAATAAAGAAAACCACATTGTAAGCACAGTTGGCAATCCCTTTAAGATAAGTCAAGCTCTCTCTCTCCCTCACCATCTTCCTGTGTTTCCTCTCTCTGACTTTCGTAAGAGTTAAAATAAAAGGATATTTTTTCAGTGGCAGCGTGGAAGACAGCCCCATTCTCCTCAGTTCAGTGCGCCCGCGGTCATAATAAGCCCACGATTTATGGAGGGGTCACTGTCCTTGATCTCAAATGAAACGGTGTTTAATCAAAGGCTGAGACCCACAATAATCTGCCCACAGTCACCTCCTCACTAACTGCCTAATAAGGGTGACCGATCCACCACACATGCCGATTGCTCACCTAATGAATACGCAATTACAGAGTGCGCGCACACACACACACACACACACACACACACACACAGTTAAAGTGCTCCACGAATGTAATATGAGGAGACCCATAGTAACAGTAAATCTATAGAGTAATGAAACTCATGAGGCGACACCAGAAACACACAAGTCATAAATCCGCCTGGAAGCAAGATGGGCTTATCGGGAATCAGTGGCCTGGAACTGCATTCCCCCAGCAGGGTGAGCGAGAGAAACACACTGACCCAGAGAGACATCGCTGTCGCTATCAAACGCACATGCCTTTGTGTGTAATTCACGCGTGAGCGCTACATTAGCTCCACCCTTCTCATTTCTCCAAGTTTTCACTGTGATCCTAGAGCAGGGCATCGCCTCACAATGACAGCCAGGTGAGCCCAGCAGCCTAAAGGCCAGGGCGACATGCCCAAACTAACAGGCCACAGACTCTAAAAGGGATCACTCAACTGTAGTGAGAGCAGAAAAAAAATCACATATTCCTTATTGACAGGGTGAATTCTGTGGCAACGGGATGGAACAAACGGTTCTGTTCCAAGGAAAACCGACCCAACGGTTCCGCGCCAGGAAACGGAGCTAAAGGTTTTGTTCTGGGGTACAGAGAAACCGGTCCTGTTCCAGGTTCTGTGCTACTGCAAAGCACCGTTCTGTTCTGTGCATCTGGAACAGCAGTGTAAACTCCACAGGGTCTGAACATCTCCGCGTTTGTAACCCTGTGATTACGCTCCCAACACGGAGACAAAAACTGAAATGCAGTGAAGCAGTGGATAAGAGGCTACACAGAGAGGCATTTACACTGCAGCTGCAGCAGGTTAGCGGTCCCAGGGTATAATCACAGCAACGACCCGCACTCACATCAACACACATCCAGTCAGCTTTCCCAGCAGAGCCCTGGCCTTGAATGAACCTGCACTCACACTCAAACCACTGCAGCACCACAGAATACCAGGCCTATGTGCAATGTGTGTGCGCGCGCATGTGTACGTGCGTCTGTGTGTCTGTGTGTGTGTGCATGCGCGCGCATGTGTATGTGCGTCTGTGTGTGTGTATGCGTGTATATCTGCATTCGCAGTTCAGATTAGGGCTGCGGTGTAAAATCTGGCAGCTGTGTTATCCCCCCTCAGAGATATGTTACAATAAAGGCATTGGAACCTGTAGAGCCACTAAGACTTATTTATTTATTTTTATTATAAATAACTATTATTATTATACTGTCGTTGTTGTTTGTACTACTATACGCTTTGGCAATATTTACTATATTAAGTATTTCCTGCCAATAAAGCATTTTTGGAGAGAGAGCGAGAGAGCGAGAGAGAGAGAGAGAGCAAGAGAGAGCAAGAGAGAGCTGTTTTCAGAGAGAGAAATGACGTGGCCTTGTGTAACAGCTAAGTTTGGACTGACATAAGACAGGTGGAGGGCAGGCTGTGTGTGGGCGTCATATCCACAGGGGGGGCCGCTTCACAAAGATCAGCCCACTCAGCTCCCGTGTAGGAGACCACACGGCGCACAGTGACCAGGCCGCGGCCGAGCCAGGCCCCCCACACCCCCCCCCCCCCCCCCCGAGGCCCCGGGACGACAGCCGCTTCCACACGTTTCATCGCCCCAGCCAGCGGCCCGGGGAGCAGAGAGGGGGGAGGAGGGGTGTCTGGCTGGAGTTCAGAAGAGCTCAGCGGATTTCAGAAGCCCGGTCACAACGCCTCTCCGTTCCCTCTTGCCCTGGCGAGCGGGCTAATTGCACTGGGGAGAAATCTCCATGTCTGGGCCACTTGAAAGGCCCCAGGGCTCAGAGCCTGAGTGTACCCCGGGTAGAGTGGCCTTTACACCACAGGAGCCAGGAGGAGATGCCGTACCGAGGTGGGAGGGGCAGAGAGGAGGAGGAAGGGAGTGGCCCTAGAATGTTAGTATGCTAAGCCTCTCCCAAGGGGGGGGCGGAGTATGATCATCAGGGCTAGCAGTGGCAGAAGTGCAGAATTAAAGTGGTGATAATACACTCGTCACATCCTTTCACTTCTACGGTTTTACATATTAGGACATAGCAAACCCTCATTTAGTCCTCACCAAGTCGGTAGATAAGCCTAACCACGTGTGTGAAATAACACAGAACAGATGTTACTGTCATTAGTTATGTCCAATATGTAAAAACATCAAGACTATTTTGATCAAACTTTGATTAAGCCTGTATAAGCCTCTTGCCTCTGCTGCTGTTCATGCTAGTCTGTGTTTGTCATGCTTACAGCCCACTGCTCATCTGCTTAAACAGACCCAGAGCACCGCAACCTGCTGTTTTCAGAGCTTTTCATAGGGCGGAAAATAAACACATTCAAATTTGTTTCCAAAACACCCCCAGCTAGAACTAAGATTTTTATCTCAACTGCAAAGAATGTCCCTCTCTTTCTGTTCCCTCTCTTTCTCTTTCTGTTCCATTCATTCTCTCTCTCTCCACCCTTCTGGCCTTTCTCTTTCACTCCCCTTCTTTTTTTCTCTCCCCCTCTCTTTATTTTCACATTTTTGAAAGTTAAGCAATCCCACAAGGTCAAGGTCTCATTCGTCAAATAGTTTGATATGTGCGTGGTGATATGAGAAATCACTTCATATATCACCGTATTCCGGGGACTATGGGAACTGAGAAAAAGGTTATTTATTATATTTAGGGTATTTTCCTGAAGTAGCAACTGTGAGTAATTCTGAAGAAAGGCTAAGGTTGAGCGAGGGAAAACCCATGCAGATGTGGGTAATGTGGCTGCTTGTGTGCACAGGGTCCAGATTGGCCAGCCTGATACCAGGGCTCGGCAGGAGAGTGAAAGTTCAGAGTAATCAGCCGTGACCGGGTGTGCGCGTCACGCCTCACGCTGTGGCCTGGCCACGCCCCGATGCACCACTGAAATCAATACACATCAGCATGGCGGATGAAAGTCCATACCATCCAGAGGTACAAAGGCTTTAAGCAGCCCTGCAGAGGAGTATCCACGTTAAAGAGCCCATTCTTCCTGGCCAAACCCACAAATCCAGGGTAAGTTTCTGGCTGGCCACCTGGGTTCATGCCTTGCAGTGCCATAGAGGATCATGGGACTATGATGGGTGCAGATGGAAACCCTAGCTGGGGAGGGAGTACAGCTTAGTCCACACAGCTCCGCCAAGCACCACAAAGCCATCTGCATTTCCCCTGAAGTATTAAAATGTCCCTGATGTCCTGCATAGTTGATATGGGGGGTGGGCAGTCTGCATGCAAAATGAGAACCGTCCCAAACTACATAATCTATATAGTATTTTCCACAATTTAATTCTTATTCATTTAACAAGTATCTATTGGTAAGTGGGAGATTATGTCTGTGTGTCATTACTGTGAGGAGAACAATGAACCAACAAGACTATCATTATCATAACGAGAAGAAAGCCATTATAACAGAGAGAATAAACCTCTTAGGCCATCCCTGGCTCATCATTCTGCATTTATCTACATTAATCATGAAACTTAATTTAGACGGTGCCAACAAGCACCGACCAGCGCAGAATATCTAAGCAGTGCGAGAAAGCAGAACCCTATACCATTAACAGGAGGGAGGGGGGGGGGGCCTTTATGCATGCTCAGCGCCCTGCTGATAAGAGACTGCATTTCAGCACAGCGCCCCCACCTTGTCTGAGAAATAATTACTTTAAAAGAAGCAGGAGCAACCAGGCTTGGGCTGACCTCTAGGTTATCACTTTATAAAAGTAAATGTCAGTGAGTTTACACGGCCATGACCGTGTCACTGCACTTAAGCTCTCTATGGGAACAATAAAGCAGGAGGCTAGAGTGCTGGAGTGCTTCCAGTGGGGTTTGATGGGAGTTGGAGTTATGCAAGTGGAGCAGTAGAATAAGTGCATGCCGAAGGTCTTTGAACAACTACAAGCAGGTCAGATAAAGCACAGCTCTATCATAAAGTAGCAGCTATCCATAGACATGAACATCAAGTCCGGTTCACACAGTAAACCACGGCTAAGTATTAAGGCAAGGTCAGTAAGACACGATAAACTATAACACCACAATCAAAGTGGATCCTGCGTCAAATGTAAGCTGGATAAGGACATTGGCAGATCCATGATATAATGCAGGAATACGAGTCCCGTCAAACGATGTGCTGGTCGGATCATCATGAGGGTGTGGTTTAAAGTCACGGGGGGGGAAGCGGAGGGAGAACAAGCAGAGGGGGGTTTCGACAGCGAGCCCTTCAGCGGTGGAACCTGCTTATGTGGTTACGAGTCTGAAAGAGTTCCCACGGTGGGAAATGTCACAAAGGCCCAGGAAATGTGCAGTTTATTGCCATCATACCAGCAGGGAGTACCAGCCAAGCCAAGCAAAGCAAAGCAAAGCAAAGCAAAGCGGCACAGGATGGGCGTGCTGGCTTCCTGATTCAGGCATCAGAGGGGTTAATCTGCACTTCTGCAGCGAGATAAAAGAGGAAGCAAGGACGGGGGGCGGGGGGGGGGTTGTTACAGGAAATTGCATCACTTCTTCATCCTGTTTCAAAGCCACGTTAATTAAAACAGAAACAGAGAGAGAGTGGCCCAGTGTGCCTATAGCAGAGGATGGAGAGCCATGGCAAGCTAGTAAAGCCAAAGCACAAAACAACAGGGCCCAGAAATAGGCACAGTGGTTCAGTCCGACCGCTGCGTTTTGGATCCATACATTTAGAATGAAAATGTGCTGCTTTGTGTGTTGTATTGTAAAAGACAATTTTGTTCACACAAACCCAAAAACAAACTTTCCACCAGACTCGGTTACACTCACAAGAGCTTCATCTATAGGGTTCTTGGTGTCCAAGTGATCAGACATCCACCCTTGGAAAAGGCAGCTTTTTCCCCCTGACACGGCTGTGTATTATTGTGCCGCTGGAATGAAAAGATTAGGCGGCTGACGTCATGCGCTGCAGGAGGAAAATCAGCTTCCTGCTGGCTTATAGGACGAGGTTCAGAATGCACAATCAACTGCATGATATACATATAGTTAAAAAAACATATCACTTTCAATTTAACAGTACAGCTGAATGGAATCGTGTAGCAGGAAGAAAATGCATGTCTACAAGCAAGCACAGCGTCTCAAAAGAATCCCATTCCAAGAATTAGCATTTTTTGATAAGAATTAATGTGCATGCTGAGGTAACTAAGGTTTCACATATATATGGGGGGCGCACACTCTCTCTCTCTCTCTCTGTCTCTCTCTTGCACACGCTCACGCTCACAGACACACACACACAACGCTTTCCTTTCACAACCCGGTATACCCATAGGTGATGCGCCCCACTGTTTGATTTATGCAAATCCGAGTGATGCTTCAGGCCTGATTCCCCCTCCCATACGCTACCATTTTTCTCTGAGGCAAGATGTTGCAAAGCACTCTGGGAAAACAGATCCAATTTCATGGTGTGAAGAACAGCATTAAATTAATTTTTTTCCCCTGTTGTTTTCTAAAAAAAATAGTCATTTTGACAACACTCAAAACTTCTCCCGTGTAGCAAAACATATTTATTTACTTTAAATATTCTGAGACACCACCTTAGTTAGTTGAAACACAGCGGTGAGATTACTTGTTCCCATTGAACCAGCATCATATTTTCACCTCTCCAGGCGCAATCATCCCTCATAAACAAACCGTGAGAAAGACTTCTGCCTGAAGGACTGCCACACCTGTAGGGTGCGGTCCTGGAGTCCATCTGACCTCTAGCGCTCACCTTCCTCTAAAAACACCACCGTCTCTCATGGCTCCTGAGACCGCGGGAAAACCAACTCAGCAACGAGGCTCAGCGGTCAGAGACGAGCAAGGCCCCCCCGGTGGAGCGGAGGTCCAGGTTCAGATGGCCCAGAAGGCCGGGACGGACTCTGCAGCCGTCGCCGTCAGTTATGAGCCAGGTGCTTTTAACGATCGCTTTCAAAATCCTCGAAGACTGGGTTAGAATGCGATGACAAACAACTCATTACCAGAGGCTTTGAAGAAGCACCAAGTACAGCTGCAAAACTGAAACAAAAATCTACAAGTGATATATAAACCTTATCCTGAAGGGACCACAGGAAAATCCTTCCCTGTAGTTGGATAAATTACCCAAACAAACGACTCTCCTCTCAGCTACACTCCCCCGACTACAGCATTCCAAGGATAATGGGAGAATTCCCTAAAAGCCACCTGGGGCCATCCCATGAGAAAATGAAAAAAAGAGAAAGTATGTGGCTGGACACAGCTAAATACAGCCGCCTGGAATATTCCACGTACATGTAGACTATGTGCAGGGTCTTTGCGCACATATGCTAAAGATAGCCGTGTAATTGAATGTGATGGCTGAATCCAGGCCCTCGTGCGCTCAGGGAGTGCTGTGATGTGTGGCAGGCTGGTAAAGAGAAGCCATGTGGGCTTTCTGGCACGGCCATCGTAGAGCTCAATGTCAGTCCACACCGTCCAGTCAGACCGCCTTCGCAAATACCGGCCTGAACCATCTAATCACACTACCTTCACAAATACTATCTGCACCGTGCATAACAGACAGCCTTCACAAAATGCATACAATCTAGTCCTCTTGGGGTGACTGTGCAGTTTACAGACATGTTCTTCAGACCTACCACCCTGCCCGCTGACCTGACTGCATACGCAGCCCAGAGAAAAAATTGGTTCCTTTCAAACCTGTGCACGGTGTAGGGGAATAGTCGATCAAGCGTGTGTAAGGCGCATGCAATCACTTCACAGCCCCGCCCCGTTTCTCCTGCACCAGTGCCGTTCCCCACCCCACGCTGGCTCCACTGTGTCACCCTCGCTGCTGGCCAGTGCCCCGGCCTGTCATGGACATGCCCCGGCCGCGCTGAAGTAATTGGGGGCATTATTAAAATCCAGACATTCCTGGGACCAGACATTACTGAGCTCAGAGACACAGAGGCACGCAAGCGAGCGATCTCTCGCCGCCACGTCGCCAGCCCCCCCCCCCCATCAATAATGTAAACACAGGGACCTCAGTCGAAGAGCAACACCAGGGGTTACCAGATGCCAATTAAAAGCTGTTGAGTGAGTGAGTGTTGGAAGCAGTAAGGAGAGAGAGAGAGAGAGAGAGATGTGCAGAATCTCTGACTGAGTGCCAAGAAGTAATTATCACCTGGCCCTCCATCTCTGTGAAACCACAACCCCCAATTTTCTACCAGTATTACGATTCCACGCACCGCCCAGCAGCTCCACCACACATACCGAACACAAGGTCCCTTCACATGATACAATCACCAGCAATGGAGGGCTTTTTAAAGAACACCAATTATAAAAAATAAATATATATATTGTGACAGTGACAAGTGCAGTCGAAGGAAGACAGTCTAGAATTATAAAATTAGCGACAGATAAAGTCCAGAATTATCAGCTTGAATGTGTACGTAAACCAAAATAATACATTTCAGACAGCGGGTTTTTTGACAACTGAGCCAAGCTCACCCCTCTGTTCATAATTTATATTTTTTATTCCTGGGGGAAGCCTTGCAGTCATATCATATTCATTTCTCTGTCAGGAGTGACAGCCTGACATTTTGTTGCATATAGTAAAGCCTGATTTAGACTCATTCACACCGCTGATGTATCCTCAAGTGTTTTTCTCCCCGGGGAACCGACCAACAGGACAACAGGAAAATTATGTTTCTCAGGAGAAAAAGAATGGCTGAAAAATGGATTTGATGGAGGGTAATTGAATGCATAGAAATGAAGTGAGGTGTACTCACTGGCCACAAAATAGGCTGGCAGGGGAGGTCCCATTATGTTCACAGGATGTATGAATTTTGATGAATGAATTAACAGTAAAGGGTAGCCATTCCCCAAGAGTCAATCCGAGAGCCGATAATAATCTGATGAGGTGAACCTTCACATTTGCAAAGGCTCCACTGTAGGCAGATACAGCAATAGAGTAAGTCGCAAACCAATTATTACCCTGACAATGTTATCAGATCAGTGATTAAAAGTAGACGGACAGGCAGAAAGTTGCCAGGAGGTGTGCGCCGAACGGGTGGAGACGTCCCCATACCAGGCCGTGCGGGGTCACGGGTTCGAGCAATCGCTCCCTTAGCACCTGCTCCCAGAACCCACCGCCCCCTCCCTCCCTCCCTCCCTGCGACTTCGAAGAGGATTACATGCGTTTTCCGTTCTCTTCATCAAAGCTCCTAGAACGTGCTCTTGGTGACATTGGCCAGCACGTTTGGTATTCATGAATTACTCAATGCAGGATTATGCTTTAATATTAATGGCCCAGAAACAATGAGAGGTTGGGACGGGTGGCTCACGTCACGTGGCAGAGAGGGATAGTGTTGGTACTACCGGCCTTGGTAGGCCTACAGTAGCCCTGGGAGCTTTGAGGATGTATGCATTAATATAAATAAAGTGAAGAAAAACAGCAGTGAAAGAATGGTTTACCAGAGGGAGCTAAAAGACCATCAGGTTTCAGGGGCCGTGAGTAAAAGTGACCCGTCAGCCGTGTGCATGCACAGTGCTGCTAGGTGAGGACCCTGTGAGGTGTGGGCAGTAGCACCTTCATGGGGTCAGACACTGTTCACCTGTGAGGTGCGGGCAGCAGCACCTTGATGGGACCAGACTCTCTGCTCCCATTACCACCGCAGTTCCCTGGCCTGCATTTCAGCAGCCTGACCACTTAAATGGACCGTTCACTTTGAGTTTTTTTTGATGTCATTTCATTTTTAGTGTATGTTTTTGATTTGCCCACACAGTTTTTGTGTTTGATGAAGGATAGTTTAGATAATTAGAGAAGTTTCTGATGCCAGGTTTACAATGGCGGGGCATATACGTATAGGGGCATTCGGGGGTTTGTGGGTTAAAAGAAGAAAATGCACGATGTTTTACAAAGTCCGTCTTAGACATTATGTTGTTTGACAGTGAAATAATGCGTAGTAAAGTAAACAATATTTTATTTTCACTGATGTAGTTTCTGCTCAGGCAGAGCCATGTGACTGATGTGCAGCAAGATAGACCCCGAAGGTGGTCTTCATCAAAATAAGGGTCACAAGGTCATCCCCACTGCTGTCTATTGGGGGGGGGGGGGGGGGAAGCGCGGTTGAGAATGAAGGCTCTATCAAAATGTGCAAAGCTCTGTGTGTGTGAACACACTGTCCTCTGTGAGAGGGACATATGTATAACACCTCCATTCATTCTGACAGCAGAGTGAGTAATAAGAGCTGTCGGTCTCTGAACCTCCTGGTGACGCTGAGCCTTGTGATACCAGATGCCAGTGATGAAAGTCGGGTAGTCGATACGCAGACAGACACTCCCCCCGAAAGCATGCGCACGCAGGCAGGCACACGCGTGATTTGACTGATGATATTTCTCAGTTTCCCTAATGATATGTTGTACTGGAGTCTGGACCATCTGCAGGCCTGAGCCACAGTCAGATATGAACTCTCAGGCTGGCTGCACGACTTCGGCCTCCTCCTGAACCCCCACCGCCTGCCCCCGCCCCACTGCCTGCCCCGCCCCCATTTCCTCCCCCGGACCCCACTGGACACCATTAACACCCTTCAAAGCTCAAATCGGCCGGCGGAAATAAGCAAAACGATCGTGTCAATCATTACCACGGTTCTGGGGAAACCGGAAGGAAAGAGAGGGAAGGGAGGGGTGGAAAAAAAGAGCGAGAGGAACAGAGAGAGTGATTTTTATATTTCATTTTTACCTTTTAGCATATTACAGGTATTTTATTGTCCTTTTTAAAAACACCATTTGCCGCTCGCAGTCGCATGTTGAACTTCAATCACAAATCACCTACAGGGCACACTGGATGAAGATCATTGATGACAATAGCCATTACAGAAACAGTGCATGCTGTCTTTGGGATGTCAGTGCTGTAGAGGTTAGCGAGTGATAGGTAGATTCCCAACTGGGGTGCTGCTGTGGTACTCTTTAACCTGAGTTGTCTCCATAGATAGATACCCCTGGGCAATTCCAGCAATTTGTTACGTTTTATTTACTGTGAGTGGGTGTTGTGTTCACCTGGCTTACTATTCAGTGAATTGATGGAACATCCTTATTTGTGTACCATAGCAACCTTTGAACATTGACAAAGGTCAACATATGAAAATACAAGAAAATTCTTAGTTGGTCGTGTTACAGTAAACTTTGTCTGCGTTACTCACATTACGCCAAAGTCACATGGAATTTTTTCACCAAAGTTTGCTTTGGCAATCTCGTCAACTATAGATGCCACAACAAAACGACTGCATTTTATTTGAAACTATTTACTAACTTTATAACAGCACCAAGCTACTGAGGTAGGATATTAAATGGTTGTGTTTATGGACAGACAACCAAAAAAAGTCACGTTACGTTACTCATGTTCATTCATATACATGTTCATTCATATTAACTAGAAAACAATCCAAGCCTTGTAGTGAAAGACTTGAAAACGGATATCAGGCACAACTCTCGCACCCCTTGATTATATGGATAAATGCTTTCTTCAAGGCACTTTGGTTCTCTGTACAGGCATGAAAGGAAGGGGAGGTATTGCTGATGTATTATGGGTACACAGTGATACCGCCTTTTTCTTTAAACAATAATTAATTAGTTGTTCTTCACTATGAAAAATCAAAACAATATCCTCTCATCTTGCTGCAAAATACTGTGTTACTCACGTTGCATGTTACTCATGTTACAAACTTCCACATCCTAAATCGTGAAGGACATATGACAATTTCCTGATTTTTTCCTGAATGTATTTGGCAGGGCTGGTAGAGATGATTTTACATATAAATATAATATTTTGGCTATGTCATAAAAATTTTGAGAGTGGTCTAAATAATGCAAATCCTTCCATTTCTTACACTTGAATCTGCAAAATATATCATGAAATAAATCTTGCAACTTTAATTTTAGTTTAATTTCCAATGGTCATGTGACTGTTTAGCTGTAATTTCTCCCCTCTGTATGACGTGCAAAAAAAAACAAATCTTGAGCCACACCATTGGCTCTGGAGAGGAGGGCTTACTAAGCAAATCAATTAACATTGGCCTGAGTTAAGCCTGAGTTTTGTTAGACAGAGGTTGATGTGGGTCAAGGGAAATGTAGTTATTTTGATACTCAGGCAGAGACAGAAAGGTTAGACTTAACCTGTCTGGCACACCGTGACACTGTAATCACAACTTTAATTGCCTATGAATCAACAGACTCACTGCCCACTGACAGGGCTGCTGAGGGACATGTTTCCCTCATAAAAACACAGTACTTACTGAAAATACAGGAAAGATAAGTTATAGCCATATGTTCTAGACTAGATACACTGTAAAATGTTCAGTGTTAACTCTAACCGAGTTCATATGAGTCCAACAGGGACCACGTGTACACTGGAAGAATTAATTTAACACTGAACATTTCTCTGTGTATGCTTTATAAATAATGAATGGTGCCAGAAACGTTTAGCAAGTAGTCTGTGTGCTCGGCTTTGGGTCCGTCCACATACTGATGGACTCCTGCCCTTGAGGGACTGAAATTTGTGATGTGACAGAAATCAAACTGAGCTGGGCAATGGTACCTGAAGGGGAAAGTTGGGTCAACACTATTGGCCATAAAGGAATGCAACACACAAAACCTTTTTTTTTCTTTTTAAATCACACAGAAAAACTGCTGTGGTGGTGTGCTGGGGTGGAAGGCATGTGGAAACCTCTTCTATTAGAATGCACAAATACTGTAACTGCCCCTCGAGGCTACCACAAGCTTCCATTAGCTGCCTGACCAGGAAACACAGAGGACAGATGACATAATGCTTATGGTTTCAGCTCTGAAACGAGACTAGCCTGAAAACCAGCTGCAGAACTGCTAACATCTGGCAGATAATTTCTCCTCCTGCCAAGGGGTGTATTTTATCCGTTTCTAAAATTAAACCTCCAAAACAGCACTTTACAGCAAATCACATTTCAAAAAAAAATAAAAAAAGATATAGGCTACACAGAAATGTACACATACACTGCCTGGCCAAAAAAAAAGTTGCAGTTGCACCAGTCATGCATAGTGCCCACTGTACAAGCCTCTGGAGGCAGCGTTATGATCTGGGGTTGCTTCAATTGGTCAGGTCTAGGCTCAGCAACGTTATGCAGCAATAAAATGAAGTCAGCTAAGTACCTGAATGTACTGAATGACCAGGTTATCCCATCAATGGGCATATTCCAGGACGACAATGCCAAGATTCATCGGGCTCAAATTGTGAGAGTGGTTCAGGGAGCATGAGGAATCATTTTCACACATGAATTGGCCACCAGAGTCCTGACCTTAACCCCATTGAAAGTCTTTGGGATGTGCTGGAGAAGACTTCACGGAGTGGTTCGACTCTCCCGTGGTCAATACAAGATCTCGGCCAAAAATTAATGCAAGTCTGGACGGAAATAAATGCTGTGACGTTGCATAAGGTTGTCGAAACAATGCCACGACGAATGCGCGCCATAATCAAAGCTAAAGGCGGTCCAACAAAATATTACAGTGTGCGACTTTTTTTTTGGCCGGGCAGTGTAATATCCTGCTATAATGAACAGATGTGGTGATTGGGTAAAGGAAATAAATGTTGGCTATCTATACAGGACTAACCAGTAGGGGTACTGGAGGATTTGTGATGATGTAAATCGGGACATTAATGAAGAAGAATAAGGAGACGTCTTGGTAACCCTTTACTAAAAAACATGATTTGCATGGGGCAAAGCCAGCGACACATAGGTAAAAATACAGTCCTTTCTCCTGTCTCCACTGACTACTGTACACAGAGCTATATGGACTCACAGAAGACCCTCTTCTCTCCTCATATTTAAGTCTCTATACTGTGAGTGTCGATAGCTCACCAGAACGGGCTTAGCCCCTGCGAATAAGGGTCGATACCTCCTCACAAACAAAGGGGAAATGGCAGAGATCAATAGGAAACTTGCGGGGGCGGGGGGCGGGGGGGGGCGGGGGTGCCGAACTCAATTACGACCTTCAGAGGAAAAAAAGGGGAGCCGTTTGTTCTGCTTCCAAGCCAGGCAGAAAACAGCCCGGGCAGACGTGTCTAAGCTGTTACATTCTAATTGAGTTAGCTTCGTAAATGTCTCCCCTATTAAGCCCTTGAAGTGACAGACAGCCTCATAAAAGCCAGAACCTTTTTCACAAGAAATGCAAAAGGTCCTGACATCAACATATAAAAAAAAATTCTAATTGGTAACCCAAGTGTAAACAAACCCTTTAATGTTCAACTCTTCACCTGGGTTTACTTGGTCTTTTTCAGGGTTGCCCAACTCCCCCCCCCCCACTTGGTATCTAATAGGGCAACAGTATGGGAACACACCTCTGATTTAGGGTATCATAGATATGGTCAGATTCAGGATCAGAGAACTGGGGAGGAACCCACTGCCACCTTACCTCACCCCACCACAACCCCAAACCCAAAACCCCCCAATCTCCAACTCTCCAAAGTCTGTTCTATGTGCTCCATTTATTTTCTGTTTTGTAGCATTTGCGTGCTTCAACCTCCAGTGTTGTGGCTGTGTTCACATTAACGTTAAAACAGAACGTTTCCGCAAATATTACTAGGTCTTCACCCAGAAAATTTCCAGAGTTTTCAAGAATGCCGACTCATTCACACATGATCCTTAAACGGTAAAGTACGCTGACGGGTAAGGCCGCGTGCGTAAAAAGAGCTTCTCGCTTCTCACTTCCGCCGCTAAGCCAAACCACCACGCCAGCACATATGACTGTGTTTTGCCTGTCCCTAAACTATTATTATGAGTCCCAGGGTAATGGGGTAAGGCACCAATGGGCAGCACTTGGCTGCCTGACTTCAGAACCTTGAGGCACCTCTGTTTTTCCAGGTTTGGTGTGCGCAGTTAAGCATTACGTAACTGACTTCCCATTAGACACAGAGCAATGGTTTGCTCGGAGGCAGTGGGATTAAACCGTAAACGATGACCTCCACTCTGCACACTCACTGCTCAATGGATCGATGCACATTCCTGGAAGACACAAGGCATTAGCTGGCAGGAGAGTCGGCAGGTCTGTGTAAGTGTGCGCTGTGTACGGGTCTGTGTTTGTGAAAATGACACCATGAGCAGAAGAAAACGAGGCGTCGGTTTCCTGTCAAGGTCCATGACCACTGCATGAAACGCCCTGTATTAGTCATAAACGATTCGGGGGAAATGAAGAGAGAACAAGCTCGCTGACAAACAGACACACAGATACAGGATTTAAAAAGTGCAAGAACACATGTGTGCGTTTGTGCACATGCGCGGACATGTAGTGTGTTCAAATGAAGAGCGATCTCACACAGAAGTGAAAATGTCCATTGTAGCTGAAAATGTGAGGTTAAAGAAATCAAGTGGAAAGAAAAAAAAATAAAAATAAAAATAAAAATAAAAAACTGAGAACACATCTGCATTTAGGGAAGACCAGGGAAGGATTAAACTTGGATCAAAGTCCAAGACTTTTAACAATCCTACAAAGGGTACTTTAACATAATTGAAAAGTTTAACCCACGTAATAATCTATTTTATTTTCTCGTTTACTAAATGGGTGTTTTTTGTTCTTTTTGTTACAGATTACTCAATGGTTAAAGTGAAATGCGTTCATCTTCTGGCCAGAATGTAGACCTGTGTCTGGTTCTGTAAAGAGCATGAAATCCATCACGTCCTCACATCTGCCAAAATACCAAAAATAGCCAAAGCGCACATTGTTCAGTTTATACAAAAGCAACGCTCCCTTGTTCTAAACAGGGTGGGGAAACGTTACCTCCTTCTACAGTCTTTTTTTCCTGGCTTTTAAGGTTGACAGGAAAAGCAGCACTGCCCTCATACGATTCCAGCACATCTTAGTTCTCCATGGCTTTTCTGCGGTGGGACTGTACCACATTTCTGAGGCCATAACACTCGTTTCCTGCGCTGCCATGCTTAACTTTGGATGGCCAACGAGAAAAGTGAAGGAGAAAGAAGTGTCTCTTTTGGTCAATCCAGCCTCCAAAATCCAAACACACATTCTCACATCTAGAAACATCCATAGGCTCAACTTGCCCTTCAAGAAGAGGAAAATCTCATTTACTTTCTCTTCCTGAAGGAAAACACACACACACACACACACACACACACACACACACACACACACACACACACACACACACACACACACACACACACACACACACACACACACACACACACACACACACACACACACACACACGAGTCAGACACAGTTTTTTACTGGACACACTTCTAAAAGCAGTGTGACTGCGGAACACACCCTTGTGCTTGTGGTGTTCAATACAAGTCATTGCTGCGTGGATCTGCCTTAACACAATGATGGCAAAAGCAGTGAAATGGTTTTTGCTGGAGCCACATCTTTAACCAGTCAAGTACTGGATACATATTCAGCCATATCTGGTGCTACTGCATTGTGCAGTTGAAGCAGGTCTTTAAAAAGACATTAGGGTGTCTGATAGTTTCTCCAAGCACACATCACAATACCAAAGTGAGTGCAGGCAATGGTGTATTAACCTACAAAACCGCAAAAAATATTTATATATTATTATTATTCTTTTTAAATCTGCCCCATATTCTCACAGTTTTGAAAGCAGCCATGTCCAAAACTTCAGCTACTTTCCCCTTCCTGATGCTGGTAACCATAATAACATGTGTCACCATGGAGCCTCTTTACCCCGTGACTCAAATCTCATGTCTGCCGAGCATTCAACTCAACCCGCAAACTGCTGTAGATACTCATTACGGCTAACAAAACACACCGTGAGGGACGCAGCTAATTTCACTGTCAGCGAGCGCTGAGGCACCCATGTGACCTCAGCTCAGACTTCTCCAAGATAAGTATATGCTTAAGTCTACCTTAAGAGATTTCCATCAATGATTCATGTCTGCATTTTGCTTTCACAGCTGCTTTTAAACACACAACATGGAGATGTCGTGTACGGGCCTGTCTGTCCCTCGGACTGGCAGAGTGGGGCTACTCAAGAGGTCATGGGGGTCAGGGCTTCTCATGCTGGGGTCTGGAGACCCCGAATGAGTCCCAGGTTACCCTCAGGAAAAACGTTAAAAAAAATAGTTCCTCCTTTTAAGAATTTTTGTTAACATTTTCAAATTTCATAAATTACGTTTTTACTTGTCTTTGTATAATAATAATAATGTACATTCATACTGCAGAAAATAGACTATAGATATAAATACACAGCATGACATCCTATTTTAGAGAGGCCTCTAAGTACTAGCGAGTTAAACAGACACCACCCTGCAGCTTGTAGAGGGTGCTGGATAAAGGTGCCAACCACTGAATTGTCCACATAGGCCTCAAGGTTGTCATTTAGGGGCGCGGAGATTAGAAGGCTCTGGTACCCCTGACCTTGTTACAGAGACAAACAGACATGTCTTTCACCTTCATTCCATTCCAGTTTTTTATTTTTATTTGATGCATCCCTGCAGTCACAGCAGGAGGCGCAGTCCTCCAATCTCTCCCAGAAGGAGGTGCGAAATGAGACGCCTCCTGACGCAAGTCCCTTCCTGCAAAAACTGCCTTGCTGTTAAATTACTGTCCTTGTGGACATTTTCTTCATACAAATATAATCATTGTTGTTGATTTAAATGCAGTACAAAGGAAGTATTATTATAAACAAAGATTATGGGACACACAGCATGCAGAATGATCTGTGCTTATTTTTCTGCATATCTGGATCAAGCAGAAGCAAGGGTGGTTTTGGGTGGCGAGGTGCAATGTTCTAAATATTCATTGCTGAATCCCAACCCAAAGCACTGTGTTCCCACGAACAACAGTTACCAATTTACATTTAGGCTGCAGAAGAATGTGATTTCTACGTGTTAGCTAGCCTGTCGTGCTCTATATCCAGTTGGCTGCAGATAAGTGAAGCCTCAGGGTGGTAAAATTATTGAAAATTCTCTTTTAGTGTGAGTCAAGTGCTCTCTCTGTGAAGTAGGTTACTGTGAAGCAGTTTTTCACACTAAACTTTCAGCTCATCATTTACCAGACTTTACTCTCAAGAACCATTTTGTTTTGTCTCAATCGAAGCGCCTTGACCTGCTGTTTGGCCTCCAGTCTTTATAAAACACTCGCAGCGGGAGCACTGTCCTGCTGTGCTGCTGTCAAAACACTGTCGAGCCGAGGGCAAAGGGCGTTGTAGAGTTACTGTCACTAGCAGCTATATTAGACTAGCAGGGTAACCAACACCCTGTCAAAACTTTTCAGAACTTGCGTCACAGGCCCATTTTCTTATATCCTATGATTTCCAAAGTTGTGGGGCGTTGAAGTCTATGTAGAAGGCTAGTAGCCTACAGCGTGCCATCGCATGCAAATCCACAGCACGTCTTGTGATGGCAAACAGTCCTCTATCCCAATACCTTTGTCTCCAGAGATATATTTTCTGTCTTTTTTTACTGCCCAGCCAGGTAACCATTAAACATGGTGTGTGTTCGTGTGTGTGTCCATGCGCACACGATTGCAACAGGTGCCTGTGATCTCTGAGGGGCAACAAAAATAAACAGAGGCCAAAAAAACTGAGTTTAGATCTCTCAATATAAGCTACTGTCGCATTTTAAGCAAAATACATACATACCATTTTCATTTTAATCGTTTTGTCACTAAGTAAAAAAACAACACGACATGGGAGTGATCACTTATCACAGCTCTTTAGCTGTGGGGTGCTGCAGGCCTGGCCAGTTTCCAGTAGGCTAGGGCTACGTAGGCCGTTGCCTTTATGTAGACTCAATTCTCATTCATTAGTGAGGCACGCAAATGGATATAGTCCGACACTTTGCATTGGGAGCTTAGAATAATTGGCCGTAACCGCACTAAATCGGTTCTGTGTTATAATTGATGGGCACAATCAGAGGAGCACGGAAGCAATTGGGAGCACAAACTAAGGACTTTGGCTCGGGAAAGGAAGGGCTAAACACTAGCCTACTGTAGCGTCCAGTAACCACTCTGTAGATGAATTACTAATAGCAAAGTGTTCGAGCTCGTTTTTAGGCTACAGGCATTTCAGCCGTATATAGGCTATAGCATTCTTACACGCAGTTGCTTAAAATCTAAAAGAGTCTTACTTTTTGCTTCTACCTTGAAATCAGAAACACTGAGTGTGGGATTTCTCAACTTATAATAGGCTAGGCCTATTTGTGTAACTAAATAATTGTGTGTGAGTGTTGATGGTCCGTAGAAAATGGTAAGCTAGAGTGAGCTATCGAGTTCCGCTGGTTACAGTTTTCACAATTATTTCCGATAGGCTAGCCTACAGCACGCGTGTAGCCTATTTAACCCACAAACCTTGCCTATACGCCTTAACTCTTGCCTCCACACATGCTCCTTCACTCAATGAACCGTTTATTTTGCTTTCAGATGTCTGGTTTGTTCCGATGAGAGCAGCACTGCAGTTTCGCTTGTCGTGCATGCTCAAGACATGAACAGATCACTCAGAGACACTCCTTTCGATCCAAACATAATGCTCGTGTGTATTAACAATAGGGGAAATCGTTCTATTCACAGAAGTCACCAAAGGGTTTCCAAACAGCAATTCTCAATTCCAACAACACAATATGTGTATGTGTGCGTATGGTTTGTTTATTTATAGAAGCCTAAACATCCACACAGTCGTTAATGCAACATAACATGCGACAGAATTTGACCGTGCCAACTTTCAAATCTCACCACACGCACGCTAAGCGCTGCTTGGACATTTTATTTATTTACTTTTTTTAAATGCGTGATTAAATGTATCGTACCTAATAGCAGCAGTTTCACCTCCCTCGCAGCCTTCTCTCCATCCTCTCGAAGATTTCTATCAATCATCTTGGATCTTTCGGCGGCCGCTTTGTCTTCCTGACTTACTGTACACCCCATGGTTCCAAGTGCGCGCTTCAGGGCTGGTTTTTAGTGGGGTTCTTTTTTAAATAATGAAAATATAAATTCGATAGATTGTTTTCTCAAGTCACTTGCGGTTCTGAACTATAGCCTACAGCAACTTCCCTTTGAAAAAAAACGTTGTTTTTTTTAATGGAAAGAAAAAATCTAGCTCGTTAAATTGCAGCTTCATCCACTGGAACGCGCATAAAATCGTGTTGGCATAAATGTTCCCTGTTCCCAATGTCCAACGTCCACTGACCTGCGGCCAAGTTATTGAGCAAGCAAATTGGTAAATATTCCCATGAATTGAGCAGTAGCTATTAGAAATCCACTTGATCCCTCATGTCAAAGCTACAAAATAAATGTACAAAATAGACATCAAAGACTAAAGGAAATGACACCACTAAACAGTTCTCTTGAAATCGACAAACTTAAGAGTGAGAAGTTTTTCTCCAAGAAATTGTAAGAATCCAATAAAGTTATAAAGCCGGGGTTTCCCAGATTCCGGTGCTGACGACAAGGTAAGGAGGAAATGGACAGCTCGACTAAGGTGAGTATTCCAGCTGTAGAACAGCACTAAATGATTAAATCGAATTTACGAGCCTCAGATAGCTAGATGCCAAAGCGCACAAAATCGTCCAAGTCGCTGTTGTAGCAACTGCTTAAAAATACAAATCTATTGTTTGTTTGTTTCCTATTTCTTCAACGTGGTCTCTGAACGTCTGATGCGAGCAGAGCTTTACCGCTACAAAGTGTCGTTCCCTATATTTTTTCGTTCTACTACAGTTCTCACAGCGTTTAGCTCACGCCACACCCGAACCCGTTAATAAGTTCCTCTGCCTGACAAGCAAGAGACGATCTGTAACCTCTCAGCAGAGCGGACGGCCTGAACGCCCACTTATTTAGCCTTATGGGAATTGTAGTTTTGAAGCACCACTTTGCAATGGTTTATGGTTTTTTTCGTACATTTACGGTATGTGGTTTGTCACATGTTGTTGTGTGTGTGCAGGATCTTAAAGCAGACAAACTAAATGGGATTTTTATTTATATTAGCCGATGCTGCTTTTATTCATTTTTAATGTGAAGGCATTCGCATAATTAGGCGCTATAACATTTTTATGCGTTATTACATGGAGCATTATAAACCCACGTTGACATTTTTTGACATCTCCTTTATATAAATAATTGGATTTGTGTCTGCTTGGATCATAGTTCTCTTTCCGTGAGCTATTTACGTAATTACTTCTGTTATTGTCACTAATGACAGGCTATGCGTTTCCTTTTTGTCTAAATCTTTATATACCTCTGCAGTTTTATAAATCTCTCTAGATAAGAACTTTGCTGAATGCGTATGCTAAATGTAAAAGTAAGATAATATATTATTACTTCATACAGTGTTCCAAATTATATAGCCTATAATTAATTCAATTTGATAATCGAGCTAGTAGCCTACAGAGGAAATATTTGACCTACTCTGCTGATGCACGCGGTGCATTTCATGATAAAAGCTGAATCAATCAATTTGTTCAACCAATTCTTGAACGTATTTTTGTCCATAAACGTTGCATATATTCGCGTTAACTACAGAGTTGTAGGAAGCGCTAAATATATTTTTTAAAAATTATCGTAGTCATAGATGGACTGACGTCTGAAGTCTATTGTTCCATAGCGACCCCATGTGTTCTCATTTTGTACGCACAACGTGATCAAAACGGATTAAATACCTCTTAAAATGCCTATTGCGTAAAGTAAGAATCTGTCTGAAACTAGTCGCAAAAGGCTTAGTACATATTCCCCCATGATGCTTTGGAAATTGAATTATGCTAATGAAATTTCTTGTTTACTGAAAGGAAAATAGGTTTTCTGAAGATAGCACAGGGTGTTTGTTCAATAAAACCGTCTAATGTCTCAAAATTGTATCAATGGCTGTAAATTGTACGTGTCCTGCATGTGAAATAAACTGCACTCGGTGTGTGAAGATGACTGCTTAAGATCTAAAACTATTTGCATGTCATCATGGCACTGCTGTGTCCCCATCTGTCTGAACAGTGGGTTTTAGGAAACAGTATTCTGAGTGTATAGCAACTGTATGCTGTTAGGCAAAAACCTTGCACATACAGTTGAGGACAAAATTATTGCCCCCCCCCCTGTAAAGATGAGCAAAAAGGGTTATAAAAAATTCACCGTTTGGTGAATTAGCTTAATCTCACACTGAAAAAACAAGAAGAATCCAACCTTTAATTGACGTTAATTTATTATGAGAAAAAAAAATCCCTCATCAAGAAATAATTATTTTTAACAAAACCACATTGGCCACAATTATTGGCCCCCCTGCATTTATATATAGAATAAAGTAATAATTTTTAATATTTGGTCACATATCCTTTGCATGCCATGACTTCCTGATGTCTGTGACCCAACAACATCAAAAGACTCTTGATATCTTATTTTCTGGTACTCTTACAAGCGATACTATAACATCTCTGCATTTGAATGGATCTCTATGGGAATTGGGGGGTGGGACTAGATTTAGCTGTAAATTATGCTGGAACAGTATGGAATACATGGTTAGTAAAATGGCTGTAAGTCAACAAGGGTCTGAGGTATCAAACAAGCCTTAAACAATCACTCTGCTGCCAGATATGCAGTAGATATGGATGGATCACTTTAAGGGTGGTTTCTCCTGACAAATTTTCCTATTGAACTCTATCGAAAAATAAGTCAGGAGAAGAAACCCTTCAAGTTATTCATCCATATCTACTGCATATCTGGCAACAGAGTGATGGTTTAAAGCTTGTTTGATACGTCAGACCCTTGATGACTTACAGCCATTTAGCCAACCATGTGTTCCATACTGTTCCAGCATAATTTACAGCTAAATCTAGTCCCACCCCCCAATTCCCATAGAGATCCATTCAAATGCAGAGATGTTATTGTATTGCTTGTAAGAGTACCAGAAAATAAGATATCAAGAGTCTTTTGATGTTGTTGGGTCACAAACATCAGGAAGTCATGGCATGCAAAGGATATGTGACCAAATATTAAAAATTATTACTTTATTCTATATATAAATGCAGGGGGGCCAATAATTGTGGCCAATGTGGTTTTGTTAAAAATAATTATTTCTTGATGAGGGATTTTTTTTTCTCATAATAAATTAACGTCAATTAAAGGTTGGATTCTTCTTGTTTTTTCAGTGTGAGATTAAGCTAATTCACCAAACGGTGAATTTTTTATAACCCTTTTTGCTCATCTTTACAGGGGGGGGCCAATAATTTTGTCCTCAACTGTACATCACAAAAAAAAAAAAACCTTAGATGTTTATGTAAAAAGATATTCTGGCCAGCTCGGTTCAATTTCAGTTATGGTTCTAGTTAGCACCAGCTGGAAGGTACGTGTAAGGTGCATTCACAGCACCTTACATACAACTGTTGTTGTTATTGGAATACCGAGCTGCCATTATGGATAGCCATTTACAAGGCAGTGTGGGGTATTTTAAATGGATAAACATTTTGACTCGAGACTGGTGCCATACTATTGGACTTCTGGTGGAGACGCTACCATCAATATTTAGATTCCCAGATACAACTATACTACCATATCTAAAGCTCCTCCAACTAACACATTCATTGTGATTTTATCTGGTCATAAAGGATAGATTTGGGATGACATAATGTGACTGCCAGGTGTCATTTGCGTTTTAGTAACTTCTGTACATCTTAACCAAGAATGTCCTGCTGCACCAGAACAGTATCAGTTGTGACATATTTCATTTGCACCGTGCAGTTTGTTCCATATGTACAGTAAGATTATATTCTATTCTAAGATACAGTAAGATTATATTCTAACAGCGTGTGTCTTTCCACCCTCTTTGCGACAGTGTGCAAGTCACCAGCAAGTGAAGATAATGTGAGTTTGGACAATTGTTATCACATACAGACAGCACTCTGAGCACCCTATCACCTGATAATAAAACACTCTTATTACCATAGACACTAGCAGTGTGTTGTGTCACTAACAGACACAATGTCCTACCGAAAAAGAACACTTCACAAAAAGGGACCGTGGTGTTAATCTGGGAAATGACACGGAGCCATGTTTGGAGCCAATGTGTACCGCCATGTATTGAACATGTACCATGTGTATAGGAAAAAATACCAAAAACCTATCCATGATCATTAAAAATAGTGGTTACGGTCTCTCTAAATATGACCTTCATATTTGAAAAAAGCTCTAATCACATGGAACTAAATAAATACATGTCACTTACAGCATTATGAAAATTAATGCACTTATCATAATGCTTCTGCTAATGTAATCATATTCAACACTGCAATAGTTTTATTAATAATTGCCTTACAGAGTTTGCCTACCAAAGTATTATCTTGTTTATGTTACTGAGCTTTACTGAAAAAAACGATCTGTAATGACCACAAATGAAATCACAGGGGCAGTAGTGCGCCCATATTTTAAATTAATCTTACAAATCTTACAAAAAAATTAAGTATGACACGATGGTGGAATGCTATCCCTCCCAAGACCATTAATGCACTTTACAAATGCTGTTCTTGTGACTTTAAGCAAATGTGCCCCGTCTTCGCTATGGACTAATTTATGCTTTAATTAAAGTTACATCAATGATAAGAAACTGTTAGTGCCCTGCTTTTCTTTTCTATTGTCAGCTCATCTACATGTGATTATGGGTTGGAAACATGCCATTCTATCCCCACAGGGAACACATTAGACATACTTAACTTTCTGGTTTAACAAACAGAGCTATATACGTAGGCATCCAGAAGACATTCTGAATCAATCTGTGGAAAAGCGAGGATTGATATCTGTCCACGTCCGAATGTCAGAGGTGTAAAATCCAGGGCTCTGAAAGTAAAAGTCCTGCCATGTTTTTCTTCCACCCATGAACTCAGCCAGTTGATTTCACTAATTAGTTCTACCTCCTGGCTGAAGAATTGTGCTAATTAGCAAATCCAGGTGATTGGAACCAAATATTGGGGAGAACCTTTACTTTCTGAACCTGGATTTTACACCTCTGCCAAATGTCCCATATTAGAGCAAGTCCTATTCCTGGAAGCCACTTTATATACATTTTAATTCAGTTTAAAATAGTCAGATTTTGACTATTTTAATCGCCCTAAAGATGGGAAACAGATGGTACCACATGACATATTCACTCAACAAAGTTCACAATGAGCTCTCTTCAGATTATACAAATAAAACAGACGGATGTTTTAAAACTTTTTTCTTTATTGCAACATTGTTCACAGTACAGTAACTGCTGGTATTTCAATAAACAGGGAAAACATAAAAGTATAACAATGTTTTATACTTTTAAAAATGGATTACATTTGTTTTTTTTTGTTTTGTTTTTTGTTTGTTTGTTTTTTTGTCAAACTAAATCTATCCAGGCTATTTACACAATTAGATATGCATCGAAAGAATATAAAGGGTTTACATTTATATACATTATACATGCTACCATGTATGTCCAAAATTCACAGTTAGTTTTATGTATTGTTATGTAAATCTTGAAGAAAAACAAAAGGGCAAAGACCCAATTAGCAGACAAGCATGGGCAATACCAGATGACAGTGTGAGGATGCCGCCCCCTACTGCTCGGATGTGATTTTTGGCCCAAAGGTTTCCAAAAGCAACGTTTGGGGTGCATTAGAGCATCGCCTTCTTGGTCAGTAATGACAGGGTTGGGGGTGTGTTGGTGTTAAACCCAGGAGGTACGTAGATTATATGAGCTTACATAGCTGAGGGGTGATATACCACGGTTGGGCAAAGTATTGCACATGGCAGTAAAGAGAATAGAAGTAGACGCTAATGGAACCCAAAAGGTATACAGTTTATGATGTCTAACGCTTAAATTCAGCGCTGAGTTCTGTATATGGTACACACTAAAATAGTCTATAAGGTCACCACTTTGTCACCATTAGGAAGGGAACAGAGGTTAAACCAGCTGTTCTTGTTCATTGCACTTTGGTCCAATTTCAATGAAGTGACTCCAAGTCAAAAATCCACTGAGGACTGAAATGGAAAGGCTCGCTTTACCACTCTCAAACAGGCCAAACTGGAAAACATCCACTGGAGAAAAAAATAAATGAAACGCAATAGGCAGATTAAAAAAAAAAACATATTTATTTAATGCAGTGGCTAAATACGATTTCTGGCTTATAATTAAAGGGGTTATTAAGATAGTGTCCATATTTCTGTCCTTTGCGGCTATAACACTGTGCATTTAAATGATTTTCCCAGCCTACTAAAATACGCAGTTCAGAACTGCACTTTAAATGACTGCACAAAGTCCTAATATTTGTTTGGATTCTGGATGTCGTGATTTTACGTATCGGCATAATCCTCGTCATTTGCATTCGTGTATGTGCTAAAGGTTTCGCCATGCAATGGCAGCGAATGGAGAAAGAAAAAAAACGCCATTCTCCGTTGGCCAGTTGCTGACCACTGAGGCAAGTCACGAAGATCAGCGTGAATATTACGACTCATATCGGGGCCAGGTAGCTATACAATATTATGTTCTAACAAAGTTCTGTGTGCCTTTACATAGAGTGTGGCATCCAAAGACAGAGACACTGACCGGTATACTGACAAATACAAGATACTGAGAGTGATGGGCAGTAGCCCACTCTCCAAGGATTTCAGTGACCACGGAGGTTGTGCTTCAAAACCATTACATTTGACGAGAGAGATTATGTAACACTTACATACAATATTACAGCACCCACTGTAGTTTAGGAAACGGCAATTCATCACAAATCTCCAGGAGAAGTCTGGGTAGAAAACCAGGAACGAGACTGACACTTGCACAGCTGGGGGTGTTACCTCTGTGTTACGGGGTTTAAAGGGTCACAAGACCTCACAGCACTGTCTAATAATAACATCAGCCCGGGTTGAAAAGCTATATGGATTCACAAAGGGTTTCCACCACTTTTAGACACATGGTATCTGAAACAATGACATCCTACGAAGGAGAATCCTATTAACTATTAACCCGAACAAAGGGCTTCTTCCCACTAATGAGCGTAATAATAATACTGAAAATGATAACCATAAGTATCGCCATCAATTATGAAATGGAAGTAACATAGTATGAGTCATTGCCAGGCCTTACCATAAGCAGATAGTGCTTTCCACTCAAGTGCACTAATATAGCTACTTCTAGTAAATCCTGGTCTGTCAAGACTATTATAGGTTGACAGTGTTATGCACATGTCTAAATAATAATAATAATAATAATAATAAATCAGACAAGCTAAAGGTGCTTCTTTAATCAGCTGTTAGGGGTCATGGGGTTCTCTTGCTTTCTAGCTTGGGTGGAACATATACTGTACCTTCAGAAAACCTTTGGGGATTCCAGGAACAGTGTACTTGATTTTAACACCTGGAATTTTACATTTCCCAAAACAGCAGTGAATGTGACCAAATTCTGTGACCAAGCAGACGTACTGAAATAAGGATTCTGCTTTGAAAATATAATCCTGACAGAGATCAAAGACATTCACCACAGTTCACTGATGGCTTCACAACATTGAAGTCCTACTATTGCAAACCCAAACAATGCTTTCTTTAAATGCAAGCACAGCTATAATCTGTTAAAGTACACTTATCAAATGAACCACATTATTTCCTCTCGAACTGTACTCACATAAAAGACAGATTTCTGAACAGATGGAAAATAAAGAAAAGTGACTTCCAAGTATTTTTGAAATTACATTTGAGAATTCATGGTACTGTGTTACACTATGACCTTAAAACCATTATATTTTAAATTAGTATATATATGACTTTGTTCAAGAATTAACCATCTCATTTTTGAATGGTTCAAGATTAGTATTGCAAAGACCTGTGTTTAAATGTACATCTATTTTAAAAAAACACTAAATCATTATTCATGTACAAATATAATCTGTCAGTTGATTAATTAAGTGTAAGTTGTGCTTCTCAGCTGAAAGTGCTGTAGCTAATCGCCTACGTTGCAGGAATGTTAAAATGATGCTGGTTCAACAAAGACACGTGCATGTACCAAAACGACCAAGACCAACCGCCAAGAAAAAATCTAAGTCACCTTCAACATGAACGCCTCCCGGCATCAGAATATTTACACCTATCCTCCAATCTCCTTGTGCACAACAGACTCTTTTGTGTTTTGTGCTTATTATATAATTATTTTATATGTATATATTTTGGTTATGTCTAATTATGACTGCCCTGGGCCACCTGTAAGGTGATTCAGGACCTGCCTGTTCCATGTGCGTGCTCCCAGGTAACGAGCTCACTGGCCTGGTTACAACAGAAATGCTCTGGAAGTGAAAACTACTCTTGGTACAATGCTTCTGCAAGCACTAAGAGCCAGACCGACGCTGAGAGACTCTGCTACTCTATGGCAGACATTACTGGTACGGACGGAAAAAACTCTGAACTCTGTGTATTTGTCTTGAGACAAAGCAAAACAAAAGTTCAAATACATATATTAAATTCTGTAGCAATCGTATATTCAAAATATATAAGGTTCTTTCTCACAGACACACGGGAGGAAGGGACAGTGTTAACAATGAGAGCACCTCTGGCCAAGATGGAGACAGACAGATTTGGGAGCGGAATGATCCCCCCCGGCAGCATTGCCATAGTGACCACTCTTCTGTCCAATAGCTTCCACTGCCTGATTTACCTCAGCTATTGCACAGCGTATTCCCCAGTTTTAATGAGAAAATAACTTAGTCTTTATCAAAAATACTACATAATGCACCGCTCATCCCCTCCACATGTAGTGTAAGCTCCCTTGTTATAATAGCCAACATGGGCTCAAGAATGGCTCCTGTTGTACTAGCTACTAGTTTGTGAGGTCAAAGGTTAAGGATATGGGGAGAAGGTAGAGGAGGAGTAGGGAGACAGGTGGGGGAGGAGGAGGTTCCAACAAGCCAAGCCAGGTCTCTGTGTCCACTCTGAATTTGTTAGGATGCACTACCTCTTATTCCTGAAAGATTGACGGGCCATCGCGTCTCTGCCCTGCGTCTGGAAAAGGAAAACTTTGGTACGTGTGCGTGGCCACCCACGGGTCCCATGACCCTCGAACCCGCGGGACACGTGAAAATGGCTGGCCATGCATCCCGGAGGACAGTGCACACTGGTGGCGGTCGAGGTGAGTTAACCAATCACAGCAAAGCGCTCTGCGATCCTCAACAAGGGATAGAAGGTGCTATACAAATAAGACTCTTTGAATTGCTTAGCAGCAAAAGAACAGTGTCAACACGTGTATTAAAATAACTTTTCCTCATGGAAAAATGAATAAGTAAAAAATATTGTTCACACCAGTTAATATGGCTTGACAAAGCATTTGTCTGCGTCAGACAAATGTGATATGCATTTCTGGTGATATGCGGTTAGAAGGCCTTGGGATGCTGAGAACTGTCTTGTTAAATTCTTAGTGATTTAACGCAACTCCAGCAGTCACTCAGCACTGTCTACCAACCCTGAATCTTCAAGTCAAAGACAAAAATAAAACAGTGTCCTTCGCTCCGCTGCCCAGCCCACCAATCCTGAATACCCCACTGTCCTTGGTGCGATAGATTACAGTATTACAGCCCTTCGTCGTGAATTACGTTGATCCTGACAGCCAAAAACAGTGTCTACACACTGTCAGGCTGATCTGTGTTGTGTGGCTCAGGGGTTCTGAAAGTATACGGACCCTGTTGTGTCCAGCCTGGCTAGACGTTTCCCTGAATAGCCTCACTTCAGTGGGACACATCATCTGGGGGTTTGGTACACCTTAAAGTATCCTGGCCTGTACTTTCCGTCTGAAGAGATAGTGCATCCTTTATAATAAAAATGACCCAAAACAACACAAAACAACAACAACAACAACAAAAAAAAAAAACGAAAGAAAAAAGTACGACTCTAAAAGTAGTGAAAAGCCTGCGGGTGGGCGGAGCCTAATGGCCGCCGCCAGATTTGCCCCCTGACGTCCAGTCGATGATGATGAAGCCGAGGCTCATGATCATGAAGAGGAACCCCAGGCAGGCGAAGCAGGCAGCCTGGGAGGAGGAGGAGGAGGAGGAGGAGGAGGAAGGAGAGGAGAATGAGCGCAGCTGCACGCATCGCATGTTCTACTGACTGTACGCTGCATTTTACACTAACCTGAAAATGAGGTGAGGACTTCATCCAACACAATGCAATTCTGTGGCCTTATTAACACACTAGTGTATCAGCCCACATCAAACTACTTGAGGTATTCAGTACAATATATGTAATACATTACAATAATCATGATGCTGTACGAATGAGGATTGTATATTGTGTAAATTCTAAAAGATTTATGTACTATGAAAATCTGAAACTATAATGTGACCTGTGAAATGTGAAACTATGAGTCATTGTTAAAAGGGGAAAGTTGAGCGCATGATAATTTCATTGCAAAAAGCTTAAAAATATGAGCTACCAAGTCATTAATTAATTTGTGTATTAAAAGCCATGGTAGTGAACATCTGTGTGTGCTCTGCTCACCAGGATTTTGGGGGTGGAGCTCATGGGCTCCTCCTCCTTGGGTACGATGCGGATGTAGAAGACAGCGGGGAAGATGAAGATGAGGCAGGGAGCTGATGTGGCGCCTGTAAGGAGAAGGGACACAGCGGTCAAGGGTCTTAAAATGTCATAATTTAGTCTTAAAATGCGTACTGTATATGGACTGGGCCCCATTGATCTGTTTTACCCTATATCGTCGCAAGTTTGTGTGTGTGTGTGTGTGTGTGCTTGTGCCTGCGTACGTCCAGGTGTGCAACAGTGCGACTGTCACCCTCGAAAAGTTTCCTTCATGACGTTTGCGAGCGTACAAGCCGCGTGTTCCCTTTTATCTGTGCCACTGCATGACTTCACAAGGTCGCCCTCGCTCAGTAAACAGGGGTTTGGGGGACCCGTGCCTCCCCTGGCGTTCCATGACCCTGCTTAATCCCATGAGCGCTGCACGCGAGGGCCAGAGTTTTGAAGCTGTGAAAAAATATTGACTCAGTTCGGCAGCTTTTATCTGTGTGTCAGGCTGGTCACTCAAGACCCTGGTCCTGTTTGCAGGCATGACCTTGGTGGTGTGGCACTACGGCAAGCATAAAGGCCTACTGTTCAGTAAGTACTCTGCTCCAAAGAGCATGAATACGGCACACCAGTTTCAAAATGAGGGTAAATGTCAAATGAAATACCTTACCGGGACCCAGAAAGTTCTCCTTCATAAACACAATAATCACAGGACTTTCAAAAGGGACTTATTGCACACATTCCTGAGGAGATTGTACAGATATTCTCCTCGAGGAGTAAAAATGATCCTTACTTCCCCCAATAAGGCCAGTATTAGAAAGCTTGGGATTTTTATTTCAAAGCAGCTTGCGGGTACAGAAAAGTAGCTAAACTCATCAAGCCTTGAGTGACCCTGAGTGAGGTGAAAGAAGGTGTCCCCAATGGGGCGAAGCTGCCCCTGTGAGCAGTCACGCTCCACCGAATGGGACAGGAGAGCCCTGCAGTGCCTCGCGTGTAACTCACCTATAATCCCAAAGATGCCCAGGATGTTGGGGGCGAAGATGACCAGCAGGTTGATTAAGGTGATGAGGATGATGGCGATGATGACGTGACGCACCCAGTTGAAGGTCTTATTGGGAAAGAGCATCTGCTGGAGTGCCCGTCGTACCTGGGGTGGGGTGGGGTGTTGGGGGGGGGGGGGGGGGGGGGGGGATTGAGTCAAGGTAGACTTTTTTAACGTGTCCTAGCACCATTATTGCAAAAAAATCTCACATCATTTTAATTTTGCACTGAAAACGCATTAGGAACACACATTAGTGATCCAATTAGGTTTCAGCTTGTGAATGTCATTTTTCAGTAAGGTGCACAGAGAGAGAGAGGCGCGGTGTGTTAGCGGGTTAGCGGGGGACTGGTGGCGAGGGGGTTTGAGGAAAGCGGGGTGCTCACCGGGAAGAGGACAATGGGCACGGTGAGAGTGACAGCCGTGAGCACGGCCAGGCGCACACACAGGATCAGCGTGTCGTACGGGTCAATCCGGCTGTAGGTATGCAGCAGCTCTGCCTCTACGTTATCTGTGGGGGCAGAGACACAGGGAGGGACTTGAAGAAAAACCACTTGCCAATTATCAGCTGTTTCCATGGACACACCAGTCAGCCAATCAGAACGCTCCCACACCCACCCCCCCCCCCCCCACCCCCCCGGGCCCTGGACTGTTCAGATGCTTGGGTCAGTGCTCCAAATGTGTGACTACATAATAGGGCCATTAATGCCATTACCTTACTATGTGTGCACTGTTTATAAACTTGACCACAATGGCTTGGTTAATTCTGTTAAATGTATAAAACACACAATGCTACAACACACACTCGACATCTGCATACCAGAATAACCGGGAGGCAATGAATGTTACTTTGATGGCGCTGTACTTAAAAATGACCATTAGGGGGAGCTGACAGCTAACGCTTTCTCTCTTCTTGAGAAACATGCTAATACCTTAACTTCATGTTAAAAAATATTATCCAATAATGCACTTCATGTGGAGGCATTACATGCAATCTGCCTGAGCATGGCATACTATTGAAATCTAATCTTTAAATGTTAGTGCACTCCAGCATGTGCACTGAAGTGTGGACCTGTTTGGTTTTGAAATTACAAATGTATAACCATGGCAAATTCATGGCAGGACTATCACCAAACCTAGTTGGGTTCTAAAGCTACAGAACATTTACCTGAAAAAGCTTATTATAATGTTGTCAGGTTTTTTTGTAGGACGGGTTGTGGGGGGTCACTGTTGTATTGTGGTTTTACATCAGTACATGAGCAGTAAATGAATCAGCCTGTACTTTAAGCAGCATGAGTCAGCAAAGCTGAGAGATGCAGACAGGGAGAGGTGAAAGGTGACTGGTGACCCTGCCTCACCATAGAACGTCAGGTATCCAAACAGAGCGGCCAGGAAGTACATAGTGTACATGACTGTGATGGAGATGTTGGAGACATGCTGCATCCGCCTCTTCGTGGGGCTGAAATCAGAGAATACGGCGCTGGGAAATGTCTGCACGCACACATGCGCACTCGCAAACACGCGTTCGTACACACGCACGTTCACACGCACACGTAAGTACGCGCGTGCGCATCTTTTTTTTCTTGTTTTCTTTTTACTTTGAAGTTGCTGCAGGGGTTACACAAGATTTGTCTTTTAAATACCCCTTTGTGCCTGACAGTGCTTCATCTTGGTCATAGGCAGAGGAGCGCTGAAGCTAATTAGGAACAATATATATGGTCTCAAAAAATAAAAAATAAATCCCCTGGCCTTCCAGATTTAGATGCAGAATTAACATTGAGAACAGCGGCGATAATGAGGCAAACGAGTAACGGAACAGAGCCGACATGACAGCCGTCGCTTTCGACAGGAAGGGTGACAATGTTGCCCGCAGGCCCGCAGCAGTGCATGCTGGGGGGGGGGGGGGGGGGGAAACGGAGGTACTTACTTCCGCAGTTCAGTGTAGATGGGCAGCACCTCAGGGTGACACACAAAGGCAAAAGCCAAGATGGGGATAGTGTACGCCGTCTTAAATGGAGAACAACACTGGGATCACCATGGATACGGCACCGTCAGTCCCAGACGTCTTACCACCAACCCACTATTTTACGGCCTATTAAGGCTCCAAACACATTACAGAGAGCTAATTGTTCCCCGTGATTAACTCGGACTGGCCGGCAACCAGTCTTGCAAAAAAGAGAAAGGATGCATCATCTGCACGCATATCCATGGCAGAGGGCATTTTGCTCTCGATAGAAATAAAATAAAATTCAGTATGCTTGCGAGACCACGTGACTGCTGTTTGCATGACATCAACCTATAATTTCAGCATTCAAACACATTTTGTTACATTTAGGTTTGTAGAATTAAGTATGTTAAACCAATCAAAAATATTCTGGTGGCACCAGCACTGAAGCCTCAACCTCTGGTCAACAAGGCTAAAGGTGGTTCTGTTAGCCTGTATTATACCCCTTTTTTTATGATGCCATCTCTTTTCAAATCTAGGCACATTTTTATAACACTCGAAACCCCAAACACATTTTTAAATGAACCCGTTTAACAATGTTCAAGTTTCCATATACTGGTCTTTCCCTACTGTTTGAAAACAGAGAAAGAATTAGCTGTATACTCCAGGGAACTGATGCCAAATCATGACTTCCTCTGGAACCTGCTCAGTAAGGATGGAATTCAGCCTTGCTGCTTTGCAGTGTTACCTCAACGCCGAAAGACATATTCATGGAACCGGTACTTCAATTTTCAATATTTGCCTTGGATTTCAAGGCAGCACTAATGCAATACGCAATGTTAAGGTCCAAAATGAAGGGATGGAGTGACCTGTTTTGAGGGACATGCTCAACCGCCATGTGGCGGGACAGCGCAGCGTGCAGTACTGTACCTGTGAGTTCATGGTGAACATTTTCGGGGCGCAGGCTGAGCTGTTCGCATCATGGGAGGGGTCATTGTGGGGGCCCCCAGAGGGGTGAGCCGCTAGGCTGGCGTTCAGCGTCGCCGTGGTGTTGAAGGAGTAGTCCTGGAAAGAGCAGGGAACCTGGAACTTCTTGTAGATGACCTGCAGTGTGGGGTAGAGCAGCTTCCAGCTTTAATGCAGCTCGCGGGCTCGCCTCACATGAGGGCTCGGAGGGAGCAGTGCGTGCAGATTAGCTAGCGCAGGAAGAAAGTAGGTCAGAGAGGTAGGCTGGAAATGAATAAACACAAACAAAAAAATCGCTTGGGGGGAAAAAAAAAAAAACGTCCCCAAAAGAAACGGTCTTGTGAGGACGGAAACAGTAACGTGTCTTTTGAAAGAGGGCCCACGTCCTTGTTTCAAATGGCACCTTGAGTGCTTTTATATGAGTCCTCCAAGAATTCAGAGGGATTTCCCCTCCACTTCCCTCAATTGTATTGCAGAAATGTAGAATCTAGCGCCACCATAGAATTTACTCCTCCTTCTTCAAGAGCACTTTGAGGGGTATCTAGCTCATTCGTTGTGCAGCAATGCGCTTCATTGTTTGGGGTTCACTCCTGATCGGGTTACCCAGGGAGGAAGGGTTCCAGTCAGCAGAACTCTTCCCGCCTCCTCACCATGCAGTCCTCCAGCGCAGTGGCTGTGCTGCTAGGCTATAAATAAGCGGCAGCATGTTTCAGACGACATATGCTAGGCTACACGCTCACTGAACTGAGAAAGGATGGAGGATGTCTCAAAGGGAGGGGCAGGCCTGAAAAATGATTCGGCGTTCCAAATTATGATACATTATGAGGAAAAAATTATTTAAAAAAAAAAAAAAAAAACGGTTGGCAGCACTGGGAAAGTATTAGTCAGGTAGCATGTGCACAACGATTTGAGCATCAGTGATTTTCACATCTGGACAACTGTACCCTGGTGCTGCTACACGGTCATATTCATCAGCTCTCCCTCGACATTTAGCGAGAAATGAGGCATATAAACAAAGGTGGTCAACGTACCGCAATCAGAAAGAAGACCATGCAGCTGAGGGAGAAGCCACTGGTGTAGCCCAGGTAACCTGAGATAGAGAAACAAATGAATCACTTTCAGTAGCCATCTCTCTCTCTCACTCTCTCTCACTCTCTCTCTCTCTCTCTCTCTCTCTCACTCTCTCTCACACACACACACACATACTCCCTCTCACTCTCTCTGCACATTCACACATTCACTGTACCGGAACATAATGGCTGACATGATTTTGCTCAAAAATCCACCTGTGCCGATCCACTGCTCACATACCTCAATAAATCAAGCACCAGAAAAGACCTGCCCATCCCCTCCACCACAAACCATGGCCTGGTCCATTACCAGAGGACACCGTATCCAAAGTTCTCACAGCGACCCGAGTAACCAGACTGAGAGCCAGAGAAACCTGTCCAAAAAGTTTTCTCCTTTCGCATTTTTTCAATTGACTGCAGATCCGTATTCCAGCACTCACACCAAGTGAGCGGGGACATACTGTATTTATACACTTGTTGCCAGTGCTGGCCTAGCCAAATACAAACTATTTGAAGTGTTCATCCAAGGTTATCCAATGTTTATGGGGACCCGTGTAAAGATATGGAGGAAAAGCAAGGGAGGGAACAGGAGCACAGGGAATGATAATATGCACGCTCGTCGCTCACCATAGATAAAAAAGGAATGTTTGGCGTATCAGCACGGCTCCCATCACACCAGTGTGTGTGCAGAACCGGCACACACTGCCTGTGTCATTACAATACATGTATGAACCACACCAGGATGTTTGAGGGGGTAGAGAAAAAGAGGCAGGTCAGGCTGTGTTGGGGGTCTTAGTCTCCCAAAATATGGATATTTGTTGGATGTCCTGGCGGGGTGGGGGAAGGGGAAGGTGGGCAGGTGGAGGCGAGGGGGAGAGAGGCAGGTGGAGGCGAGGGGGAGAGAGGCAGGTGTCTGTGTTGAACTCCCAGTCGTCACTGAGCAGGGGCCCGTGCGATCACATGGCCACAGTATTATCGCTCCCAAGGAAACCGCATGAACTCCTGTCAGCTCTTAATCACTTGTGGAGGGTCCCTGCCTGGGTTTCCTACGGCGAGCACTCGAGCAGCCAACCTTCCACCACCCCCCGCCAGCTCCTTCCATTCCCTCAACCCCATGACAGATACACAAGTTGCCAGAAGTGCATTAGTGAGCATTAAGCAGCCCGCCGCTCTGTGGTGTTTACGCTGGGTGCATTGCCGCCATGCCGACCCCTCTGAACACACAATTGTCGAGCTCAACTTCGATACTATGGCTCTGGTCACACTGTACGAAAGGGGATCTCACAGAACCTGCGGAGCCTCTCTGGCAGTTCAATCCAAGCTGTCAAAGGTCAGATAAACTTAAATACACATGGACAAGTACTGGGCTGTGTCCGAATCAGCACCCTTCCATACTATTAGGTAGGCTTGTTGAGTAGATAGGACGAAAAAGTCGTTAAGTAGGCAACATTTTCTCTAAATATAGTATACTTTAAACCCCCATATGATACACTTCGCTGAGTACATTCGGGAGTACACTTTTCAAGAAGTACACAAACATTTTGGTCGCATAAATATGACGTGAAGCTTCGTTTTAAAAGCGAGGCGCAGCTTCGCTGATGTTTTCCTTCAAATACAACAAAAACAACACATGATATGGTCACGCAAGGGTGGGACGCACGGTTGTCAGATCTTTCAGCCAAATGGCGACTCAAAACTAGACCAAAATATATTTTTAACCGAAACCAACGGATTTTAAATAGAAATCAATATATTTTTACTTTTTAAAATAAGTGGACATGGCAACACTGGTGGGACGTCTTACGACCTGCTTACGACACTTCCCCAGTACGGTTGGAAAATAGTATGGCGGATATTTTTCACGGCCTGCACATCGCGTGCTACACAGTGCACATTAACAGCGCACTTCTGCCAGTGCACGGTACGCAGGAGACAGGGCTCTGATTCGGACACAGCCCTGGTCATAGGAAATGTGGCAGGGCCACTAACCGGGACATGTTATCACACACAGCTGAGTGCACATTTCTCCCTCTAGGTGTGTTCCTCAGGCAGCAGGAGGTGGGGACTCATCTTTTTTGAGTATTTATTTCCTAATCCCAATAGCTAAAGAGAGACTGAACGAGGTAACAGGGTAACAGGAAGGCATAATCCAGAGACTGTCATACTCACCCAGCTGCTTCATCAAGGCCAGGGGCAGGATGACGCAGATGGACACTATGACGACCAGGTAATTACCATTCAAGTACCACTCACTACAGAGAGAGAGAGGGAGGGGGGTGGAAGAGGATAGAGAGAGGGAGGGAGACGATTATCCACCCTGTCAGTTGATGACATCACATAAGGGTGACTGACTGACTCATTTTGCCGAGGGGTGACTTGTCTGTGAGAATCAGGGTATAGGACATTTCATTTTCACCGGGGCCGCAGTATGTGAATAAAAATGTTTCCAGTTCATGTTCCCAAACAGCCACCAAGATATCGGAGGCTCTGATCACAGTGAAGGGGGGCTGGCTGGCGAGCGGTTCTTTGACCTGTTCCCACAGGGCCGTGCTGGAGTTTGGCAGAGGCTTGTGCGAGGCCTCTCCCATTCCCGGCAAGCAGCTGCCGCGCTGCGTGGACGGGGTGGGGACAGGACTGGGCTGCACGGCACGGGGCCGCGCAGAGAGATTTGAGAGGTGCGGCGCTATTCTTAGCCCTGCTCCTCCCGTAGCTTAGTCAGCAGCAGCCTCAGCACCAGTGCCAGGCACCGCACTGCCTTTCCCTCCGAATCTGCAGAACCATGATAAAAATGCCCGTTTCACACTGACACCTCCTGCTATGACTCACTCCTGTCACACCGTCACACCACTTATATATCGGTGCGTGTGTATATGTGTGTGCACGTGTGTGTATGTGCATGCATGTGAATGTATGTACGTATGTATCGAGTCATTTCTCAGCAGTTTTCTCATGAGTGTGCAGCATGAGTGTGTGTGTGTGTGTGTGTGTGTGTGTGTGTGTGTGTGTGTCTGTGTGGGTGTACAGGCGTGGATGCACATGCGTGTAATGTGTGCGTCTGATTCAGTGTACGTGCTGAGATGCTCTAATGCTTTATAAGGGCAGATTGCCTGCTGGTGTGTTGCATGTTTGAATCGTAATCTATAATCCAGACAGCTCAGAATGCCCTTGACCTTTGAGGCAGTTCTAATGAATCTAATTTCAGAATTATTTCTGTTCTTATGAACAGCAGGATCCATCTGGTACGCAACGGGATCTGCTTTGCAAGATGGTGGACAAATCAATTAGGCTCACAGTTTGAGAGGTGAACCTTGTGACCGGAATTTTTCAACGGGCTGGTCTTGCCTAGGTGAGCAACGGGGATGCTCTGTGCTTTTGTAATTAAGGTTTTTTTTTGTTGTTGTTGTTGAAAATTCAGCAGGAGACATTTTAAATGTTACCACCATCCCGAGTTAAACTATTTAATATAGAAAGGACTTGACCCTGGTCTGGATCGAGTTCTCTTCCTTTCTGCAGTCCTTTTCGTTCCCTGGTCCAGGGTGAGCAGCCCTGAGCCAGCAGAGGAATCCATTTTGCTTCACCTGTGAAAAGAGGCTGGACCATGCGAATGAGTGAAGGGCTCATCCACACCCACTCATTCGTAAATATGACCAAACAACAAAGAGGAGATTCCAATGACATCACTTTCCAAAAGCTTCTGTATCATGACGCCATCGAGAGTGATTGGTAAAGCTCCTGAGCCTGTAGTTCTTTACCCTATTAAGACAGGCAAAACCAAAGTGCTTCCGTAACTATGCAGAATAACATCCCCATGAAGTTCTGACACAGCCAATCACGTGCCCTAAATCTGTTACGGCCAATCGCAAGAGGTGCAGCTCCTGGGGCATAGATGGCCTTTGCCATTTGGGGGCCCGTTACAAAAAACAATCGGAGGCCAACGCACCCTCTATTTCCATACTCCCCTGACAAGCATCAAGTGCAATGCGCTCTTTCAGTACGAACACGCAGCCTGTCCCCGACTTCCCTCCCTATCATATAACTTAAAGCAGTTTGGCGAGCAGCATTTTCTATTAGCGATGATGCTGCAAGCGCATTGCTCGTCAAATTGGTGTTTTGTAAATGTACTTGCTGCACCAATGAAAGTTGTTACTTTAGTAAGACAACTTCTCAGAGCCACTAGGATGGATACGTTTCATTGCTGTAGTTTGCCTTGTCAAAGAGCATCGAGCTAGCAGCTAGCAGCTAGCAGCAAAAAATCTAAATGACGCTAGCGTTGACAAAGTGTTTTGATGTCGGTCAGACAAGGTCAGATCAAGGAGTTAGTTAAAGAAAGTGTCATCACTGAAATAGCTTTTAAGTTAAGAACAGCGCCTACAGTGGCTGAATGGGGAAACTACTGGGTAGGAGATTATTTTACTCACTGTGGGTATTTTTATAGAAAACGTTTTTTTTTTCAATTTATGACTGAGGTGTGCCCCGTTTCAGTTGAAACTAATGAAACGCAGCAAAGGCAGCCTATGTTCCTGGGGCATCATTCCTGTGAGATGTAGACCCTGGTCTCTGTTTGTGTATCAAACCCATGGCTCCAAGCCTGTGTTGTTTATGGAGACGGTGTTGTGAGACAGAGACGGTGTTGTGCAATGTGCTGGGCTCTTCACCCCACCTTCCCAGAAGGCTGCTATAGACCTCCCTCTCCCTCACCATCTACCTGCCTCACTGCATTTCCAAATCTTCTCCATCACCACGTTTCCAGTGTCTCCCCCTCACCTCCTTTCAATATCCTCTACCTCCCTCTCTTTCCTCTACCTCCCTCTCTTTCCTCTACCTCCCTCTTTCCTCTACCTCCCTCTCTTTCCTCTACCTCCCTCTTTCCTCTACCTCCCTCTCTTTCCCCTACCTCCCTCTCTTTCCTCTACCTCCCTCTCTTTCCTCTACCTCCCTCTCTTTCCTCTACCTCCCTCTTTCCTCTACCTCCCTCTCTTTCCTCTACCTCCCTCTTTCCTCTACCTCCCTCTCTTTCCCCTACCTCCCTCTCTTTCCTCTACCTCCCTCTCTTTCCTCTACCTCCCTCTCTTTTCTGTATCTTCTCCGGCTTTCCAGCTTTCCCCACCCTGTTCCCAATTCCTCTCTCTGTTTTCATGTTCTCTTCCTGGCTCTCCTGCTAGCGCTCATTCCCTTTCCGCTCTCTCACCTTTGTCTTCCCATCGCCCCTCCCCCTCCCCGCTGAGGTAGAGAAAACCAGAAAGAACCAGATTCCTCAGCTCATTCAGAGGGCTTCTCCCAACTGTGCGCCTCTTAAAGCACGGAGCCTTAATCCCCGCTGAAAACCTTTGATTCTGAAAAGCGAGCTTCATTGATTGAAAGCAGTTCCGTGCAGGCCCCGTGTCCCTGGGGATGACGCTGAGAAGTGTCTGGGTTTTTAAAGACTTCAGGGAGGAGTGGGAAGGATGGAGCTCAGAATGACAGAAACAGAAGTGAGGACTACATTCCCCATGGAGCCCTGAGTGAGTCTGCCAGTGGTCATCGTAGCCTTGAACCTTGTGCCAGCCAGCTGTCCCACCCCCTCTCCATGCACATTTGCCAAAGTACCCAACAGCAGGGAGCCGGATCCCCGGATTTGACCGGAGGGAGTCATCTGATCGCCAGAGCCCTCCAAGACCAAAAGCACAGATGACCTTCAGCTGACCCATGTCACATGAGGACATTCACATGCACATGCACATGCACACGCAAACACACATAAGCACACACGCCAACTCACACCCAAAGAAAGCACAAATACACAGGTACTGACGTCCACAGTGAGCCGGACTGCTCAGGCATGCAAAGCACACTGTGTATCGCAGCCGCACTAACGAAGGGGTCATGTGCAGCGAGTACAGCTGGGATCCTGTTTTCGACATTGCCTCTCACCCGTCACTAAAGTGCGGGGCACAACAAGAGAATGTTGCACATACAAGCCCCCCACACCAGCGCAGCCCCATACCAGCACAGCCCACACCAGAGCAAGAGAAAACTCTCTGCCAGGCTTAAAGGAGAAGAGATTAATAGAGGGGGAGGCAATAACACTCCATCAGAGCATTAAACCAATCAATGTCATTGGGGTTATTTCCTGAAAGAGAATAATAATAGTAATAATAATAATAATAATACCTGACTGCATATATAGTGCTTTTTCACAGTCTCAATGCACTTTATAATGAATGCAAAGCTGACCTCAACGACCGCTAGCAATGTGTACCACCCACCTAGGTGATGCACGGAAGCCAATTTACACCTGAATTCTCACCACACATCGGCTGAAGCCCAAAGGGAGTGTGTAACAATGCCAATTGCAATATGTCTGGGGATCATTTTGTGCTCGGGGGACAGGTTTTGGGAGAGCAACTTTGGGCCAGGACACTGGGGACCCCCAAGTCTTAGCAACACAATCTTCGGACCACATGACCACAGCGAGTCAGCTCAGTTTAATGTGTCATCTTAAAGCTGGAAAGAGTCCACTTAACCAGGCCACAGCCTGCAGTGGAGACTACGGTCAAGTTCCGGAGCATCCTCTTTGACTGAACTGAACTGCTGCTGTGGGAGTATTGTCAGGACAACTGAGTTACACAAGCCATTCAGGCCTGGTTTCCAACTGACCAATCACAGCAGCCTGCCACTCACCCACCTTCTTTGCATAGGTTATCTGATTATGAATGCAAGCCAAGGCCATGGTCTCCCACTTGTGACAAGCAAAACATTGTTATTTTGTTATGTATTATTGTATTGTTTCTTTTCCTGATTTCAGACAACTTGTCTGAACTTGCCAACCTGCCTCCAATCAGAAATGACCATGGTGATGTTTCTCTCTCTCTCGCTGAACAGTGCTGAGGAGTGGGAGTGTGAAATCGCAACCCTCTCTCTCTCTCTCTCTCTGTGACATGTGTTCCTGACATAAGGACAGAAGAGGCTGGTGTCAGGGAGTAGGACAGAGAGGCCTTTTACATGCACTGCAAATGGGAAATACTCGCCTGTTTGTGTTGACCCCCAGAAAGGCCTGGATGACCAATGGGAACTCGTACTTCACGATGTACAGGTAGCTGGACATGGCTGTTGGGACAGAAAACACAGAGGATGAATTACCAGCACATGCAGTAAACCTACAGTGATGTGCAGTCATATTTCTCCTAACAAAAAATAGTCATGAAATATGAGAAAACAACAAATTTGTTCACAAAAGTCATTTTACATCTAGTATATACAATCAAATTGAGAGACAGGCTAAATTCAGTAAAGATTATAATTTCTTTTTTTTTCAATATAAGGTTGCTGTATTTGTTCATTTGAGTGTCTTGTTGCTGCATCTCGCTGAAGTCTGGATTGAGTAAGTACGATCCTGTGTCTTTAAGATGCCTACAGCTTAATCTCTTAGCAGTAGCAGTAGCTTCTGCCAACACCACCTGCGCACTGAAGCACCAACAGCACCAACCGCTTGCCAAATGTGCGGCTGGTCTTCGCCCCTTCGCCTCCTCACCTCTACATCACACTTAGTGCTTTGCACTCCCAGAGAAACAGTGAGAAAGAGAGGAGGAGGGAAACAATGAAACACACAGAGAGAGAGTAGGGAGGAGGTTACAGTGGAAGAGAGAGACAGAGAAAGGGGGAGAGAGAAAATGGAGGAGACGAAAGGGAGGACGGGCAAGAGATTCACATACACACATTATAAATAATACATTACATTTCCCCCTGATCTTTGTCCCACTGCTCCAGGCCATTACATTAAGCCAATTTATCCAGCAATATTACAGGAAAAAAAGACAGACTTTCATATTTCAATGCCAAATGCTGCCATGGAGGGTGAAAACTGCTAGAGGGGAAAGTCTAAATGACTGTTTAGTGGGCCTATCTTTCACCTTTATAGGCATGAGTGGTTGATGGATGCTTGCTGCCATATTAAAAATACTGCTATTGGATCCTTGTCCTAGCAATGGGTCCTTACCTCCGATGTTTTGCAGGGTGATGGCAATCCCAGCAGCCATTTTGCCTGGCGTGCCGAAGGCCCTATAACCCAACTGCTCATAGGCCCGAATACCTGGAAGACAAGTTCCAAGTAGTACATGGTATGAATCGCCACACCACAGCCCGGCCTTGTAAATGTATAATTCTAGAAAGGATCAACATATACTGCAACAGCAGCACCTCCGTTCCAGTAATGGAGAAATGAGGGGAGAAAGTGGAACAGTGTGAGTGTGCTCCCCAAGCAACTGCATTTTGAAAGGGAATCACGAATAGAAACTCATTACATTAGGCTGGGATTCAAAAGCCTCTGAGTTTCACTTCAACCCCAATGTTCTGGGCAAAAATAAATGAGCACAGGAATGCATTATGTGAAAGTGCTCTAAAATACTGAGCTTCTAATAACAAACATGGGTCACACTTTAAACAAAAGTCTCCACGTGAAGGTTTATATAGCATTTATATGCTTCATAAAGGGTGACATAACACCTTTCTATGCAACATGTTATGCCAAATGTGACATAACCAACAATGTCACCTGGCTAATGGCTAAACATTATACAGGGTGACATAAAACTGCTTAGGCCTATGTAGGATGCTAGGCTAACTGTGATGCATTTGGCATAATGTTGCATACGAAGGTGTTATGTCACCCTTTATGAAGCATGACATTTGCTTATGTATGATTTATGAAGCCATTATGTCACGGTTATGAAGGCTTTATATATGCTATATAAAGCCTTTAAATGGAGACTGCGTTTAAAGTGTGACCCAAACATGCAGACAGCTAGTTTCTGACCAAAGGAAAGAGCGTAGCTGTGCGTCTAATTTGGAAGTAGTAGCCTGAGAGGATTAATGTGCTGTCAATGGACCATTCGGATTTTCTAGGGTGACCACAGCACTCTGAGTCAGCACTGAAAGGGGTGGTTTGTTGGCCATGTTTTCCCACCCCAGCAGCCTTACCGACAATTCCTGAGGACTTGAGCAGCAGATGAATGGAGTAGGATGAGAGTCCAGCCACCACAGTGAGGAGGAACCTAAAGCAGACAACAAATGATTATTGTGCTTGTATATTGCACCGTTATCCATCGTCATCATCAAAACCTTCAACAGCAACATTACCATCATCACCTTTATCTTCATTACTATAGCCAACGTCACTAGCATCATCATCATCATCATCATCATCATACACAACTTACAAGCAATGGCTCTTGTAACAATAACTATTCCCTCCCTTCAACACGACAGTAATTGATGTAGGGGGGCTACTCTTTAACCCATCCAAAATAAAGTAGCCCCTGTGGAGGGAAAAAGTTTATTTTAGGTTGTATTTAATTGAGGAAAAAATAAGTACTGCGCACACAACTTAATTAATCCATACCAATAAAACACTATTAAAAGAAAAATATTTACAGTGCAAATTAAGCTTCTGAAGGGACCAGGGCAGCCGCAAAGTTGCATTCAAGGCGGAGAAGCAAACAGAATGAGAGAGGAAAAATACAAGACTTCCCAATCACAAGGACCGGGACAAGCCACAGAAATCCCAAAATACTGCCCCTGCCTCCAGCTCACAACATCTGTACAAACACAGAATTCTGGAGGCTAAGGGAAACCAGATCTGCTGGCGTTCCCCATGCAAGGCCTCGCTCATTCAGCTTATTTTTGTTTCGTTACTCCCGGCAACAGACACCGCACTTGCAGTGCCGGCCAAGCCGGCGTTCACCTCAGCTTCAACTCTGCCTGCTTCCACGTCCCGAGTTCAGCGAGGACGAATACCGCCAACCCCACTTCCCGCACAGTCGCTTAATGCTACAGTGGTGAGGGAACACTGGCAGCTTTGGCTCAGGACCCCACCCAAAACCACACACTACAGGTAGATGCCTTAAATTCCTTACATTTGATCCTAAGGCAGAGTCTTGGCCTGCAGTGGAGACATTTTCATGCCAAGGGGTCTGAATCACCCATGGGGGGGGGGGGGGGGTTCCATTATGCTGTTTGTGTTTGCTTGTCCAATTGGCTGACTTCCTCTTGTGTGTGTGTGTGTGTGTGTGTGTGTGTGTGTGTGTGTGTGTGTGTGTGTGTGTGTGTGTGTGTGTGTGTGTGTGTGTGTGTGTGTGTGTGTGTGTGTGTGCGTGTGTGTGCGCGTGTGAGTGGTGCTTTTTAATTGTGGTCTGTGGAAATGTGTGGCTTTAATATATAGGCCTGCTGTCCCCTTTGGGAAGCCATGGCCAATATTTAGAATGACACGGTGAGCTCGTGAAAAAGAAAGAGTGAAAAAATGGAAGTGCCGGGCTGTTATCCGCCCAGAGCGCTGCCTGACTGCCACTCTCTCTCTGTTCTACATCTGTAATTTTCCCTCCCACATCACCATCCCTCTTTCTCAGAGCGTTACTTCCTCTCTCTCTCTCTCTCTCTCTCTCTCTCTCTATCTCTTTATCTTTTTTTTCCCTATCCCTAATTTCATGTCTCTCTGCCATCTTTTTTCATTTCTTTTATACGTCTCTATTTCTCCAATTACAGTCATCTCTCTTTCTCTCTCCTTCACTTTATTTTATCGCTCTCTCTCCCTCCCTTTCCCCTTCTCTCACTCTGCCAGCTTTCCTTCCTTGGATCCTGGTCACACTTGATCAGACGGTATCAGCTGAACACACAACACACTGTCCCCCTCTGTGACCGATATGCATACTGCATACTGCATACTGTATATGCCATGTGGCACAGTGATTACAGAGCTGGTTTGGTCACCAGAAGGTTGCAGGCCCAATTCCCTTGGGGGGCACATCTGCATAGCAACAATGACAACAGCCATTGTGCGGCCATACTTAATGTACGGTAAAAATGTGTGTGTGAGGTAAAATGTGTGCAGTGCAGTTAGCCACAAAAAAAGGCCGGTTTTACACAGCCACAGACGTTCACAACACCATGCTTAAAATAAAGATTTATTTTTGCTCGTTAAATTAAACCGTGGTGAAATTATTCCAGTCACAGGGTTTGGATGTGTTTGAATGAAATGCAATCTAATTTTAGTTATGACAGACAATGCATTTTAACACCAAAGGCTGCAATTCAACAAAGACATAATTTGCTATCTTTGGATACAAGTGCAAAATATATATATATATATATATATATATATATATATATATATATAAATATATATACTAGATACATCTTTCATTATATCTGGTCCAACACTGAGCACAGGTAAAAAACTGGCCTTTGTAACCATAAGGTTGCTGCTTCAATACTGCTGCTGTACCATTTAGCATGATACCCAACCTGAACTGCATCAATAATATATCCAGCTGGACAAATGGCCAATATTTAAAATCTGAGCTGTGGAAATTAACCTGCATAAAGATATGAAATAACAAATAAATCCAATTCTAATACCGTCTGCATGGAAAGCTGCAGCATTAGAATTGCACCACTGCAAATTGTGTCCCAGAAAGAGCTACTGAAGTGTTATTTGAGGTTACTCGATTTAGAAATGTCAAATGTCTTTCGATGGCCTTTCCTCTAGGAGATTTTCTGGCAGAAATGTGAAACACAGCAACCTTTCCATCTGACTGGAGCTCACCGATAAAGCAGAGATTTTGCCTGTCTCCATTGCATGATTAAATCCAGCATTTAGTTGGTATTTTTCAGAATCCAGCCCAACCATCCTAAGGAAGTAAGGTTCTCTGTCTCTCAGTGGATGGACAGAGAGACTCAAACAGGTAAGAACTGCAGAAACAATGACACTGAGTCCTGTGGTCTGGGCTGGTATGCAGAGGGATTCTTAAATCTAACAGCATGGATGTCAGATTGATCTTTAGCTTTAGAGGTGACACACAACAGAAACAGGTGCTTGACACGTCGTAGGGTGATAAGAGGGGTAATTCTCTCTGTGGTTTATGCTGGCACTGTACTACTTTGGAATCCCCACCCCCCATATACTTGAACACTGCAGTCCCCTGTCTTCAAATCCAATTTGTAGGGCTTTGCCAGGGTGGGCTGTGGCAGAGATAGTCTACTGTTACTGCAGTGAAGAGTCTTTCTCAGGCACTGTGAGTGTCTCACAATTCACTTCAGGAATGCCTCACCTTAAAATTAATGTTTTTTTCCCCCCATACTCATAACACATTGGATAATAACCGTCAGTCACCAGACAAAGCCCCTTGCCCTAACTGATGACACATCCAATCCACTAGCAGTCTCTTCCCAAAACTCCACCCCCTCATTGACGGCATATCCAGCATCCGCCTTCAGAACTCTGCCAAAGCCCCTCCCCCTCATTGATGACACATCCAGCATCCGCCTTCGGAACCCTGCCAAAGCTCCTCCCCCTCATTGATGGCACATCCATCCTCAGACTCCTGCTAAAAGACCTCCCCCTCACTCTCGGTCTGTCCTGCTTAAGGAATCTTTCTCACAAAATGAGGGCAGAGAAAAAAGTGCGTGGGATTGAGACATCCATCCAGCTGTCGCTTACAAGGAGGGAAGTCACTGCCAAAGCTCCCAGATCTTCATACGCTGGAATTCATTCCAGGGAACCATTACTTAATGGAATTATTTTACTAATCTGACAGATGCCAAAAAAAACTGCAATTCTTTTAAGTCGACAGCAAACATAGCAGCAAAGATGACTGCCTTTCTGCCCCTGCAAGCATGTGCATCTGTATAAGCAGCAGAAGAACACTTAACCGCAGTACTACTTATGTTTATCTTGTAAGCGTTCATTAATGACTTAATGACGTACTCGTACGTCAGAGCTGTCTCCAATGAGGAGATTGCAAGACCACAAACTCTCTGAGTCTGAGTCATATTTCCAAGGGCTAACCTTCAATCTTAACACACAATTACAATCTCATTGTATTATTAAGACGGTTCTCCGGTATCATAGCTTGTAATTAAAAGACAGGAGCATTCTACTGCAACACCCAATTACTCTACTGACAGAGGAGGTGCACAGATACAGATGATAGATTTTGAAATGCTAATGACAATAACAAGTAGCCAAGAGCATGACTGCTGATGTATATACATTCTTCGAATACCACAGGAGTGGGGTTCTTCTTGATCAAGTCATCTGGTGTGATTTGTCTAAATCTTAGGAGTGATCACTGTTCAAGCAGGATATTACACATGTCATGGTCTTGGTATTTTTATCATTGTATGCATATAGTAAAAATAATTTTTTTAGGTGAATGTTTCCTTTAAAATTAAGATAGTTTTTAGCATTTGAACCAGCAGAACTTTAAAGATAAATTACTACTACCCTCTGTTTCCAGTATTGTACATAAGAAGGCCATCACTTACAGAATATTTTGCATGTAGCAATAGATACATAGTAGACATTTGAAACATTGTGTAAATTGTAAAATATGTGTCATTTGCATTTGTAATGACTCACAGGAAGAGGACGATGCCAGTGTTGGCCATTGCATATGCCAATCCCAGAATTCCACTGCCCATGATGGCGTTTCCCAGGTTGAACACTGACATTCCAAAGGACGTCTTTCCCTCAAACTGACAGATGAAACAAGCAAAAAACACATTTTTAACACCTTTTGGACTGGGACACTTAAAGCACAACTGGACTTTGGTAGAACTTTGGGTTGTGTAGTTACCTGGCCATGATATGAGTCCAAATGGTGGCAAAATATGTTCGTTAGTTGCTCTGTGCTCCCCTGGGGTGATAATTAACCCTATTTACTTTGGCCCTTTTGAGGCAATGTCCTCCTGGTTTCTACTAGTTTTATTTAAATGTCAATATCTAAAAAAATATTCCCTGCAAAATCCATGGTTTTAAGTTTGAACTGAAGAAGAAGCTGTATCATTCAGAAATTTGCTACAGAATACATTTATTTCAGAATAGTCACATACAGTATATATATAATAACCATAACATACGTCGCCTAATGTATTTAAATACGTTTAAAAAAGAACGTACGAAAGCGCGTGTGTATTCACACAAGTACAGCAACTTATTTCAGCCCTCAGTGCGAGGGGTGGTCACTGCGGAAATGTCGACTGTACGGGACTTTGGCGAAATATAACAAGATAAACTCTTCAGGGTTCATGAGAAAACAGCTGTAGCTGAATATACTGGTAAGTACTTGGTTTCTTAAACATATTTATACGAGAGATTTTGAAGCAAAAAATGAGGTGTCTTCTAAACCGAAAGTGGATCGGGTACTGTATATAGTACAGTAAGCAAGGGAAAACGGCGAATACTCATTTGTACAACGTTTTAAAAAAATATTATTGTTTCTATACGTCAACATGATTTTCTTAGCGTGTATAAACGGTGCATTTGATGCATTTTACAGTCTGTGGCTGTAGTCAGAGGAAAGTCGTAAGTGCTGTGGGCTACTAATAGCACCCTCCTAATTTATTGCACGGCAGTGTAACTGGAGAAGCTGCGGTTTTCGCAAGAGGCTACCCTTTAAAAAAATACTGCGTCAAAATTTTCGGGGTTTTCTTAAAGCTGTAGTTTATATTTTCAGATGAACATGAATACTGTAACTGAGTCGCATGCGTCTCAAATACTAGGGGTGAAGTCTATAGGGTTAAGAATATGTTTTTTGTCGCACTCCATTCACTTCTATGGGGAAGCTAAAACTGTCTCAAAATGCCACTTCTAACACATATATGACCGGGAAAGAAGTATTTTCAATACAAAAAATAACCAGCCTTCTTACGCATTTTATTTAGTGTAATTAAAATTATTTATAAACTACTATTTTCTTCAATGTTGTTAGCAAGCTACCAGAAAAGACTATCGGACCATATACTAGTACTAGGAACGTTTGCTTCTGTGGAAATTTGGACCAATGAGTGGTTTCTGACGCATCGGTGCATTAACGCTGTTTCTGGCACAAGAACATAGCATACCTACCGGATCTACGTTCAAAATAGAATACGAAAAAGCAAGAAAAGGGCCATTGAATTTAAAAAAAAAAAAACGTAAGAGGACTGGATATTGTTTGTATTGACAGAATCCACTTCTTTTGCGGTCGTATACCTGCTACAAGTGCCATTTTGAGACCGTTTTAGCTGCCCCATAGAAGTGAATGGAGTGCGACAAAAAACATATTCTTAATTATCACCCCAGGGGAGCATATCATGGCCAGGTAACCACACAACCCAAAGTTCTACCAAAGTCCAGTTGTGCTTTAACAACAAAAAACTGAAAAAATTAACTGGAGCGAATAAACAATTTAATAAATGCTCTTTTCATGAAACAACAAATAAATAAATGTCACATCGTAGAAAATGAAAAAGAGAAATTTCAGATCCATTCCAGCTGGCTTAAATAGACTCACGTCAGTAAAGCCCGTGGTGTTCTTGTTGTCCATGGTAGACAGAAACTCCTGACTTTCCGCCAAATTTTGCTCTCCACCCTCCGGTCTGCAGGGACTCCAAAAGAAAACGCAGTCACAACCAGGCACGAACATGAACTTAACCGCTTATTTCCAACAGGCCACTCCAAGAACCCAGACTGAGTTTGTATTAACAGCACAATAAATCAGCATTTCAGGCAGTTAGGTGAAGGTTTGTAGTTTTTTTCATTCATTCAGCTTCACAACATTGAATTCATCAAGAATTGGTCTATGCCAGAGTTAGGGCGTCTGCATCACACTACAGCGATGATCCCGTTATCCATCGTACGTACCTGACATTTTGGGTACAGTTTCTAGGTGGTGGACAAAATGAAGATCCATTGTCCAATGGAAGCACAAAAACAATACAATGACACACTCAGTAAAGCATATAACAGTGGAGGAACCTTATGCACAATGTAGCAACTTTATGAGACCAACAGTGAACAAATAAAAGCCTTTCACCACAAATGTGACATTTACAATGATTTTTTTTTACCTGTGTAAGCACAACCAAACATGCAAGCCAAATTAATTCCCCAGAAAGCAGTGTTTGAATGCCAGAAAGAATCTCTCATCAATCACTCATCTAGAGATGGAAGATCTTAGTAATTAGGAGTGACTCAGAAAGGCAGGAGTGAGAATCCCAATTCACAGGTGTGTGTGTGTGAAGGTGCATTCGCCGTTGTGTTCCTGCTCAGGTGGAATGTGACCGCTCAGTGCATATGCTTGCCTTATTGGCAGTACTGAATTTGAACCCCCTTTTGCAGCGCCCGAGTGGAACCGTGAGCTTTTAGGGTTCTATCCCAAAACGTAACGCACATGAGGTCCTACTGTACCATGCCCGTTAAAACATGCCTGCATAACTACGCCCGTGAACGAGGTCGAGACGCATAACAGAGGTCTCCAGTTCAGAGCTCACCGTGTGGAGATGAAACTGCTTAAAGTGGAATCGCGTTAGACAGCGACAGAGAAACACCAAGGCTAGTTGTAGGGAAAGTTCATGAGCAACTGCGGGACACCATGAGACAAAAACAAACAGTGAAAACACCAAGGTAGTTAGCGAGACGGTTAATGGCTCGATGAAGGACATTAAAGACACAAGAGTAGAAGAGATGAGTAGGGCAAGGACCACAGTTAGCGGTACTATGTAGTTAGCGTGTGTCTGAGTCGAGAGAGTACACTTACTGGTCTGTGTCTTCTAGCAGCGTTTTCATGGGTACGGCGTTGTCCTCCACGTCGTGCCCCTTCCCGTTAGGAATGATATTCATCTCGGACTGGGCAGGCTCCATGCTTTCAGCAGCAATTATCCAAATACTGTGTATGCGTGTGTGTGTGTGTGTGTGTGGGTGTGTGTGTGTGGGTGTGTTTGTATTTGTACCCTTTGCGCAAAATCCTCTCAGCGGTGCTTCAAAGTTCTGCAACAATGAAAGACAGAGCTATGAGAAACACATCCAGACTCAAGCGCATGCTCAGGCCACAGCCCGGACAGCCTTTGGGGCTGGACCACTGTGTGTGTGTGTGTGTGTGTGTGTGTGTGTGTGTGTGTGTGTGTGTGTGTGTGTCTATCACAATAGGGATTTCCCCTCTCCATGAACATGACCCAACCTATTTATTTCTTACTCAGATACCAAAATAATTCACTTTAAACACCGGAAGTATTTCAACTCAACTTTCCATGGATTTTTATTGGAACTCTTTTTGTCCGTGGTGCAATGACTGACAGAAGACAAAAAATAAGTGTCGATCTCCATCTGACAGCACTGGGAGATCTATGGAACGCTGATCTGCTCAAAGATTAAAGCATAAAACATATTACCGTCAGTGCGACAAACTACAGTTTCAGTTAATCCAGATGTCATGGTTTGTGACCCTTTTTACCTTGCGGTCGGTTTCCTTGGTAGCCACGCGAGGGCGCTGCCCTTTTAGTGGATGTTTGCTCCGCCCCGTCTTGATTGCGGAGTTTCTCTCAGCATCACACCTGTGCGTGGTAACCCTAGAGCTATTTAAGCCCATGTTTTCCTCCGTTCTGGGCTTTTGATATTAATTTGTATTGTCTGGCATTATTTGCTCTGTATTGTGTGTGGTATTATTTTGCCCTTTGATTGCTTAGCCAGTATGATTAGGTCCAGGTTTTTTAGGAGACCATTTTTGCTCCAGAGTGTTATATTGGAGTAATGCGGGACTTGCCTTTGTGGAAATATGGCTCCCTGGCTCTTTTCTGTCTCCGCTTCCTGGTCTTTCCTTTCTTCCCTTGCCTAGACCTTTTGCCTTCTCTGTCTCTTCCTCCTCTCTCTGTCTGCTTTCTTCCGTGAAAGCGAGAGGAGTCTTTGTTTGTTTGTGGGTGTATTTGTATAGTCATTTCTTACTAAGAGACGGGGTGTTTTTATCGTACTGACAGGCAGGGCTTTATTTATTCTGAGGGGCAGGGCGTGTATTTTCTATTTAAGCTCGCGTTAGTCTTTTAGCCGGTAAATATCCGGTGCATCTGTCCTGTTCGTCCTTCGGTACCTGTCTCCATACATGGAGCTTTAGGCAATTTAGTTCGGAACTGTAGTTCTGTTTCGTCATTCGGTACATGTCTTCCTATAGGGAAGACTGGGCGATGTTGTGGACATGTTTATGTGTGACTGCGAGTCTGAGAGTAGCCTTGGAACATTAGATCTCTGTTCCTTTCGCCTCCTCGTATACTACCTCGTATTATTTTGCAGGGTTTGTTGGCTGTGTGTTTTATTTGTACCATTTATGCTACTCGCCTATTCTAACACCTCATTACTGAGGCAGGGCGTTCATTATTGCTGGCTCTTTAGTTACTTAGCTCGTAGAGGTATGGGACCGGAGATCTCTGCTGTATTCGCCTGTAAAATGTTTCTCTCTCCTGGGAGATCGGGCGTTCATGCTTTTACTGAGTTACTTAGCTCGTAGAAGTATAGGGTAGCAGTTCTTTGTTCCATTCGCCTTGTTTGGTTTTCTTACTGTGAAACCAGGCGTTTGTGCTTCTACTCATTTGCGTGTTACAGTGAGCCGGTTTGTAGCTTTGGTACGTTTGGTGTGTGTTATTTGTGCCATTATGCTACTCGCCTGTTCTTATGAGTCTCGTTACCGAGGCAGGGCGTTTATTATTGCTGGCTCTTTAGTTACTTAGCTCGTAGACGTATGGGACCGCAGATCTCTGCTCTATTCGCCTGTAAAATGTTTCTCTCTCCTGGGAGATCGGGCGTTCACGCTTTTACTGAGTTACTTAGCTCGTAGAAGTATAGGGTAGCAGTTCTTCTACTCATTGGTGTGTGACAGTGAGCCGGTTAGTAGCGTTGGTATATGTGTTTCCCTGTCTTGTCTCCTTCCCTTAATTACGGGGTTTCCCGTCCTAGTGGCCTAGTGATTAATGAATCCCCTTGCTGCGTTTGGCCCCTCCTACCTCACACATCACGCCACCATTACACCAGAATCATCATTTTTAGTAACAGTGGGAACAGTTAGCATTCAGAAATAAGTAGTGACGTTCAGAAATAAGGGAGTTCTCTACCCTTGAAAATCCTGATACAAATTATGAAGGGACTGCATATACAGTAGGTTGTGAAACAGTTAATCTGTCACAAGAGGTCAGGGACCAAGGTCTGGTTGACTGAAATGTCGTTACTGTTTGTTTTTGGCGTTCAGCTCAATGACATTCAAAAGCATAGATGCAAGGAATGATTCACTTTAAGGCTGGCACAAAAGGCCACGACAGACACCTGAAATGGAAGACAGAAGTAAACGGATGTTGATTGCATCAGGGGAGATATAATAAATATCCACTATTCAGAACAGTCCCTGGGAAATGGGTCTAAGTTAAACAGGTTCTTTCTGTGAACCTTTTCCTTTGGTTTTGTTTTGTGGAAGAATTTAGCTAACAAAAGCAGGGAAATCCAGATTCATTTTCCCCATAAGGGAAAAAAAAAGCCACTGGTTAGACCCATTGGGGAGAAGGGGCAGAGTTTAGGTCTGAAAGTTAGGCAGTTCACAGCAGGCATTTCCATGAAACCGTACGCGTTATTGAGTCGTCTTTCCCTTTCCCTCAGAGTCTCGCTGACAGGTATTTTCCTCCCGACGGCTCGCGAGAGAATACAAATGGCGGCGACGACACTGGGGGGCTTTGTGAGCTTCCCCGGCGTCACGTCCACCGGATCGAGGGGGTCAGCCGGCCTCCGGACCCCCGCCGCCGCGCCCGGGGTGTGGGTCCAACAATATGCCGAGCGCTCACAAGAGCGCCGGTGTGTGCTGAGTGAAAGCGGCGGTGACACGTGCTTCCAGGGCCTCCGCTGACAGAGTTCCCCCCTCTGCTCTTGGCTCAATGCGATGTCCCTAATTTCCCATTAGCTATGCACTGAAAGGGTGGATGGACTGGGCAGGGGGAGTTATTTTTTTTGGGGTGGGGGCAGCGGGGCCCTGCGAAGGAGCTGAAAAGCAGCAGAACCAGCTCGGGCCAGCTTAGAACCAGTTCTGGCCCTCACTGGGGACGCTTTGTGCCTCCACTTCTGCTTTCTGCTTTTCTTTCTTTCCTTTCTTTCTCTCTCTCTCTCTCTTTTTTTAATTAGGAAGGGCTTAACACAAGGTCAGGGCTCCTGTGCTCTTTAAACCCTCTCCTGGCATGACCTCAGCACCCCGCGCCTCCCTCTCCCGTCCGCCCCTCACCTTTGAAACGTAACTTTTTTGTGAAATTATTCATATGCATCGAGCACTCTGGGAGGTGGATAACCGCCGGGGTTTCTGGGTCCCCTCCCCGGCCGATGCCCTATATTGCCGGTCCCACTAACCACGTTACGCGCCTAACTGCACAGCTAGGGTCTTCTGTTTGCCCGGCAAAAAGCTGGGCAACGTGGTCGGGCAGCAAAACATGGCACACAATGGCACATGTTGTGCGGTTTCCTGGGAACAGGCCTGGGAACAGTGGCGCTATTGTGGCGGCATCATTATACCGACGGGCCCCTTTGGCCATGGCCCGCCGGGGCACTCCAAGGCTGAAAAGGTAATTCATCGCTCCTTAATTGAAAAGACGGCAACCTTAATTTGAGCAGCTGCCAGGGTCCCAGGCTCAAGCAACGAGAAACGGCACTGCCCTCCCCCCCCCCCCAGCTCCAAGCTGTCATTCCTTGCGACCAATCACCAGGACGCTCACAAGCACGCTCAGATGACAATTCCATCAGCCCGGGGAGAAAACGTGACCGCCTGGCACAGCTGCGGGGGGCATCTACGATGAGGGAGGCCTGGCAAGATGGCACCCATGAGTGGGGAGGGGTAAAGGAAACTGCGGGCCTGCAGGAAGGCTCTTGGGCTCTCATTGTGGGGTAGACCCCAAACAACTAGCTCAGCAATTATGACTGTACACATGACAACGCAATTAACTCTCCAGCCGGGTGTGAAAGCACTAACAAAGAGTTTACAAACACTGTATTGTTTTCATTGTTTATCTGAGTGGAGGAATAGGGCGAGAGGGCCATGCTAATTAAGTGTCACCTGAAAACCGAACATTTGTACAATATGCAGAAAAATATGAAGCTGTAAGATCAATGTCGGCTGAGGAAAAGATGTGGGTCTCTTATAAAAAAAGAATCACATACCTGTTCATACCACCTCTACAGTGCACTCAAGGCTGTGAGCCTGAATTTAGTCAAGTCACTTTAATTGCCCGGCTGAACTTGTGCCATGCTTTTTTTCACCAATTAGTACAGAGAATCACTCTTTTTCTCCATCAAATAAATCTTTTTGATGAATTTTGACAGGGCATGAATAATTATAATAATAAACTAATTTAGCAGAGCCCCCTTTGGGTAGGGCACATGAGGTTTTGTGTAGTTACATAACAAGTGTTTAAGCTCCTTACCTTTTCCAAGGTCTCAGAAGGCTTTGTCCCCAAGGGTAGTTGGGTACATAGTTACACAAGAACTAAATGGCACTCTTTTCTAGTACGAGTGAGTGGGTGTACGCAAATCAATCTCCATCTACTCAGGACTTGCTGAGCCCTGCCCCCTTCCAAAACAGATAAGAGATAATCCAAATTTGAATTAATGTGCTACTTTTAATGCAGGATTAATTATTCTTGTTTTGCATGGCTCTGAGGCTGCAGTGTTGCAGTGACTGTGGCAGGGAGAGTGTGGGCATACTGTGAGGTCACTTGGGGAGGGCTTAAGTAGGCACAAGGGCGTGCCCCCCCCCCCCCCCCCCCCCCCTGCGTGCATGCTCCTTAGCATGAGGTGTTGATCAAAGTCAAGCTCAAGGCGCTCTGATTACTTCCTCTGCGTCCGTGCGATGGCCACAGGAGTAATCTGCTTGGAATGTATGTAAATCAAGAGGTCAGGGCATTCAATCCCCCGCCCTTCCCTGACCTGTCACATAAGCTTTAAGTTGCCGCCGCAATTTCCGGAACACTTGATGCGCCAAGGGAATGTGGATCTTCATTTACTGATGAGGGAACACAGAGACGCCCGGTAACGCAACGGAACAACATCACTGCACCGCCTGATTCTCATGCAATGCGACATGTTTTCAATAATTGGAAGGAATCGAGTGCCAGTCGCTCACACAGATGGCTGGGTGGTCTGGGGGAACAGCAGTCAGTTAGGAGGCAATGCTCGGAGACCAGAGTCAGGAACAACCACAGAAGAAGTGCCTCTCGCAGTCAGGACACAGGTGAATGGGCTGGGCCGCATTTTAACACTCTAGGCTCGGGCAATCGATTATGAAGCCAAACTTCGTTGGATAAGAAGATTTGGCCAGAAAGAGATTAAACTCTTACCCATTAGGTGATGAGCAGCTAACAGACAGGTTCCTTCTCAGGTCATGCTTTATGCATGAATAAATAAATAAAGAAATAATAGCACACCAAATCTGGGCTTTCTAACAGCATCTCAGCAGCGTGACCAGGATTACATACACCAGGGAGAGGGGGGGGGCGGAAATCAGGATTAACCGCTGCACTGAGTGTCACAACAGCATCCCCATCTGCTTGCAAAAATAGCTCTGCCAGAACACTCTTTCATGTCACAACAAAAGCCAGCACGCAGACACAAGGGGAATTAAAGGGCGGCAAATGGGAATTGATGCGAGGTCCTGAAATAAAGCATGTGGACTTTTAAAAATGCGCTGGCAGGCCCCGCGGCAGAAACAAGGAGCCAGACGACTTCCGTGCAGGTGCTCGGATACTGGACCAGTGAAAACAAGAGGCCGCTTTCAAGCCTGACGCCGGGGATTAAGCTGGAAAAAAAAAAACCCTGATCCGCCCGCAAAAGAGAAGTGGCACACTGAGCTTTGTCCAATAATTGACGGTTCGGTGTAAACCGCACACTCAACACAGGAACAACCTTATTATGAATATATTATTTTAATTTATCAAAATTCAATTCGAAGCACAAACAAACAAGAGAGAGACGAACAACGCGTTTCGGCAGTCCTTCTTCAGGCGCGCTCTTCTGACCCGCGCTCGGTGCAAGAGAAGGACCGGGAGGCCGCTGGTTCTTTCCAATCGACGGTGGAAAACGGTTTCTCATGAATCTAGGGAGTGGGCGAGAATTTCAACTTCCGTAATGTGGACCTCTGGTGGGCGGCTCTGGCCTTGGCCCCTCTGGCGGGCGGCTCTGGCCTTGGCCCTGTGCAAGGCCCAGCTTTGTGAGTCCAGGGGGTTGCTTTGTCAGGGATCAGCTGAGGACAAGGGCCACTGGGCTGGGGGGGCCCCACTCTGCCAGGGCCACACCGGGCTCCAGAACAAGCCTGCCTGGCTTGCAGGTCTGGCCGGTAGACTGGTGTGCAGACAGCTTCCAGCTCTTTACTATTCATTTACATCTACAGTATAATGAAAAACAACAGTCATGGTTGGGCAAAGACACAAGCTTAGAATAAAGTGACATTTGTCCAAACCGAACGTGATTTTGATTCACTTTTGAATAAAAATCAGAATGTTCACCCTGTTGTGGATAGGGGATTAACATCAACCTCTGTTTTTAGGCTCTGCTGCAACCAGAATGTTTTTTTTCCTTCACTTAAATCCATGTAGTGTAGAGGGGTGAAGTATGAGAGAGAGTGGATTCCAACAATTAAATCTCGTCATATATAAGTAAAACCGAAAGGAACTGGCAAAATGTATTTCCAAGCATTTTTTATCCTTTGTTTTGTAATAAATTCAAATACGACACAAAAAACACCAAATTTCATAGACAGAGAAGAAACATGACTTTTTTTTTCTGTGAGGGGTGTTTCATTTCAGTAGAACAAAAATCTAATTTTCTAAATTTAATTTTCATTATTAAAACATCAGTATATCAACAAGGCAATATAAAAATGGACTCAATATCTCTGAAAATGATTTTATGACCTCAATACGAACTCCAATGCATACCAATGAAGAGTGCAGGAGTTGTCATCACAGATCTAGTACTTCACATCACAATGGGCGGGATGGAATTGATCAGTGCACTTAATCACAGCTACAGTACAGTGAAATCCAATGACAATCCTAATAACGCACTCAATGTGTCTCCAACTTCATATCTTCTGCCGAAGCTCAGAACAGAAGATCAATGAGGTGACGATACCTTGCGTGACAGTAGAACAGGATGGACATTGTTGTGGCAGATGACAACAAATTAAAATGTTCCATTTTCATAACAAAGAACATGCCACCTGTGAGAAAATAACGATTTTTCAAAGTACTTGGAAATGTCCCCAAATGGCACTGGATGCTGTATTTGTGCCAGGGCTTAAGGCTTCAGCAAGTGGGCAGGAAAAGGTTCTTCCGCTGTGGAGAAATGAACATCGGCTCCTGTTCTGACCGGTTTGGTTTAGGGGTCCGTTTTAATAAGCATCCAACTTGCCTACGTTTTTTAGCACATGGGAGGTGACTCAAGTGTCCTGGGGCAGGGCGGCGTGTGAGCTCATGGTGAGTCACTGAAAATGAGTCAGAAGCACATCCAGTCACATGGGCTCAGTTTTGCACACTCTACCCGAGAGGCACAGTGCACAGGTAGCGGAGGTATTCAGCAAGCGTGGGGACAATATTCTGTACACGGTGGGGAACACCTGCAGCTCAGGTACTGGGGATCTCTTTCAGGTCTGTTCATAAGCTACGCAGCCAGCATGCAGGGTCTCAACTATCTACAGCCACCACTGCTATGCACTTTCATTTGGCATGTAAGTTTAGCCTATGCTAACTGTTTCTTAGTGTAGAGTAGGATTGCACCATTACCACACCCCCGTCCATCACTCCTGCGATGAGGGGGGAGGAAAAAGGGGGCTTGTGGGAGGAGGGCGAGGAGGGTTGAAGGTCAGTACTTTTCCATTTTTACACTAAAGTAAACACTGTTAATCAGTTCTGTTGACCAAGCCTGGTGACATATGGAACCATAGAGGAATTTCACAAATATTTCATCAGTGTAGCCTATTGCACGGAGGGGAGGGGGCAGTAATTACAAGATGCCAATTGGTCAGAAGAAGTGCAGCTGGGGTTATACCATCGGCAAGGTTCAAGACTGCAATCGAGGATTACAACCGAGGGACAGATTGAAGATTCTACTGCTATCAGTGACGTGGCTTCTAATCATTGTTAGACGTCAACAAGAAGAAAAAAAACAGCCATGTCAAGCTGTCACATTAATCCTGACATTAAATGTTAGAGGTGAAGGCAGCGACTAAATAACGCTTATCCTTTCAAAGAAGTCCAGAGTTAACAGTAGCGATGGCACTATGGAAGTACAAAGTAACGGACGGAGAGGCTGAGAACATTGTGACTCGTCTTGACTGGTTCTGTCCTGTCTGTGCGGGTTAACAACCACAACTCTGCCCTTCGCGTTCCACTCGCACCATTTCAGATTTACCTATACGACGCCTCTCAGGATCCTGAACAGCCCGTTCTGTGCCACTCTGTGACAGGGCAGGTGCTCCAAAGGCACCAGTCACTTCCCCTCTGTGGAGGCTTTGTGTCCGGGGAACTGTCACTCCAGGATGAGTAGCCATGGCAGGGATTGGCTGGGACGGCAGTGGCAGGGTACGGGTAGGGGCCGGTGCTAGTAAGGATCTGGCACAAGAATGGCTGTGTATTGGCAGGAGTGGTGTAGAATGGATAGGGATGTACAGGGATAAGCAAGGTTCAATAGGCCTCGGTAGAAATAGGGCGCCACGTGGACCAGTGTGGCCCGAAACTCAGAATCAGGTTTCTAACAGAAGTGGACGTGTGCTGGGATCAGAAAATAAAAGTACTGCTATGCGTTTCTTCCACCCATGTACTCAGCCAGCTGATTTCACTAATTAGTTAGACCTTCTGGCTGAAGAATTGTGCTAATTAGCAAATTCTAGTGATAGGAACAAGATACTGGGGGGAACATACTTGAACATCCTCAAGCACTGCGCCAGCCAGCTCATCTTCTCGAGACTACAGAACAGTACTGAGCACTTAAGAGTTGTACCACAATATAAATGAGATGGCCAGACCTGTATTTTCTGAGGCAACTGTTCTATAGGGCGTGACTTGAGTGTAACAAATAAGGACATCATGGATGCCGTCTGCTCTTTCAGGGAGATTAGAGAGCAAGAGTATTAGTATCAGTGAGGCATGATGACACAAAGCAAATAAAGCTCGCTAGCCATATTTTCAAAACATTCCGTTAATAACAGGGTTCCCGTACTTACCTACCGCCAATTAAAGGATGTTTCTTTCAAGGTCCCTCAAAAGTACAAGGACCCACGGAAATTGTACATTAGGGGCATTTAGCAGACGCTCTAATCCAGAGCGATTTACACAACTTTAGCATTTTTACATGGTATCCATTTGTACAGCTGGATATATACTGAAGCAATGCAGGTCAAGTACCTTGTTCAAGGATACAACGGCAGAGTCCTACCTAGACAGGGCCAGTTCCTTAACCGTTATACTACACTGCCACCGATGTACAGTAAGATATATTGCGAGTGTTGCAGAACATCACTAAAGCGATATAAAAATGGGCTCATTAATATCCCTAAAAATGATCTTTATATCAAACCCCAACCATTTTGAGCAGAATGAGTCTACCTGAGTAAACTGACGTGCCACGGGATCATAAAGATTTTCACAATCACCAGCAAAATAAAAATGCAAAAATCATCCACTTTAATTTAATTTTCTGTTTAAAAAATAGCTCTTCTTCAAGAACAAGTTAAATTTGTGAATATTCTGAGAATATTATGGCTCTTCAGTCCAAACAAAATCTTACTTGCACAGTCGTCTGTGGAACAAATAAAGGACATGCTCTGATTACATGCACAAGTTGCTGGGGAGTAGCAGATTTACTACACTAATAACGGCCTTCCAGCAGGATCAACATATATTTATTCATATGGCAGACACTGTCACTGAGTGATTTACAGGGCTGCCATGGAAAGATACATAGTTCATGTCATTACAGCCAGAAGGACAGAAGTACAAAGTAACAGGATAGAGCAAAAACATACTGTGCATCTTCTATTGTTTACATACTGTGTGACTTTGACTGTGTTAGGGCCGGATAAGGGATCTCATAACCGCATATGAGATATTGCTTCCACAATTTGAAACCAATCAATGGAAACAAATTGATTGCTTGGAAGCAATCAATGAAAGAAAAACAAGGCACTGACAATGCTTTTACAATACAAAGTCAATTAAATAAAATTTGCACAATTTTTAGTCATTCATAACTGAGAAATTCATTATTTGAGACGACTATAACTTAGTTTGCATTCTTCCAAATGGTGTTAGCAAGCTTATTTAAGACAGCTACAGATGTAGCATCACCAATGTAGATATTATTAATGGTGAAAGTTTTTAACAAATGAAGTTACAAGAGAAGACTGCTTGTAAACAATAAAGTATAAACTCAGGATCTATTGTTTAAATGACAAATATTGATACTTATGCATTGCTGCCGTTTAAAACCCAATGCATGTACGCATTTCAATCCGAAGGAAAGAATTATAAATATTTGCTATTGTCAATGGCTTACATCAATACACTACACATAATCCTATACAGCTAAATCCTCGACAATGCTGAAACCGCCATAGTTTTCATAGAAAGGCTTTGCATTTTATTGACTAGGCTTTGATTGTGGTAATGTTTGTTTGTTCTCCACAAACAGGAGCATCTCTGGGAGAATATCTTGTCGGGAGGAAGTGACTAATCCCCTTCACACGAAGACACACTCCGTCGGGGGAAGCAGACACGTGGTGCAAAACGAGCCTGATGAGGAGACGTCCATGTGTTGACATGTCACGGGCCGGAATAGAGAGAGCGGGGTGGAAACAAGGCCCACTCAGCTGCTGCCGTCATGCAGCGCCAGCGCCTCATTATCTCTGTCACATGTCCCGAGACAAAGGCTCACCCTGTACCCCCCTCCTCCCCCCACAGCCACCAACCTTCACCTCCAGGAGGGGGGGGCTGCGGTCAGGTGCCCAGCACACGCGGGCACAGAGCGGGGACTACGTCACCTCGCAACCACGCTCCTACCACCACCCGACACACACAAATACACACACCCTACAGTACCTCCACCGCCACTAGCACTGTGCCGCATTCCAGGGATCGAGATATCCTGGCCGACAGCATAAACCCAAAGGCAGCGGGGTGAGACGAATCCGCTGAGGGCTGTGTACGCGAGGCGTTTTGTCAAAATCGTTTCTTAAATAAAAATCCTACGTCTGGAAACTCTGTTCCAGTTAGGCTTGACTTCATTTTGACCTCCAGGAGCTATGGTAATTAAAGAGAGGCATGTATAAATGCCTAGAGGTGATGTCGTATATATTTCTAAAGAGCCATGAATTATAATCTCACGCAGATACATCTGTGCCGGCAAAGAAAGGGAACCTCATAAAAATGAATTGTCTTCGGCAAACGGCTGCTCTGCTTCACCCAACCAGTCATCATACCCATTTCATCTTACTTTTGCATAACCAGTATCCAAAAATAAGGTTTACATTGGTGTTCGCTAACCTCTCCCAAACATTAGTTTGCATCCAATCACTCGCACAGTATGAAATAATGATTGTTCTGCCTTTCTCACAAATGCCATTTCCTTTGGCATTTCCATAATATGGAATGGTCATGTAATGAACGTGACGTTGTCCAAGCAACCATGTTGATGTATTAACCAGCAAGACCGTCTTTCCATGCCGGTTAGCGTTTGTTTACAGTATCAAAGTTGCCAGGGGCCAAGTCACGCAAACGAGCAATGTGTCTCATTCAGGCAGCCTTAACATGTGCCTTTTGACCACGGTATGCTTAGCGCAGATAAGTGTGCACTGAATACCCCTAATAGCAGGGAGGAGCATAGCTTATTTCCCACAACACAAAGTATATTTGCTGATATGGGTAATGGACGCAAGGTCACAGGTGACTCGAGTCCCACAGAGAAATTCAAGGCCAAGCTATTGTAGGGCTTTCATTGTTGAGACAGAATGCAGGCTGCATACATCCCGTACAGCAGCCTTAAAACATGTCAAACCTTCAGGCCTGTGCTGCAAGTGTTGGCAAGCCTGATGATAAACGGACAACCGACAGGCAAACAAAAGAAAGAGCTTAGTGCTCGGAGCTGCATCTTCAGGCAAATCAGCTGGACCTGAAATTTTAATGAGAAGCGCTTACTGTGCGCAAACTGAGCAGGTGAGTCACCTGCTGCTCAACCTTTCTGTATAATTAGCACAGAAACATCAGTGGGCCCCCACTCTTTATAAATAACCAGAATCAACTGTCAATATCACATTCAGACTGAAAAAACACACAAAGAAAGCAAAAACACAGCTGTGTTTTTTTAGGCACACAGTATCCCTGCCCATTTTGACTTGGAAATAGGGGTAGAGGCTAAAGTGGGCTATAGCATCCGTGAGTAGGATGCGATGGTGGCATTAATACAAACCAACGCCAACACTGACTATCTTCGGCATGCTTGGACTCACAACCACGAGCAATCTCAAGTTCTGCCAACATCACATGAATGGCAATAATGTCTTTTATTTTTGTTTTATGCTAAATTATGAAATGAATAAATACAACTGTTCCATGCCAAAGTATCCTTTACCTTCCAAAGATAGCTGCTGGCTTCATGACCGCTTCACCTGATGGGCGTGCCTCTGTCACAGTGCCAGTCAAAGCAGCTTTAGCTATATTTATCACTCTCGCCGAACAGAATCTAAATATATTTGGATCAGCTTGGCATTTGTGACAAATGCAGACATGAAAGGCCTGTGCCTGGCTGAGCCCTTTAACATGGATATTGCTTGTAATACTGTGTTTAATATCATTAGCATGGGGGTTTAAATACTCACCACTCATGAAAAGTTATTTTTAATGCTTTTCCCCCCTTTTCTCCCCAATTATATACTGTATGTGTGTGGGTGTTTGTGTATGTGTGTGTTAAATTTTGTACAACACAAATTTTTCACAAATTACACTCCAAGATCATGAAACATAATAAGATGTTTATTAGCAAAAGATTAGTAGCTGGGTCATGTGTTTATACTTGGTTCCCTTCAGAATATTACTACCAACTGAATTAAATATGGTGAATGCATATGATTTAATCCTGAACAATACTGCGTGCTGCATTTAATGTTATTTACAGGGTTGCATGCTGAAATTTAACAAATTATTGGTTTTATAAAATGTGATTATACGTATGACTTATATATGTGGGTTTCTGTGTCTTTGTGTACTTGCGTGCAAGTGTGTGTCCGTGCATGTGGAAAAACCTGTCCAACAGTCCAAGTCTGCTGCTGTGCAGTGAAGCATTTGGGAGCGCAATAATCACAGGACATGCGATTCCTCGCGTTTCATATGCAGAGTTTTTTTTACTGACAGAGAGATCAGACTGAATAATCGCAACACAGTTCCGAAAAGTGAACACACAGCGTCAACAGCACATTTCTGAGAGTGATGAAACCAGAGGACAAAACAAGCAGTCCTAGGATATGTGCAACAGCCCTTGTTTCTTTTGCACCATGAGAATAAGGTGCCAGACTATTCACCCAGGATACAGTTTTAAAGTTTTAAAGGCACTCACCTGGATGATGAACAAACAACCCCAAGTCTCATGAAATATGGCACTAAATGGAATTTAGCAAGTGTTAGCCATCTGCAGCATTGCAGCTTTTGCATCACAGGTGGTCACCTGTAATTATAGCTTGCCTGTGTGGTCACCTGAGTAATTATAGCTTGTGAGCACTTAAAACGCTACACTAATAGGTTAATGTGCGACCGCAGTATATACACAGATTAATTTAGACAATAATTGCAACAAACTTTTAATGGTTATCATCAGGCCCAAAATCAGGATGAAATTGTACTGCGTGTCCTAGATTGAAGGCTTAACTAACACTGAGGATGATGAGCATACTGTCGTGCAGATGAAGACCGGCTCTAATTACGAGCTTCTGCAAGCTGCAGGCAACCATTTAGTTCTTCATCTTGTCTTCAAGGACTATATTGCTTCTCAACCGCTGAGACAATTATGGTAGTTTGTTTTATTTTACAAAATAGTCTTCGTTTATTAAACACCCTACAGCAAACCATCGAAGTCTGTTTCAACTCTATATTTTACAACCAAAAAAGTATATCACTGAACCCTGGGAAACTTGTTATTAATACAGGTTGAGACATATAATAAGGTTATAACTCCAGGGAGACAATAATCACTGCATTCCACTGCATTTCCAGACACTGGCTAATATCCTTACAGAATCTAGGTATCCAAAGGATGAGGCTGCTGTTGGAGGGAGGGTTTAAAAACATGTCTGTCTCTCCTGCATTGTATACCAGAGCGAATCACAATGTGTTTATTTTTCATTTATGTATAAGGACACTGCTACCCAACGGCTAAACAAGGAATTCATTCTGCAAATACCTGCTAGTATAGTTTAATAAAAGAAAACCAATATAAATTGATTCCTTTTACCCATGGATAGCTGCCCCATCTCACACACCAATGAGACTTAAAAATACCATACATATACGATATATATGTAAAGGATTAACATTTACACGTGTAGCAAAGACAAGATCACACAAAAGCCAACATACCACAGACAAATGAACGGAAGGTACCTTGTCTACAGTAATCTATCTTAGCCTTTATAACATCACGAAACAGCAGTGTGAAGCCAGCATGCTATTTTTCACCAGGATATATTTATTGCTGTGCTGAAGCACCTTTTTTGATGTAAATATTCTCTTTTGATGCTCCTCCCACAGTGCAGTATTCTTCAGAGGCATGGAGTGTCAGTTTGGAACAGCGGTTAACAGAACTTGAGGTTTCCCAGGTGGGGCTCCGCTGTTGTATTATTCAGCAAACAGAAGAGTTTCAGTGAAAAACCTGCTGTTAAAATATGTGACATATCAGTCCTGCACAATAAGCTTCCCTGGATAATAGTATAGACACTAGCAAATGAAATCATGTACAGCTAAGTGGCTACGGTTTATTTTTGCTGTAGGTAACTTCAGTTAAAATGTTGGTTGGATACAGTGTGAAACTTACAGAAAAACATAAATTCTACAATACCACAGAAAAGTATTTCTATAGTCTAGAACTTCACAACAATTCCACGTTTGTCAGCAAGACGTATTGTACAGCAGCCAACTCAGTCCTGAGTCTCCCTTCAGTCCCCTGCCATTTCACCTTCTGAACTGTGATCCCTTCCCTGTCTGTTACCCTCTGCTTTTTACCTGTCTGAATGTTTCTACCTGTCTCTACCTTTCTACCTGGGCGTACTGTCCTCTCGCCTTAAACAAATTTATGTGTCAGAAATCAGTTGTTTAGCAATCAAGTTTAGACCTGTGTGTAAATAGGGAATATGTGTATATATATAATTTTTAGCTACTCATGGAATGGAACTGTCATATGGTAAGGTCTCTGAGAGTTCAATTACATTACACTGCTACCTACAGTACAATAGCACTACTAAAACACAGGCAGTGTTTATATGTAAATATATTATACTATATTATATTTATAACATAGGAAAAAAAATAGATGAATATAAGTGCAGCACATTGGTCAGGTCTGTTTGTTGCATGTCTATAGTTTGACTGAAAACCTAGCAATAAACAAACGTGCTAATTGGGTAGTTAATTAAGCTGGAAATATCAAACGCCAAAACGGCGTACAGTTCTCTTGACATAGTCATAGAGCATGCTCAATGCTAATTAAGTACTCACATTGAGATCTGGATTTCAGTTGCCAGGTGCAACAGTGTTTACCAGTCATGTTAAACACTCAGGCTCATGGTTTAGCTTCATCTGGGTCCAGAACCGACATATTACTGCCCAGAACAGAGTCTGTGTCAACTTCTGTGTCCGCAGCAAGAACAAGTGACCTTCAGAACACTAAAATGTCCTATCTTCCATAGTGAAGACCTCTGCTGTGCAATACAGGAAGTGGAGTTTATTTTGGCCTGAAATGGATTGACACAAACTCACACGCACGCACACACCAACACACAAATCACTATAACACCCCAGGTCAAAACTTGCACTTATAGGATAACTGCTATTTTCATACTTTTTGTATATTCATTTATTTACCTTTGTCATATCTCAGGTATTTTCTAATTCAATAGGTTAACTTTTTTCTTAGTAGTTATAACGTTAGATATGCACACTTTTACATTGTATTCTTTTACTTTCTGCCCAGGTAACCAAATGGGTCTGGCATTCCGACTCATTCTGATCGGCTCAGTGAGGCTCAGCCTTGAATCCCAGACCAGATTATTTTATTAATTTTCATCAACCCTGAAACCCATCTGAAGCAAATGATAGCCTTCATACATGTGAAAAATAATATTTCTTTATTATAACTTCGACTACATAACAATATCAGTAAGTCCTAATGACTCGGGCCATGTCACTCGTCCCAGAATCGTGTCGTAATTCAAGGCTAATAACTGAGATCAAGTAGGAATGCAGACCCATTTGGCTACCCGGGTGGTATTGGGCTTTACTTTTCTGTAATATGTATGCGCTTCTGGCTATAGGAATGCATTTTTCATGCCAGTAGATCTTATTTAAATTGAAACTTTGAAACAACAGAAAGGAAGAGAAATGAATCTCCCTTGAGGCTAAAGCAAATTCACAGACATGAACTCTGGATGCTTGCCGAACAGATGATGAGCTAGCTTATCTATCCAGAGACCATGAAAGAACATTTAAGACCACTGTGCTGCGCGGTTGATTGACTTTTCCCATCCGATACAAAAACACGCACGCTCGTTTCATTACCCGATAGGCAGAAAAATCACCGGTCCGGACCGCAAAGCTCTGGCTGAGCCAAGAGCATTAGCCTGTTCAAAAAATAAAGCACCTCAACGTGCCTATCTAGAACAAGTTAGCAAATACAAATGTACTGACACAAGGGTACAACGCTCTCCACCCAGCAGAGCTGAGCTCAGTCACACCTGCTTCCCACCTACCCGTCACATACACCGCACGTCGACTCCGGCGTTCCTGAGAAAGCCAGCGGCATGCTCTGTACCACAGTGACACGTGACTGGATGGGCATCCTTTGCTCCTTTTGGGTGCCAAATAGCTGGAAACAACATCACTGTTTGTCCACACCACTGGATCAGCGGTTTTATTTGACATTTATTTTATGTTGCACAATGGAGAGACCATAAAATATAGGCTAATAAACAAACAGCTTCACATTATACTGTATCATTCGTTGCAGCAGTAAGGCAAACTCAAATGTAAAATGTATCTTTTCACTCCTTGCACCCTTTCCTCGCTCCTTAGCTCCGCCCAACGGAGGACGTGAGGAAAGGATGCAAGGATCAGATACGAGGACGGAGGAATCGAGGCAACATGCACTAGGCAAATGGAACATCCTTGCTCAGTCAAATGTCAGCATCATATTATGCTTACGCACTTAACTAAAATGCTTTTCAGCGTCTTTTTCATGAATAAATGTGGCTTTTGTTAGTTATAAAGAATGAGAGTCATAATGGATTAGCGCTTTATAATAAATGGAAAGGAACAGTAAAATTGCATTTGTGGACAATTGTGGTGGACAATTTATACACGTCACGCGTTCCGAGAAAAGTCTTCTGCAAAGGCTACACTTGTGTTTCCTCACTGAAGCATCCTCTGGGGGCCTCCTCACTCCTCGCTCCTCCGAGGAGTATTTAGTGGTTTGGAATGTCCTTAAAGATGGCGGACCTCGATCGATTTCCGGGTGAGGTGAGGACCGAGGAGATGAGGACGGATAAAATACGCGATTGGAATGAACCCTGTATGTCCAATTCCCATCATAATTTGGAATGCCAGGTTGCCCCCAATCACATTTCATGGAACAACCCCACTGCATGGGGCACAGTATCAGACCTCAGGGCAGTCCCACAGCTTTCCTTTAAAACATGTGGCTCCCCGTTTCTCCCTATGCACCATTGGCAAACTCGCACAGAGCGCAATCGAAGGAAGGTCACCCATATCCCAGCTAACATGGAACATTCCCATAATTTTACATAATGTTCTCTATAAGTTCTCACAATGCTACTGCAGAACATTTTGATGGAAACATTCTTAGAACGTTTAGAGGACATTGCAGAGATCACTGTTACAGAATGTTTTTAAAAGAATGTCTCTGTAACGTTACATGTTAACAAACATGGAATGTTTTGAGCGCAACATTTTTAGAAAGTTGCCAGGATGTTGTTGATGGCACGTTGCAAAACGGTTTTCTGAAGAACTTTCCTGTAATGTTAAATGTTAACAAAGAAGGAATGTTCTGACTGCAACATTTTTACAATGTTGTTGGGATGTTGTTGATGGCAGGTTACAAATTGGTTTTCTCAAGAACATTCCTGTAACATTACTTGTCAACAAAGATAGAACGTTCTGACTGCAACATTCTTGGAACAATGTCAGAACATTGTTGATGGCAAGGTTACAAAATGTTTTAAAAGAATGTTTGTTTAACATTACGGGCCCTATCTTGGCGATTAGTCTAAGCTCATGGCGTAAAGTCCATTTTGGGCGTGTCCAAGTCCACTTTTGCTATTTTAACGGCGTGTTTTTTTGGCGCTAAGCACGGCGCAAGGTGCAACTGGGCTGAACCTAGTCGCTTCATTAATTATAGGTGTGTCTTGGGCGTGACATGCAATAAACCAATCAAAATGTCATATCCCATTCCCTTTAAAAGCCTGCTTTTCCACCTTGGCGGATTGCTTGATGGCGAAACAGACATGCTCGTGCGTGTTTAGTGTGATCAAGGAATAGGCTAAATGGAGTATGATCAATATTATTCGGACTAACCATTAGCCTATGAGTTCCCGGTAATTCCAGACAGGGCTGTTATTTTACAAAATATATGCGGTTAAATTTCGTTAAAAGGACCTGCAACAGCTGAGAATAAGCTATCAATGGCTTCAGTCTCACCTTAGAAAACACCAAATTAGCCTGCTTGTTTAGCGAATTTTGTTTGATTATGCAATGAAAGTGTCAAACATCAATTCCAAGAGGCTGTTCTCATGGAGTTCTCGAAGTTCAAGCTTCATCCAAAGTTCATTAGGCTACCTGCATAGTAGGCTAATATTGATTAATAACATACATACCGTTATTTTGCCTTAATGATGACACTAAATAGCCTACAATAAAGCTGTCAGGTTCGCAACGATATGTTCACGCATATTTCCCCTTGTTTAATAATTTCCTGTTTATGGAAATGTGACCAACCTGTTTTACTCGTAGCGTAATGCTTTAAAACAATCCACTTTCCCAGGAAGACCGTGAAACGTGCGACTTACAGCAGGGGAAGCAGAGAACATGCAGCGCACGTGCAGAGGATGGCATTAAAATTAATTGTGAATTAATTGTGTAACGTGCTGCAAATTTGTTTTAGTTTCTAATTAGACGCTTAGTTCTCTTTAAAATCGTTTTGTTCAGTTATGGAATAACGGGTGAAATCAGCTGGGTTTTAAACGGTGAGAGTATGGAAACCTGGTCACTGTAATTTAAAAAATATGAAGGACGAAGAATAGCTAAGGTTACAATTTAGTTAACAAACTAACGACATTTATCTCCGTTTTTTAACCATAGGCTATCGAAAAAAACCTTATGCACAGCGAATCCGCTGTAGCCTAGGCTATTTGAAAAACAATAAATGCAATATTCACTGGACAAGGTTTTGAACTTTGTTCAGTCACAAACCATTCTATTTACTTACAGGCTGTATTCATAGATAAACAGAGCTGTATTGTAATGACATCTGAAGCGCATTTTCAGAACTTAAATGTCCGTCTATTGCCGTGCGCGAGTTTTCCATTGAATGACAATTCACGCATTAGGTGTAAATGACAATTTGCGCATTAGGCTTGATATAGGTGTCATCAGCTGCTTTTTAATGGATATCCATTGTCCCGTACCATCGCACATCACCTGGATGTTGATGGAGTGGGCTGAAAGCAATTTAATGTGCATGGCATTCCCCTTCGCTGAGGGAAAGGTAGGCTATGGACCCTTTTATCATTATGTATTTTTTGATATAGGCTACACAATAATACTATTTCACATTGTAATCTTGATATTTTAATCATGCTTGTGCGCGCCCCTGTGTGTAACAGACAGGAGGGTACGCGCATTGTGCACACGCCTTTGTAGACGCACTTATATGCGCCGTTAAAATAACATGTATACAACTGCGACATGACTTTAGACCAGGTTAGTGGTGGTTCTAGCGCAAGCGCTTTCTGCTGGCTCAAGATAGCAATACGCCACAAAGAATCCTGGCCACTCCTCATCTTAAGACCAACACGCCCAAATGGCGCAAGAGTACATGCTAGTTAAACGGCGTGAGCGTTAGGCGTTATAATGAACCTACCGCCGGGTGTAAGATAGCAAAGACACTTGTGTTTGGGTTAACGCCGCTTTGCGCCGGGTGTAAGATAGGGCCCTACATGTTAATTACATAGAGAATTTGTGCATGTACAAACACCAATTCCAAAAATGTTGGGACAGTATGTAAAATGCACATAAAAGCAGAAAGCAGTGATTTGTAAATTCTCTTTTACATATATATATAATTGAAAACAGTACAAAGAAAAGATATTTAATGTTTTACCTTATGAACTTGATTTTGTAAATATACGCTAATTCCGAATTTGATGCCTGCGACACGTTCCAGAAAAGTTGGAACATTCCACAGGTAAACAGGTGATGCTATCATGACTGGTTATAAAAAGATATCAAAAGACACTTGATATCTTATTTTCAGGCACTCTTACAAGCGATACTATAACCTCTCTGCATTTCAATGGATCTCTATGGGAATTGGGGGGTGGGACTAGATTAAGCTGTAAATTACACTGGAATATTATGGAACCCATGGTTGGCTAAATGGCTGTACGTCATCAAGGGTCTGAGGGATCAAACGACCCTAAAAACATCACTCTGCTGCCAGATATGCAGTAGATATGGATGGATTACTTTAAGGGTCACTTTAAGAGTCCTATTGAACTCTCTGCTACTATCTACTGCATATCTGGCAGCAGACTGATGGTTTGAGGCTCGTTTGATATCGCAAACCCTTGATGATTTACAGCCATTTAGCCAACCATGAGTTCCATACTATTCCTGTGTAGCTAATTTACAGCTTAATCTAGTCCCACCCGCCAATTCCCATAGAGATCCATTCAAATGCGGAGAGGTTATAGTATCGCTTGTACCTGAAAATAAGATATCAAGAGTCTTTTGATACCCTTTTATACCCAGTCATGATAGCATCACCTGTTTACCTGTGGAATGTTCCAAACAGGTGTTTTTTGAACTTCCCAGTCTTTTTTTTGCCCCTGTCCCAACTTTTTTGGAACGTGTTGCAGGCATCAAATACGGAATTAGCGTATATATTTACAAAAATTAACAAAGTTGATAAGGTAAAACATTAAATAGCTTTTCTTTGTACTGTTTTCTATTAAATATATGGAAAAGAGAATTTACAAATCACTGCTCTTTCTTTAAAAACGTTCTTGGAAGGTTTTGACAAAATATTCTTAGAAGGTTTTTTGTGGGTAGTTTTTTAAATGTTCGTAGAACGTTTTCTCTTCTCTTCTTTATTTTATTTTTTAATACTATTATGGCTTTTCAGCTTTTTATTGGACAGCACAGTGTAGAGAGACAGGGAAGAAAGAGAGGGGGGGACATGCCACATTTGGATTCGAACCACCAAGGTCGTGGCTTGCAATGAGCAGTGGGACGGTGCTATACAGGCTGCGCCACTGAGACACCCCTAATCTTGCTTTCAATAAAGTTACCTTCTACTTAAAATATTAACAAACCTTTTTACACCTGTCTACCTCAAAACTGACTCCACTAGACCTACACAATAACATGACACAAGTTAAGTAACCGATAGGTTATAAAATTAATCACTGCTTTAATTATGTCAAAAGTCTGTACAATGTCTTTGTGACAGCATGACAATCAAATTCACACACAAGCACACACTTTTGCACGTGCACCATGGACGCAGATGGCACTGGGGACGGGGGGGGACATGTCCCCCCCAGATTTATAGTGACCACGATCCGTCCCCCCCAATTTTGTGTATTTACACAATATAACCAATTGAGTTGGAATCATTTGCTGACAGCTTGGTCCCCCCCAGTTTAAAAATCCCATCTGCGCCTCTGACGTGCACCCACCCATGCACGCATACACACACACACACTATATATATACAGCCATTTAACCAAAGTTCAAAGTTAAGTTGTTCTAAAGCAGTTATAGTTCAAGTTCTAAAGGAAAATTCACCTTTACCTGTCAGGGCTAGGCTACTATTTGTTTTTCTAGCTGCAGTCAACAGTTTTATGACATGTGAGTACAGGTTATATTCATTTGTAAATAGTCAGGCTGAACTGGACACAGAACATGAAAGATGTCTTGGAAGTGGGACAGTTGTTTATTTTAATGTATTTTATTGTATATACTTTGAACTTCTTTTTTTTGTTTGCCTGCAATTTTCATTTTTTTGCCATCCGATTGCCATGCCGTCACAAAGACACTGTACGGTCTTTTGACTTAATAAAAAGCAGTGATTAATTTTCTAACTTATTGTTTACCGGTGTCCTAATGTTAGGGGAACGTTCCTGGAACCTAAAATTGACAGCTGTGATGCAGCTGCATGGTGTCCAATCGCCCAGCCGGGTCGCCAGATGAATGCGGGCCGACCGAACCCACCCATACCCTGGGCGACGCAATCGCCAATTGCGCGTCGCCCCCCGCGGGGCTACCGGCCACATTCAGCACAGTCGATCCCAGACCGTGGGACTCATCCATGCACCCACCACAGCGTGGTGCCTCAAACGAACGTGCCGCAGCAGCCCCATAAAATAAAATGTATCAATGAGATGCAATGGCAGACTGACGTGAGTATTGAACACGTGGTAGCCTATTGCACGGCCATTTGAACATCAGTTTATCTTGATTGCCAATATCCGCAAAACTTGTTCAGTGTCCACGAGGACACGAGCTGCTCAAAGAAATCCCGTTAATGAAAAAGCTAATGCAAGAACGGCTTGTTCTACAGTGACATAAATTAACAGTCGTTGAGATTATTTTCTTTTTTTACAGTAGCCTAGCCTATATTAGCTACAGGCATTAGGCTACTGATTTACATACCTAAACACTCGCTGGAAAAAAAAGGTTCACATTAGGCTACTGTAGCCAGCACACCTCGAATGACAGTCCAAGCAGAGGTTGAAAACTTTAACATGTTGGTGAGCTGGCTTACAGATAGACATTTTTCTTGCGAGCATCGTGGTGATTCGTATTCTAATGTAGCCTACACCGATGCTCAGTTTGGTTTATACAACAAAGCTGAGCTTTGTTAGCGACTGATGGAAATATTTACCGGTAACGTGATTCACTTAATCCTTATAACAAGTAACAAAGATAATAAAACGTAACTAGCACGAAAATGAAACATGACGATTTAGAATTATTGCATTGTCAACGCGAGCTGCATGCCAACTACATAGAAGCAACCAATGAAATATTCTTACCAGTCACGAGAAATTGTGCCACACAGCCACGGTGGACCCGTATTCATTCCTCCAGTAGCGAGTATACAGAATTCAAAGCTACCTTCTTTTCTTCTTTCTGTCCCAGTTTCTTTCCCCCTTGGGTACCACTTGCCTGTAGCCTACCGCACAAAACGAATACTTCTCTTTGAATGCTCTGCTTCGATTGGTGGTTAAATTTCTTTCGACAGATACAAATAATATGTTTGCTACCAGGATTTGGAAGTGGGCTGTATAGCATGGGGGTCTCAGAGGGTCCGCCTACCGCGCGCAGCCTCCAATGGAGAAAGTGACACAGTTTTTCACCCACCCAGCCTCCCAGCTCTCATAGAAAAGATGTTCCAAGCGCACATCATAACGGCTTGAACTGGCATTTCTCATCGACGGTACACGGTTTCCTTTGTCTGTGCCTTGATGAAGCACGATTCACAGAAGTTTCCGAATATGATGATCGAATCAGCTGTTAAAAAACGAGCCTACATTAAACCTTTTATAAACTCAATAAATTGATGATAGGCTGCCTTCAACTGACTGACTGGTTATATAGTTAGTTAATATTCTAATTATATGTTTTATATGCTCATCATAAGGTTATGAATGGTATGCATTGATTGCATTGTTGGCTATATGATTCTCCTTTTATAAGACTTAGATGCGTCACTAAAGGGTACAGCAGAACAGTAGAAAATCTGAGCGCCTGGCCTCATATGACGAATACATGTAGTATTTATTTATTTATTTATTTATTTATTTATTTATTTATTTATTTATTTATTTGCTGACTGTTTTATCAAAGTTTTGTAGTTCTTGGAGAATGCGCTTCCTCTTGCCGTGGAGTGCTGGTGCATTGAAAGCAGCGTCGAGCGATGCCATAAAGGGACGTTCCGGACGCACACTTCGGGTCGTTTGTGCCTGCTGTATTCACGAGAGTGGCCTGGTGACGTCACATCACTGCTAGAATTGTCACCAATCTTCCACCTGTGAGTTTAGGCTACCACACACAACACACACCTGACTGCCATCGGTCTAGTCACCTCAATCCCAGTTTCTTTCTATTTTACGTAATTAAAAAGTGTTAGACGATGCACTAACCTTGTAAAGACAGAGCCACATTTACCAACCCCTATAGGCCTATGTTGACTCATGATTGAAATTTAGTGCAGATTTTAATTACTGTTACACTGTTTGCACCAAGCATGCATGCATAGGCCTACTCTTAATAGATTTAAATAAAATATGATGTGAAGTAATGTTGGGAAACCTGCGAGATTTGGTGACATTTGCACTGAAGTATAGCTACTAGAGTTCTCTGATTGTCTCCCTCCATGTATATTTCATTGGGTCTCCTATTCTTTCCGTAGTATGGAAACTGCTTTGCACGATAACATAACAACCGAAAGCCTTCAGGAACATCAGTCGCTACGATTGGTTTATAGACAACTCTGCTTGATCTGCTAACACTCAGTTAGGATGCCTTTTTAGGAGCCAACACATTCTGCATAATGTTGCATGTTCAACGGTGCAATGTTTCCGAATCTGAAGAACGTAATAGTCACCCGAGAAAAGTTCCTCTTGATTTAAATATATCTAAAAATGAATGTTGGATAGCCTACTAAGACTGAGCCCATTGCTATAATTGAATGGTTCCACAGATTTTTCAGTTGACAGCAATATTGCTCTTCTTTTATTTCTACTGCTGTGTGAATAAGTGAAGTTGGAGCCTTCTGACATCTGTCACATGTGGGGGTCAAGGTTAGGATTCAACCTACCTAAACATGCTTATCTTCACAATATCTTCGAAGTTTAGCATTTTAATGTATACATTTTAGAACTATCTTTTTTAAACAAACATCTGTAAATGTGTTTTTAGTAATTCTGGTAGTTTAATATTTCCCCACCTTTCCAGCCTCTAAGAACAAGTGTCCCTTTCTTTGAAAGCATGTAGCCTATATTCTGTGTTACAGCACCTGCCTTAGAGCCTAGAGATGGATTCTTAAATAACAGCATACCCAAAATACCATAGCTCTCATTATATAACATAAAAGTGTCATAATGTGCATACTATGCCTTCTTAAGGGCAGCGCTGTCTGGTGAGTCTAGCATTAATTAAGTAAAGTACGCTGACATTTCTGTCTACCTTGCATATGTGGTCACAGCCAGGGATGGAAGACAGAAGTGACCTGTGACCACATATGCAACGTGTGACATTGTTGTCCAGTACGCTTTATCACTGTGGCAGAAAAACAACTTACCAAGTCCTATTTATGATCTATATTGTGTGATGAAGGCTGACCGGAACTCCTGAATCAGGCACTCTAATTGAGCTCTGCAAAAAAAATTAGGAGCAACACCATACTAATGTTGTTACCCAAAGTGCCTGGAGCAGCCTCTAAACACTGGGCCAGCTTAAAAGCAGGAATTCACGTAGATATTAGTAATGAGAGTGTAATTGAGTTAAAAAAATGTTTTCAAAAGAGCTTCCCTTTTTATAGGCCACTCTTCAAAAAAATAATAGGGCCAAAATCTTCGGGATAAATCACAGAAAGCTTTGGGCACATTGTTTTTTATTTGATAAATATCCTAGTAATTCACAATGCGCAAGACATTCAGCACAAAATTAAAATGAATGTGTATGAATCCTCATCTCCCTAATATGTCTGTAAAAAAAATCAATTGGGATATGAAGTCACTGCATGGTCTAAAGAACAACTGTTCTGGGAGTAGACCTCTTCTCAATCGCAGAAGTTAGAGATTGGACAGAAGGTTACTATGTGTCAGCTAAATGAGAACGATGACCAGTCCCACCACTGGCTCTGCCACTGCCTGTGTGAAAAAATAAAGCCCCCTACTAAAGCAAACAAAGCAGTCCAGGAAGCAGTGCAATAGTTGGGGGGTCTCCTGTACTGATGGAAAGGCACAGCCCTTCAGTCTCAGCCAAGCCTGTAATGAGGAGTGGGGGGAAAAAAAGGATTTTCTACACATAATTAACTCCATTGAATATGTTTTGCTCTGTTGTGTTGTAAGATGTTATGATCAATTTCAATTAAGGTCAGTTTTTTTTCTTGGCCCCTTTGAAATGTACTGGGGCATACAAGCCAGGGCTGTGGTTACATCACATTTTTAAGGAGCATTCTGGAAACAATACAAACAATGCGGATCTGAGCAGGTCTGCAGCCTGTTCGGAAATGACAATTGGTTCTCTGTTGCTGTTAGGGAAACCGAACGGTCACCATACTGTAAATTATTCCGAGCAATGGCCGTTGAATTTACCTTAAATAATTAGATTGAAAATTTTAATACGCTTACGTAAGTCTTTTAGTGCATTTGCTTATTTCTCAAACAATGTAAGCTGCCATGAATGCCACTTTCTTTATATTAGCATTTTACTGTAATTTGTGTTAAGGTGTTGTTATGTATATAACATAATGTAATATGAAGATATACAATCATAGACTCTATAAAAATATGGACAAAGCCACTGTGACGTCACCCATCGCCTTTCCACGGCCTCGGAAAAACTGAATTGAAGCTCGGAAGTCTTTTTCGCCGCCCGTTTGTACAAACTGCGCCTGCTCCGTGGAGCCAAAGAGGACTCAACCTGTCCCTCTGATTGGTCCTGGCAGTGAGAACCATATAGAACCTATCTATGCCAGTCATCCCAGGACTCAACCTGTCCCTCTGATTGGTCCTGAACAAATGTTAATACCCTGTCCAAACGACACAATATTTAAAAAAATCAACACATGCACAGGCATTAGATGAAGGAAAGGCACCTATTGCAATTACATTTCTTTGTGTAAAAAATTTATTGACTGAGTATTTTGACCACATTGCTGCCATTGACTTACATGGGGAAAGACCTATACTGGAGCCAACCGCAGTGGCGCTAGTGAGCAACAGCACCAGGAAGTGAGTTTCAGAACGAAAGCCCAGTCTTGGCCCCTTGTATACAATATAATATATTAAAACAATAAAAGTTCCAAATGTCTTTTTTATACCCATTTCCTCATTCTCTAGGATGTCTCAAAGGCATTTGCAGAAGAAAATGAACTATTTTAAATGATCCCAAACAAAAAAGTAATTTTCATCATAGGGTCATATAGTCCCCTAATGGGAAGGTTAAAAGGTGCCAATATCAAGGGTCAGGAGATGTGCAAACCACCTATTGTTTCAATGTGAGGTGCATAGCTTTGATTGAATATTTCATGGATTTTGTCCCCAGATGATGTGTAAATGTATATTAGATATATATAACATTAGCAAAATATCTCCGCTGCCTTGGATACAGTAAATTAAATGATGACAGAGATATGGGTGGAATAAACATAGGCTCTAACAATGGCCCATGTAAACAAATAAAGAGAGAAAAGCAACGCCGTTTATGCCTTAATTTGTATTTCAAATTAAAACATAGGTTTGTAACACTTTACTAATGAATCACAAGACAACATGCTTATTATTTAGCAGCAATAGATTTCAGTTGCAATAACAAGTGTACCCTTCCATTACAAAAACAGTTATACTTTGCAAGAGCCGAAATGTCTTCCCTTTTAAATGATAAAGATTAAATTATAATAAAGTGATCATCTTCAAGAGCCAGGAGCACAGAAATTGGACCACACCTGAATGCAAGAATGATGTCTGATCACAGCTGTTCTTATTTCCACTACTTTAAACTTATTTCTGTTTATGCTGTAAACATTTTTATACCGTATTCAAGTTGATACCACTCATTATAATGATTACCGCAAACATCATTTAAAGCCAATTAGATACACTGCGCAAAACCCTTGATCCATTGGTATTTAGATAATGATGGCTTGTTCAAGTCTCATATTTCACTTTGAAGTATAATATTCAAATTAGAAACTGAAGTAAGAAAATATATTCGCAGAGTAAATAAAAAATGTGTTCAACCTAAATATAAATTCCATCATTATCTGCAAACTGCTCCATGGGAGATTTGTTCTTTGTCAGATCGCTATCAGAGCAGACCTTTGAGTTATCTCTTGAATGGTCACTCATTTTCTCTGAGGGTGTGTTTACTGTACATGTAGGTCAGGCCCCACACAGGCTTTGAACTCGCTTATTAATGTCCTTTCGCAACACCACCAACACGCTGATCCAACCATATTACCAGTAGCAGTACAGTTAGCAGCATTGAACATGCAGAGAGCTGCCTAATCTTTCATTTACAGTATGTGTCATCGCCTATTTCTAAAATGGAAACTTTGTGAACAGGTCACTGGGAACAAAACAAAGGTCTCCGCCCTGGCTTCAGTGTATTTTGTTGACTTTTCGGAAGCTTCAAACGTTATTGTGAAATCTCTACTGCGGTTAATGGCTGTTTACTTGGGTTCTGAAAATGCTATTTTTGGCAGGGGGGCTCACATTTGAATTTAAAGGTGTAATCATCCAACACCCTTTAAGTCAACAAGGATAGTGTTACGAACCCAATACGAGACGAACCCAAGTGCAACGACCAGGAGACAGATTCACAGAGAAGGGTTTCTTTTAATAAATTAAGTGTTGGGGTAGTCCCAAAACTGTACAGGAAAGGCAAACACGTTATCACACAGGGTAAAGTCAGCAAGCCCGGAACGGACTGCTCCAAGCCGGAGCTGGAACGGAAGATCAGGAACGGAATGTTCCAAGCCGGAACTGGACTGGACTCCAGGCGTAGGCAACGCCTGAACTGGACTGGAACTGGACCGGGAGGTCCACTCAGGAAACGCGGTCAGGAACGGATTGTTCCAAGCCGGAACTGGACTGGATCGGTAGGTGCACACTCACACCTGGACTGGACTGGAACTGGACCGGGAGGTCCACTCTGGACTATGGGCTCAGGAACAGGTTTGTTCCAAGCCGGAACTGGACTGGATCGGAAGATGCGTGACTCACGCCTGGACTGGACTGGAACTGGACCGGGAGGTCCACTCTGGACTATGGGCTCAGGAACAGGTTTGTTCCAAGCCGGAACTGGACTGGATCGGAAGATGCGTGACTCACGCCTGGACTGGACAGGTAGGTGGGCGACTCACTACGGCAGGACTGGAACTGGACCGGGAAGTCCACTCTGGACTATGGGCTCAGGAACAGGTTTGTTCCAAGCCGGAACTGGACTGGATCGGAAGATGCGTGACTCACGCCTGGACTGGACAGGTAGGTGGGCGACTCACTACGGCAGGACTGGAACTGGACCGGGATGACTACACCGGTACTGGTCAAAACAAAACAGAGGGGGATTAGTTTGGAAGGAGGCACGGGAAGGACCGGGAGGTTCTCACTGGATGGTAGTGCTGGGTAGTGCGGCGTAGCTTAGGTAGGTCCGGTAGGATCTGGCCGGTCTCCAGTGCTCCCGGAACCGTAACCGAAGACGTTGTGGGCGGCTTCGGCCAGACAGGAACAGCTGGAGGGTAGCCAGGATCGGAGTGCCACACGGAATCCTACGTTAGCTGAAGGTGGAGGTACCGCAACACACAAAACAAACAAAGGGAGAACGAACACTGCTACGGTAGACTGGGTAACTGGAGGTTTTAGAGGGAAAACAGGTTAGCTGCATGAAACACAGGAATTTCACGGAGGGTAACTACCACACTGTAGTTTCAGACGAACTACACGCTGTAAGGGGATTGAATTCCCACAACCAAGCGAGCAGAACCGTAGAAGACCACGAACGACAAAACCAAACACAGAGTGAGGATAGTTAACGAACTGGCGCCGATTGGCAGCCAGCCGTGGGTATAAATAGTGACGTAAATGAAAACCTAAATAGGGAACAGGTGTGGAAATTAAACGGGAGTGATTATTAAACACCAGGTGAGGAATGCATGCAACGAGAGGGAGAGGAGTGAAAGGCGGAAGTAACTACAAAAAACCAGACGAACAAGTAAGGAAAGGAAACGCCTAGTCCGTAGCAGCGGGGAAAACACGGACAAAGGGATCCAACATGAAACGGAGGGAAAACAGGAAAACACGGAAAACGAACAGGAATGGGGCGGAACATTACAGTACCCCCCCCTCAAAGTACGCCTCCTGGCGTACCTGGCGGCCTGGTCTTGTGAGGGAAGCGTTTGTGGAAATCCTGGATCAGTGAGTGATCCAGGATGAGGCTCCTGTGGAGCCACGACCGCTCCTCAGGCCCATACCCCTCCCAGTCAACAAGGTATTGGAAACCCCGACCCTTACGGCGGATGTCAATAATACGGTCCACCGTGTAGGCCGGGGCGTTGTCGATGACCCGGACAGGTGGAGGAGGGAGGGTAGGGGAACTGAGGGGGCTGGAGGCGACAGGCTTAATTTGAGAAACATGAAAAACGGGGTAAACTTTGAGGGAGGCAGGGAGGGAGAGTTTAACAGAAACTGGGTTGATTAAACAAACAATAGGGAAGGGACCAATAAAACGGGGCCGAAGTTTTTTAGAGGACGAGGGAAGGGAAATGTTAAACGTGGAAAGCCAGACCTGCTGACCGACCCTATACTTAGGGGCTGCGGTCCTGTGAAGGTCCGCCAGACGTTGGGAACGGGTTTTGGAGCGCAGGAGTGCGGTGCGTGCAAGTCTCCACATGCGTTTGCATTTAAGGAGGTGGGATCTAACAGAGGGGACTGCTACCTCGGCCTCCTGGGCCGATAGGAGAGGGGGTTGGTAACCCAATGAGCACTCGAACGGGGACAACCCTGTGGATGCACTCTTAAGGGAGTTGTGAGCGTACTCTACCCAGGGGAGAAAACGGCTCCAGGAGGCGGGATTGCGTGCGGTGACGCACCGCAGGGCGGCCCCCAGGTCCTGGTTCGCCCTCTCTGCCTGGCCGTTAGACTGGGGATGGAAACCCGACGACAAACTAGCCGAGGCCCCCAGGGCTACACAGAACGCCTTCCAAACCTGGGAGGAGAATTGGGGCCCACGGTCAGACACAATGTCGGACGGGATCCCGTGCAGCCTGACCACATGTAACACCAGGAGCTCCGCAGTTTCGAGGGCGGACGGGAGTTTGGGAAGGGGAATAAAGTGAACCGCCTTGGAGAACCGATCCACCACTGTCAGAATTACGGAATTACCCTCTGACAATGGCAGACCGGTGACAAAGTCCACGCCGATGTGGCTCCAAGGACGGCCCGGGACAGGGAGGGGAAGGAGAAGACCGGAGGGAGGCTGATGGGATGCCTTGCTCCTGGCGCACACAGCACAGGCCAGGACAAAGGCACGGGTATCCTCCTTGAGCGTGGGCCACCAAAAACTCCTCCTGACGAGGGTGGTCGTTCTGGCAACACCTGGGTGACACGCCAGACAGGAGGCGTGAACCCACTCCAGGACCTGGGAGCGGACGGAGTTGGGAACAAACAGGGAGGAGTTAGGGTTACTACGGGGGTCAGGGTGGGAAGTCTGGGCGGACCTCACAATCTCCTCGATCTTCCAGGAGACCGCAGCCACCACACAGGACGCCGGTAAAATAGGCTCAGGGTCAGCAGGACTGGAGGGAAGGGAAAAAACACGGGATAAGGCATCCGCCTTGACATTGCGGGAACCGGAGCGGTAAGACAAGGAAAAATTAAAGCGGGCAAAGAATAATGACCATCTAGCCTGTCTGGCATTAAGCCTTTTAGCAGTTTTTAAATAAATTAAATTTTGGTGGTCAGTCAAAACAACAAAAGGATTACCTGCCCCCTCCAGCCAGTGGCGCCACTCCTCAAGAGCCAGCTTGATGGCGAGAAGTTCCCGATCCCCGACATCGTAGTTTCGTTCAGCGGAGGACAGCCTCCGGGAGAAGAAAGCACAGGGATGGAGCTTGTTGTCCAAGGCGGCACGTTGGGACAGAATGGCCCCCACGCCGGTGTCGGAGGCATCCACCTCAATAATAAATTGTCGGGAGGGATCAGGGTGACAAAGAATGGGAGCTGATGAAAACCGAGTTTTGAGCCGCTCAAAAGCTAGCTGGGCCTCGGAGTTCCAGGAAAAAGAAAGGGCAGTAGAGGTGAGTTTGGTAAGGGGAGCAGCAATGACACTGTAGTTACGGATAAACCTGCGATAAAAATTAGCAAAACCGAGAAATTGTTGAAGGTGCTTACGGGAGGTGGGTTGGGGCCATTCTGTCACCGCCTTGATCTTGACAGGATCCGCCCGGATGCTGCCCTCCTCGATGATGAAGCCGAGGAACGGGACTGAGGAGGCGTGGAATGAGCATTTCTCTGCCTTGACAAAGAGCTGATTCTCAAGGAGACGCTGGAGAACCTCCCGGACATGCAGAATGTGCTCCTGTGGGGACTTGGAAAAAATCAAAATGTCATCAATATAAACAAAGACGGACTTCCCCAACAGGTCTCGCAGCACGTCATTCACCATGCCCTGGAAGACTGCGGGGGCGTTAGTAAGGCCGAAGGGGACCACCAGGTACTCATAGTGGCCTAACGGGGTATTGAACGCAGTCTTCCATTCATCCCCCTCCCGTATACGCACCAAGTGGTACGCGTTACGGAGGTCGAGCTTGGTGAAAATGACGGCTGGCGAGAGGGGTTCAAAAGCGGTGTTTATGAGGGGAAGAGGATATTTATTGCGGATGGTTATTTGATTTAGACCCCGGTAGTCGATGCAGGGCCGTAGTGAGCCGTCTTTCTTCCCCACGAAGAAGAACCCAGCACCAACAGGAGAAGAGGAGGGACGGATGATGCCTGAGGCGAGGGACTCGTGAATGTATTCCTCCATGGATAATTTCTCCGGCCCCGACAAACTGTAAAGGCGACCAGACGGAAGCTTGGCTCCTGCCAGCAGGTCGATGCAGCAGTCGTAAGGCCGGTGAGGAGGTAGGGACAGGGCGCGTGATTTGGAGAAGACCTGGCAGAGGTCGTGATATTGCTCAGGGACGTTGGAAAGGTCGGGTTCGGGTTGGTTGGTGCTGGGATCCTTGGACCCCGGAGGGGGCAGAGCGGAACGAAGACAGCTAGCCAAACAGTGGCCACTCCACGCCAGAATACGACCGGCTTGCCAGTCGATATGAGGGTTGTGAAGGCGGAGCCAGGTCTGACCTAAAACTAAAGATGACTGTTTGGAGTTGATGAGAAGGAGTTGAATGCTCTCCCGATGATTTCCGGATAGAACTAGCTGAATGGGAACGGTGGAGTGGGTCACTAACCCCAGACTCCTACCGTCTAAGGCGAGGGCTGTGATAGGAGAGGGTAGAGCTTCGGTGGGGATGCCGGCCCTCCTGGCGAAGGAGATGTCCATAAAGTTAGCGTCGGCTCCAGAGTCGATGAGAGCCGACGAAACTTCGGACTTGTCCCTCCACAGGAGAGTGACCTTGAACACAAGGCGGTTCTGAGCTGCATGGCTAGGTATGATGGGGCTCGTCAGTACGCCCAGTTTAACTGGCGAGCCTATTCTTTTGGGCGAATCGGGCATGAGGCGATCTGATGGCCAGGCTTGCCGCAGTAGAAGCAGGATCTAGAGCGTAGGCGACGTTGGCGCTCCTCAGCGCTGACCGCAACTCTGCCCAGTTGCATAGGCTCCTCCTCGGAGACCCCAGACGCCGCTCTGGATCCTGCAGCAGAAGAGTGTGGACGGATATGTACATGATGACCGGAGTTCCCCCCTCGCTCACGGGACCGGATGCGGAGACGGTTGTCAATAGCTATAGCCAGACTAATAAGACTATTGAGTGAAGTGGATTCTTCACGAGTGGCAAGTTGATCCTTTAGCTCCTCGCCGAGTGCCTGGCGAAAGGCCCCCTGAAGGGCGGTGTCATTCCACCCGGACTCCGCAGCGAGGGTACGGAATTGGATCGCCATCTCTGCGACGCTGCGACTTCCTTGACGGACTTGAAGAAGGCGCTGAGTAGCGTCTCGCCCGCAGGTAGGGTGGTCGAACACACGCCGCATCTCGGCGGTGAAGGCAGCGAAGTTGTTGCAGAGCGCGACCTGGCTGTCCCAAATGGATGTAGCCCACTCCAGGGCACTTCCTCCCAAGCTGCTCATGATGAAGGCGATTTTACATGGGTCGGAGGCGAAGGAGGAGGGCTGCATCCGGAAGACAATGTCGCACTTCATGAGAAACTCGCGACATTTGCTCAATCCCCCACGGTATAATTCAGGGTGTTGAACGCGAGGCTCTCGAAAAGAAGTGGCAGCAGGAGGATCGACCGGAAGATCCGGCGCGTGAGGTGTAGGGCCCACAGGAATTAGCGGAAGCGGCTGGTGAAGGGATAGCTGTGCCACTTGCTCAGTGATGCCCCTCAGCACCTCCAATACGTCATCCAAACGACGGCCCTGTTGGTCGCTGACCGCAGATTGGCAGGAGAAGGCGTGACGAATCTGATCCAGGTCGGCTGGGTCCATGTTTTTGGGCCAGTTCGTTCTGTTACGAACCCAATACGAGACGAACCCAAGTGCAACGACCAGGAGACAGATTCACAGAGAAGGGTTTCTTTTAATAAATTAAGTGTTGGGGTAGTCCCAAAACTGTACAGGAAAGGCAAACACGTTATCACACAGGGTAAAGTCAGCAAGCCCGGAACGGACTGCTCCAAGCCGGAGCTGGAACGGAAGATCAGGAACGGAATGTTCCAAGCCGGAACTGGACTGGACTCCAGGCGTAGGCAACGCCTGAACTGGACTGGAACTGGACCGGGAGGTCCACTCAGGAAACGCGGTCAGGAACGGATTGTTCCAAGCCGGAACTGGACTGGATCGGTAGGTGCACACTCACACCTGGACTGGACTGGAACTGGACCGGGAGGTCCACTCTGGACTATGGGCTCCGGAACAGGTTTGTTCCAAGCCGGAACTGGACTGGATCGGAAGATGCGTGACTCACGCCTGGACTGGACTGGAACTGGACCGGGAGGTCCACTCTGGACTATGGGCTCAGGAACAGGTTTGTTCCAAGCCGGAACTGGACTGGATCGGAAGATGCGTGACTCACGCCTGGACTGGACTGGAACTGGACCGGGAGGTCCACTCTGGACTATGGGCTCAGGAACAGGTTTGTTCCAAGCCGGAACTGGACTGGATCGGAAGATGCGTGACTCACGCCTGGACTGGACAGGTAGGTGGGCGACTCACTACGGCAGGACTGGAACTGGACCGGGAAGTCCACTCTGGACTATGGGCTCAGGAACAGGTTTGTTCCAAGCCGGAACTGGACTGGATCGGAAGATGCGTGACTCACGCCTGGACTGGACAGGTAGGTGGGCGACTCACTACGGCAGGACTGGAACTGGACCGGGATGACTACACCGGTACTGGTCAAAACAAAACAGAGGGAGATTAGTTTGGAAGGAGGCACGGGAAGGACCGGGAGGTTCTCACTGGATGGTAGTGCTGGGTAGTGCGGCGTAGCTTAGGTAGGTCCGGTAGGATCTGGCCGGTCTCCAGTGCTCCCGGAACCGTAACCGAAGACGTTGTGGGCGGCTTCGGCCAGACAGGAACAGCTGGAGGGTAGCCAGGATCGGAGTGCCACACGGAATCCTACGTTAGCTGAAGGTGGAGGTACCGCAACACACAAAACAAACAAAGGGAGAACGAACACTGCTACGGTAGACTGGGTAACTGGAGGTTTTAGAGGGAAAACAGGTTAGCTGCATGAAACACAGGAATTTCACGGAGGGTAACTACCACACTGTAGTTTCAGACGAACTACACGCTGTAAGGGGATTGAATTCCCACAACCAAGCGAGCAGAACCGTAGAAGACCACGAACGACAAAACCAAACACAGAGTGAGGATAGTTAACGAACTGGCGCCGATTGGCAGCCAGCCGTGGGTATAAATAGTGACGTAAATGAAAACCTAAATAGGGAACAGGTGTGGAAATTAAACGGGAGTGATTACTAAACACCAGGTGAGGAATGCATGCAACGAGAGGGAGAGGAGTGAAAGGCGGAAGTAACTACAAAAAACCAGACGAACAAGTAAGGAAAGGAAACGCCTAGTCCGTAGCAGCGGGGAAAACACGGACAAAGGGATCCAACATGAAACGGAGGGAAAACAGGAAAACACGGAAAACGAACAGGAATGGGGCGGAACATTACAGATAGAATCTGACCAATTACCCTCTGCAACCTTAATCATTTAACTGGGAAGAGATATTTATTAAACTGTAGGTTTACAATGTTACCGATATCATACCATTCCAGTCAGGTGCCCACCATCGCTCATCAAGAGCGGATCAACCTCAAACTCAACCTGAGATCCAAGAGCTTTGAATATATGGTCAGGTTCTCAGGGACAAACAGACGTTTCTCTGATTAGATTCGGGATCTGAGGGTCATACTAGATTCACACCTACAAAAAGAAGATTGCGGCTCAGCCTATGAGTCCGTTAAAGTAGGCTCCACTGTAATGCTGCCTCAGAAAGAAGGCAGCCTATGAGTCAGTTAAAGTAGGCTCCACTGTAATGCTGCCTCGGAAAGAAGGCAATGACAATAATTCAATGCGGTGTAGTGGAAGATACATTTGTTTTAGGAAAAAAACTGGTTCCATGTCCATGAAATTATACAAGCAAGCCTATTGTTTTGCGCTTGTTGTATCCTATAATTATGTCTATATAATTATAATTATACCAATAATGTCTGTATGCGGGAAGTGATACTAATAGTGCTAAACATTGGAAGGTGCAGAGGACCAAATGATATATAGTTGTGTCTCAATTATGGCTTCAAAATATAGCAACTGATGTAAAGCATATGTATGGACCGTAAGGAGAACAAGGATTACAGCACAAGAATATGGATTTGAGAACATAACATGAGTCAGATAAACATTTACCAAACCTTGCAGTTTTAAGTATGTCATTACTGTACTGTGCAGACATTTTGGGTTCTAGCTTTGAAAATATCAGTTCAAGTCCACAATTGACCTTGAAAAGTCCAAAAGATTGACATAGGAAGCATTCAAAAATCCCTGGGAGAAGACGTGGTGTACAAGAACAAGGTACTTTTTTCAGATCATTCATGAATTGTACATTCCCTGATCTAGTCTAACATCTAATTGAGTTTACATATTGAGTTCAAATAAAATATGTTTTATTATTATTATTATTATTATTATTATAGTAATCTCACAGACATTGAGACCTGGTACACAAGACCTCACTCAGACTGTGAAATAAAGCATGTTTATTTACAGGGTATAGTCATAAACAGACACATGATCACTGTTATTAAGCATAGTATCTAACAGTCAGTTTCAATAATGAGTGAGTTGGGGTTAGTCTCTCCTTGGTAAATTCAGCATAAGGCAGAAGTTGTTCCACGTAGAGGCCGCAGCATGCTTTCTAATCCTTAATTTTATTGACCTGCGCTCATCCTACTGGTACAGAGGAGAGACTTTTTAAATTGGGAATGTACAGTGGCCATCCTTTTAGGGCAGATCCCCAATCGTCACTTCAGAACACTGATGTAGAGCGGTCAGGTTTCTGGTCCCAATGAATGCAATATACAGCTCTGTATTAATTAATCTAAGGATTCGTTCAAACATAGATGCGGTGCAAGTCTTTGTACAACAAATACATTTGTAGAATTTCCCTCTCTAGATCCTAAGATTGTATAATACTGTTTGGCTTAGTCTTGATTTTATAGGGGGGGGGGGGGAAACATTTGTCACAATGCTGGAAAATACTTGGCCCTTGGCCCTTTGCCCATTTAATTTAAAATGGCTTTGTGATTATAATAATCATATAGAAGGATATTTTAAGAGGTGGACCAACAACTGCTTTTAGGAATCGCTGTGTTGTCTTTTTTTTCCAGGAATGGAGAATAGAGGGAATGAGCGGAGATTTCGATCTCCCACTATTAACAGGCGCTCTCTGAATTGATAAAGTCGTCTCAAAAGCAAGTCTGATAACATTTCTCCAGAGTCATCAAGGAGTTATCCTTGATGATTAAGCACAACTGTAAGCTGTTGTTAATTAAAGGAAAATCATAAATTGTTGCAATCTAAGGCTGGGTTTGGCTTGGGTTTTCAGAGCAAATGTGCTGTTGATAATGTTGAGCGAGCTTTGGACCAGGCCTAACCCAGACAGTAGCAAAATCAAAATGAGTTCTTATGTGATTTGACAATAGAGATAAATTGCACCTGGTTATTATCTGTGTATACTTTTAAAGGTCAAATTCAGTGTGGAAATAAATGACTCTCTTTCATAGTTAAAGGCAAATAGGTGTGTGGAAAAAAGACGAAGGGACGAGTCGCACGTGCATTCTGGTATCAGAAGCTAACATGGTCATACAATCAGCGATGCAATTTATCTCTTTTATTGTAAAACTCAGCCAAGTATACCAACAAGTGAGGTCCTTTATCGTATACTTTAACTTGCAAGTTAAATTCGAACCACATTATTCCATGAAAATAACTCCAAACTGATTTTTTACATTGGGAATTTTATTCCAGCATGAGAACCATCACCAAAACTTTTAAAACTGACAAAGATTCTATAGACAAATCAGGAAAGGCAATCTAACTTGCACTCTGAACTCAACACACAACACACAATGCTGACGATAACACAAAAACTAAAGGGCATTCTCAATTTTTTTTGGATTTATTGGAGGATGTTGCATTAATTACATTGTCTACAGTAAGGAGCGGACACCTCAGTAAATTGTGCCCGATATTTGTTGACTACAGAATTTGTTGCCAGTCCAGATTTCTAGCAGAGGGCTAGAATACAAAGGCTTCTGATTCACTTTGCTTTCACACTGAAGTTGCATTTACATTGTGCATAGATAATTCAAATGCTGCGGCACCAAAGTAAATTGAGTGGTATAGCACTTATTGTTTAATGGCACAAAACTGGTCAGAGAAGGCAGTCGGCCTCCGATGCATTTATCAGCCCAGTGCATCTGCCATTCCAGAGGAACTTTGTTTATTATCATCCCCAGATATCAAAGATCAGAGATCATTTGCACAGGCTGAGTTCACAGAGCCCCCCTCGACCCCCGTCCCCCCCGCCTCTTTTGCTTCATCAGAGAACCTGCGCTGTGGTGCTCAAACGCCCCGCTTTGGCAGCTTGAGCCCCACGCATTGTTCATCACGGCAGGAGGGGTTCCCCAAAAACAAGCCGGACCAACCAGGTGTCACTCTGTCCGTGAGACTGTAAACACGGGGACGATGGCTAGGGAGAGTGGGGGAAATGAAAGCGGATAAAAACCAAAAGAAATGTTGAAAGCCTGGAATGGAAAAGTCCAGCATTGTATTAATCCCCACAGAGATGGTCACCAGGCCCATGTTGCCATTTTTTATTTCAAATGAAGAGCTATGCATTATTTTGGACCAATCAAAGGAAGGAATTCACTTTTAAAATAATAAAAGACAAAATACTCCTGATGATTGAATTGGGAATAGCTCACCTTATTTACAGTAATAGGAAAAATATATAAGTACATCATCCATGCTCTCGGTGACTTATCATTATCCTTACAATTTTAAAATCAGTCGTACATACGGGGCATGTTCTGGTCCTCTGTCAATTGAGCACACCAGCATGTCAATACGATGGTTCTATTTCTTAAACCTTACTAGTGTACACGGCCATTTTGCTTTGGTTTCCTTTGTCTCCGTCCCCAATATTTCATTGCAAAGCCAATGACTATGATGCCTACTACACCAAATTGGAAGATCGGTTTTCCCCAGCATGACAGAACTGTAAAAACGTTAGATTTAAAACTTATGTACTAATCAAGCTGCATTTGGTACTACTACCGCAATAACAAAAACATAAGAAAAAACATGTGTTTAAGAAAATTGGTTGAACGTTTTCTTTAAGTAATCTATGGAATCTGTTGTAACAATCCAAAGGATTTTCCCCTCTATATTTAACTGTTACTCTAGTAATACTTGAAGGCATATCCTCTTTCACTGACAGAAATTATAACATGTAATTCTTGGTGCAGTAGCCATAACTCTGACAGAAAAAAACATACTCTCTCTCTGAAAAAGTCATCAGGCATCTGCCTCAAAATGGGATAGTTTTCATATAGGAAAAAACATTATTACATTATTTGATTGTCTATTTTTCTAAAAGTGTTATTTAAATATGGAAAATGTTCTCTTTGTGGTCTTCATTCAGTGGGACCCTGTCTGTCAGCCCCATTCCGGTGCTGTTTCATATGACATTGCTTATTAATACTGTATTAAGGTCACAATTTCACATTGAAAATGTGTGAGCTGCTGTATCCGCATCTCACCTTTCCTCCAGAAAGAGGAATAAAGCTGCACTCAACAAGAGTGAGAGATTATAGTTTAAACTGTAATTCACCTCGCAGACTCGCTCCGCTTGTAAGTGGACGCACGGGGCCCGCAACGGCCCGCCGAGGGACAAATTGAGATAAACGTCCGTCGCTGAGCATCACCGAGAGAGCCGCCGGCTTTCTTTTGAAGAAAAGCCACATTGTGCTCTTACAGTCATTGGAATTTGTTAAGACTGGATATTAGCATCAGTGCTGCCAAAAACTGAGGGACGCATTGGGACATTTTGAGGAAACCACAGGACACAGAGGGGCAGAAGACCATTTCAGGAAGAGGAACCCTTCCTCTCAAAGGATGCTCACTCTACATGCATTTATACACTCACTCACCCTCCCAGCTGAATGAATGGTTTCTCAGGACTGTTGGAGCCTGTCACTCAAGCTTCATCTGCTGAGATGAATGCCGCTCTGTACCTCTCTGCTAAACTGCGGTTAATGAGCGGCATAACAGGGGAACAATTTCAATTCATTCAGTAATTCAACAAAACACGTTACTTGCAGCGACATGTTTAAGTTGCCAAATGAAAAGAAAGCAAAAAAAAAAAACACTTTCCCGAAACAGCACAAAAAATACCTACCTAGGGTTTGTAAATGAGACAGTACATAATGATTACATAATTACAGTGGGCCTCCAAGACCTCCCAAGTACACAAAGGACTGTCCAGACCAGCTCAGCCAGCTAATTCACAGTGCTTTCACAACATAACAATGCAGCAATGTGTAGCTGTTGTCACGGGAACCTTATGAGAATTCACCATGCAGCACATCCAAGCAATGCATGTTATATTTTTTTTATTAGGAAATAATAATCCACAAGTAAAGCGTTTGGGTTATGTAACAAATGTGGGGTGCAAGCTTGAGACTAAGTGTGTTATTAGAATAATTATTTTATAACCCTAAATATATTCTCTTAAGAAAGGCATTTAAAATGCTTGCATTTTGGGAATGCTATTTCTCCAAAAATACTTTCAGGCCAAAATACCAATGCTAAAACCCAAAAATGTTCTAAATTCTTTATGAATGAATGTACCAGTTGTGTATTTATTCAGCAGTTATTGACCTCAGATGTCTTCTGTTTGCACAGCTGGCTAGACCCTAAGATATGCCTCTCCTACATGTAATACATATTGTGGTGTGACTCAAAAATAATAATTTTTTGCAATGTTCTTTCTTATTTGTTTGTTTTATCAATGTCCTTATTTGTACTATATGGCAATGTATTCACAGGCAAACCAATTTATATTTAATAATGATAAACGAAAAAAACGGAAAATTGAACCTTCACCTTGTGTATAGATATATATTTCCAACATTAAATGCTAAAATTCTATATGAAGTGTTTTTTTCTGCCAGTACTGATTTGTAATGATTAGCAGTTGTACTTCTTGATTAGTATTTCATAAACAGTGAGTGAGTGAGGAGTAAGTAATGTAAGTAAAAATGACCCTTCCATAAGACATAGCATTAGAAATTACTGGATGTCTATGTTTTCCATTTTCAGTCCTTTTTAAAATGTGAACAGGTCACAAGATCCCTCCCACAAGATATTTCACCTTTAAAAATAGAGAGCAAACATGCTTGAGTGAATGGGTGTGCTCTTTCTCCACCCCTCAGTCAGATGACGCAGGTCTGCAAACGTTGTACTGTGTCAGACAGGAAAGTTCCACTGACTCAAGATGGCCGTATGCCTTGCGCCACAAAACCAGAGTTACAGAGCTGCTCTGTTTGATATTGTCCCACTGCAAAAGAAGCCAAAACATCAGAATAAAATGACCAAGGCCCAGGAGTCGAATGAGGACAAGCTTATGAGTAATGAGAAGACAGAAAATTACACCGCAGACATTACACGTGTGTAAAAATCCTCCCCAAATAAAATAAGTTATAAGACACTGCAGTACGGGTAAAAACATTGCTGGGAACTTTTTTAACATGTAACTGCCAGCATGCATTGCCATGTGTACTACTGTGTGATGGAATTTGGGGATCACATGATTTTTTATACAGATGTTGACATCGCCCACTACACCCTCAAGCCAAGAATATGATTTGTTCTGAACTTACTGGGTCTTTGACCTTTAACTTGGCAAGCTAATTCTGTCCCTTCAGTCAATCAGCAATAATCAAGGCAAAATAGTTTTTATAGCACAGGTTTTGTTTCAAAGTGTTTAAAAAGTACTTTCCAGCATGAATCACAGCCAACCCCTATGGAAAAAGAATATGCTGCAATATATTGTAAATATATCAAAATTATCTTCACAATATATTTAAAATATACCGCAGTATATTGCATTTCCATAAGGGAACCCAACCGGAGAAAAACTGGATAGAGCTGTTTCCAAAGGGTGATATAGAAAACAAGATTATACACAAGATATATATACACAGTGCACTCCAAAAGTGTGAGAGTGTTAGGACAGTGACACATTTTTTGTTGTTTTGGCTCTGTACTCCAGCATGTTGGATTTGAAATGGAACAGTGACTATGAGGTTAAAGTGCAGACTTTCAGCTTCAGGGTTTTTACATCCATATCGGGTGAACCGTGTAGCAATTTGTACACATCATCCCCCCATTTTAGGCCACCAAATGTAATTGGGCAAATTAACATAAACTTAAATAAAGTCATCATATTTAATATATGGTTGCATACCCTTTGCATGCCATGACTTCCTGATGGATCTCTATTGGAATTGGGGGGTGAGACTAGATTAAGCTGTAAATTACACAGGAATAGTATGGGAAAAACATGGTTGGCTAAATGGCTGTAAGTCATGAAGTGTCTGAGGTATGAAACGAGCCTTGAACAATCACTCTGCTACCTGATATGCAGCAGATATGGATGGATTACTTTAAGGGTTGTTCAATAGGAAAATTGAGAAAATAAAATATCAAGACTGTTTTTATGTTGTTGGGTCACAGACATCAGGAAGTCATGGCATGCAAAGGATATGCAAACAAATATTAAATATGATGACTATACTGTATATTAAATATGATGACTTAATTTAAGTTAATGTTAATTTGTCCAATTACAATTGGTGTCCGAAAATGGGGGGGGGGGGGGGGGTATGTGTAAAAATGGCTACAATTACTACACAGTTCACCTGATATGGATGTAAAAACCCTCAAGCTGTTCTTTGTCACTGTTCAATTTCAAAACTAATGTGCTGGAGTACAAAAATGTGTCACTGTCCTAACACTTTTGGATTGCATATATATATATATATATATATATATATATATATATATATATATATATATATATATATATATACACTGCCTGGCCAAAAAAAAAAGTTGCAGTTGCACCAGTCATGCATAGTGCCCACTGTACAAGCCTCTGGAGGCAGTGTTATGATCTGGGGTTGCTTCAATTGGTCAGGTCTAGGCTCAGCAACGTTATGCAGCAATAAAATGAAGTCAGCTGAGTACCTGAATGTACTGATTGACCAGGTTATCCCATGAATGGGCATATTCCAGGACAACAATGCCAAGATTCATCGGGCTCAAATTGTGAAAGAGTGGTTCAGGGAGCATGAGGAATCATTTTCACACATGAATTGGCCACCAGAGTCCTGACCTTAACCCCATTGAAAGTCTTTGGGATGTGCTGGAGAAGACTTCACGGAGTGGTTCGACTCTCCCGTCGTCAATACAAGATCTCGGCCAAAAATTTATGCAAGTCTGGACGGAAATAAATGTTGTGACGTTGCATAAGGTTGTCGAAACAATACCACGACGAATGCGCGCCATAAACAAAGCTAAAGGCGGTCCAACAAAATATTACAGTGTGCGACTTTTTTTTTGGCCGGGCAGTGTATATATATATATATATATATATATATATATATATATATATATATATATACAGTTAATGGAATGATCCACCCAGGAGCCCAGACTTATGTTTGCAGGGTTTATGCTTGTGCTGATACAATTTAGTCACATCTTTACAACCTTACATATCAAAAGACTCAGCTGTCACCACACAAGCAGTCTGTTTTTACATCAGAACTCATGATTAAAACTGTATAATCCCCACGTAACAATAAACTAAGACCGTATTCTCAGATCCGAGTCAGCTCTCGAAAATGAATGTGTCATATTCATCTGTTTTTCTCACTCATCATATCTAATATTTCTGATGGCATCAGGGAGGCCAGGGGGAAAAAAGCAATAATCACCCCCCAGCCTCCCTGTGTGTCCCTGCATTGGGAGAACATCGTATTCCTGCTTTCAAGCTCTGTGGAGTCAGTACAAAGGCTGTTCAGGTTCACTGTGACACTGATTGCACCGAACCACCCATGACTGGTTGCCCTGAGCAACCCTTTGACTTGATTGGGTTCGTCCGTACTGGTGAGTGTCACTCCCCCCCATGACCCCCCCCCCCCCCCCCCCCCCCTCTCCAGCACGTTGTGGATTCCAACATCTGTTTTCAATATTGCAGCATAAAGATATGGAAAAGTACAAGACACGAGAATTTGAGGAAACCACACCAGCCTTTGCACTGAGAACAGCTCTGTGTTCTGCTAGATCAAAAAGCAACCATGTAGAATAGTCATAGCTCGGAGAGAAGGGCCATGCCTGGGCAATTTTTATTTTTAAGAAGGTCCGGGTATATACTGTAAGTGAAAGTATATGGTGTCTAGCATTGATGCATTGTGTCGAGCAATAGCATTGAATATAGATTATATAATAAGGCTATAATTACAGGCTTACTGTAATATTACACTATTCTTGTAACGTTCCGTTCCCTTCCTGTCCGTTTTCCGTGTTTTCCCTTTTTTCCCTCCGTGTCATGTTGGATTCCTTTGTCCTTGTTTTCCCTGCTGCTGCAGTCTGGGCATCTTCCTCTGTCTTGTTCGTTTTATTATCACTTTAGTTTCCGCCTCTCGCTCTCCCCACTCGTTGCATGCATTCCTCACCTTTGTGTTTAGCGATCACTCCCGGTTATTTTCCACACCTGTGCCTCATTCATTCTTTTATTCCCTGCACTATTTTTACCCCCGTCTGGTTGCTAGTCGGCGCCAGTTTGTTAACTAACCTTCCTAGTTAAAGTCATTTCACGTTTCTGGTCCGGTGTTCTGCTGTTCGCTTGGTGTAACTTGCTTACCTGTTCTGCGGTTTGGTAGCTATCCTCCCGTAACATTCGCTGTTGCATGCTACTTAACTTGTCTCCCTTCAATCTCCAGACGCCGTGGTTTCAGCTCCCCTGCAGCAGTATTTGTTTCCCTGTATGTTGTGTGAGTGTGTTGCGGTACCTCCAACTCCAGCTCGGGTCTAGATCCGCTGCCAAGTCCTGCCTGGCTAACTCACTCTGTCGTTCCTGTCCGGCCGTAGCTACCTCCTGTACTTCGGTTACGGTTCCAGGATCCCTGGAGTACAGCGGGCTCCTACGGGACCTACCCGAGCTACGCCTCACCTCCCAGCCCCGTCGGGTTTTCGCCAGCTACAACCCTGGCAGTCGTCTCACCTCCTTAAAAGACCTCCCGGTCGAAACCCTGTCTGCAGTACCCTGCTACTAACCTCTGCTTTCTGTCCTTGATCCAAGTAGACCGTCCGGTCCAGTTCCTGTTCTGTCCCGGAGAGAGATTCTCCGCCCGAATAAAGTCCAGTTTCGGCTTGGAACAATCGCGCCGTTCCAGTACCTGTACCTGAGCGGTTCACCCGGTCCAGTTCCAGTCCAGTCCCGGTGTATAGCCCACCATTCCGTGAGAGTCCAGTTCCGGCTTGGAACGTATTCCGTTCCAGCACCCGTTTCCTGAGTGGACCTCCCAGTCCAGTTCCAGTCCAGTTCCAGTCCAGTTCCAGTCCAGTGCCGGTGTGTTGTACACCTCCAGTTGAGTCCAGTTCCGGCTTGGAACAAGTTCCGTGCCGGCTCCCTTTTCCTGAGTGGACCTCCCGGTCCAGTTCCGGTCCTGACCCGGTGCTAACTCCTCCACCTACCCTATCCAGTTCCGGCTTGGAACTGTTGGGCACTCCCTGCACCCAGTCCGGCTTGGACTTCCAGTCCTGCACCCTTTCGGTTCCGGCTTGGAACCCAACCCTGGTTTAAAGTCCAGCTCCGGCTTGGAGCAGTCCGTATCGGACTACATTTATGTTCTGTGTATTTATTGTTTGACTTTCCTGTACAGCTTTGGGACTACCCCAACGCTTAATAAATACCCCCTTTTCTTGAATCTGCCTCCTGGTCGTTGCACTTGGGTTCGTCCCTTATCAGGATCGTAACAGAACGAACTGGCCAAAAGCATGGACCCAGCCGACCTGGAACAGATTCGCCACGCCTTCTCCTGCCAAACTGCGGTCAGCGACCAACAGGGCCGTCGTTTGGATGATGTTTTGGAAGTACTAAGGGGCATCACGGAGCAGGTAGCTCAACTTTCGCTTCATCAGCCGCTACCGCGGATTCCTGTGGGCCCAATTCCTCCCGCTCCTGAACCACCTCCGGAGGCTCCGGTTCCCACTTCAAGCCGGGAGCCCCGAGTGCAACACCCCGAGTTATATCGCGGGGGGTTGGGGAGATGTCGTGAATTTTTAATGAAGTGTGACATAGTGTTCCGTATGCAGCCCACCTCCTTCGCCTCTGACTCCTGTAAGATCGCGTTCATCATGAGCAGCTTGGGAGGAAGTGCCCTGGAGTGGGCTACATCCATCTGGGACAGCCAGGCTCCGTTGTGCAGCAACTTTGCAGCCTTTACCGCTGAGATGCGGCGCGTGTTTGATCACCTTACCTGCGGGCGAGACGCTACCCAACGTCTGCTCCAAGTTCGTCAAGGCAATCGCAGCGTCGCAGAGATGGCCATTCAGTTCCGCACCCTCGCCGCGGAGTCCGGATGGAATGACACCTCCCTTCAGGGGGCTTTCCGCCAAGCTCTTAGCGAGGAACTCAAGGACCAGCTTGCTACTCGGGAGGAGTCCAACTCTCTCAATAGTCTCATTAGCCTCGCCATTGCTATAGATAATCGTCTCCGTATCCGGGCCCGTGAGCGGGGAAGAAACTCTGGGCGTCATCTACCCTCCGACACTCCTAACGTACGCCAACATACCTCAGTCACTGGATCTAGGGCGTCGACTGGTGTCTCCGAGGAGGAGCCTATGCAGCTGGGCAGAGTTTCGGTCGACCCCGAGGAGCGCCAACGCCGTCTTCGCACTAGGTCCTGTTTTTACTGCGGCAAGCCTGGCCATCAGATCGCCTCCTGTCCTATACGCCCAAAAGGAATGGGCTCGCCAGTAAAACTGGGCGTACTGACGAGCCCCATCATTCCAAACCATGCAGCTCAGGATCGCCTTGTGTTCAAGGCTACCCTCCTCTGGAGGGACAAGACAGCGGCCTCCTCGGCTCTCATCGATTCCGGGGCCGACGCCAACTTTATGGACATCACCTTCGCCAGGAGGGCCGGCATTCCCACGGAGCTTCTACCCTCTCCCATTTCTGCTCTTGCTCTGGACGGTAGGAGCTTGGGGTTAGTTACCCACTCCACTGTTCCTATCCAACTTGTTTTGTCTGGCAATCATCGGGAATCTATTCAACTCCTGCTCATCCACTCCAAACAGTCTGCTCTTGTTTTAGGTCAGACCTGGCTCCGCCTCCACAACCCTCATATTGACTGGAAGGCCGGTCGCATCCTGGCGTGGAGTGCCCACTGTCTAGCCAGTTGTCTCCGTTCTGCTCTACCCCCTCCGGGGTCCAGAAATCCCTGTTCTGTGCAACCTGTGCTTGATTTATCTAACGTTCCTAAACAATATCACGATCTGGTACAGGTTTTTTCTAAATCACGTGCTCTGTCCTTACCTCCTCACAGGCCGTACGACTGTTGCATTGATCTGCTGGCGGGAGCCAAACTGCCATCTGGCCGCCTCTACAGTCTGTCGGGACCGGAGAAACTGGCTATGGAGGAGTACATACATGAGTCCCTCGCTTCGGGTATTATCCGTCCCTCCTCATCCCCGGTCGGTGCAGGGTTCTTCTTCGTAGGGAAGAAGGATGGCTCTCTGCGACCCTGCATCGACTACCGTGGACTCAATCAAGTCACTATCCGTAACAAGTACCCTCTTCCCCTCATTAACACCGCCTTTGAACCCCTCTCGCAAGCAGTTACGTTTACGAAGCTCGACCTCCGTAACGCTTATCATTTGGTGCGTATACGGGAGGGGGACGAATGGAAGACTGCTTTCAACACCCCGTTGGGCCACTATGAATACCTGGTGGTTCCCTTCGGCCTTACTAACGCCCCAGCAGTCTTCCAGGGCATGGTGAACGACGTTTTGCATGACCTACTGGGGAAGAGTGTATTTGTTTACATTGACGACATTTTAATTTTTTCTAAATCCCCCCAGGAACACGTTCTCCACGTCCGGGAGGTTCTCCAGCGGCTGCTGGAGAATCAGCTGTTTGTTAAGGCGGAGAAGTGTTCTTTTCATGTCTCTACTGTCCCGTTCCTCGGCTTCATCATCGAGGAGGGCAGTATCCGGGCGGACCCTGCGAAAATCAAGGCGGTGACAGAATGGCCCCAACCCACCTCTCGCAAGCACCTTCAGCAGTTCCTTGGGTTTGCTAATTTCTATCGCCGTTTTATCCGCAATTATAGTGTCATTGCCGCTCCCCTTACCAAACTCACCTCCGTTGCTTTGCCCTTCTGTTGGAATTCCGATGCCCAGCAAGCATTTGAACTGCTCAAGGTTCGGTTTTCCTCAGCTCCTATCCTCTGTCACCCGGACACTTCTCGTCAGTTCACCGTTGAGGTGGATGCCTCCGACACCGGCGTGGGGGCCATTCTGTCTCAACGAGCCGCCTTGGACAACAAGCTCCATCCCTGCGCATTCTTCTCCCGGAGACTGTCCTCCGCGGAGCGGAACTATGATGTCGGGGATCGGGAACTGCTGGCCATCAAACTGGCTCTTGAGGAGTGGCGCCACTGGCTGGAGGGGGCAGGTAATCCCTTCCTTGTTTTTACCGACCATCAAAACCTTATTTATTTAAAATCTGCCAAGAGGCTTAATGCCCGTCAGGCTAGATGGTCGTTATTTTTTGCCCGTTTTAATTTTTCTGTTTCTTTCCGCCCCGGTTCCCGTAATATCAAGGCAGATGCCTTGTCCCGTATTTTTTCCCTCCCCTCCAGTCCTGCTGATCCGGAGCCCATTCTACCGGCTTCCTGTGTGGTGGCTGCGGTCTCCTGGGAGATCGAGGGTATCGTGAAGGCCGCTCAGACTTCCCAACCGGATCCCCGCAGTAACCCTAACTCCTGCCTTTTTGTGCCCAATTCCGTCCGCTCCCAGGTCCTTGAATGGGTTCACGCCTCGTGCCTGGCTTGTCACCCAGGTGTTGCCAGAACGATCGCCCTTGTCAGGAGGAGTTTTTGGTGGCCTACCCTTAAGGGGGATACCCGTGCCTTTGTCCTGGCCTGCTCTGTGTGCGCCAGGAGCAAGGCATCCCACCAGCCTCCCTCTGGTCTTCTCCTTCCCCTCCCTGTCCCGGGCCGTCCTTGGAGTCACATTGGCGTGGACTTCGTCACCGGTCTGCCGTTGTCAGAAGGTAACACCGTTATTCTGACAATAGTGGACCGGTTCTCCAAGGCGGTTCACTTTGTTCCCCTCCCTAAACTCCCGTCTGCCCTTGAGACCGCTGAGCTCTTGGTGTTGCATGTGGTCAGGCTGCACGGGATCCCCTCAGACATTGTGTCTGACCATGGGCCCCAGTTCTCCTCCCGGGTTTGGAAGGCGTTCTGTGTAGCCCTGGGTGCCTCGGCTAGTTTATCTTCTGGTTTTCATCCCCAGTCTAACGGCCAGGCAGAGAGGACGAACCAGGACCTGGGGGCCGCCCTGCGGTGCGTCACTGTTCGTAATCCCGCCTCTTGGAGCCGTTTTCTCCCCTGGGTTGAGTACGCTCACAACTCCCTTAAATGTGCTTCTACAGGGTTATCTCCTTTCGAATGCTCGTTAGGTTATCAACCCCCTCTCCTGTCGGCCCAGGAGGCTGAGGTAGCTGTCCCCTCTGTTAAATCTCATCTCCTTAGATGTAAACGCATGTGGAGGCTTACGCGCACCGCACTCCTTCGCTCCAATTCCCGTTCCCAACGTCTGGCGGACCTTCACAGGACCGCAGCCCCGCAGTATAGGGCCGGTCAGCAGGTCTGGCTTTCTACCTCTAATATTTCCCTTCCCTCCTCCTCCAAGAAACTCCAGCCCCGCTTTATTGGTCCCTTTCCTATCATTTGTTTGGTTAATCCAGTTTCTGTTAAACTTTCCCTCCCTGCCTCCCTCAAAGTTTACCCTGTTTTTCATGTCTCCCAAATTAAGCCTGTCTCCTCCAGCCCCCTCAGTACACCCACCATCCCTCCGCCTCCTGTCCGGGTTATCGACGACGCCCCGGCCTACACGGTTAACCGTGTTATTGATATCCGCCGTAAGGGCCGGGGTTTCCAATACCTCGTCGACTGGGAGGGATATGGTCCTGAGGAGCGGTCGTGGCTCCACAAGAGCCTCATTCTGGATCACTCGCTCATCCTGGATTTCCACAGACTGTTCCCTGATAAAACCAGGCCTCCTGGTACGCCAGGTGGCGTACATTGAGGGGGGGGGGTACTGTAACGTTCCGTTCCCTTCCTGTCCGTTTTCCGTGTTTTCCCTTTTTTCCCTCCGTGTCATGTTGGATTCCTTTGTCCGTGTTTTCCCTGCTGCTGCAGTCTGGGCGTCTTCCTCTGTCTTGTTCGTTTTATTATCACTTTAGTTTCCGCCTCTCGCTCTCCCCACTCGTTGCATGCATTCCTCACCTTTGTGTTTAGCGATCACTCCCGGTTATTTTCCACACCTGTGCCTCATTCATTCTTTTATTCCCTGCACTATTTTTACCCCCGTCTGGTTGCTAGTCGGCGCCAGTTCGTTAACTAACCTTCCTAGTTAAAGTCATTTCACGTTTCTGGTCCGGTGTTCTGCTGTTCGCTTGGTGTAACTTGCTTACCTGTTCTGTGGTTTGGTAGCTATCCTCCCGTAACATTCGCTGTTGCATGCTACTTAACTTGTCTCCCTTCAATCTCCAGACGCCGTGGTTTCAGCTCCCCTGCAGCAGTGTTTGTTTCTCTGTATGTTGTGTGAGTGTGTTGCGGTACCTCCAACTCCAGCTCGGGTCTAGATCCGCTGCCAAGTCCTGCCTGGCTAACTCACTCTGTCGTTCCTTTCCGGCCGTAGCTACCTCCTGTACTTCGGTTACGGTTCCAGGATCCCTGGAGTACAGCGGGCTCCTACGGGACCTACCCGAGCTACGCCTCACCTCCCAGCCCCGTCGGGTTTTCGCCAGCTACAACCCTGGCAGTCGTCTCACCTCCTTAAAAGACCTCCCGGTCGAAACCCTGTCTGCAGTACCCTGCTACTCTGCTTTCTGTCCTTGATCCAAGTAGACCGTCCGGTCCAGTTCCTGTTCTGTCCCGGAGAGAGATTCTCCGCCCGAATAAAGTCCAGTTTCGGCTTGGAACAATCGCGCCGTTCCAGTACCTGTACCTGAGCGGTTCACCCGGTCCAGTTCCAGTCCAGTCCCGGTGTATAGCCCACCATTCCGTGAGAGTCCAGTTCCGGCTTGGAACGTATTCCGTTCCAGCACCCGTTTCCTGAGTGGACCTCCCAGTCCAGTTCCAGTCCAGTTCCAGTCCAGTTCCAGTCCAGTGCCGGTGTGTTGTACACCTCCAGTTGAGTCCAGTTCCGGCTTGGAACAAGTTCCGTGCCGGCTCCCTTTTCCTGAGTGGACCTCCCGGTCCAGTTCCGGTCCTGACCCGGTGCTAACTCCTCCACCTACCCTATCCAGTTCCGGCTTGGAACTGTTGGGCACTCCCTGCACCCAGTCCGGCTTGGACTTTCAGTCCTGCACCCTTTCGGTTCCGGCTTGGAACCCAACCCTGGTTTAAAGTCCAGCTTCGGCTTGGAGCAGTCCGTATCGGACTACATTTATGTTCTGTGTATTTATTGTTTGACTTTCCTGTACAGCTTTGGGACTACCCCAACGCTTAATAAATACCCCCTTTTCTTGAATCTGCCTCCTGGTCGTTGCACTTGGGTTCGTCCCGTATCAGGATCGTAACAATTCTTTCACTATTTGCTTCAAAGACAAAACAAATAAAGTGTATTGCAGATGTGTATATGCTGAGTGTACTGGAAAAATGCTTAATAAATAAAATCGTAAAAAATAGCAGTACATACTTGTCAAAGTACATAGCAGTGATGCAAAAACACAAGCTTTAAATTCTCCAAATATGCTAAAAATATTCAAGGTAGAAACAACATTTTATTAATGTGCTATTTTGTAATAACTGTGTAATTTGGCAAGTAGTTCAAATTGTCCTACAGAATAAACATTCCAGTGCATATATCATCCTCAAAATCAGCTAAATCCAGAAAAAGTATCAAGTTTGACAACTGCCTCAACCATGACAAACAGATCCTGTTAAAATGTGCCCATTTTTAGACTTTTATTTGCTCTGCCACATGAACACAGTGCTCTCAAAATAGCTGTTTGGTTTTGAAAAGTAACACCCTGTTTCACATTGTACTGAGATTTCTCTATCATAGTCTGAAGAGTACAGAGCCTCCTCAGTTTGTCCGTGACATTAATCAAAGAATGCATCACAGTCTGCCATCATTGTGTCACTGAAATATCAGATAATCTTCCTTCAGCAGTCAGCTGGAAAAAGAGCCTTGGGCCCACTTGTGCTCACCACCAATCCGATCACATGGCACCTGATATGATTGTGAAAAGCTGATTGGGGATTTCTTTCCCATTTTATAAATAAAATACACTTGGATTAACCACTACCGCTGGCTTGTCACACAAAGCCAGTCAAAGAAAATAACTTCACAAACTGCCTCGAAAAACACCCTAATCCACATATGCCTACTTGTTAACATAAAATTGGAGGGAGAGAGGGCAGACTGGATCCAGGTCATTGACCAGAAAAAGTAACCAACAAAGGGACAAGGGGAACTGGCATTTTACACTGCAGATATTTCTAAAAGTAGTTATGCGCCCTGATACTGACAGAGTACACTACAATTTATGTCTTTGCCACATCTACTTCCTTGCCCTCTGTTTGGCTACTTGTACTTATGAAAGGGCTTAGAGGGTACTGGGAATAAGGCTTATACACATATAAACACATAAACCAAGAAACAGTGCTTGGTTGGAACTGTCAAACAGAATACGTATTCAACAGAGTGGGGCAGTGTTTACATGTATTTACATGTCTAAATACTAAATACTTAAATAAATAATAAAGGATTAATGACACTTAAAAATTTAATTAAATTCAGCATTTGTGTGTGTGTGTGTGTGTGTGTCTTACAACAGAAAGTACACTCCCATTCAGGTTTATGAAATATGTTTTAGGACATGGACATTGCCAACACTGTATATTCTCCAAGGTGTTGCGGTCCCCTCAGTTAATGTACAGTGTTCTTCATGTAACGCTCATAGGTCCTGACACAATGCATATCCATGACACCCACTCAAAAATAGTGATTTTTATTTAATCAATGCCAATCAATGCGCATTACCACAAGCACAAATAGAAAAGAAACAATTTGTGTTTAATGAATACAGTTTTACTCAGCTTCACCAAAAAAAAAAAAAAAAATTATTAAAAATGGTCATAGCTGTCTCAGTAAAGGAAATTCTACTCTCAACCCATTATATCAGTATGTACAGCCATGGCAAATACAAGCTATGGACCAGAAAAATGTAATGCACACACACAAATGTGGGAAATATAATTATGTGCACATTGAGCAGTATGCAATACAGCCCTTCAAAACAATTATTTTCAGAGGAGTATATGCTGTCTTTACAAAGTAATGAAACCAACGTCTGTAAACAATCTATTTTTGAATGGTCCATCATGTCCCAATTAAAAGGCTGCACAGAGGTAGTACAGTATATAAGAAATGTGATGTGTAAACAGAATGTCCCAGGTTTGATTCACATGTGAGATATTAGCATATTACTACTGCACATTTATTCTGATTTCATACAGATTTATTTAGATGGTGTTTCTATGCAAGGTGACTGAAAACATGATTCATGTAAACCTTTCCATCTTGAAGGCCCAAACAATGAATGTGGTTGAGCACTCCCTATCTCAATAAAATGGTTACTTACTGCTTACACCTTTATCAAGCACCCAAAATAGGCTGTAATACAGTAGCTACTGTATGTAAAACCCAAGTATATTTAGAACTGTATCTCAAGCAGAATGTCATTTTCAGACACATTTTGTACAAAATAAATATGTAATAAATTACATGGTAGCACTTAGTTTTTTTAGTAGTAGAAATGCAAAATGTAAGATGAAATTATGAAATAAAAAATACTCCAGTTTGGGATCCAGTGATAGTGTAGGGATAGAGACCCAAAATGTGACCCTGAGCCCGCATTGCGCCATAGCCACATATTTGAACTAGAATTGTATTCAAAGCTCTATGTCCCTACACAGTGTGACATACAATATTAGATATTAAAGAATATAATATTTCTACATTTAATACACAACCAGACGATGCAATGTTAGATCTGGACTTTTTTTCGTACGAGGTAATAATGAAAGCAATGCGTCACACATCAATTCACTTGTCTTGAAACGTACATACAAACAACAGACCGTATATCAATACATAATCTACACAAAGAGTTCTGTCTGATGATCCCATGTGTCACATGTTGTAATACGACATTGTGAGATTTATTATGTCTGCTGTATGTACTCTATATGGTAATACTGCTCCCTGCTGGTATTTACAATATCCCTTCCTATATGTCAGTTTATTGCAATCATATGACGTTAGGTTAAGCTTGTAAAATGTTGTAACCCAGACGGTTTTCACCAAGTAATGACTATATTGGGCACATGGTTATTTAAATAAATTAAGCCCATACCTTTTTATATTAAGTAATCAAGGGCTTAGACACAACTAATGGGGTCACTCCCTAAAGCCAAGGCTGCCTTACTGTAAAGGTATTGACTGAGTGGTGCTGTTTTAAATGAGAAGTTATTCTGTGAGTGAATAAGTAATAAAAAAGCAATGCTTTCATGATTGAGAAACTGTGGATTTGTGGATATTCTAATTTGTTGTTTCAGGTTGGATCATAAAATACCATGAGACACACAATTATTAAATATATACAAAAAAAACATTTAGAGGCTATCCACTGCTTGATTTGAAAACTGGCCATTTATTATATCTATAATCATTAAGTCTCATTCCCGTCAAAATTACCAGTGTGACATTACCAATTACCTCTGTTTTAATTAATTGAATTAGTGTGTTTCACCACTATCCCTAGGGAACCTCTAGGGGACGTTTTTCCATGCATTCAGACCGTACAGACAGTGCAGCAGCAGAACTGACGCTCGCTCCATCTCTGACCCGATGCATCTCAGCGGGTGGCGTCGGTCGCATCGTAACCACAGTCGGCCGTTATAAGCAAGGACTGGGCCTGGCCTCCTGGAGGGCCGCTCCTCCTGTGTGCGAACACCGAGGTCGACGGGTCAAGACGCGGTACGGGAAGAGAGAGGTTCCATCCCCCGACCCGCCACCACCACCTCTCCCTGTGGAGGGCCAGGCGGCCGCCTTCGGCCACGGTCGCCAGGTGCCTCCTGAGAAGATAAGCGTTCCACAGCAGGAAGTGGAAGAAAGGCAGGCAGATGAGACAAAACCCCAGCACACACAGACTCGCCAGTACAGGGCGGCCTCCGAAGTCTAGCGCTTTATAGACATAGGGTTTTCCGTTCATGTTGGTCAAACCCCCTAGCCAGTAGGCAACACAAAATAAGACGTAGAGGCAGCTGACGAGGAGCAGGTGCAGGTAGTGGGCCAGGTGGACGGGCGTGGTCGACAGACCCAGGTCCAGCATTACCTGGGCTGTGTTGACCACATGCAGGTCGATGTTGAAGGGAGAGAGCGGGTGCCGTGCTATTGGGTAATCAATGGTCCAGTAGATGAGGGAAACGATGACAGCGAAGGTGCTCATCACGGTATGAAGAAACCACTGCATGCGTAGAGAGACAGCAAGCAGATTGGAAAGTGGAAATGGCCCCGAAGCCTCACTGTTGTGTCCAATTGTACTGCCCCCTGGTGGAGAGGAGGACTTGAGTCTAAATCAATTCTAATTCAGATAGAAAGGCTTACAAATCACAGACCAGTGTCATCATGTGCATGCTGGTTTTTATTTGTTTTAATACACTAATCAGTTAAGGTTATTAAAAACATGTATTTAATAGTCTCCATGATCTTCCTTTAAAGTGATTTAATGCATTGCTTTTCTTACATTTACGGTAAATGTGTTGTAAAAGTGTAGTAAAAGTCAGCCAACAAATTGGCTGTTCAGATCTGATTAGACACTCATCAAAGAAATACTAGACATTATCTTACCGTATCTTACCTGTATGGCTAGCCTCTTTTTGGAAGAAAAGTCTCACTACAGCAATGGCACCAGTCAGGTTACAGACTGCCACCAGGTAGTAAATCCCCATCAGGCAATAGCTCAGGTGACTCATAAATATGAGCCACTTGGGTGTAGAGAATATGAGACCAGAATACACACACCAGCCCAAGGTGTATATCAGCATAAAAAACCGATAGAACAGCCATGTCCATGGTCCAATATTCCACTGCAGAAAAAAGAGAGAAAGGGAGAGGAACAGAGAGAATGAGAGAGAGAGAGAGAGAGAGAGAGAGAGAGAGAGAGAGAGAGAGTGAGAAAAAGGGAGAGAGATACAGAAATAGGAGATAGTCAAGCAAAAGCACAATACATTTCATACTGCAGTCTCAAGCTGACAGTTCAGGCAGCGTGCAGTAAAAAACATCACCATGGTCATTTCTGATTGGAGGCCTGTGCAGTACCACCCTCAGTGCCTGGCAGAGCACAATGGCCAGGGTTGGGGGCTAAAGCCGCTTTAGCTCATGAATGTGCAGTTGAGTTCCAGGTGTGGTACCTGAGGCTGTAGAAGGAGCTCAGGTTTGGGCAGGGACAGGTAGATCTTCCTTATTGTCAGCTCATCTTTCCAGCTTTGTGTCCAATTAGACCCCATCTCTCAGTGGTAAAGAGACAGCCTGGCTGTGAGAAAACATTCACCATTTCACACCATCTCCCTTATGTCTTTTATCTCTCCCTAAACATACAATGGCACCCAACAAGGACTCACAATGAATTATTTCATTGTTTTGGCTCTGTAGCCTTGGCACAATTACATTTGTATTACACCTTATGTTTAAGAAATAGTTTACATTGTATATTTTTGGAAATGCATAGTTGTACATGTATGAGCCTATCATAGTATTTAACTGATTGCACACATCCAGCTTGCAGCGTCGGTCTGGAAGGACACAACAGCATATACACTGCCTAGGGGACCTGACCTTGATACCCCTGAAGTGACCTTGAAGAAAAAGGAGGAGCTAAAACATAATCGATAGTCTTAGAAGGGACTTTTTTTTATCATGTACTTCTAATTCAATACTCGTGACCTAGCTGTTCTGATAGGCCAGCCTCACAGTCACAGAGCTACTTCACATTCCTGGAGACACATGCAGACCTGGTTATTTCTGTACCACGTAATGAGATAAAGTAGTTACACTAAACAGCCAGCGATGCTTAAATTCAACATGCCATCAAGCCATGTATTCAAAATTGACACACAGCCAACTGTATATACTGCATTCTAACTTACAGCACGCAGAAATGATTTTAAAACATTTTTATGTTCACTGGGGTTAGTCACTCGGTGGTGGTGGTAAATCACTCAGTCCCAGTCACAATGCTTTGTTTCCTCTGACAGAGTGCTTTTGCAAACAATGGGAGACACTGTTTAACCCTGGCGGCCATATTGCTCTCCGATTGCTCTTCTTTCTAAACAATTTCCCTTTTCTCTGTTGTCAAACAGCTGTGCACAGAATGTGATATCTATACACTGCAGAGCCATAAATCAGAAACCCTGACAGCGTGGCTGAGAAGAAAGAGCTGTCAAGAACGGCCTATGGGGGAAAAAAAAAAATATAATAATAAAAATAATAATAAAATTCCCCCAAACCCTAAGAGTGTGAAGGACTTAAATTACAGTAGCTGCTGAGTCTTCAGGCTGATTCTAGAGCAGGGATTCTCAACCCTGATCCTGGAGGGACGCAGGGTCAGCTAGTTTTTGTTTTCACCTTAGAATCAGCAACCAGTTCACACCAAAAAAAAACAAAAAAAAAAAACAGATGCGGCAAGATTCAATTGATCAATTAAGTACAACGAAGACCAGCAGACCCCACAGCCATCCATGACCTGGGCTGAGAACCCGTTCTAGTGCATCTCACAAGAAAGGACAGGTCAGACAGGTCAACAGCAGCCCCAAACAGTGGTTGAGGGGGGAAAAGACGGTTTTACCTGGTCCAGTGGGTACCGGGTCTCCAGGACACCTTCCTCTGTAGGCTGAGGTGAAAAAGACCAAGCGGCCGTCCTACTCGACTCTTTCCCATCCCACCCCCAGAAACAAGTCACTGCAGAGGAGGGGCAGATCAAGGCTCTTCCCTTTCAGACCCTCATTCAGTGGAATTGAGATCGTCCTCCAAGTCTACCCAGAATGGAGGCAATGGAAAAGGAGACAGTAACCCTTTCCATGCTGTAAGTAAACATATTCCCATCTTCAAATAAACGAGCAGTAGCCCAAAACATATTTTATTAGTCTCCATAGGAGCACACATTTTTGTATAAACTGTCACTGATGTCTGTAGTGGTAGGGGCAAATGTTTATTTTTTTATTTTCATTAGCACAACGCCAACTTTGAAGTGGACATCTAGGTATGATGTACACACATGCACACACAAACACGCACACACACATTGATCAATTAAGTACAAAGACCTAATTGCACACGCCCCTTTGGTCCTGTTCCACTAAAATTTTAAGCCATCGATTGATTGATTTTTTAAATTTTTACCCATTACCAACACAATAAATTCAACCAAGTGTCTGGCTTGTGCCTTATTTTTTCCATTTCGTTACAACTTGATGGTGCTCCTAGGAAGGTTCAAAGCTTAGTCATTCTTTTCATAACCTCCAGCTTTTTGCATCCTAAAAACTTCATCTCCGCGTCTTCAGTTCCGCAGGCAATTCCTAGGGCATAACTGACCTATTGTTTCAGGAGTGACAGCTTACAAAGTAGGTGATATTTATTCTGCAAATGAACAATTGAACACTGGAGGATTCAAAATCAACTTGGATGGATCTGCTTAAAGGGATAGTTTGGAATTTTGGACATAGTGTCTCAATTACGACTTACCCATGATGTAGTTGATTGATGGAAACCATTTTCAGATAATTCCATGCTGTCCCTTTTTTTGGACATACACACATTGCTAATGCTAGTGCAACTCTAAGGTAACTAGTAGCATCCACTACCAAACACACTTAAACACTCCACAGTGCACCCAAAGCAAATAAAATACGACGACAGTCTATCGGGGTTATTTTCAGTGATTATACCATCATTTTTGAAGTCAAACTATCGTTGAATCCTTTACTTTGTGCTCACCTAAATTCTCTGTGGAAGCACGGCGACGGAGCGATACTTTACGTTAGTAGGTAACGTATAGCTCTGCCGCAGTATGTAGTGCCAGCCAACAACAATATCGTGCGTGAAAGAATCAGACTAGTAGTATTGTTAGCTAACGTTCAAGTAAGATGGTATTTCGGTGTGTATTTCAAGGTTGTTCAAATCATGCAAAAAAAAATGGGCGCCACAAAGTTTTCACCGATTTCCAGTGGAAGATCAACAAAGAAAACAGCTGTGGCTTCTTGCAGCTCGAAATTGAGACTTTAAAAAAGTTAAAAGTGTGTAGTGACCATTTCACGGAGGATGACTATGTGAAAACCAAAAAAGGACGGTCGGGACACCCTCTACTGAAAGAGACTGCTGTGCCATCCTGTTTTTCTTCATGCACTGAACACAACTGACGAGCAGGTAACAAATAGATGATTGCATGCGTGATCCATCTATTCAATTTAGCTAGCTAGTTGCCACGATTGGGAAGTCATGGAAGTGGTCAAACTTTTCCTGCAAATTGGTAGCCAGTGGGCTTGCTTGTATATGCTGTGATATAATCACTGAAAATAACCCAGATAGACTGTCGTCGTATTTTATTTGCTTTGGGTGCCTTAGAGTTGCGCTAGCATTAGCAATGTGTGTATGTCCAAAAGAAGGGACAGCATGGAATCAACTACATCATGGGTAAGTCGTAATTGAGACATTATGTCCAAAATTCCGAACTATCCCTTTAACGTGTTTAGTGTGATCGCTAAGGAAAGAGGAAACTGGAATACACCTTGCCCAATTTAGGCAAAAGCAAAGGGGGTGAATACTTATTTTCAGGTCATTGACAAAAATCCATTATATTTATTATATAAACACATATTTTAATTTGTAATGTAATTTCACTTTACAACAGCAAAATGAGAAATAATAAAATAGGTGGATGTGGAGAATAGATGGATATACTGTAAAACTCTTTTTACTGCATAAAAAGCGTTATTTTAGTCCCATTTATACACAGTAGGCATAAATGCACTACCCAACAAACAGAAAGACTTATGTTCAACGGCAAGCATTTATTTCTTTCAGACAACCAAGAGGCATCAAATGTTGTCATTTATTTGATCTGTACAAAATGAAACAATTGATTCATACAAACTGTACAAGTGAACAGAAAAAGCTACTGACTGCATTCAAGAAACTCTTTTAAACATGGAAAATATATACAAACATTAACTTGGATAAAATATTGTTTTAGTTCAATCTGCAACAAGGACAACATCCTGCGTATTTCACGGTGTATTTCATTTGCTACTCTGATGTTACAAAGCCACAGACGGGCACACAAGGTTCAGAGATGATTTCCACATTTTCAGTTTGCACGCTAAATATATAATTCCCAAATAAATAGTAACTATAATTATAAATTTATAAATCATAACATTGTGTAGTCAGCTTGTCCAAATTTCTGAGCCTCTGTCCTCAGACTGTGTACCCCCCTCTGTGTTTGGCCTTCTGAAAGAAGGGCTGAGGTCACATTTCCGTGGGAGGGACTAGAGATGGGGCGTGATTGATCACTTATGCTAACCGGAAGGCTCCGCTTGTACTGTGGGGGCCTGGTCCAGACGAGGAGAGGAGGTGTGGGCGGGCCAGTCTCTGTACCAAGTGTAAGGTCCCGGGGGGTAATGGATGGACAGGGGGGAGGTGGTGGGGAGATAGGAGGGTTTTGAGACAGGCGCGCCGTTCATTCGAGCTCGGTGAAGCGCGCGAACAAGGCTTTGCGCACGACGTCCTTGTAGGTGTCGGAGGCGGACAGCTCGTACGAGCTGCCTTTGGTTCCCAGGCCCGCCCCCTTCGTCCTTAACGAGGCCTGTCGGGGGGACACAGGGAGCAGATGGAGTCAGCGCTACCTCAGATAGCTCAGATAATTGAAGTGAAACGCACATGCTAAGCCAAACATCGGGGGGCGGGACACAGATGCGTCTGCTCGGGGGGAAGCAGCGGGACGAGGCCGCCTCGTGCGTGCGTGTGGCGCTCCTCGCTCACCTCGATGGGCGCCGTGATGCCCTGCTGGTGTCGCCCCAGGCCCTTGCCCTCCTTCCAGCCCATGGCCTGCAGCATCTTGTTGCCGATGTTGTCGCTGTTCAGCCCGTCCTTGGTGGGTTGCTCGTAATTGCTGCCGTGTGGGAAAATCAGGGGGGGGGGCAGATTTAGGGGTCAGTTGTCGTGGAAGCACTAAATCCATCTCTCTGATGCACAATGGCAGTTACTTGTCACTTACACAGGTTTGGGGGGCTCACAGAATTTCTTCTTCTTTGGTACGGGAGGTTCCGGAATGCCATATTTCTCCCGTCTCTCAGCTGCTCGGTCTCTGTACTTCATCTTTGGGAAAAGAATAGGGAGAAAATTCAGTCTTTTTCACAGTAAATATACCCAGCCAAGCTGCTTCACTCTTGGAAATTTTAAATGCAACACCAGTGCAGTCTGTTTTTATTTTTTTACCTCAGTCTCCTTTTTCTCTAAATCATCTAGCTCCAATTCTGACATTTTGGATCTTTTGTGGATTTCCAAGTTTTGCTGATGAGAAATAACAAAAAAGGTTAGGACCATAGTTCAAACCATAATTTCCATTTCAAAACTGTCAGTTAAAAACAATTAAAAAAAAAAAAGTAATTAAAAAAAAAGAAAGAGAGTAGGACATGTCAGGTGCATAGACAAACCCCGGTATACGAGCAAAGTACCTTGTGCAGGTCAGAGAGCTGCTGGTGGCGCATCAGAGCGTCCTTGTTGGGGAACTGCCGCCTGCACAGGAGGCAGGCCATCTTCTTCCAGTCTGTGAGTACGTCCACGCCCTCCTCGCTCTTCTCCGGCTCCGCCTCCTCCGGGTCACTGTCTCCACTGTCCGCCACCAGCCAGCTCTGATCCTTCAGCGGGTTCTCCTCCTCTCTGCTCTTTAAGAGCTCAGCCATCAGCTGCTGCTTCTCGAACCCACCAGCCTGCTGCAAAACCAAACCACACAATACATCCCCATTGCCTGCGGCCAGAAAGAAAAGGGAGCGGGGCACATCCTCGGAAGAGGGAAGAGGTTTTAATGAAACACAAAACAGCGTTACATAACGTCCTGGGATTGTCACACGAAGAGCCTTATACAAGGACTTGTTGCATTACTGTATCAATGGCCAGCCTGAATTTTCATTCATTATTACGTAGGTCACCTCAATCAGTTTCTAATCTCCATGAACTGAACAGGACACAACGCCGCTGCGCAACGCATCTCACTCACATTACATTTGCAATTACGTCACTTTAGCAGACACTCTTATCCAGAGCGACATGTACATTATGTACAAACGAGGGGGGGGGGCCTAAGTTCTTTCAGTTACACTTGAGTTAGTTCCGCCTCACGAATCCCTCACTCACATAGCTGCCTTACACCTTTCCCCCACCGCCTAACGGGTTTGGTCGTTTCACAGTCTGTACCTTTCTTTCGAAGAGCGTGAATCCGGCGTCTGCGACGGCCGACTCCCTCCTCTCCTCGTCTCTGGCCTGGGTCAGGGTGTGGAAGGGTCTCTCCTTCTGCTTGTTCATGCTCTTTGCCCAGCGCTCCATGTCTTTGGCGATCTGGAAGGGAAAAGGTGCAGCTCGTCGCAGGCGTTCCATGCTAACACACACAGGAAGCGAAAACGTGGCTTTTATCGTACAAATAAAAGATCTAAGAAGGACTCCTTAAGAAAGTAAAACCCAGGGACACGATTTCCTTTTTTTTTTTGCCAATTAGGAATATCTCCATTGCTGCTCTCCCTGGGAGATGCTGCAGCCAATTATATGCCGCCCTGCAGCTCAGCTGGCTACAGTCACACATAGCCACATGCTAAGTGCCAACTGCCAAGTAAAACATAAGGTCGATCTTTCCAGAAAGCAGTGAATTGATGTCCTGAAATCACGTGGGCGCTATGGGCTACCTGCTGAGCGGTCTTGCTCTTGGGCTTCTCCTTCTTCTCCTTGGGGCCCGTGGCAGAGGGCGTGTTGGACGTCTGCGCCGGGCCGGCGTTGGCCGCCGGCACGTACGTCTGCTTCTCGCTGTCCCAGTACAGGTACTGCTGCGTCTGGGAGTTGTAGAAGTACTGTGGAGGAGGAGAGAGGTGCACGTCACAGACCAATCACGTCACGGCTTCGTGAATATTCATTAACGAACACAGCACATGAAAAGTCCTTTCATCCTCCACAACCTCTGGGAGCAGGGCTAGGACACGCCTACAACGGGAGTGCCGTAGTAGTCCTGGTCCATCCAAGGCTTGACTGCAGAGTTTAATCTTAAGCATCAGAGACCGAATATCCAGTCTGAACGGCGAAACACCAAGTGCCTCCAGCACAAGGTCACCTGTGTTTATTCAGTCTAATAATTAATCCAATTACGTAGATGGGGATTTGGATGGAACGAGCAGAAGTATCTGTGGCGCTTCGGGACCAAGCTTCCCTGTTCTAGAGTAAGGTAGCACAGAGGACAGTAGAGGAGCAGAAGCTGACCACATAGTGACTGGTGCAGGAGGTGACAGCTGAAATCCTGTACCTGAGTGTTTGGATCATAGTAGAGCCCCGACTGCGAGTCATAGTAATACCCAGAGGACTCGTCGTACTGGTACGTGGAAGTGTCAGGAGCACCTGGGTTAGGACACAAGGGAAAAAAAATCACATTCAACGAGCAAGAAGAAAAACAACTTTTAACACAAGGATTGCCTCAAACAAATTGCAAAAGGTTCTCTTCCGCTACGGCTACCGTGTGTGTGGCGTCCGGGGGCCCTTACCGGACGCGTTCTCAGAAGCTGACGTTGTGGTGGTCGCCGTGGCTGTTGCGGTCGCGGATTGCGGTTCGACCACGTCAGCGTTTGGGGCTGCAGGCTGCGACTATAAAAGGCATGCGCACCGTTATGCTAAATGCCAAGTTACCCGAATAGATCCTTATCCACAGTATTTCCCCGTTTTGTTGCCAAGTGATTATACACAGGCAAAGCTGTCTGGAATAAGCCACTACGTTTAGCGTCTATGTCATGGCTGAGCTGATGAAGCAGAGTGGAGCACAGAACCGTCGCATGCTGATGATGTAAGACCTACTAGTGTGGCAGGCTGGCCGATTATGTGCGGTTTGTAGACCTGAGCACCCTGAGACACAACGACCGCTGTGGCGACCGGGATCGTCTTCATCCCAGGAGCAGCTGAAACGCAAAGGACACACTTTTTCCGTGCACAACAGAAATTCCCCAGGCACGACATATCCCCAAATGTAATATCTCAACCAAGTGGTGTCGCTGGATGTTTACCTCCCAGTATTCCAGCTCCCAGTGCCGGGTCCACTGCCCCAGGCTGCTGATAGTAAGACTGGTACTCCTGGCCGTACGGAAAAGCAAAGACAAAAACACAGGCATACGTTCACATTCCATAGACTTTTAGTCATAGAGCTTTTAACAGAGCAGTTGGTAATAATGCAACACAAGGCTGGACGCTTAAGGACCAAATAGGCCGGACCTCCCTGCTCACCTGTGCATACTGCGGATAGCCCTCCTGCGCGTAACCAGACTCTGAAGCTCCGCCCACATCCTGCTGGGGCTGAGGGAAGACGCACAGCTCTTAGGAAACTCAGGTCAACAGGGAGGTGTGAAAGATTCTTAGGGGGACCAGAATTGAGCTTTTTGTATTGCTGCAAATCCACCATTATAAATAGTTAAAACCGTGATTTTGTGGCAATTTCCACGGCTGCAGATGTTTCACTGGCATTTGTGCCACACAAAATGGCTTGAGGAGGCCCGGTACCTGGCTGGAGGACCACTGGGCAGCAGCGATGGCAGTGCTGGCCACCGAGAAGGCACGGATGCGACTCCCGTCCGGCAGGAGCACGTCCCTGGGATGAAGCCAAGGCCTGTTAGCACTATGCATTCTGGGCCTGATATGTTCTACTACACCGCTTCCTACTCCCGCTAAAATAGTCAGACCCGCCTTTGTGTGATGGTACCACTGAAAAAACAGAGCGTAGGTAATGTCGGGTACGGATGACTCACTTCCTGCCGCTCTTGGCGTAGTCTACGCCGATGGTCTTTCCATCTAGCTTCAGCGGTGGCTGCAGTCCCTGGATGATAGTCAGAAGCTGGGACGCCTCCTACACACAGGGTAAGCGTTCAGATTCCACAGTTCACACGAAATAAAACCCAGCCCACCCACACGCTTCAGCGCCCAGTTGCAAAACACAAGAAAGGAAATTGCCGATCGTTATATTTAAGTGCTTTATCCAATCTTGATTCAACTAACTTTGAGGAAAGATGAGAAGACAGTCTGTCGTAAAGAGGTGGAAATCCATTACAGCAGGACACCACTTAACTATGTATATCTACATGTTTGTCTCTCAACAAGTCTGACATTTGTCAACTTTCCGTGTTCTGCTATGTCCAGTGGTTTGACTCGATCATTTAAGGAAGGCTCAGGGAATTCAGGTCTTATTTCCTTATATAATCTGAAATAAGTCGTCGTTTGTTTTATTCCCACACTGATTTCTGCCTGTAATTGGCATAAATATCTCTATAATGCACTGTATCAACACCACATATTTACCAGAGGAGATGGGAGCTGGACAAAGGCAAAGCCCCGGTTCTGGCCGGTCTGTTTGTGCTTGATAAGGCGGACGTTGCGCGCTGCCAGGTTGGCGTACGGCGCCACGGCGTCCATAATGGCCTCTACGGTGGTGTGCGGTGCAATGTTCCTCAGAATGATGGCTGTTCGGGAGAGAAACATCGTCTTTAGACAGATCAAACACCAGGGAGCTTCAGCCTACACTTGGGGCACTGCAATGTTTATTCCCACGTTGCCGTTCATTTCACTTCAGGATAGACTTTTGTACTACATGTACGGTTACCTACTGCAGTAGAATATGGTGTCTGTACAATGCTGCCATTGTATTCCGAAATGCTTCTCATGGATACTTTTTTTAAAACCTTACCCCCGTTTCTACCTTTTTTAGAATGCCCAATTGTCTTTGTGCTCATCGCTGCAACCTCCTCTGTAGGTTCAGGAGAACGCAGACAAGCACACGCTCTCCTCAAAAACAGGATGCAAAGATGCTGCTTCTTTTAATTCCACAGTCCACTAGTTGACCTCTCATGGGCACTAAAGTCAGAGGAGGACACTTCCTGTGTAGATGGTGCAGGCAGACAGTAGATGCCCCGATTGACTAGAGGGGGTTGCGGTTACACAATGGGACACTGACTGACTGGAATCCCTTCCACCCTGGGCAATTGGACGACGCTGCGTCCAATTACATGCCACCCTGAGGGAGTCCCGGAGTCAGCTCTGGAACAGTGTGGATTCAACACCAGACCATGGGGCCCTGTCCACACACTGAAACAGTGCCTTAACAGGATGAGGCACTCAGTATGCCTTCAGTGAATTATTGTAGTCTGACTTGTACAAGCTTCTTTTTTTTTTTTTTTACAGTTTTGTTTAAAAGTGACAATGGATAATCCTTACTATCGCCATTGTCATCCCCACTGTGCTGTGGTTCTGGGGTCACTCCACTGGAGCTGCTCAACTCGCCTTCTGTTAAAAATGCAAAAAACAGGAAGCAGGAAGTGTCATTAACAACAGTTCCAAAACTGCGAGAACTGGCCAGAGTCCAGAGCCAATGGGATTTTGCCAGGAGGAGTCGGGAGTACCTAGCACGGTTGCCGGTTATTGGGGGCAACTCTGCACAAACATGTGACCAACATCCTTGAGGTAAAAGTGCCACCCCGTGCCCCATCCCTTCTGTCACACTTTAACGGTTATAATGAGGGATGACTACAGGGGGTAATGGCTAATTAAAGCTGCAGTAGGCAACTTTCTCAATGGTTGCAAGGTTGTAAAAACATCTCAAAAGTCATAACACCCGTTGGCCCTGCCCACAGAGAAAGAGACACACCTGCACCCCACTCCCCTATGGAAAAAGAATATGGTGCAGTATATTGTAAATATATCAAAATTGTCTTCACAATATATTTAAAATATACGGCAGTATATTACATTTCCATATGGGCCACTTCTCCACACACCTCGTTGTGAACGCACATCAAAGTTTCTAGCTGCGATTGCAGGAACACAGACTGGCATAGCTACACTATAATTGTCAGTTACAAGAATCCAGGTAAAACAATGGAATCTTTTTCATTGTTGCAGTTTAACAATAATGCAATAAAACATTATTTAATCACTGAAATGGGAAAGTTCAGAATCTAATTATGGTTTTGCTAAGTTCACTAGTTTAACTCATTCAATGCCAGTGCTCTGGAAACAGTTATCCTGAGGCAAAAATAACGTAGGCTAAAATCGGTGGTGTGAGGGACTAATTAAAAACGGAACCAACAAAACGATGGTCACTGGAAGAGATAGGCTATGGGCAGTGCTCTGGAAACAGTTATCCTGAGGCAAAAATAACGTAGGCTAAAATCGGTGGTGTGAGGGACTAATTAAAAACGGAACCAACAAAACGATGGTCACTGGAAGAGATAGGCTATGGGAAATAACTGGACAGAAGTGGAAATCAAAGAATTATTAAATTTAAGTCGGGAAAGGGATATTATAAAACTCATTGATAGTAGGCTACTATCCATGACTCAAAGGTTTACCAGAGAATCGTGGAACGACAGAAAGCTAGGGGAGAAAGGCAAACAAAACAGCTTTTGTAACAAAAAAGTTTTGTAATGCCCAATGCATTACAGCGGGGCATTCGCTTATGCCAATTACGTTTTGATACTGTGTAATTTACTCCCGTTGCAGAGATTTTAATTAGATGATCAAATGTGTTTGTTAATTTTCTCCCATTACTGAGACAGTAGCATAGCAGTAGTTTGTGATGTTGTCCACTTTAATTGTGTTCAATTTCTTTATATTCTTGGTTACTGGCACAGAAACGTGTTGGTACAAATTGACGGGGACACATTATTCCCACGCCCCGATGTTGGTTTACAGTGGGGTGCAAAAATGTGGGCACCCCTGGTCAAAATGCCTTTTACAATTCATATCTTAGTGATCTAACCTGACCTCTAAATGGTACAAAGTTAAACATGACACATTTCTTCAAATTGCAAAGCAAGACTATTTTATAAAAATTTTCTACATTTTAAAAATAATTAAAAAAGGAAAACGGCCCTGTGCAAAAGTTTGGGAACCCGGTCAGTTAGTATTTTGTAACTCCTCCTCGGGCAACAGCTTGCAAATGCTTCCTACAGCCAGCTAAGAGTCTTTCAATTCTTGCTTTTGGAATTTTTCCCTATTCTTCCTGGCAGAATACCTCCTTGCATGCATGGCATGTTTGAGATCTCTCCACAGATTTTCAATAATATTTAATTCTGGGGACTGTGGTGGCCATTCCAAACCCTTCATCCATCTTTCCTGGAGGTACTTCATGGTTGATTTCGAGGTATGCTTTGGATCAGTCTTGCTGGAATAACCAACATCTCTTCAACTTCAATGCCTAGACTGACCTTCGAACATTAGCCACTAGAATTTCTTGATATTTGGTGGAATCCATTCTTCCTTCCACCCGCACAATATTTCCTGTGCCCCCCTCTGCCACACAACCCCAAAGCATAATGGATCCACCTCCATACTTAACAGTTGGCAAGGTGTTCTTCTCTACAAATGCTTCATCCTTTTTTCTCCAAACATACAGTACTGTGCAAAAGTCTTAGGCACCCTAGAATGTTTTTTTCTTTTTTTTTTTCTTAGATATTTATTTTTTGTCTTCTGCATTAGTATGTCAGTAGAAAAACGCACACAAAGATTTCAAAACATTCATTTTCCAAAAATGTAATTGAACTATCTTCAGCGAAAAGATGAACAAGGAGTTCTGTAACAGATGGTATGGCCTCCACAGAGCCCCGATCTCAACACCATTGAGGCTGTCTGGGATTACCTGGACAGACAGAAGCAATCGAGACAGCCAAAGTCTGCAGAAGAACTGTGGCAAGTTCTCCAAGATGCTTGGAACAACCTACCAGCTGATTTTCTTATAAAACTGCACGTCAGTGTACCTAAGAGAACTGATGCAGTTTTAAAGGCAAAGGGTGGTCACACCAAATATTGATTTGATTTAGTTTTTTACTGTTTACTGCTTTTATAGTCAATTGTTTGATATTTAGAAACTTTTCATTTCATTATTCTTGAAAGCATCTTCGCTTTACAGAATATTTTCACATGTGCCTAAGACTTTTGCACAGTACTGTACCTTCTTTGGTTGTGGCCATAAAGTTCAATTTGGGCTTCGTCAGTCCAAAGCACATTGTTCCAAAATGCTTCAGGCTTCTCAAGGTTATCTTTTGCATACTTCAGATACTTTAAGGCTTCTTTCTGGCAACTTTGCTATGTAGGTCTTTGTTGTTTAAAGTACATTGTATTGTTGTCCGGTGGACAACTAGACCTGTGTCTGCTATTCTTTTTTGCAGCTCTTTTGCAGTGAAGTGTGGGTTCTTCTGAGCATTTCTCACCAGGTCTCAGGCCATTCTATCAAGAATTGTTCTTTTTCTTCCAGATCACACTTCAACGGTTCCATATATCTTCCATTTTCTGGTAATGTTTCTGACAGTGGAAATAGGTAGTTTGAAACGTTGATTTTTTTTGCCTTCTCCTTGTTGGTGGAAGTTAATTATTTTGATTCTGACATCCCTGGACAACTGTTTAGAAGACCCCATAGTTGTTAACATCAGACAGAACAGGGCCTTAGTAATCATCTTTTTAAAAAGTAATCCAAAAGGGTTCAAAAACTTGCACAGGGCCTTTTTCCTTTTTTATCATTTTGAAACAGTAAACAAATTTTTTATAAAACGTAATCTTGCTTTAGAATTTGAAGAAATGTGTCATGTTTACCTTTGTACCATTTAGAGGTCAGGTTAGCTTCTGTTAACTTAGATATTAATTGTGAAAGGCATTTTGACCAGGGGTGCCCAAATTTTTGAACCCCACTGTAGATGGTCTGATTTTCTTTTCTGTTTTTTAAACATGGGATAAATATAACTTAAAATATTGCCATATAGAACCATGTAAACAAAAAAAAAAAAAGCAAATCCGGGTAAAAGGCAGTAAAAGAACGTAATTGTAAATTGGTCATTGTTTCATTTTTCCCCGACTCAAATCCAGAATTCTTTACCGGTGAAGCAGAGAAAAAAAAGACGGCTGTGGTCGACTTCGGCACTTTAGACCTTTCGTATTTTTGTCGACTTTTGTCGCCAGCGGCACTGAATGAGTTAAAGTTAGCCGTCTATCTTATGGTTTGCAATAGCTAACGTTAGCAAAATATCTTTTATACATGTACAGTTGAAGTCGAAAGTTTACATACACCTTAGCCAAATCCATTTAAACTCAGTTTTTCACAATTCCTGACATTTAATCCTAGTAAACATTCCCTGTCTTAGGTCAGTTAGGATCACAGCTTTATTTTAAGATAGACCTAGCCCCAATTCGATACTCTGCTGGACGTTTTACAATAGGACCTTTTTTCTGGTTTTCATAACTGATAAAGGAGCAAATTTTTCAGCGAGCCAGTTTTACTCAAACACTACAATTATGTAGCTAGCCAATTTTATAAAGACCCCAGATATATAAACTTATGCTGAGCTCTAGTCCCGTTCGCTGATGCAGGAGCGGGTGAAACTTTCAATATTTGCATCAAGCATACTGCTATGTGAACATGCAAGGTCAGTTTCATTGTTGATTCTTTCACGACGTGAACTAGCCCATCTCTTTGTGAACCACTTCGTTTTGAAAACAAGAATTTGGGCCGAATCCCTGGTATTAGAATGCAGAATTTGAGGGTATAAACACAGTGTGTGGTGCTGTATTTCTCTCACAGCAGTTCTTTGTATGATTGCTACCAACTAAGAATGACTGTTCCCCGATATCTTTTGAAAAAAGTTAGCCTACTCCAGCTTTAATTTACGCCTATGTAAGACACCCTCACATATGAACTGTGACACAGTCATATAGGTTGGGAAGTGTTAGGCCAACCACCTATCCTCGTCCACTGTGTACGCCATGCGTGCAGTCTGACTGGCTCGGGTATCCACACAGGGGGTGGAGTGGCATCTTGGGTACAGTCTACTTACCGACTTTGGCTGCTCCACACCTGAAGCACTTCAGCCTCCTCCGGAAATTGTACAGGCCGCACTGCAAGCAACCGGTCACATTGTTTTTATTCTAAACAAGGCACGGCACTGAGAACAGCAACCTGAGCTTGTTGCCATGGTCACACGACAACTAAGGAAGCTGCTGTTGCTGCACTCACTCCAGATGACAGCCCAACTGTCCATTAAGAGAAAAACATTCTGAGCTAGGCCTGAGCCACTAACAGACCCAGCGCTAGCGATCTAAAGCAAGGCCGCAGGTTCTACCAGCATTTCAAATACCATAGAAACACAGGCGCGGGGTCGTCGCAGTGGCATTGTGGGGTGGTGGGGGGTGGGGAAATGGGTCACTTACAGTGTTGCACAGCCAGTCTTCAAACTTGTGGCGCGGATTGCTGTAGTGCACGGCCACACTCTTCCCTTGGATCACCAGCTGTTTCTGCGGGCAGACAGACAGACAGACAGAACGCGGTCACGCAGGCTTCTCTGGAAGGGGCTGGGGTGATTATGCTCTGATTCTACTACACCCCAAAGAACAAGTGACCACGAGCAGAGACGGGCGAGAACTCCCTCCAAAACTCCCCAGAGGGAGAAGCCGTCAGCTGATCTTTTATCAGAGAGAGAGAAAGTGTTGTGTGTGTGCGTGTTTGTGTGTGTGTGTGTGTGTGTGTGTGTGTGTTTGGGCACACGCTTATTTGTGTGAGGGTCTACCAGTGTATAAGTCCCGAGTGCTGTCAGCTTGGTCTTGGCCCATTCTCATCTTTTGAAAAAAAGGAACGGAGGAGCCAAAATGGGCCAAGACTCAGCCAGAGCAGTGTGTGCTGTGCAGCCAAGCGAACAGTCTTTGCGCACGTTAGAAGATCCCAAAACAGTGTCAGTCACTGAAAATAAAAATGTCCCTATTTTCCCAGTTTTCTTCTGTTCTTTTACATCCCCAAATCAAAATAAAAGAACACCAACAACACACATACACATTAATGCCGTTAACAGACGCTCTTATCCAGAGCAACTTAGACAATTTCAGATTTTTACAATAAAAATCAATTTATACAGCTGGACATATACTGAAGCAATTCACGTTAAGTACCTTGCTCAAGGGTACAAGGGCAGTGCCCTACAGGTAAATCCAACCTGTAGAATTTGGGTTACAAACCCAGTTCCCTAACCACTATATTTCACTGTTGCCCTAAAAGTGACACACTGGGTGACTGCCTCCTGTTGCACTCCAAAAGTGCTCAAATCCAGATTTCTTTACTAATATACAATGCACACGTTCAACATTTGGCCAAATATTCAGAGGGTCCAATACTAGTCATTCATAACCTTAATGAACTGTGCAGGGATTTTACCTTTATGGTCCTTTGACATCACGCCCCCCCCCCCCCCCCCCCCCCCTTGTCCCCCAATTTCTGCACAGCCGGTGAGATTATAACATTTCAATATACAGCTGTACAAAGTCCTTTTACACTCGGTAATGTAAATACCAGGGTAGGCTTTCCACACCCTCTCTCTTACAAATAGCACAGGACCATCTTGGCAGCTCCCGGCAAACAGTCCATCATGTTATGATTTAGAGCCAAAATGGCGTCATCCATCCTCTCTTTCCTATCGCATCTCTGTTTAATTTTACTGTTCTGATCTCCAGGATAATAATCTATACTTGGCGATTGTGAGGCAACCTGATTGGTCTCCATCCATCGGGTAGCATCTTGCAAGTGATAAAACTCCACGAAGGCGAACCCTCGGCTTATACCTAGAGACAGCATTCAAATATAGACGGGAGTCGTGTTAGTCAAGAGTCCTTTGGCACAACAATAAAACTCAAACTGCTTCAGAAACCCATACAGTGAAACAGTAGGTGTTTTTTGGGAATGGCAGAGGAGGCAATTTTTCAAACCAAACTTTCATCACAAGAAATCTCTTAAAATGAAGATGCCGGAACGGCACTCCATGACGGCAGTTTGTAATAATTAAATAAACATGAGACTACACCGTACATATGACTGCTACCTGACAAGAAATTTACAAATATTACCTGGTCATATTTACCTGACCTCTTACCTGCCTGGTAATCTTTTCATTACTTTATGTATGAAAGAGAAAAGTGGGCTTTCCCAAAAATAAAACCAAAAAAAAAAGAAGAAATGAGGGAGTAATGAAAATTCCATTGCTATGGCAAAATGACCTCACAGGAAGCAGTATGGCTCTATGAGGAGTGAGGCCGATTAAGGCCTGATCCACAGTGTGTCCATTTCTCACCCGTCATGTTCTTCTTCAGCCGAACGTCAGCGGGCTGGGGTCCCTGCAGCTGGTCCAGGGCTGCCCGGATCTGAAACACGCCAGCAGGATGAGAGAAAGCTTCTTGCGTTTACCACTCGTATATGCGTGCGCGAGTGCTTTTTATTTTTTATTTCTGCAGCCTGGTCAGGACTGGGGACTCACGTCGTCCGCGGTGATGTGGACCGGCAGGCCCCTCAGCAAGATGGTCTTGCTCTCCTTCTCCTCCCCCAGCTCTCCCCTGAAGTCCTGCTCCTGGTAGTCTCCATCTGAGTGGTAGTCCTCAGACCTGTCGCTGTTGTGTCGTTTCCGGTCCACTCTCTGCAGAGACAGCGAATTCGGAATATAGCCTTCTTCAAGAGCCTGGCACAGAGCTATACACATCAAGCCACTTTTGGGCGTGATCTTATGTGAATACCAGAAGTAATTGATTCCAGAACACTGTGAATACTGGTACCAAGGCTAGTAAGATTCAATCAACAAATGGGAACATCATCAAAACCATCCCTTGTCCTGGAGAGCCGTTTTCTGTTTCCTCACTTGAATGGAACAGAAATCGAGAAACATCTCTGTGCTCAAAGACCAGGGACGCTCGCCTCTGATTTCAGCTTATACCTTCATTCTCATTGTGACTATTGAGATATTAATAGATTTTTAAAGATATTAATAGAACTTCCCATGCATTGCTGGTTGTGCCATTCCAGATCTTACTAGAAACATACTTATTGTATACTGATTGGGAAGCTAAGCTTGCAAGCAAAGGAAATCCACTCCAAACATTAATATATTTCTCCCGAAAGTCGTGTGTTCTCCGTCCTCACATACTTCTTCCAACTGGGTGACAGCCGTGTCCCGTGAGACAGTATGCTTCACCTCAGGGCTGTCGCGGCACCTCCGCTCGTCGTAGTGGTCGCCATGCCTCTCATCGCTCCGGCGACGTTCATACTCGCGCTCTGGGTCCCTGGGGTCCCTGGGGTCCCTGTCCCGACGCTCACGCCACTTGGGGTCCTCCCGACTCTGGTCAGGGCCGTACCTCCCACTGCGCTCTGTGCGACTGACCCTATAACATGCGCACCACCGTTAATCTACCAGCAACAGTTCGGAAAACCCGCAGATCACCACACACTGGACACAAATCTCCTGTTCTCATGAATTCATATTTGTCTTAAAAGTAAATATTGCAATGATTAAACCTCAAGTATACACAAATAACCCAACATTGGATTTACTATTGGTAAAGTCTGAAGTCTACATAAGCCTCACCTTTTATCTGCTCCCATTGCCAGTGGTACAACAGGGGGACCTTCTTTACAACTTTCCAAACACTGAAGGGGAAAAACAATATTTACGGTCACCACTCACCACTAAATTACAACTACAATAAAAAAGGACAAATGTGCAGCGACATTCAACTACACACATAAAGATATAACATAAGTCCATAAACACTGAATATTGCACTAATTTGCCCTCATGGTGGCACTACAACAGTCACTGAACCTTTATAACAAACACATTCATATCATGTACTGTAGAGGCCCAAAACCAAGACATACGTGTCATCATCCTGATGTTTACAATGACACTTAGCCTATTTCATTTTGGATATATTTTAAAGCACAGCAGTGGGTCTATTTATAAGACTGAAAATAAACACTCTCAAATTCGTAAAATGGATGCTCTAAATTTTATCAAAAGAAGGCTGGTACCCCCAAAAAACACAGACAGTAAGCCACTCAATTGGGTCAATATACAAATTTAGACAAAAAAATAAATAAAAAATATATATATATTTATTTATTTTTTTGGGGGGGGGTTCTCTAGCATCTTCTACTTCACAAAAAAAGCCCTGAAATAACCTCTAAGGTATGGTGTATACACATGAGGCTAAACGTTGTTTGCTGCAGCATACCCAACTCAGGCACTGCTGCTTGGTGCACGCCAAACCCTGCGGTCCAGATCAAATTCAGTCTTTGCAGAGAATCCAGTGGGATGACCCATTAGTGGGCATAGTCATTGGCCAATATCAACTCCTTTGGTTGGTTGGGCCTCCGAAACACCAGTACAGTCCCCCAAAGAAGTAATTGTAGTTACTGCTCTGGGAGACTGTAGACTTGTGTATCAGAAAGATGGATATCGAGTCAAAGATGGGGTAGAACAGATATCGAGTCAAAATCATTTGTAATATACAGTCACAGTTAGTTTTCCCATAGAACAAAATGGCAACCGTCCAAAATCAAGTGTTGAAATTTCTTTAAAATCTCCTTTTTTGAGCTACAATAATGAAAATCTACCATTTTGTACAGACCTACAATTCAGGCAGTTTTATGTGATTGAACATGTGGTGGCCATGGGTCAAAGAACATGCTGTGAATTTCAGTGAGTCAACCACCATAATTCATTGCTTTATTGTGTTCAGATGACTGGTTTGGTTTGTTAGTCCCCGTACCTAGCATTAGCAATGCGAGTCGTTTTTTGCAAGCAGGCCTCCGCAGTATAATCTAGGCTACCCTTAAATTTACAAAGGCTTCTGCGATTGTTAAATGCAAGGTTCAGTGTTTGTCTGTATGAGTCGTTCATGCAGTGGTAATAATAAGAATGGCATAAAAAATTTTAAACACACAACATTATTTCTAGCGTGCTAAACCAAGCCGTTTTACCTTAGTCGGCTAATGTCAACTACGGAAACGTTAGCTAGCTAGCTAGGAACTAACGACCTGAAGTTAAAAGCTTGAGAACGTCTGTTAAATACCAAAGATCAATGTGCATTTTCTCGAGATATTACATAACTTACCACGTTTAAGTGTTTTAATTGCAAAAAATAACCTCTTAGTGGACTGTGCAAAAAACCAAAACACTTATTTTCTCTGCGTTCCAAGTCAAGGTTTTCCCATTTCAGCACCACGATCAAATTAATGTTTCCTTTTCCCAGAGAGCCAAATGCATCATGGGAAGTGAAGTTTACAAGCACGTCATTGCGCTGATGAACCAGTGATGAACCCATCTCAACCCCCCCGTAAAATATTTCTAAGCGTCAGTAACTAATATTAAGCATAGGCTACTAACGTTATTTAAAAAAAAGGTAATCGGTTAACTAGGGCGGCAGTGTAGTATAATGGGTAGGGAATTGGGCCCAAAAATGCAGATGCACGTTTGATTCACAGGTAAGACTGTACCTTGAGAAAGGTACTAACCTGAACTGCTTTGGTATATATACAGTTGAAGTCGGAAGTTTACATACACTTAGGTTGAAGTCATTAAAACTCATTTTTAACCACTCCACAGATTTCATGTTAGCAAACTATAGTGTTGGCAAGTCAGTTAGGACCTTTGTGCATGACAAGTAATTTTTCCAACAATTGTTTACAGATTATTTCACTTTTAATTCACTATATCACAATTCCAGTGGGTCAGTTTACATACACTAAGTTGACCGTGCCTTTAATTTTTAATGTCTCTTACCCAACAACATCAAAAGACTCTTGATATCTTATTTTCTGGTACTCTTACATCTCTGCATTTGAATGGGTCTCCATGGGAATTGGGGGGTGGGACTAGACTTAGTTGTAAATTATGCTGGAACAGTATGGAATACATGATTGGTAAAATGGCTGTAAGTCATCAAGGGTCTGGGGTATCAAACAAGCCTCAAACCATCACTCTGCTGCCAGATATGCAGTAGATATGGATGGATCACTTTAATTGTTGTTTCTCCTGACAAATTTTCCTATTGAACTCTATGGAAAAATAAGTTAGAAGAAATCCTTCAAGTTATCCATCCATATCTACTGTATTTCTGGCAGCAGTGATTATTTAAGGCTTGTTTGATATGTAAGACCCTTGAGGACTTAGAGCCATTTAGCCAACCATGTGTTTCCATACTGTTCCAGTGTAATTTACAGCTAAATCTAGTCCCACCCCTCAATTCCCATAGAGATCCATTCAAATGCAGATGTTATAGTATCGCTTGTACCAGAAAATAAGATATCAAGAGTCTTTTGATGTTGTTGGGTCAGACATCAGGAAGTCATGGCATGCAAAGGATATGCGACCAAGTATTAAAAATTTAAAGGCAGTCAACTTAGTGTATGTAAACTTCTGACCAACAGGAATTGTGATATAGTGAATTAAAAGTGAAATAATCTGTAAACAATTGTTGGAAAAATTACGTGTGTCATGCACAAAGTAGATGTCCTACACTATAGTTCGCTAACATGAAATCTGTGGAGTGGTTAAAAATTTGTTTTAATGACTTCAACCTAAGTGTATGTAAACTCCCAACTTCAACTGTATATCCAGCTGCATAAATGGATACTATGTAAAAATGCAAAAAATAATGAGTGTTAAAAATAAAATGTCCTGTCACTCTGAATAAGAGCGTCTGCTAAATGCATGTAATGTAACTGGTCAGCAAGACTGCAGGGAAGACCTCAAAATTGAATGAAACATAGAATAAACCAAGAAAACACATTTCAAAAAAACAAAAGACTGAGTCTGTGAAAGAAATGGGTGAAAATAATGTGCATGACAATACGACTGTATATATTGGTATCGTTACAATTATTGTATACAATTAGCAGAAATTAAATCTTGCGAAGTGCACTTTATTATTTTGTTATCAAACCATCTCCCCTTAACCAGGAGAAAGGAGACATTACATACAATTAAATATTTGTGTGCTTGCAAATAAACTACTGTCCAAGGTTGCAATGTTGGCATTAAATCATTGTGTTGTGGTTTTCTCAAGGTGAATAATATCAAAGAAATAGTTCCACCATACTGCATTGTAAGCCTTCAGAGGCTCCATCCCACCCTTTAGTATCATTTCCATTGCAGGACTTAAAACTTTAATTTTTAGGGTAAACTTGAGCAGTACCTCATCAAAGAATGGGACACTTAGGGCCTGATTTACCAAGACCTTTAGCATGTGCAAAACCTTTTAGCACACACAAAACTAATAACACAACCAATGATTGGTGCAAAATAAATACCATGACCAATCGTGGTCATGTTATTGGTTATTGGTTTTGCGTGTGCTAAAAGATTTTGCACATGCAAAAGGTAACCACATAAAGTTCAGTTTTTTGACTGAAGCCTTAAGGTCCCAGTCTCAAAGACAAAACACAATAGTATCACCCTGGACAGAAAGCCATCGGTACAGCAACTAACTGAAAATAAGTTGCATGGTGAAGCAATCAATTACAGAATACCTTTTTAAATATACTTTACTATATTTATTGTATTTTTAAAACAAAGCAATTGTTACATACAACATAAAATATTTCTGAGAAAAATAAAACCACCACAGCGAGAGAGGACTTGGCACTTTGTGACTCCTTTCTCTGTCATGTAGACTTGCATTGCACAAAATAATCAGAAAACACACCACCATAAAACACAATGAAAAAAGAAAAACACATTGCCTGTCCTAAAAGTAATTCTCATTCATGATTCCATACAAACACTTTACATCTTCGGTAGACACATTCTCAAAAAAGATGGGGACAAAACATATTCCCTTTTAGACAGTGGAACAGATAAATTGCAGGGACTGTTTTGCAATCAGTAAAAGTAATGGCCAGGTCATGTAAATCAATCTTTAACAAGGATTTTTTAATATATTTTTTTATTTGATGAAATGTGTAATTGCATTGTAAGATCTTTTTTCCGTCATTGAAGAATTTTCATCAAGAACGTATGTTCTTGAAATGTAATAGACCAGTAGGTCTGTACGAGATAACCTGGGGCCTTAAAACAGTCAAACACCATAATAGATAATAAGGGACAGACACCATAGTGGTCCCATATAAACACGTAATATAACAATTTAAAATGTTAAGTCACTTTTTAAAAGGCTAACTCAAAAATGGAAGAAAACGGAGTCTGGTCATTCTTGTTGAAGAGGTGTGACATCAAGTCACAATCCAGAGGTTTAACTTAAGTCAACGTCTCCCCTTTCGTCACCTTGATACAAAGAAAAAAAATATCATTAAAACTCAATATGCGTTTCAAACTCGTAACGTTATTTCACTTTGAAAATGACTAAACGCGACTTACCCTTGCTTCTATGTACTCAATTCTCCTTTCTAACGCAGTCAATTTCTCATTTAGAGTCGCCAAACGAGAACGGCAGGACATATCTGCCGGAAACACACGGTGTTATTAATTATATAGTTAGCCAACATCATTCTGTGTTTGTTAAAAAAAGAAAGAAAGGTAACGTTACTGTTAGGCCTAACGTTACTAACAAACTCAAAACAACAATGTACACCACTTTGGTGCTCATCAGAATTTATAACGTTAAGATGTTCTTTAAAACTAAATTGCAGTAATTCATCGGAAAGGAGGCAGTGAAGGATGATTCAGGCCTCAATAAATATTATGTATGTAACGTTAGCAGGTTATTATTATTACATTATTATTGACCTGAGCGTACGTTAACGTACCCACAATGGCTAAGCTAATGTTAGTTACTTACGTTAGTATGTTTGTTAGCACGCTATCAAGCACGAGGAATAAGCAATATATAGTTTTCGTTTTAAATTAATGAGATCTATAACTTCTTCCATATTCTCAACAATGTTGCATCTTCCTTACGCATCCAAAATAGACTGCAACAAGCTGGGAGTGGTTGGAAAAGGCAGGCCAAGCTGGGGCTACATGGTTCCCATTTAAGCACCTTTGACGTTCGCCAAAGGTTTGGATGTAATTTCCTTACCAAAAGAATTTAGAAAATCAGCAATTTTCTTGATACTGCTCGTGATAACTTCGATATATTCTCGATTTGCCCAGTCTTGGTGAATCTCCCTCTGCACTGGGTCTTCCTGGCCGGCCATTTTCTTGCGAGTTTGGGAACAGAGCAGAGCGCCCGATACGGTTTCACAATAATTTCAACCGCAGCTCTAACGTTATCACTAACTACACCACCAGGGGGCAGCACCGTCATGTTGAAAGAAAATGGCCGTTTTTCTTCTTCTTCTTTTTTGGTTAGTAAATTTTAGTGGTGTATTTACCGCCACCCACTGGTCTGGAGTGTGGACTAATGGCCGTTTTATAGATAGCTAGCATACACTATTTACATTAGCGTTACATTAAAGCAGACATTTTAATGCAGCTACTTATATGTTTGACCAACATTCATTCCATTAAAAGTTGATTTAAATATTAAACATTTGAATTCGCACCAGAGCACTACAAGATAGCTAGCTCGCTACCGCCTTTGGGGGGCACTACGTTTTGAAACGATTGTTTCTTCGCTTTTGTTGCTGCTGACTGTCTTCCCTTGTCTTTGCTGCCTGTCATCACCACCCACCCACCACACATAGCGCAGTTCCTGGTTACTAGCACTGGGGACATTGCATGGCTGCTGATGCAGCGATAGCTAGCTTACTGTCTCCGTTTTAGAGGGCGGCTGTCGGAGGAGCCGAACCGGAGCAGAGCTGGGAATTCAACGGCTCAGGTCCAAATAAAACTTCTCATTCCAACGCTGACGCTCGGTAGGTAATTATGCTAAATTCACTAAACATTATTTTAACACTGTTGTCATGTGCATGGCCGTTTGAAGCATATTTCATCCTTATGGTTTGCCACCCTAAGATAGCATATGCTAGCGATTAAACCCCAAGACGATGCCTCTCGCTTGGCGTAATTTTAATTGCACTTTGCAATGTATTGTAGCTTGGTACTTGGGCTACGTTTTAAAAGACCATTCTTTCAAAGACTAGGTTCGAAGGTTTCACGTTGAAATTGGAAGCAAATGGAATTCTTTTTCTGTCCTGTTAGTTAGCTAAAACGTTATAGCTGTCTATGTAGGATTTGTAATGCCTGGCATCACCACTAGATATGCTCATAACGTTTCGATACTGTATTGTAACTAGACGTAATTTTCTGTTCGCCTAGCTGTCATGGCTGAGCCAGAGTTGCTGTTGGACTCCAACATCCGTCTGTGGGTGGTGTTGCCCATCGTTTTTATCACCTTCCTGGTTGGGGTGATTCGCCACTACGTCTCAATTCTCTTACAAAGTGACAAGAAACTCACACTGGAGCAGGTGTCGGACAGGTAAACATCATGGAGTTAACGTTACAGACCTCTGGTACCACTCTAATGTACCCTAACCTGGTGCCCTCAATTGTTCTTTCTGTATTGTCCCCCCCCCCCCCCCCCCCCCTCCGAATATCCAGCCAGGTTCTCATTAGGAGCAGGATTCTGAGAGAAAATGGAAAGTACATTCCTAAACAGGTACATTTATTAGATTAAATGGAAACACATACAGTGATTGTATGAAATGTATAGCCAGCTAACATAGCCACCCTTTTTCTCTGTAGTCCTTCTTGATGAGGAAATTTTACTTCAATAATCAGGAGGATGGCTTCTTTAAAAAAACTAAAAGAAAGGTTGTTCCTCCTTCACCAATGACAGGTAAGTTCTGCTGGTGTCTACCAGAAGGCAGTGCATGCTAACTTCCTAAGTAATAACCTATTTTATATCAAACATGCGCTGTGCTATGTGACTATTTTCTATAGGCATTTAAATCTTACCTTTTGAGTGTTTAGTCGTGTTAAGTACATTGCAAATAAGAAGTGGCTATGTTGTGGCAATGTGGTACTATATGTTTAATGCTGCACCTATAATGTTATTTGTCATGTAGATCCCAGCATGCTGACAGACATGATGAAGGGAAATGTGACCAATGTTCTACCCATGATCCTCATTGGAGGTTGGATCAACTGGACCTTCTCAGGTTTCGTCACAAGTGAGTACGGGACCCTGTGCACAGCCCCCCTGTTGCTGCCCAACCCTGATCAGCAATAATGTTCACTAAAGTCAAATTGAATGACAATTATTTTCATTTAACTTTAATGGAGTAACTAAGAATCCATAGAAGATAACTCTTGAAATTCATTCTCTTTGCATTTTATATGGATAGGCTTATGTCCTTTGTGTTAATTCCTAATATTGTGAACACATTATTATTATTATTATTATTATTATTATTATTATTATTATTATTATTAATAATAATAATAATAATAATAATAATAATAATAATAATAATAATAATAATAATAATAATTACTTACCTATGCCATCATACTAAGGTATATTAAATGCAGACTGCAGTGGTAATAACAAGAACATAGGCACAGAACAGTCAATAGCAGTGATTGTGTCAAGCTGCAATATGAGGATATAAAATCCAACCAATGAGCAGTAAATGCTTTAGTGTAAGGAATCTAAGGATTATCTTTAAGAGCAACATTCATCCCTCAAACTAACCTGCACATAGAGCCAAATAAGCAGGGACATTACCTTGTATCACAGTTTTACTGTGGTGCCAAACAATGATCCAAGTCCAGCATTACTTTATATCACTACTTGCTCAATATAATATGACACAATATCAGGTTTAACTGAAAGTTTGAAATTATCTGGTGTTTAGTACAGCCTACAGGTCTGGTCAAGGTGAGGGAAACTAAGCCCCAACAGCTGAACAGTTGGGTTTTTTGGCCAGCATCAGAAGATTGTGAGGTTACCACACCGTGTGAGGTTCCTCACTGTATAGGCATATGTGGAAATGGTCCTAGTGTTCGGCTTATTGTACTCTTTCTCCTGGCAGCCAAGGTTCCTTTTCCCCCTCACGCTGCGCTTCAAGCCCATGCTGCAGCAAGGAATCGAGCTGCTCTCTCTTGATGCCTCCTGGTCAGTGTCATGCTTTGAATCCCTTTAACCACCTGCACAGTGTTATCATATCATTCTTTTTGTTTTTGGTTTTAAAATGGTCCCTGTTAAATAAAATAATAATCAAATCATATTTTACTTAGTATAGTGCTCTTCGTAATGGAATTGTTACAGAGGTTTGTAGTATTTAAGGCAAAGAAGTGACTAGTCAAATTAAATTCAGTTGCAGGTTAATTAGATATGTGGTCCAAAGATGGTGAGCTAGTAATAGAGTGCAGTACGTGGTGTTGGTGTATGTGCCTGTATTCTGTCATTGTAATTCCGTGATTTATAAAGTTGTTCTGTCCCTGGTGGTCCAGAAATCTGCTGTTCTGTATAATCTCAATATTACTGCTCATTGCTGCTTGAAGGGGAGTATTTCTCTGGCCCTTTCAGCCACCTCCAAATCTGCTTATGTGACCGTCGTAGATGAAGACTAATCAAAAGGGAACTTGTGAAGTATTAAGTACTGGAAGGGGTTTAACTGTCTGTGTATGTGTTAGTGTTGTCACTTATAATCCTGCTCTTCTTTGTGTGCTCAGGGTGAGCTCAGCATCCTGGTACTTCCTGAATGTGTTTGGCCTTCGCAGCATGTATTCCCTGATTCTAGGACAGGATAATGGTAATGCATGCTCCCATCCAATGCATAACCTAAAGAACTTGTGTTTCTCAGCTCAGTTCCTCCTCTCTGGGCTTGTGGACAAAAGTGACTGTCGATACAAAGGATGTGACTCCATTAAATAATGTACTGACTAGTGTCCAGATTTTTTTTTTTTAAACAGAAAATTGTTGTTGCTCTCTTTATAACAACAGACTGTATAACTACTTTTCAGTAATACTTGGGTCTGAGGCAGTGTTTGCAGTAGAATTGTACTTTAAAAATGTGATACTCACCACGAGGGCATATCGCTGCAGGGCACAGTGGCTGCATTCTTTGCCTAAAAAGATAAGAGCTCTACCTCCCAACACTTCAACGTCAGCTTAACAGCAAAACGCTTGCTATAAATAGTAGCTGCCCAATGGCATTGTGTCAGCAATGTCCAAGTGGCAGGACTCCTGTTCTTCACAGCGCAGGTCTGTTGTTCTAGTATGTAAATAGCAACTGGCACCTGGCCTTACTCACTGCTGTTTCACAATGACATCGCCAATGTGCCAGTGCCACAGAAAATTGTATTGACGTTTTCAAAGTCCTAGCCCTTTTAAGTCTGAATGGAATTCAGCAACCAACAAAGAACCTTTGGGTCATCTGCTCACCATGCTCAAAAATCATATACCAATAACAGTGTAAAGTGCCCTCTGGATCAATTATATTTTATTCAGTCTTGGAGTGTTGTTTGTTTAATGGGAAGCACCCAAGTTTTAATTGAGCATGCTCTTTAGGCAGGTTTAGTAATTCTCCTGCTATGTAGTTTTACTGTAGATTTTTTGATGATTTCTAGTGGATATGGTTTTTAATGGTGGTATAACGTGGCTTTACAGGTGCTGATCAGTCCCGAATCATGCAGGAACAGATGAGTGGGGCTGCCATGGCCATGCCAGCAGACACCAACAAGGCTTTTAAGGTAAAATTAGAAAATGCTGGTTAAAGTAGAGATTCAGGATGGTTCCTATTTAGTTAAAGTATAGTGTGGTCCATTAATGTACTCAATGTGAGTTGACACGTGTGCTCTGCATCCTCCCAAGGCTGAATGGGAAGCTCTGGAGCTGACTGACCACCAGTGGGCGCTAGAGAGTGTGGAGGAGGAACTGATGAGCAAGGAGCTGGACCTGGATGGAATGTTCAGCAGCGAGTTGCCCACTGGCATCTTTTGATTGGCTGTGCACTACTAGAGATTGCTAATGGGTTCAGTTTGTTGCAAACATTAGTTAGGGAGGACCTCTTATGATGAGCTGCTTGAAAGAATAATCCAGTGATGATGAAACAATTGGTGTGACTGATGCATTTTGATTCATCTGTAAACCAGTTATACACCATTTTAGTTTATTTTAAAGTGAGCGTTATTGCTACTACATGAACTGAATCAAGCCCCAATCCCTTTTAAAAAACTTGTCTAATGAAAATTTAAAAAAAAAAGTAATTTTACTAAGTAAATGTGGGGAGTTTCCTTGAATCATCACTCTAGCTCATCTCTAAAGGATACCATCAGCAAAGCCATTTTCAAACCGCTCCCAGTGTGATAACGTTTCTGTATGGGGCTTTCAAGGAAAATTGCAGCCTGTCTCTTTTTATCTAACCCCTTTGTTTTTGCTGCTGCCTCCTTTTAATGTCTAGTGTTCTGTTGTTTCTTCTGTCCATTCCCTCTTTGGTTGCTATAATTCCTGAGTTAAGGACACTGCGGTGATGGCAGTTGGCCGTTGATGTGGACCACTAACTCTTTGATACCGTGTTTATGTGTGGAAGTGGTTTGTGTTTTCTTTTTATTATGGACCCCACTCTGTTTTTGTAACATTATCCTCTGTTTTGTAAAGAGACTGTTTTGACAAGACCTGTGAGTACAGTGTGTTCATTTCTGATGCACACCACACATTATTATAGAACTTGCTTTAATAGAATTATAGAATTAGCTACTCAGGTTAGGTTATTCTTTGTTGGAGAATATCCATGCCACATTTGTGACAACCCAATTTTTATTCTCACAGAATGGTAATACATGGATAGATTTGAGGATAGATTTCACTTTGTAAAATTGCCATCACCCCGCGCATCCCCTTAGTTAATATTGTTTTCTATGATATCACAGGCCCCACCGATAGCTACGATAGTTGGCTTTAAAGCTAAAGAGCAATCATTGCATTTTGAATTGGCTGGGAAAATATTTGAATTACAATTATTTCGTTACTATTATTTAATAGGCAACTAAAATGATTGGATGGATTGTTACTGTAACGCGCTGTAAAAAGTTCTGACCGGCAACTGTATCTGTTTATTATCTGTTATTTCAAACATAACAAGGGCCAGTGACATCAAAGCGCGATCGCGCTGCTGTCGTTTGAAGTCCCAGTAACCGGCAGGGAAAGGAACTTAGGAGTGTGTGTGTGTGTGTGTCATATTTCCGTTGCAGCCGTGCACCGCACCGCAGGTTCTACTGAGTCAGTAACGGCACGATGGCTGAGGGAGGCGGACCCCAATCGGGTAGCGGGGCTGAGCCTGATGCGGAGCCGGTACCTGCTCAGACACCCCTACCTTTAACGGATAACCAAAAGCAGGGCATCGGGCTACTTCTAAAGACACTGTTGCGAAACGGAGATGAATGGTGAGAGAGAGATGGCTACTGAGCCCTAGCTAGTTGGTTAGCTACGTTAGCTAACGTTATCTCGTTTCTAGTGTAAAAGAGGCCCTGCGTTAGGAATCGTACCTGGGGAAACCCGCGGGTACGAAGCAGGGTTTATGCCACAGGGCATATGCCACAGGGCATCTGGAAACGCTCATTGGTATTCAGTTTATCGTTATGTTTTGTAGCCGCGTTGGCTACTAGCAGTCGTGGTTAACTGGATACAAACGCAGGCGACTTCCTCCAGCACTCTTGATGTGGGGGTCAGCTAACTAAAGATCCCACTGGCACGGCGTACACAGACCAGGAAAGTACGTGGACATATAGGCCGCTAGCTAGTTAGACGTCCCATTAACAGCGGTTAAGTTTGCTAACGTTAGCTAACGTTACTGCTTTGTCATTTTCACTGGATGACACCCAGCGACTGCCTTGTTTGGTGCTCCCTCAAACCGGAACACAAGCTCATTTCAACCGTAAACGCAGAGTTTGCTGCTACCTCTATATGTGGTTATTACACCGCAGTACGAACAGAAGCAGGCCACTAATTGCAGTCAGTCAATTATTTAGCTTTCGTGTTAGCTATATATGTGGGTGTCGAAACAACTCAACTCAGTGTTTCTGATAACATTAGTGTAACTTGATTCTTACTAGCTTAGGCCTATTTGAACAGAATGATGGCTTACAGTTGGGTAATGTGCCTACCAGCCGAGACAAGTAGGCTAGTAAGTTGCCAATTGCCTTGATATTTTACTCTGAAGCTTCATAGAAACATTGTCTGACTATCAAGTGTATGCAATCCGGATGCAAGGTTATGTTGGGCAACAAACTATTACTACAAATGATGATATCCTTACGAACGGTACTTACGATATTGGCGAGAGTGAGCTAGAGTGCTTTGTTTGGGGGTTGGATAATTTGCTTGTTGTTGACATGTTACCTTTCAGGCTCTTAACTCAATACAAATAGAGGTTACCGGTTTTAGTTTTTCCCCCCCTAGAAACGTTACTGCAGGTGGGTTATTCCAAATATTAAACCAGTACAAATAGTATGCAACTCGGACATCTTCAATATTGTAGTGTGGTTTATCTCATTTCCTAGGTTTCTGGTTGACTGCCGGTGGTTTAAGCAATGGAAGAAATATGTGGGGTTTGACAGCTGGGATATGTATAATGTTGGACATCAGAGTCTGTATCCAGGACCAATCGACAACTCTGGGCTTTTCTTGGGTAAGATGGAGCCAAAGACTTTATAAAGTTGTGTGCTTCTAGGCATCATCTTTGATCACACAGTTATTTCATTTCAAAATGTAGGCCTCCGCATCTTTGACAGTTTGTGTTAATTTCTTGGAAAATTGATTTTAAGTTGCAGCCCACAGGAATTAAAATTTTAGCATGCAGTTCAGTATTAGGACCATATCGCTGGCTAAATCCAAATATCTGAATGCACATTTATAAAATTACGACCACTGTATTCTTCTTGCTCTTTGTTTTTAGTTCTTTTTCATAAAGGCTTGCTCATTACAGCAATGTCAGAATATGCTGTATATGTGGTATACAACCGTTATGATTTGTAAGGGTTTTGAAATGGATGAAGATCCTGGTCATTTACTGACTCCCTTTATGCTGTTGTGCCGCAGACAATGAGACTCAGATTCTGAAGGAAAACCTTATAGATGAGCTGGACTATGTTCTTATGCCCGCTGAAGCCTGGAACAATCTTGTTGGGTGGTACGGCTGCTTGGAGGGCCAGCGCCCCATCATCAGAAAGGTGAGGTGGCCTCTTTCCTCTTCCAGAAGTCCCAGCGAATCAAAATTGTGGTGTTGTGGCTTGTGTTGCAGAGTGGCACAAAGGTATAAACCATACAGCAAGAGGTGAGCACTCCTGTGATGGGTGAAAGACGTATGCTGTCTATGTAGTATGGGCCGCCGCTGGGCATGGAAAAAAACAAGCAAAAAAAACTGAATGATAAGCTGTATACAGACTGACTTTGAACAAAAAAACAAGGGATATAGATACTTGCACTTTGCACCAATGCCTTTCAACCGATGTGGTCTTCTTCAGGCAGTGATGAGTCTGCCTTTTAAATCATCATATCACGTGTGAAATGTTTGACCGAAAATCAGCTGGTTTGGTATTGGCTCTTCTGGCCTCTCCCGAAGACTGTCTTGTCAAGGTGAGAGTTATCCCCATGTCGGACAGTCCTCTACCCTATCAAAGCAGTAAGCTCACTAAGGAATACAGTCATCTAAACCACCACGTAGGCCTCTTTATACAAGCTACAGAATATTGTTTTGGTAGTGAGCCTTATTAAAGCTGCATTGGTTGCAAAGTTGCATTGTTTGCAGAATCTCAGATGTCAGGATGTACATTTTTGGCGCTTGCAGCATACACGGTTAATTTTTTATGAAAGTTGTGAACTGTAGCTAACCTGTTTTTTTGGGGTGATTATTTTTATTTGCCTCCCCCTTTTTTTAGGTGGTGGAATATGGCATGTTTGTGAAGCACTGTAAAGTAGAGGTCTACCTACTGGAGCTCAATTTATGTGAGAACAACGACATGGAGAATGTGGTGACGAGACATTTCAGCAAGGCTGATACCGTAGGTGAGAGAAATGCACATCTGCCGAAGCACTGCTAGGACTCTTGGTGGGGAAGGGAAGGCAAACCCTTTGCGCCTCTCGGCTGTTATCATCCGAGAGATATTTATACTCAGCTGGAAGTGTTTCACCTTCCCAGTGCAGGCGTCTTGAAATCTCACCCTCCCGCCTCTCCGCAGACACGATCGAGAAGGAGATGAGGTCACTCTTCAATATCCCGATGGGGAAGGAGACCCGCCTGTGGAACAAGTACATGAGTAACACGTACGAACAGCTGACCAAGCCGGACAGCACCGTGCAGGACGCTGGACTCTTCCAGGGCCAGGTACCAAACCAGACCCGACATGCCCCCCCAGAGGCCTTCTGCTGCGGATATGGCCTTGTTAGTCTGAAGCATCCCTTTGCTGGAACAATTATTTCTGCTCCACAGGGATATTGAAACAAAGGCCCTTTTGCTTAGTGGGCTAGCGATGTGTATGTTATCAGCGATGAGTTACTGTGACAGCTTTCCCCCCCCCCCAGTTGACTGTGCTGACTGAGTGTTCAGGGTCAAACAGCTGATCAGGTGGCAAAAGGTCAGGACCGTGCGTCTTAACTTGTTTATGGCTCACAGGTGCTCGTGATTGAACGGAAGAATGAGGACGGCACATGGCCCAGGCAAGCCAAACATTCAAAGTAAGTAAATCCCGTTTGTTGGACAAGTAATTCTACATCTTCCAGCCACTGAAACAAACCCACTGGATTGGTTGTTTCTGTTCGTGCTGGAATATGTGACTATGAGGTTGCAAATGCCTTCTATTCCTGTAGGTGTCACCCTTGCACATGTCACCAAATGCTCATATCACCCAAAAGGACTTCCTATGACATGCTCAAATTGGGTGGGTGGGGCAAAAAAAAAACACCTGGACTAATAATGGAGGTTTTATCGTTCTCTCAGGTCCAGCACCACCACATCTCGGAACTTCTCTACCTCTCCAAAGCTTTCCTCCAACTGCTCGGCCACCATCTCTTCGACAGTGACCAACGGGAACAGTGGCATTAACTCCAATTACACGCTGAACAACAGCACCTCCTCTGACAGCAGGCAAGTCCACGATAAAGCGTTTGTCATTTCAGGCACGCCATAGTTTGACACCGTAGGAAGTCTGGCGAGAGCAAACCATAGACTGTAGAAAATTATGGACAAAGTGACTAACGTCACCCATTGACTTTCCGTGGGCTTGTGAAAAAGAGTTTTGAAACCGCTGCCAAGTACAAAAGTTTGAGCCAGAGACTGCACAGTAGGGAGCATGGGCACCCTTATATGGTCATTAAGTCTGGGCCGGGTCCGTTTCGTCCACTAAGCGTGTGAGGTACTAGTGACACACAGTAACTAGGATGTGCTGCAAGCTGTCCCGGATTGGTTGACAAAACATGGGGAGACATTAGACGAAGAAAAAGCACATTTTATGTTCTCGCGGGAAAAATTAATTGACTTTGTATTTTGATCGCTTTTGGTACCATTGACTTGGATTGATAAACGGGTCTGAAAGACCTGATACTAGAGCGAACTGCACTGGCACTAGAGAGCAACGCTCTCAACGAGACCAGGAAGTGAGCTTCAACAGCGAAGCCCAGTTTTGGCCCGTTGGAGCAAACCCAATTAAATGTTCTCTGCCCTCACAGGTTGGGAGGCTACAGCTCCTACAGTTCATCCTACAACTACAAGGAATCCCAGTCCCAGCCAGGCCTGTGCGGCCTCAGTAACCTGGGCAACACCTGCTTCATGAACTCTGCTTTGCAGGTATGCATCTTTACACATAGGGCATTTATTGAAATTTTTTGCAAGTTGATACTATGAACACACGTGCAGTTTGGCTTGTTTTAAATGAGGGAAGGGTTCAGCAAGAAGGAATCCTGAGTTTTGTAAAGTGTATATTAGTGATAAAATTTGGTAAATTCCCGTTTATATAAATGTTTTAAGCCATGAGCAGCAGCCTTTCTGGCTGTAAAATGGATTCACGTTATATTAATGCGCCTCCCTCCCCTCCCTGCTTTGCAGTGCCTGAGCAACGCGTCCCCTCTCACAGAATACTTCCTGAATGACCAGTATGAAGCCGAGATCAACCGGGAGAATCCACTGGGAATGAGGGGGGAGATCGCAGAGTCCTACGCTGACCTGGTCAAGCAGATGTGGCTCAGCCGGAGCAGCTTCGTAGCTCCCCGCACCTTTAAGGTGGGGACTCGGTTGGTTGTGGTGGTCAGTAGAGCTGGGTTGACTGTAAGCGTATTGAATACAGTTTTAGGAAGTGATGTCCTTATCCCTTTTCCCACCGGAACACCCCCCGTCCCCCTCCTCCCCCCAGACCCAGGTGGGCCGCTTTGCACCCCAGTTCTCAGGGTATCAGCAGCAAGACTCTCAGGAGCTGCTGGCCTTCCTGCTGGACGGGCTTCACGAGGACCTCAACCGAGTGAAGAAGAAGCCCTATCTGGCCCTGAGGGATGCGGAGGGCCGGCCAGACGAGGTAACGGCTGCACCGACCGCCCTGGCAAACTTCCCCGACTGCCTAAGATCTTCTGTGCTCAGTGCTGTTCTAAAATGAGAGAAACATGATTGAATTCATAAAATATAACTTAATTTATAAAGCCATTATAAATAATGCATTATTTGAATGCCCTCTAGTAGGGATGGGGGAAAAACTCATAAAGCTAAATGGTTACACGGTGCGGAAAAAAATGCATTCGCATGTTTAAACGACAAGGTTCAGGGGGGATTTATTTTGATAGCACGGCTCGTCACTCACAGTCACTGACGAGTGTGTATATCTCGCATGATTTTGCTTCGTTCCAATGCTGTTGGAGCTCAGTGTCGCAAAGTTCACATTTGACTTTATTTTATGAAGTCCTCTCAAAGTGAAACCAAATGGCACTTTTTATCTTCCATTCTTTGCGAAGCATTTCAAGGAATGCTAGTTTGATTTTCGCCACGCACGCAAGCAAATACCTACGTTATCGCTTGATCAAGGAACATATTTTGGAACATATTTCCCACGTCTATATCACAACTTCAATTATTTGTCAAAACCGACACCAGATCAGTAGTACTAAATCAATAAATTATTTTAATAACGTTAGTCCTTAAAAAATGCGTTTAATCGTTTATCATCATTTAATTGTGCACTGATATAAATTATGTGAAAATTATTTATTGTAAGTTGCTTTGGAAAAGTGCCAACTGCTAATTTAATGTAATGTAATGAATTAATGTAGGATTTATTTGTATCATGTTATTAAATTGGTATGCACTTACTGATTTTCAATGTTTTATTCATAGCTTGAGTGAGGTTGCAACTAGTGTTGGACATTTAATCTGAAATTGGGAATCGATTCTAGAACCGGTTCTCTGTTTTGGAACCAGGTAAAAGAATCGGTTCCGATTCCAAATAAATTCAAAATGTTTCTTGTGCCTGCCAAATGCATGTAAAACTGAGTATTGAATAAAATTGAGCAAAATGTGTAGCTAACGAGTAGACGAAGATCATATAATGTTAGCTATAGTTAACCAACGACTTAAGTAGCCTAAGGTTAACATTATGTTCAGCTGACTGCATGGACACTTGCTAATGTTAGCTTGCAGCATTGCCAGTTTTGGCTTGTCACTGATTTCACAGTGACTTGTTGGATTGAAAAGTGAACTCAATGCTTCCCACCTAACCCCCTCAGAATCACCAGATGTTTTCAGTTTCTATTTAATGAAGCTATGCAAAATTGTAACTTTATACCATGAATATCTTGCGTGTTATGGCCCCTTGAAGTACCTAGGGATAGCTCAAATTCTGGCTCTTTTTATTTTGCATAACATTTTCAGTCATTTTTGAGCCCTCATAGCTTCATAACTAAAGGACAGGTTTCACTGCCCACAACCGAAAGACAGACTTGATGGAGCAATCTGTTTCGTTCCAATGTTAGCTGACACTTACCATAACAAACCAAGCAATTGTTCTGATTTGCTGACAGCCTTTCCTTTTTGGAGTTTAAATGTCCATATTTTGGCCATCATGAATCACGTATACAGTATAGTTGTTTAATTATGTAGTGAAATAGTCTTACTACTGCACCTGACACTGCGATGGAAGGCTAGCTAAACAGGAATTATTGGTTAATGTCCAATAGAATTGTTTACACAGAATTGTGATGTAAATTGTACCACAATGAGATAAATCAGTTGTTTAATAAAACATATTTATTTAAATGTATATCACTTAGTTTCACGCTCGATGCTTGTTAATTGAAACATGTGCTGCGTCATGGGAAGCATCACTGATCACTGTGCTATCCAATCATCTCTTAAAAGTAGCCGGAAGTTGTTTCTGAGCTCGGTCAGATCCACAGAACCATAGACATGCATATATGAACTCTGTCGGATCAATTTTTCCAAATGTAGTTTATTTAATTATTACCTCTAGATGTGCATCTGCTCCTGCACTCAGGAAGGAATAACCTGGAACAAGACGACGAAGAACCGGAATCGTTACGTTATACAATTTACAGCTGGTTCCCCCCGGTTCCGCTTTTTGGCATCGGTTCCCTGGAATCGATTCCTGATTCTCGCCCATCACTAGCTGCAACTCTATGAATAAATAACCCTATTGGGCAAATTCCAAGATTTTTCTTTTGTGCATTCAGATCGTAGCAAGGGAAGCCTGGACAAACCATCGTCTACGCAACAGCTCCGTCATAGTGGACATCTTCCACGGCCTCTTCAAGTCTACTCTGGTCTGCCCTGAGTGCTCCAAGGTCTCTGTGACCTTTGACCCTTTCTGCTACCTCACTCTGCCCCTGCCCATGAAGAAGGACCGCAACATGGAGGTGCTCGTGGTCCGCGCCGATCCCCAAGCCAGAGCCATGCAGGTGAGAACGCAGGAGCTGCTACGCTCTTTCAGAGTGTGTGTCGGTGTGATTGGTGTGATCCTCCAACTGTACAAGGTGCACTCAATTTACCTTCATAAGTACCACTTCCGGCACAATGGCTGTTGAGGAGTCTGATGTGTTGACCTTTGACCTGGGGTAGTGTACCATAAAATGAGTGCGCATGTGCAACCAAGCCCGGCCCCAGAAGTGTTTCTATCTGTCCTCCAGTACAGGGTTGTGGTTCCCAAGCTGGGCACTGTGGCTGACCTCTGTGCTGCCTTGTCTGCTCTCTCCGGACTTCCTGCAGAGAATGTAAGTCATTATATTTCACCGTCCGTCTCAACCTCGAGCTTTATTTAGCGAAATCATCCATTGCACATTAACAGCTTGCTGGGACACACAAAGTTTCAAAAGATCCGCCTTGTTGGAATATTTTCTAAACAAATTTACAGCCCCTTTTATTTATTTTGGGAATATCAAGAGTAAGGAAAAATGTGTTTCTTTGCAGCCTCTGAGAATCACACACATTCATCTCTGACAGAAGGCAGTTCTCGGATCCATAATCGTGTAAACAATATTGAAGCTCACCAATGTCTTTCCAGATGGTCGTGGCTGACGTCTACAGTCACCGGTTTCACAAAATCTACAGGCGGGATGATGGCCTCAGTAACATCCTGGAGAAGGATGACATCTTTGTGTAAGTGTTTAATTTGCACTCGTGGGCATGTGAGACGAGCACACACCTCTACGCTTTTACAATCGCAACAGCAAGGGAAGGTCTTCAGTCAGTCTAGGGCATGTTCAATCAGAACTGCAGTCCTTGCACTACTTACCACCTGCCTGTATTATGATGATGATGACGGTATTTATTTTTTCCTCGACGAAGCACTTTGCAAAAGCCAAAAGGTTTGCACATACGCGATCTGGAATGGGCTCTGATTTCCTCTCTCTCTCTCTCTCTCTCTCTCTCCCTCCCTCCCTGTGGGGCAGTTATGAGGTTGAGGAGGAGGACGCAGAGAAGATCAACCTGCCTCTGTACTTCAGGGAGCGGCATGTGAAGCACACGGGCGGCTCCACGGGCACCATGCTCTTCGGCCAGCCGCTCATCATCACCGTCCCCCGCCAGAACCTCACCGTCGACCTGCTGTATGAGAAAGTGCTGGAGCGGATAGGGTGAGTCGCTATCACACGATTGGCTGATGAGTAAAAACTCAAAGTAAAAATTAGGGAGAGTAAAAACACCATTAACCAAAGCATGTGAATGCGGGGTCCTTATACGGTTGTCAGATTGATTAGTAAAGTAGAGGGGAGGAGTGATAAGAGCACATTCGGCAGCAGGTTTTGTAGGCTCTTGAGCAGAACAGAGTTAGCGCTGGTAGTGTGCTATGCTAGGCTGGATACTGCATTGTGTATGTGGTGTGTCTGGTTACATCATCGGTTCTCTTTTTTCAGGCGCTATGTAAAGCAGCCCCAGGGCTCTGCTTCTGAGGCCAAGATCGCTGCCTCCAAAAGCAGCAGCATTAGCAGCAGCAGCAGCAGCCAAGCGGCGGAGTCCGCAACGGCAACCAATCACAACGCAAACATAGGGAGGTGTGAAAGCCCTCATTTAGACGGGGCTTCGTGCAGCTCGGGGAGTACCAATGGGACTGACCAGCCACAGGGGGAACATTCTGGGACTTGCAATGGCCCCAATGGAATGTATGAAGGTAAGACTCCCGTTCATAGAAGTAATGCTGCCTCCCTTTCCCCTACGTCCCTGATGAGTGTGGATAGTCTGAGTACTCAGTAGGCCCAAAAACTCTGGTCTTGTGCCCTCAATATACTTACTGCGTTTTTCAAGTTGCATCTTAACTGTTCTGAAATGCGCTTATGGAAATATTTCTGCCCATAAGTTGGGTTTCTGTGAATCTGGAAGCTAGACTGTGAGACTGTGGGCGATGATTGATGATTGAGAAGTGAGACTGATGATTGATAGGAAAGCCCTGCATGTCTCGTGCAGAGGAGGAGGAAGCTATGGATCACCAGGTTAGCCCCGAGCCACAGAACAGCCAATCGGAGTCCTCGGTGGGGGATGAGGAGGACTCGCAGGGCCTGGAGAATGGCCCCATTGGCGGCCCTTCCAAGCTGAGCAGGAAGTGTGGCTCCGCTCGGCGCAAGCTGTTCTCTTTCAACATGGTGAACTCGTATGGAACAGCCAACATCAGCCCGCTGCCTTGCGATGGAAACATCCTCAAACTTAACAGCAAGTATCTTCCCTGGCATATTTTTTGCGCGTTTGGTTCTGTTCAAATGTCTCTTGGTCTGTAAGTGTAAGATTTGTTCTGTGAGTTTTGATAAGCATATAAAAACGAGATTTCTTATATCGTGAACATTTAGTAAAGTGCATTTTTTATTTGCTCAGCAATGACCAGACGTGCTCTCTCTGTGTCTACAGTGCATTCCACAGTGGCGATGGACTGGAATTGGGAAATTAAGAAGCTGTGCTTCGATGACAGTGAGGCAGAGGCAAGTATAGTCAGTCCCTCCCAAGTGAAGTGCAGGCCCTAGGCCACCTTGAGCGGTTTGTGTGCGCGCATTTGGTCTAACTCAGACCCGTCCCTGGATCCCCAGGCATTTGAGAAACATGAGAGCATGCTTCAGCAGCATAAGAAGAAGTCCACCGTGGCCCTCAGGGAGTGCATCGAGCTCTTCACCACCATGGAGACGCTGGGAGAGCACGACCCCTGGTACGCCTCATAACATGACACTGAATGTTTATGCTACCAGGAAACTTTAATTTCTGTTTTCATACTCCTTTGATTGCTGGGCTGTTGAGATGACCATTCTAAAGAATCTCAGTTTTGACTAATTTCTGGAAGAATTTATTTACTTACAGTACCCGTCAAAAGTTTGGACACACCTACTCATGGAAGGTTTTTTTCCCGTTATTTTTACTGTTTTCCACATTTTGGAATAGTAAAGACATCAAAACTATGAGATAACACAAATTAAATTATGCAAAAACCAAAAAAGGGTTAAACAAATTTTAAAAAAGTCTCATATTTTAGATTCTTCAAAGTAGCCACCCTTTGCCTTGATAACGGCTTTGCACTTTCTTGCCATTCTCTCAAACAACTTCTGTGGTAAACAGGTATTCCACAGGTAAAAAGGTGATGCCATCATGACTGTATAAAAGGATATCAAAAGACTCCTGATATCTTATTTCCAGGTACTCTTAGAAGCGATACTATAACCTCTGCATTTGAATGGATCTCTATGGGAATTGGGGTTGGGACTAGATTTAGCTTTAAATTACACTGGAACAGTGTGGAACACATGGTTGGCTAAATGGCTCTAAGTCATCAAGGGTCTGACGTATTAAACAAGCCTTAAACCATCACTCTGCTGCCAGAAATACAGTAGATATGGATGGATAACTTGAAGGGTTTCTTCTCCTGACTTATTTTTCCATAGAGTTCAATAGGAAAATTTGTCAGGAGAAACAACCCTTCAAGTGATCCATCCATATCTACTGCATATCTGACAACAAAGTTTGAGAGAATGGCAAGAATGTGCAAAGCCGTTATCAAGGCAAAGGGTGGCTACTTTGAAGAATCTAAAATATAATACTTTTTTAAATTTCTTTAACCCTTTTTTGGTTTTTGCATAATTAAATTTGTGTTATCTCATAGTTTTGATGTCTTTACTATTCCAAAATGTGGAAAACAGTAAAAATAACGGAAAAAAAACCTTCTATGAGGAGGTGTGTCCAAACTTTTGACTGGTACTGTATGTATCAACTTTGTAATATTTACGGTCTTTACAGTACAGTTTCATCATGCTTGTTTCATAGCTGGATATGAAGTTATTACTGAAGTGAGTTGAAGTGTTGCTAAGCTTCAGTCTGACCCTATAGGTACTGCCCCACCTGTAAGAAGCACCAGCAGGCCACTAAGAAGTTTGACCTGTGGTCTCTGCCACACATCCTCGTGGTGCACCTGAAACGCTTCTCTTATAACCGCTGCTGGAGGGATAAACTGGACACAGTGGTGGACTTCCCCGTAAGGTACGCTGCAGCGCTGAGACGAACGCCTGTCCATTCCATGAATCTCAAATCGCTATAAAATAATACTAAGGCTTCATGAAAACCATTTTCTCCTACACTTCATTGCTTAAAAGTTGAAGCTGCATACCAGCCTGGGTGGCTAGTGAGGTCAAAGGTTATCCGGATTTCTGGAACAAGAAGCTGTTTGACATAGTATAGATTAACTGGACAGGACATCAGTCGGGAGTATACTGCTGCAATGGGTATTTGTGTCCTCTGTGTTTACCCTAAAGGATCCTGGTGTATCGGTCACTGTAATAGTCAGCAATTCAGAGTTAATGCTTGAGGCTGTATCCAACCTTTAATATGAAATCTTACAATGTTGGTCACCGTTTTAAATGTTGCCACTGGCTGACCTGCTCTAGCCACCAGAGTGTTTTGCACTGTTTGCACACTAGATGGCACTGAATCGGTGGAAATGCTTGGCAGACAGAGCCAGCGACAGGAGGAAGTTGGACTGATTTAAACATTTAGAGTGGGAGCCTTTTCTTTTGTTTTTAGACTTGAAAAGGAAGGACAACTTTAAATATTTGGTGACAACACCCATATGTTGAAGCTTGCTTTTCTGGTCATGTTGAAACTTGTTTTTCTCTTCTTTGTCACCGTTTCAACGGTTATTTGTAAAAGATAGGGGCTCTGTAGGTTACTCGTAGTGAATATTGGACTAAATTCTAGAAAAATGTCCTGACCTGTTTACAGTTAACGGAACATGTTCCACATCAAATATTGTTTGGGTTTTATGCATTAAAACCATTTATGCAAAATTTAGGAGTGTTCTGTATTTAAAAAAAAAAACAGTAGAGATGACCCCTGAATTATTCCATACATGGTGTCCTATATATGTACTAAATGTATGTCCTGCGTATATACAGATGGGCACTGGACGCTTCACAATGCCAAAAGTTTATTAGCCATATGGCAAGCTAAAAAACACACAAAGAAAAAATGAAAAAACTGAAAGAAGATGCCACAAGTCACAAAGTTGTGTTTTTTCTCAGCTTTACCATCTGCTCTGTACACTATGAGGATGAGTGAAGATCTGTGCCAGGGGAGCTGGTAGAATTAGGCCACCTTTGTGTGAGGCTGCGGTGTCCTTTCGCCGTGTCCCTGTGGGTGCATGAAACACACCTGACACCTTCCTGGCAGCGGTGCCTCCTTCCAACAAGCTGACTCATGCTTGCTTGCAGAAGACTGGACATTGTGCGGGAGACGAGAGTCGTGTACAGGCCGGGTTGCTCAGTTCTGTCAAACGTTACCGTTTTTCTTCGTCACCAATGAAGAAATGTCTTGAATATTTCAAATAAAGACAAATTGTGGCTACCTGAAGGCGGTTAGGCATGAAAGTGACACACATTGTGTATGAATGGCATGAATAATAATTAACTGTGAGCTGGATAAATGTTTAGTAAGTAGCTAATGGTCTGTGTTTTCCTCTCCAGGGACTTGAACATGTCAGAGTTTGTGTGTGACCCTAGGGCAGGGCCCTATGTATACGACCTCATCGCCGTGTCCAACCACTATGGGGGAATGGGTGGAGGGCACTGTGAGTAAATATATTTCACTCTCTCCAGTGTTTACATGGATCTGTACAATGTCTGCAGTCATAGGAAATTCAGTGGCACGGATACTTGTGCCATTTCTCGTATTGAAGTAAATGTTAACCAACCTTCTGCTCATCATTCTGTTCTAGCCGTAAACGCAGCATTTATGCTGGTAGTTCATGTTAAATGTGTAAAAACAATTTGTCCAACTGCAAATGTCTGCAGATAAATATGGCAAACATGGCCTTTACAGGTAAACTTCTTAGTTGTCCACGATTAATCTAGAGCTTGGTCGCTGTTTTATTGTGTCAGGAATCTGGATATACACGATCTTATCATTGCACTTTGTCCTGCCACACCTTATGTGAACAAGGCTTGCATTGTATTGCAAAATGGTGAGGTGGGAGACGGTGCCTGGCTTCTGTTTATGCGGAAATGGAATTGGTAGAGTGTAACATTTCATTTTTCTTTTGTACATAGTGTTCACTGGAACATTATCAGCTCCACTGGTTTTTTCCAAATTAAATGTGGTGAAATTTGATTATTTGCTTCCTTGTGGAAATCATGTTGGTCTCAGTTTTGGAAAATCAGCAGTTTCTGTTTCCTCTTCATGGTGACACAGTAAACATACTCCCAAAGTACACCTTGAAATAAGAAGACAGTAAGACTATTTATGGTCCCAAAAAATAGGAATGTGTCTGGCTGGTACAGCTGTACTCCACCCTTACCACTTTAGGGATTTTCATCATACCACTTTACCCCCCCAACAGACACGGCCTATTGCAAAAACAAATCCGACGGAAAGTGGCATTACTTTGACGACAGCAGTGTCTTCCCTGCTACGGAAGACCAGATTGTGGTAAGCAGTCTCATTTCCCCACAGATTCAGTGTGTTATATTGTGTAGTTTTGTTTGTAGTTAAGACTTTATAATAATGGTAAGGTTGTCTCGAATGTTTCTTTTTCCATTACCAGTAAGTATTCAGTGTAGGATGTCATAGTATAACAGTGCTGGAATGAGTAGTGATGAAGGCACTTTGCTATCTTCCTGTGCTCCGCTTCAGTGGTTGTTTTGTGTACTGTGGTGTGGCAGCTGCGTAACCAAATCTCCTCTGCTCCTCACAGACAAAAGCGGCCTATGTCCTGTTTTATCAGCGCAGAGACGGGGACGGACGCACCAGCCGCCCCCCCTCTACCTCCATGGGTGAGGCGTCTGAGACGGGGGACGATCACATGGACACTAACTGAGAGGCCGTCCGTCTAGGGACATGCACTGAAATGAACTGAGACACGTTAACGCACACACCAGGCTACTTCAGTCATTTAAGACTCCGTACTGACTCAGCAGTTTTTTTTTTTTTTTTTTCTCTCTCCTGCATATTTTATTTTCATCCACGGTCGCCGAGAGCCAAAACAGAAAAGAAAAACCCTTGTTAGTTTGATGTATGACCTGAGAGAGACTCTCCTTGGAGCCTGTGGCCTGAAGACACAGCCGGAGGAAAGAAGGGGGAAATGACAGCGAGACCTCTGGCTGGACGACCAGAATGTTAGACGTTGCCTAAAATGCATAGATAAATCAAACTCTTCTGTCACACACTAGAAAAGTCTCAAAATAATAAAAGCCAAATGCACATGTTGTTTCAACCAAAGTGTTCCAAGTTATACACATCTGACAAATTTGCCAATTGCATTGAGCGTGGGGGGCGGTGGAAATATTTGTCTGTCTTTTTGGTTTGTCCCTGTAAATGGGAAGGAGCTCCTCGATTTAGATTGAAATGTATGCAAATATCTGAATATTTAACATTGTAGTACAGCAGTAAGTACCCAGAACCCAGCTCCCCATCCGACCCCCCTTCATTTCCTCTTGTGTCCCTGCAGTGCTTAGGTCTCAGGCAGCAGTGTTCTCTCCCCTTGCTGACGATGTTGTACCTGCTCCTCAGTAGTTGCAGAGCAACCATGTTTGGGAGGTGAGAGGTGGTGGACCTAGTCACCATCTACCAGAAACCGCTCTGTGGGGCTCTATCTTGCTACCAGAAACCGCTCTGTGGGGCTCCATCTTGCTTCCAGAAACCGCTCTGTGGGGCTCCATCTTGCTACCAGAAACCGCTCTGTGGGGCTCCATCTTGCTACCAGAAACCGCTCTGTGGGGCTCCATCTTGCTACCAGAAACCGCTCTGTGGGGCTCCATCTTGCTACCAGAAACCGCTCTGTGGGGCTCCATCTTGCTACCAGAAACCGCTCTGTGGGGCTCCATCTTGCTACCAGAAACCGCTCTGTGGGGCTCCATCTTGCTTCTCACTCTGGAAACTAGAAAGGGAACAATACAAACTTTTGACAACTAAGTGCTGCTCTTCGTCCGACAGAAGCACCAGCTGCCTTTTAGCAATGAGATATGTTCACTCGTGGGAACTGTTTGAGATTTAGGATTTTATTTTCTGTATGAGTTATGAACTTGTTTCCTGTTTGGCTTGTATGAAATAATAAATATATGTACAATCTGTAAATTCCCAGGAGAGGTCAAATATACATTTCCTTTTTTTTGGAGAAAATTGTTTCACATAAACCTAGTTCTTATTTAAGCATTTTGTTCTTTTTGCGCAGGGAAGCCAGTTTTGAGACAATAAAGTTTCTTAAATGTAATGCTTACAAACTTATTTAATGAAGTGAAATTCTATATTTTTGGGAGTAGTGCAAAATTTGATGAGGCTTGAAAAGCTCCTGTTCAAAACCAGATAAATGGATCATCATGGAGACGGTAGACCGTGTATTGTGCGTTTACTGCAGGATGAGATGCATGGATATCTGCAGCATACTGACAAAGTTCTAGTCTCACTAGTCTAGTCTCTTCTAGATTTATAGTCTCACAATGGACAGGTACAGGGGGTGGACAAAATAGCGGAAACGCCTACAAAAACAATGTCTAGTAACTAATAACGAGTAGGCCCACCCGTTGCCTTCAAAACAGTTTCAATCCTTCTGGGAATGCTGTCATACAATTTCTGAACTGTGTGTAGTGGGATATTGGGCCATTGTTTAGGAAGGAAAGTCTCCAGTTCTTTGATGAGATGGAGGAGGTGGAAATCTAGTTTGTGCACTGCGCTCCAGAACTTCCCATAAAGGTTCAATTAGATCTGGTGATTGTGCAGGCCAAGGAAGGCATTTGATGTCATCCTTGTGTTCTTGGAACCATTTAATGTTTTTAGCAGTGTGTATGGGGCCGTTATCATGTTGGTATATGAGGGAATAGAGTTTGCACCATAGGGTGCACCTGGTCTTGTAAAATGGTTTCATGTTGTTTGCCTGTTACACATCCATGGAGAGTAATCATTGGACCCAATGAGTCCCATGAAATGGCTGCCCATACCATTACAGAACCACCACCATACTTAACAGTTGGCAAGAGACATTGTGGATTGAATGCCTCAGGCTTTCTCCAAACAAACCCGTCCAGGGGCCACATGTATAAACAGTGCTGAGCAGAAAAATGCGCTCAGAAAGCCGCGTAAGCGAGTTTACACGCAGAAATTCAGATGTATAATAGAACACGTGCTGTGAGAATCTGTACCTCTGCACACGATTGACACCATACGTACGCAATGTTTGGAGTCCGTGTGATATGGCGACACCGTGACTGAAAGGTAGAGGTAGAAAATGCAAAATTTTATTTAAGCAGATTTCCGACTTTCACCCTGAGCGTTCTTTTACTCAGTTTTACACGTGGCCCCAGTAAAAGATGACTCATCAAACCATTGCACTTTTCTCCATTGCTCAGGGGTCCAGGTTTTGTGTTCCTTACACCATGTTATGCGTTTTTGTGCATTAGCCTTCGATACAAATGATTTCCAAATGGCGGCCCTACCATAAATTCCAGCTTTGTGAAGCTCACGACGTACTATTTTTGTTGAGACTGGTTCAGATATGGATTGATTCAATTCTGTGGTGATTTTTAGAGCTGTAGTTCTGTGGTTATTAGCAACTATCCTACCAAGTGTCCGTATGTCCCTGTCGGAGAGATTTGACTTGCGGCCACAGTTCTTTTTTGCTGATGCTGTTTTTTGTGTTGGGTATATGTTGTCATAATTTTTGACACTGTTTCCCCTTCCGCCTTAAATTTTGCCGTTTTTGTGACCGACGCACCTGCAATTCAGGCGCCAACTATTTGGCACTCTGTTAGTATCCTCATCTTGCTTTGGAGACTTACCTAACAAAGTGCTGCTGGTTAGACCTCTTTTAAGCAGACACATGCTGCTAATTAGCATTCATATTAATAGGAATCACCTGTGTAAATGTTTTGTAATTGTGTTTAGATGCTTCAAAGTTAAAGCCATTTTTCAGGGGTGTTTCCAATATTTTGTCCACACCCTGTAGTTGCAAAGGATAATGAAACAATATAAAATGTTTTTTTTTCTCTGTCTTGTTTTTTGAGGTTGAATATGGGCTAAAAACACCACAGTATTCTTATATATATTGTTCTCTGCACTACTGAAGTAAATGAAGGTTTATTTATAGTGACAGTATATCAAGGGCAAGGTGGTGTGACATGGATATTTTACAGCTTCTAAATTCTGCAATTCTGTTTGGGAAGCACATTTGTGAATGGATACAATTGTATTCAAGTAATTGGGCAAATGTTAGGCACTTCTCAGGATTTTAATAAGGGAACAACAACTGTACCCTCGTTGTCTTAACCAGTTTGAAACAGTTGATGTAGTAACTCACCTTGAATACTCAAATTGGTGTGCTAGTTGATCAAATGAACCTGCAAATTATATTATGATATTCGTCTCCTGGGGGGGAGGGAATGTTTACTGTACTCGCGACAAAGTAATATATATTTTCCAGCTACTACCCTTCTCATAGCTTCTTAAAATATGATTAACCATAACATGTTTAAATGTGTTGCACCAGGACATCAGTAACAGGTGGAATGAATAGGTCACAGGTCAAAGATGTTAAAATTTTTAGGAATATCTTCAAATTAGATGGTTTTTAGAGAATGATTAAAATCCCAGATCTAATCTGTCATCAAGGCTTCAGTTACTCAAGTAACAGTTCCTCTGTCTTGATATCTTTGGTATTACAATATATTTCATCTTGTGACGCAGTTACAGTGCACTTAGGTGGCCATTATAATTCACCTCAAAGATCAAAGCCCAGTAGCAGTAATGATGTTACTTCATTACGGCAGCATTATACTCGTTTTAAAAGCACTTCCTGTGTACTACCATGCCTCCCTCAAGACCGTAATGTTAAGGGTACACATTGATAGTACCAGTTATTTATAATCCGGTTTTCCAAGATGTAGGGAAGGGATCCTATCTGGGACTGAACTGAACAAAATGATATTTAATAGCAGTTCTAGGCTACTATCTATTCCAAAAGATAACGCTCATTCAAATGCACATTCCCATAAGAAACTGTCCATTTTATAAGCCTTGTTTGACTATACCAGAAAAGTGCCGTTTATGACTTGGTCACTAGCCAATTGAAACTTTGTAATTTCAGAGAATTACTCATTCAATCTCACTCACAACTTTTATAGTTAAGAAAATGTAAGCCAGCCCCCCCCCCCCCCCCCCCCCACATATCAAAATAAAACCCTCACTAAACCAGCAAAGCCATTTAAGTTAACCACAGCTTAGGGAAATCAAATCAAGAAACAGGCATCAAGTAAAAAGTATTTATTGGTCCACCAAAAACAAAAACTCAGCTATGCTTTACATGAACCAAATGCTGCTGAAAAGTTCATGCCATTTACATGTTCATCAGACACCCATCTCACATTGGTTTCAAAGGATGCCATCATTTAGTAAAGAGGCCAAACGCAGTAACATATTGCACAAGAAAGCACATCCGGTTTAAGACAAAGCATTAAGACAAACAACGGGTATGCAGGATCAAAATGCATGCCATCTCCGTGCCACAATTGCTTCTGTGGAGACAATGCAAGGGACGGGTTTACTTCGCTAGCTTGAGAAGCTTCTTGATGTCCCGCTCGATGTCGATGGTGGGGTAATTCCTGCTGTACCGCTGGAACGGCACCCCATCAGGGCCAATTAGAAACTTCTCGAAATTCCAAGAGACGTCATTCCTGCAGACTGGGCTCCAGATGATGCACTTGGGGTCGGTCATCAAGGATGTGTTGTCGTCGCTCGGGGACTGCAGTTTATCCTTGAGGAAAACGAACAAGGGGTCTGTATCCTTGCCGTTCACATCCACCTTCTCCAACATCTGGAATTTGGGCTCAAAGCCCTTGCCTGGACGGACGTACTTCAGGGACTGCAGAATCTCATCGTTCTTACAATTCTCCTGTATAACGGTGGCAAAACGGTTAAATCGATCATCTCAAAAGATAAACACACTTAAACATTTTTTTAAATCAAATATTTTTTGAAATCATTTTTAAATTGATGCAGGCTGTCAAATTAAGTGGATTCAGTTGTTCTTCGAAGAAAATTATTATTTTTATAGGCTAAATATCAGTGGGTTTTCAGTAGCCTAACTAAATGGCAAGTACAAAGTTTACGTCCCATGCGTGCACACTTGCCTATCCTAACACTTAAAGCTCGGCACAACTAGCTATAAAATCAGGTGCACCCTTACAACATGGAGTGCACCTGATTAAGTAGACCAGGCAGGTAGGCTACCTCTGCTCTACTGACCATTGCACAACCCTATAGTTAACTAGTTAGTCATTTGAATTAACAGCTGCCACATGACGTTCAATTATAAATAACAAACTATAATATAGTAGCTAACTGCATTATTGATTCCTTGTCTTGAACCAAAATAATTACCATCCATCTTACCTGATGTCCGAACTGATTACAGGGAACACCCAGAACCACGAGCCCCTTTGCGCTGTAGCGCTCGTGGAGCTCGTTCATCTGGGTGAAATCCCTGGTGGTCGTGCCTCAGAGAGATGCCACATTCTCAATCAGCACAACTTTTCCTTTAAAAGAGGAGAAGTCTAATACACCTCCAGTCAGTAGTTTCGCGGAGAAGTCGTAGGTCGTCTTAGGAGCAGCCATTGTCAGCTTGAAACACACACCTGAAAATGAGCTATTGTGAGAAGAATGATCGTCGGCGTCTTTTATGAGTCGAACTGAGACCGAGGGGTTGGAACACAAGGAAGTGGGTGGTGACAGGGGAGGGGATTGGACCATAGAGCGTTAATATGTACGTATATGGGTGGACCGAGACGCTCTAAGGGTTTGACATGATTGAACTGTCGTGTGTAGAAAGTAGCCCAAACTTGTAGCCTACACGTAGGCTAATTATCTTAATCAGTATAATGCACCTTCAAACATATGTGTGCGTCTTCAGTAGCCTACTACATTGTAGTCTACTTAAATTGTGAGCAATGAGTGCTTTCTCTCAGTTGTTACAATATCACAACTCACAGTGACTTACTATTTAAGAACGTCATAATCATAGGTTACAATCAATTGCGATTAACTGTCGCCTCCCCTGTTGATGTGATAAAGTTTCGAATGCCCCACAGTAACTTTAGGCTATAAAACATGTATCTATATAGGAGTGACGCAATTAGTCATTTTGCGATAGTTCCTTTCTATAACAGCAACAGATAGCAGCCTAACGTTACATTAATTTCTGCTGAAATATTAACTTTTCCCTCAATTCATAAATGAGAAGTGACGCTATTGTATACTGTGTTATTATCAAACATCATTGTATTAACTCCCGTCGGCCTATATTTTTCATGACAACGTATTAAACGAAACCTTCGTAGAATTTGAAGATGATCCCTTGAATCTTACAAAATCTGGCGCGGGAACCGGCTGGAAGAAAGAAGAGTGGTAGCTAGGTACTCATTTTCAGGTCACGTAGAAAATAGTTGTACCGTGTACATTGTATTATATAACGTTTATTTTATATTATTTCATGATAAAATCAACACGTCGAAACAAGTAACGTACGTTAAGGTCAGGCTAACCTCATCGTGTGTACGTAAATCAGCTATCTTAGGCTAACTTAACTTATATTACTTAGGCTAACGTACATTAAGTCTAACGTTATGCTTGCTTGTTATAAATGTAGTTTCAGGAGACGTTTAGCACTAACTCCAGAAATGTATGAAAACGTATCTAGCTCTGTCAAGTGTCTGAACATTACGGTGTTACGCTGACAAAAAATGTATTGGTTCAATGCTTTTGGCTCGCTACACAAGCACAGCCTTCACAGTTAGCTAGCTAATGAGGAAAAAACTCAGTTTAGCAAGCAAGCTAACGTTAGCCTAAATTAGGTAACGGTAGTTAGTTACTTGCAACTTGCGTCTTTACCGAACCTTCTTCGTCTCTGGCCTGTTATGACAGTTAGTTATGCCAATTATGTATTTGTGGTTATCTTTCAGTTTTGTAGGGGACGTAATGAATATTGGCGTGTAACGTTTCGTAATCTATTGCAGAAAAAGCCAATTATTTGACCACCTTTCCTGGTAAACATGATGCGCAAAAAGAGACGTTCTTCTTTGGACAAAGCACGTGAAAGCGCTCCACCATCAGACGTGTCCAGTAAGAATTGATGACTAAAATGTCTACTCGCTAATTATAGTCAAACGATTTGAGGGTATTTCAGTTGTAACGTTAAATGTCACCTGTTCTCGCAGAATCGAAAAAGAGTCGATCCGCGGGACCCATCAACAAACCCACAGTGCAGGAAGCCGCTGTGGATAACGTGTTCGCGCAGCTCTTGCAGGAGGCTGGAGTCACTTTGAGGATGGGTAGTACTACACCCAACGAGATAAGTAAGTACTTCCAATAAAGTAATGAGGGATAGTAGTTCTATAGCAAAACAACACAACTCCTGGTCGCTGTTCTGATCTGTTTGCTTGTTACAAACCTCTCACTCTCACTCTCTCACACTGTATGTTGTATTATTGTCTCAATTACAAAGTATGAATCTTCCACAAATAAAATTAGATTCACAAATATTGTCATATCTTACATACAAAATAATTGGTTCACAAGTAAAAATAATTGGTTCATAAATAGCACTCAAACAAATCTCTCCCTAATACCCCTTTCACACACAAAACGCGGGAATGACACAGGATATTGAACACGGGACCCGTGTTTGACCCATTCACTTTACATTAGTATTCAGGAGGTGCTGACAAAACAAATGCAGTATGGTCAACATGGCCATGTGTAAAGAGTTATTTAAATGTAAGAAGTTGTAACTAGCAAACAACAGACTGTCAGGTTTGTTTACCCTTTTACAGCATGATACTCATGTTTTGCAAGTCTTTATGCACAGCCATGTTGACCATTCACCTTTTTTTCGTCAGTTCCCCTCGAATACTAATGGGATAATAAGATGATGTGATTTGACTTTGATTCAAGATTTGAAGGCTTCATCCTTGAAGAGACAGCCATCTTCCTGACCTAGTGGTTGTCTTGTTGCTACAGAACAGACCAATGTTGGTTGCAGTAATGTGGGCGTTGGTGAAAGGATGTCTTAAAATCTGATATTAAAATCTGGCTATAGTAGACTTATTGGGGGGGGGGAAAAACAAAAAAACAATTATTTATTTGCACGTCTTGCTTTGAGGATTGTCTCAAAAATCCACAAATGGATGCAAGGGGTTCCACATGGTGCTGCATAAATGCATGTCATTAGTTTGGGAGAGATTTGTTTTGAGTGCAAAAACATATTTGTGAACCAATTACATTTGTTGGTTCGGGAGAGATTTGTTTCTGAGTGCTAACACATATTTGTGAACCAATTACTTTGTTTATAAGTTACATAAAATACTTGTAAATCTCATATTAATTGTGGTAGGTTCATTTTATGCAATTATTTATTTTCGTGACCTCCATACACTGTGTTACAGTTGAGTTACTGTATAACGTTAATCCCCATTTCTGTTGGTAGTTTTAGTGGACATTTGTTTGTGTGTTTTTTTAATGAGCTGTGGACCAAGTGGTGTTTCAGAGAAGACTACAACAGCGCCTAAAAAAGGATCCCCGATACCCCCATGTGAGTATCCTCTTCAGAGTCTGTGGAAAACGTGGAGATAGTATCAGCATTTCTTCAGTCGGCAATGTTTTTGAACAGATAATCCAGGAGTTCATCACAGGGCTGGAGTCTCACATTGAAGACCAGGAGAACTTCAGGAACTGCCTGCTGCCCTGCGTCCCTCCACTGTTGGATCAGGACTCCAAGTATTGTAGCATCCATTTTTGATCTCAGTAGGACTCTGGGTCATAAGGCTTAGAGAATGGAACAAAAGAGAGAGAGAGCGCGTGTGTGTGTGTGTGTGTGTGTAAGAGAAACATACAGTTTAAAAACAAAACAAAAAAATAATGGTGAACAAGAGTAACCCCCCCCCCCCCAAACTGTGATCCCATGATGAATATACATTGATTTCTGAAATGAACAAGATAAAAAAATAAAAATCTTGTGCATGTCATCCATTCTGCAGTTGCTCTCCACCATCTTGTCAATGCAGCATGTTGCTCATATTCAGATTTAGATGTCACAGTTACAAGAGTGCTGGAGACGTGCCGAAACACGTTTTTTAAGCACCACTTTCTCTTTGCTTTTCCCTACTGTGGCCCCAGCTCTGTTGGCTCCTATCAAGAAAGCCTTATACGCCTGCTGCTGGGGGTTGAGATGCTGCAGGTAAGAAGCACAAATTCACTGTATGGAGCTGCATTGTGTCTCCACACAGGTGCACTGTGGAAATGGAATGGAATTTCTCAGTGTTTAGCCACTCGACTTAATTTCTTTTTATTTGAGCTGCTTTATGAATGGTCCGTTTGTTGTTTTTCTTCTTTCAGTCCTCCGTCATAAACACCTTGTTTGAGAAGCTGCCTGAGTTCATGTTTGATGGGTAAGCAGTCCAGCTGAGATTTTTGTTGTTCAAGTGAGATCACCGATTAGCTTAGTAAATCTTCCAATGCAGTGACACTGGCACTCGGAGCCGCTAGCATATGACTGGAATGCCCGGTCATATTTTGTAGACCCGTCTCATAGCTACGGTGCCCTTCATCAATATGGAAGAGCATAGACTGGCATGTGTGGGTCAGTCCTGATGATCCCCTTGAATTGCTTGTGAGCAATGAGGCACTGAATATAGTGCCCACAAAAAGCTCCCTCCCTTGGGGACACAGTGGACAGTTGTGGGGCCACTTTTCACATGAATTCCTTTTATTTTGCGCATGTTCGACTTTTCTTTATTTTCTGCCAGCATCTTACAATAAGGGGACATGTTTGTTTATTTTTGTAATATGTGAGTTATTAAGGCTTTCACTCTGGTTTATTATTATTATATAGATTTTTTTAATAACAATTGTCAGCATTGGGGAAACAAAGACCAAAAAGGGGACACCCATATAGTCATTGTAAGGTCAATGACAAAGTGTTTCTTCTTTCCTTTCTCTTGCAGAGCTGGAAATGATGGCCTGAATGTTCCTCGTATTATAATGAACCAGCTGAAGTGGTTAGATAGAGTCATCAATAGCAAGGTACCCAGAATGCTATAGAATTTCACAGTCTGTTCAACCTGTATTTTATTCAGTATTTTTTTTTTGAATAGAATACATCAAACTGTACATTATGGTTGCCTCCAAGTAGAAAGATTTAAGGTGATTTATGTTTTTATTATTTTTTTACCCCCACCCATGCTGGCATTCTAGGATTTGGCAGATAAGCTGATGCAGCTGGTTGCCGTGGCACCATTAGAGATCCAGCGTGACATCATCACTAGCCTGCCCGAGGTCCTGGAGGACTCGCAGCACAGCGACATCGCCAAAGAGCTGAAGTGAGTCCCGTTCTTCCACCGAAGACCGTAATGAGACAAAGTGCCATTCATAGGGAGGTGTCAGTAAACGTCTGTGTCCCCGCAGTTCCCTGCTGCAGCAGAACATACAGCTGACCGTGCCCATCCTGGATGCCCTCTCCAGCCTCAGCCTCAGCTCTGGCTTGCTGGTTGAGGTAGCGCGCCCAGGTTTTCCTTATCTTGGTGCACGGTGCTGCCCCTACAGGCAGAGCGCAGGCAGTGCAGCGGGGGGGGTAACCGCTCTGTTGCTGTCCCTCAGGTCCGCGGCGGCGTCATGTCCACTCTGTCCGCCGTGCAGCTGGAGGACCTCCCCGTCATGGTCAAGTTCGTCCTGCATACCGTCTCCGCCTCTGATGCCAGCGAGGTTACAGTGTCCTTACTATTTTACTCTTGTAAAAATGACTGTGTTCAGCGTGTCGTTTGGCGTAATGCTTCTATTGCTGTCATGTTGCTAAAAGCATTTTGCCGTAGTATGTCTACACTGTTTGTTCCTAGAGAAGAAGGAGGAGGAGCTCAATGTTTCAGAAGCATTTCATCCAAAAAAGTCTAAAGCTAAACTAATTTTAAAAAAAGGGTTAGCGCCGTGCCAGTGTTGATTTTAAGAACAAATGATTAGTAGAATGAGTGTCAGGTGACTTTTCCCTTGTTGTCTGATTGGTAGGCTGACGGTCAGGTGTTGTTCACTGGCAGGTGGTGAGTGATCTGCGAAAGAAGTTGGAGCTGGAGCTGTGTGTGCTCCCCCCAGTGCTGCAAGCTTCCCAGAGCCGCCTGAAGAGCAAGGGGGCGAAAGGGTGAGACAGCAGGGGCCACACCTGGAGGGGGGCGGGTGGCGGGCGTGTAAATGCCTTTCTTATCCGCATCGGTGGAGCCACACACGTTTTGAGCGCACTGCTTGACCAGCACTGTATTTTAGTATATAATGCTCTCATTTCACTTTTCATATCAGGTCCTCCACAGTCCCATCAGCCTCCACGAACCAGGACTGCATCACTCTGGTCATGGACGTAATCAAGTCAGCGGTGCGTTTCCAGAAGACTATATCAGAGGCCTGGCTGAAGGTGGGCAGAAGTCTGTGTTGATGCTTGTGCGCTTTGCTCTTTTTAAATGTACTTTCTTCCACTGAGAGTCTCCTTGTTTTTCTACAGGCTATCGAGAGTCTTGATGAAGCCGAAAATCACAAGGTAAAATGACATGGTGCAAGAATGGTATTATTTGACGAATTGATCCAAGACTACACCTTTCTAATCATAAATAAACTTTTAAGCTTGTCTTAAATCAAAATCTTTAGTACATCCCCATTGCTTTGATGCCTTGAAAAGACACATGTTTATATGTACAGAGAGCACCATAATTCATTGGACAGTGACACATTTTTTGTTATTTTGGTTCTGTACTCTAGCACTTTGAGTTTGAAATGATACAGTGACAATGAGGTTGAAGTGCACTCTGCTGCCAGATATGCAGTAGATATGGATGGATCACTTTAAGGGTTTTCCGATTGAACTCTATGGAAAAATAAGTCAGGAGAACAAAACCCTTCCAGTTATCCATCCATATATCTACTGCATACCTGGCAGCAGAGTAATGGTTTAAGGCTTGTTTGATACATCAGACCCTTGATGACTTAGAGCCATTTAGCCAACCATGTGTTCCATACTGTTCCAGAGTAATTTACAGCTAAATCTAGTCCCGCCCCCCAATTCCCATAGAGATCCATTCAAATGCAGAGAAGTTATAGTATCGCTTGTAAGAGTACCAGACAATAAGATATCAAGAGTCTTTTTATGTTGTTGGGTCACAGACATCAGGAAGTCATGGCATGCAAAGGATATGCGACCAAATATTAAAAATGATTACTTTATTCTACATTATGTTAAACTGTCCAATATATTCCCCAATGTTAAACTCCCCAATATTTTTTGATGCCCGAAAAAAAAGGGGGGGGGGGGGGGGGGGGGGGGACTATGTACAAAAGGTTCTATAATTTCTAAACGGTTCATGTATCCTTTCAAACTGAAAGTGCTAGAGTACAGAACCAAAATAACAAATGATGTGTCACCGTCCAATTAATTATGGTGCTCACTGTATATAGGTCATGATACGTTTTCACTACAACCAAAACATTTTGCTCTTAAGCATTAAAGTGTATTTGTATTCTTCCCCTTATGTTGTCTAAAATTTCCCATGACCCCCCCCCCCCCCCCATCATGTCATGTCATGGCACCCGTAGGTTATTGATCTCCTGGTGCTGTTCATCCTGCACTCCACCAACACCAACCACAGCCGCCGAGGGGCGGAGAGGGTACTGCGGATGAAGGTTCGAGGAGGACAGATTCGGGAGGCTCTACTGCAGAAAACCTTCCGGAGCCACGCACAGGTGACCACACCTGGAACGAGGAATGTGCTCAATTGCTGACATGGGGCCAGAGTCCACTGTACAAAGTTGATTGATGTCTGTTGTCTGAGGAGGGGGGTTGGATACTTTGTTATATGAAAGTATGTGGTATAGGTGTAAATGTGTGTGGTATAGTTGTAAATAGAAGTCTCTGTGTGTGGTATAGTTGTGAATAGAAGTCTATCTGTGGTATAGTTGTGAATAGCAGTCTGTTGTATTGTTGTGAATAGCAGTCTGTGTGGTATAGTTGTTGTGAATAGCAGACTCTGTGGTATAGTTATGAATAGCAGTCGGTGTGTGGTATAGTTGTGAATAGCAGTCTGTGTGTGGTATAGTTGTGAATAGAAATGTGTGTGTGGTATAGTTGTGAATAGCAGTCTGTGTGTGGTATAGTTGTGAATAGCAGTCTGTGTGTGTAGTATAGTTGTGAATAGCAGTCTCTGTGTGTGGTATAATTGTGAATAGCAGTCTCTATGTGTGGTATAGTTGTGAATAGCAGTCTCTGTGTGTGGTATAGTTGTGAATAGCAGTCTGCGTGTGTGGTATAGTTGTGAATAGAAGTCTGTGTGTGGTATAGTTGTGAATAGCAGTCTCTGTGTGTGGTATAGTTGTGAATAGCAGTCTGGGTGTGTGGTATAGTTGTGAATAGCAGTCTCTGTGTGTGGTATAGTTGTGAATAGCAGTCTCTGTGTGTGTGGTATAGTTGTGAATAGCAGTCTCTGTGTGTGTGGTATAGTTGTGAATAGCAGTCTCTATGTGTGGTATAGTTGTGAATAGCAGTCTCTGTGTGTGTGGTATAGTTGTGAATAGCAGTCTCTGTGTGTGGTGCAGGAGATGCGCAGCTACTTTCCCTCCATCCTGGCTCTTGCACAGAGCCTCCTGCGTTCCCTGGACCCCTGCGTGGTGCCTTTTGGAGGACACATGTACAAACACGCCTTCACCGCCTTCGACTCCTACTGCCAGCAGGTGTGTGCGTGCGTGCGTACGTGGGGATGTTTAACTGTGTGGGGCTGTGTTTGAGTACAGCGTGTAGTGATATATGTAGCTGTACGTTCAAGTGTATGCATTCCTGTGCTGGTGTGTGGAGTGCCTGTGTGGATATGTGAGTCAGTTTGCACCCTGGCATGTGCAGTTACATGCGTAACTGCAGTCTCTGTGCCCTGCAGGAGGTGGTGGGCTCCCTGGTCACCCACGTGTGCAGCGGTGTGAGTGGTGAGGTGGACGTGGCCCTGGAGCTGCTTTGTGAGCTGGTGACGCAGAGACCGGCCGAGATGGCGCGCTACGCCATCTTCGTCAAGGTAGGTGGAGCCTCGGGCCCCCGTGAACCACCTTCCATCACCATCTGAGACCGAGACAACCTGACGCTGGTGTTTTTTTTACAGGGCATCCTGGACTACATGGACAACCTGACGCCCCAGGAGATCCGCAGGCTGTTCTACCTGCTCAGCTCGCTGGCCTTTGGGCAGGACCAGCACAGCAGCCACATCCAGGTGAGCTGGCCTACAGCTGACGGTAGACGTCTCTGATGCCTCTCTTGTGCCCTGCGGTCGGTCCAGACTGTACCAGTGCGGTCTGTTGCAGGCGTCCTGGGAAAGAGTGCTTTAGTTGGCAAGGTAAGGCCTGCCTCATTACTCACTGTTGAGTCCCCTGGTCGCCGGGGTGACTGCAGCCTGCTTATGCCAACTGCTTCAGCTACCCAGTCCTCCGGCAAAGCAACTGGCGTGCCTCAGGTAGCGGTCTGCGCGGGTCTGATTGAGTCATTCTGAGCCCACCCGCTCCCGCTGCTTTTCATGCCGCCCGCGCCCGCGCCGCATATATTCCCGCCGAAACCCGCCCGCTCCCGCAAGACCTTGTCCAAAACCCGCCCGCAAACCCGCCGCATCGCCTTAAAATCCCATATGCAAGCTCGCATCCCCTTAAAATCCTATTGCCTGACACTTATAGAATGTATTGACAATGTACACTTAGATAATGTATAGATAATGTAATGCAATAACCAAGTTGTTTATTTGCAGCCATAAACCGTGCCAAAAACTATGGCTCGTATAGCGCAACGGAAACAAAAATGTTTTTCATAGCAATAAGATGCCGTTAGGTCATATCCTTTATTACATGAGGTGGACTGGCCCTGTTATTAACAGAGTTAAAATAAATTGAAATGTTGGCACATTTTCATCTTATGAAGTAATGTTTATTTCAAAACAGAACAGTTTTAGTTGCGCTTTCTGCAACAGCAGCAATAACAGGCTATGGCATGGATAACTCAAATACCTAATAAATATACATTAAAATGGTCACATTAAAATAAAATAAAAATGTATAAAATGAGGTAGTAGTATAGGCTGCAAAATGAAGAAGATTGTAAGCCATTTTAGCTTTATACTGCTGTTTACCGTTCATTTCTGGCGGGATTTTTTAGGCTATAGGCTTACACAATCAAATCAGGATATCCCATCATTAACAAAATGAAAGCAAACTGAAGCGTCTTGTATCTCTAAAATCCGTTTAATGGTAACGCAAACATAGTGAAATGGGTAACGTTTCCCGTGGATGAAAAGAATGTCACTCGCTGATGATGGTTTCAGCATGGTCCGTCTCTCCTCCAGAATGCGCCCGCACACACTAAATGACCTCCGAAGGCACATTTTAAAAGGAAATGTTGTTAATAATACAGCCTTTATTCTACCTAATTTTATAGGGGAATTTTGTTTGCGACAGTTTTGTTGTGCAGCCTAGATGCAAATGATTGTTTTAGTTAACTTATCCTAACGCAGTCTGTTGTTGTCATTAGGACCTATCTGTAAACGCAACTGAAACTGGTTATCATACCCGCAGCATTCTAACGTGACCGCCCACACCCGCCCGCAGCTACATAAAAAAAACCACTGTGCCGCTAAAAACTGTCGGGATCCACGGGAGTTATGCAGACCTCTAGCCTCAGGTGTCTGTGTGCAGACTGGAAAGAAGCCGTTGGTTTGTCGCAATTGTTTTGGAGTACACACAAGCTAATGTGCAGCCCTCTTTTACTGAAGGAGGATGTTACAGAATTAGGTCGGCTTGGCAGTTATGACTGGATATTCCAAACTTCCGTTTCCAAAGTGTTGACCTAGCCGTCTCTCTCCATCTGTCTGGCTGTGTGTTTGTGTTTGTCTGTCTCGCTCCAGGATGACATACACATGGTGCTACGGAAGCAGCTGTCCAGCGCCGTGCCCAAGTACAAGCGCATCGGCATCATCGGCGCTGTCATGGTGGTGGGCAGCATGGGCTGCTGCAGGTACCACAGAGCGGCATTACCACAGATCAGTGTGACCACAGAGCGGCATTACCACAGAGTGGCGTTACCACAGAGCCTGCATTACCACAGAGCCTGCATTACCACAGAGCGGCTTTACCAGAGCAGCATTACCACAGAGCCTGCATTACCACAGAGCCGGCATTACCAGAGCGGCATAACCACAGAGCCTACATTACCACAGAGCAGCATTACCACAGAGCAGGCTTACCTGAGAGCAGCATTACCACTGAGCAACGTTACCTCAGAGCAGCATTACCACTGAGCGGCATTACCATAGAGCTGCTGAACATATTGAACATACATGTAATTGAACATATTTTCACAATCTGCTTTTCATATGAAATGTAACAATCGTTAGTCCAGTTCAAAAATATCGCGGAAGTTTAATTTCGCCTTCAATGGTCTGATATTCACCATTCATTTTATTGGAAGCTCCAATCTTTTGCATTCATCACATGCGCTGTACACACAGTATGGCTTACTTCCAGGTGCTTCACAGCTTAGGTTAGGTGAGGGCACACTCTCCTGTCCTCCTCCTCCTACGTAAATATGCATGTCTATGCTTACCACCAAGGTTCAGCTGAACACACACATGCACACACACACTACATCACTACATACAGCATACATACATAATTTGTGGCTTGATGCATTAATGGTCTTTTGTTCAGGGCCCAGTCTGAGGGCTGTGGGAAGTCTCAGGGCGGGAGCCTGTCCAAGGAGACGTACAGACAGGTGAGCACACGCCTCTGCAGCTGTTACACCCTGTCTCAAGTAGATTTGTCTGCTGATTTAGTGTTTGTCTGCTCTGAGGGTGGCGACGTGTATGATCAGTATCCGTGTAAGGCCTACTGTGTTATTACGGGTGTGGTTTCAGTGCTGAGGTAGAGCATGTGTATGACCTGTCATTGTCAGTGTCTGTGCATAAGATGACATGATTTGGTATGAGGTTTTCTACGTGTGCAGACACCGTATATGTCCTGCTGTGGTTTTTGCATGTGCTGAGGCAGCGTATGTGTGTAGATGGTGACGTGTGTGTTGATGCATGTTTGTGTGTGTACCGACGGGTCAGGTGACGTCCCTGTTGGAGCTGGTGCGATCCTGTAGTGAGGTGTCCCCAGAAGCAGCTGCTCTGTACTACGATGAGCTGGCCAACCTGCTGCAGACCTGCAAGCTTGACCCAGTGGTTCAGGTCAGTCTCTCTGAAGATTGCCATGATTCCTAGCATATTACTGTACTGTGCCACAGGAGACTGTGACACTGGGAGTGTGGAAATTGCCCATGAACTGAAAAAATAATAATAATGTGAGTGAGTGAGTGAGTGAGTGAGTGAGTGAGTGAGTGAGTGAGTGAGTGAGTGAGTGAGTGAGTGAGTGAGTGAGTGAGTGAGTGAGTGAGTGAGTGAGTGAGTGAGTGAGTGAGTGAGTGAGTGAGTGAGTGAGCGAGCGAGCGAGCGAGCGAGCGAGCTGCAGTATTGGGCTGATCTCAGAGTGTGTGTCTGTTGCAGGAGTGGATAGGAAAGAGTGTACTTGAGGACTTCCAAGAGGACTTTGTGCTGGACCTGGGACCAGAGGTATCAGGGTGAGGTTCAAATCCATCTGTGTTTGTTCCTGTGGGAGAGGCATGCTCTCTGTTTGCATCAGAGCAGCTACAGTTCACTAGCAGTCTAAAGAGGGCATGAAGCACTCTGTAATGTGGCTTTGGTTTGTTTGTTTTTTACCTTAGATAAGAAATGGCCCTGAATGCATATCTCAAATCAACCCATATTTGCAAGAAAAATAAATTCAAGGCTATAGACACAGCATTTGACCCCCTCTAGTGTCTCATATGGAGATTGCATACCCACTTCCGTTTTTAAATCTGAATACAGATACAGATAATTTTGGTGGTCGAACGGATACAGATACAGATAGTGGCATCGCTGCACACCCCTAATATTAATAACGCATGTGGCTTACCCTAAAATAAGGGGGCTCATCTGTGAATGGGTGGAAGAAGGGTGGTGTCTAGAAGAGATCCAAGAGATTACAGGAGGCTGTATATCACTGTTCTCCAGTTTAAAACATAACATTAAAGCTGCAATATCACATTGGGGAATTAATACGAGTGACACACAAAAAGAAAACATTGCGTCCTGTGCGATGTCACTATTGCGCACACGCACATTGCGATTTCAATGCTGAAACGATAAGTCGTGCAGCCCGATACAGGGCCACATCTTATCTAAAGTAAAAAGCAAAGGAACCAGAGCCACATTACCGAGTGCTTCATGTCCCGTTTAAGGCCTCCCCTGACGGAGCTCATTACTTGTGTGTTTTTAGTATGTGGAATGTAACGTTGCCCTCCTCCGCTCATGTGCACTGCAGCTCCTTCCCTTTCCCTGCGGTGGTCATGTATAATCTGGACGAGGAGGAGAGTCAGGGAGGCATCGCCATCAACCTCCTGCCTATTCTGTCTGAAGACATTCGCCACAAGGGGGAGCCGTGGAGTCAGCCCGGGAGCAAGGACAAAAAGTCAGTCCTGCTGCCGGCCCGGGGAGTCTCTCTGGAGTCCTCTTCATGTTTCACACACGGAGTCCTTCTTTAATAAACATTTCTACTTTAGCCCAGGATCACCCTGTTGCCGTGCCTTCTCTACACATAAGCCCAGTTTACACTTTTACATTGGCTACTGTGCACAGTTCCAGGACCTTTTGAGTAAATCAAACATCTGAACACACAGCGCCTCATGATAGGACCACACCAAGTTGTTTTTATGGTCTTAAGTGAGGGTATGGAAGCACTATACCTCTCTCTCCCTTTGTCCTCTGTCCTCCCACAGGCGCGCGTCTCCACTGTGTTTGGCCTCCTTCTTTCGGCTGCTGCGGTTGTGTGAGGAGCAGCAGCACCAGGGGGACCTGGAGGAGATAGACGCCCTGTTGGGTGAGGAGATCCACGATGGTCCTGCTCGTAGCGAACGCTGAGCTCGTCTTAAAATATGCTGATCTGTGGGACTTCCAATTGGCTCAGTCGGTGTGACTCTGACCACCAGATAATGCTGGGGTCTTACCCCCAGGGGTAGAGTATGTTTAGTTTACCAGGATTCCTTGGGTTGTTCTGCCAGTCGGCAGGCTACATTCTGAGGGAAAGTGTCTTATTTCACTGCTACAGAGACCTTTTGGTGGCGTTTTCCTGTAGTTGTGGTCCTGGTTGTGATGGACCCGTTGTGTGTGTTGAAGGCTGTCCCCTGATTCTGATGGACATGGATGTGGTGGAGAAAGCAGAGAGTCTGTCCAGATCCGAGAGGGAGTTCTTGTGTTCTCTGCTCTTCTACACCATCAACTGGTTCAGAGAGGTAATTACACCTCACTGTTTGAAAGCCCCTTTCTCTCATCGGCAGTTCTTTCAGAGTTCCCTGTGATACACTGGGCGTGTGTTACGAGCATTACCGAGGTAGTGACACAGTAAAAATTCTACTTTTGCCTTAAATTAGATTCCTTTTAGAATTGGCCTGGTTATTTACCTGAAATAGTAGTTCCTGTCTGTCATCTGTTTGTGTGTGCGTGTAGGTTGTGAATGCATTCAGTCGGCAGAAGGACCCAGAGATGAAGATGAAGGTGATGACTCGACTGCAGAACATCACCTACCTGCAGACTGTACTGGAAAAAAGCCTGGCAGGTAGGAACTCATGAGAACTGCAGGAAATAATCATTCCTGCTATCTGACTGTCTGAGCACAACTGTGACCACTTTAAGGACTGTACACAAATGGCTTTATGAATTCTGTATCATAGTTACCGGAGGAGTTGCGAAGCAGTTGTGAAGGTACAGTTTAATGGCGGTTTTAAATGGTTCGGCCTAATCACCTATGAAGAAAGGGCCTGCCTATTATGCTGTGAAGTACACCTCAATGGTGCTTGTATTGTGTATCTTCATTTGCATATTTATTTGCATCTTTTAATTCTCTAGCAACACCTGGTTTTGTACCACCTCTCGCCAACTTTGACTGTGAGAGTGCAGAGGGGATGGCTCCGCCCTCTTCCACGGCTCTTCCCAAGAAGGGAAAGAAAGGTAAAGGGGCGATGAAGATGTGACTTCCTGTTTCCTGTGGCACAGTGGCCTGATGTTTCTGCGCAGCTTCTGTAAGAGTGACTGATGGGGGGGAAACTCTGTGTGTGCTCAGACACTATGCTTCTATGCTGTATGATGACCAGGCAGACTGGGAACACGGCGAGTCATGTGACCCTTGTGTTTTGGGCAGGGTCCGCTGGGCGGAAGAGGAAAGCACAGGCCAGTAAGAACTCGTCTGGTGACGGCTCCCTGCTGGAGGAGGGGGCGGAGGCAGAGGAGTCCCAGCAGGTACTGACCCCCTCAACACACACACACACACACACACACACACACACACACACACACACACACACACACACACACATATATGTTTATGCACAGAGATGCACACACTTGCACCTCACATAAATGGATAATGTGTAAAAATGTAGGCGATATACAATATACTTGTTAAGGGTTCTGCTGCCGATGAAAGTATATATAGAGAAGAGGCTACAGGTAGCACAGCACGGCCCCTTTGAAACAGGCTGTACTGCCCCAGTGCTGTGGCATTCAGACACCCGCAAGTGTGTCTTTCCCTTCTCCCCACACACATTTAATTCAGCAGAGGAGCCGGCTTTATTAAAACGTGTGCCTTTGCTTTACGGGCAATAAGCATGGAGGGTATTAACAGGTCTGATCTGTACAGCTCAGGTCAAGATGATGCTTCTGGTGCCGAGTCTCTTTTCTCACACACGCTTTCCTCCCAGGACCACCCAGAGAAGGAGAAAGACAAGGAGAAGGAGAAGGAGAAGGAGACGGAGACGAGGCCGGCTGTCAGCCTGGCTTCTTACCGGCCGTTTTTCCGGGAGCTGGACCTGGAGGTGCTGAGCGTGCTGAAGTGTGGCCTGCTCTCCCGGTCACTGCTGGACAGCGAGCTCCACAGCAGGGTACGGCCCAATCACACGGAAGCGCACTGCACAGGGCACCAATCACAGGGGAGGGGCTGTAATGAGATGGGGTGTTTGGCTGGTTGTAGGTCCGGGAGGAAGTGCAGCTTGGCCCTGCGGAGCTCGTGTTCCTGCTGGAGGACCTGTGGAGAAAGCTGGAGTTCAGCTTGCCTGCTTCACTGGCTAAGAGAGGCTTTTTTCTCAAGGTAAGACACACACACACTCTCGCATACACACACATGCACAAACAGACACACACAGGAAGACTAGCTTGTACACTATAGTCTCACACTAAGTGTGTAGCTAATTGGGATCCTAATAAACAATAAACGCATGCAAATGCAGGCGTATGCACACTTTACACACGCACACCACATGCATACACACACACTCAGACCCACACACACATGCGTATGTAGGTCCGCATGCACACACTCTACACATAACATAAATACACAAACACGCATAGCTTGAGCGGCAGTTTTCTGTCTCATACACATTGAAATGAAAGCGCTGTCGGTGAACATGTTTGTGAGCTCCTTGGCTTTTCTCCTGCCTCTCTGAATCTCCCTCTCCAGGGAAAGACGGACAGGAGCATGGGCTTCTCTCACCTGCAGCAGAAGAGCACCCTGGACATCGTCCACTGCTGCATCCAGCTGCTGCCTACGCTCTGTACCCACCTGGAGAACTGCCACAACCACTTTCAGGTTCATACGTCTCCCCCTCCTCTCTGCTTCTACAGCACACACCCTCTGTACCCACTCCTCCTCTCTCACACGCGCACACATGCCTCCCGTCCCCTCACACACACCTACTGTACACACTCCTCCTCTCTCACACGCGCATACACGCCTCCCGTCCCCTCACACACACCTACTGTACACACTCCTCCTCTCTCACACGCGCACACATGCCTCCCGTCCCCTCACATACACCTACTGTACACACTCCTCCTCTCTCACACGCGCATACACGCCTCCCGTCCCCTCACACACACCTACTGTACACACTCCTCCTCTCTCACACGCGCACACACGCCTCCCGTCCCCTCACACACACCTACTGTACACACTCCTCCTCTCTCACACGCGCACACACGCCTCCCGTCCCCTCACACGCACCTACTGTACACACTCCTCCTCTCTCACACGCGCACACACGCCTCCCGTCCCCTCACACGCACCTACTGTACACACTCCTCCTCTCTCACACGCGCACACACGCCTCCCGTCCCCTCACACGCACCTTCTGTACACACTCCTCCTCTCTCACACGCGCATACACGCCTCCCGTCCCCTCACACACACATTCTGTACACACTCCTCCTCTCTCACACGCGCACACACGCCTCCCGTCCCCTCACACGCACCTTCTGTACACACTCCTCCTCTCTCACACGCGCACACACGCCTCCCGTCCCCCCGGGGCGGAGCCACACAGAAAGCGACGAGATCGTCTGCCATCGCTCTCACCTCCCATAATGGGTCGCTTGTGTCTTCTATTTTTAGAACACTGCGTTCTTTTAATGATATTGATGGTATACTATGGGAAATCCCCACCCAGCAATAATGAACCTGTCGTCCATGACATGGAGCTACGGATTGTGGAAATAAAATGTGAAATGGGGGACAATTTACGCATCGGATTTTTAATTCCCCGTCGCTTCGCCTGCCTGCCTGCCTCGCATCAGCGACAATCCCAAAATGCCTTGCAGACGCAAAGAATCGCCTCTCATTGGAAATGAATGGAGGAAAAATATAATCGCCCTGAGAAATGTTCTTCTCGTCGCTTTCTGCCTGACACCCTCACTATAAACGCATTGAGCAGCACTATGTAGCTTGTGTAAGTGAGCTGTGTGTGTGTAGGCCCTGCTCTCTGAGAACCACGGGGTGGTGGATGCCACAGGCCTGGACGTTAAGGAGCACCAGCTCATGTCCTCCGCCTACCAGCTGCTGCTCCAGGTCCTGCTCTCCTGCTTCAGCTGGTGAGCGTCTGCAACGCTGCGCCGTCCCCTTTTGCCCCGACCCTCAGTCTTACAACTGCAGCAACTCAACCTTTATTGATTATAAGAGGAGCTGAAGCTACGGTTGCTTGTGAAACACCCAAAGTCATTAGAGCGGTTTGTAAAGCCAGGTTGTGTTGTGTTGGCTTGTGTCCCGTGTGGGGTCCCAGGACGGGTTTCTCTCAGCACGAGCACCGTGCGCTGCTGAAAAAGGCCCTGGGCGTGCTGGCTGAGCGTCTGAAGGAAGACCAGACCGACCTGACCCTGGACCAACTCACAAGGTCAGAGTTCACACTGGTCCTTCGTTTTCAGTGTACACATTTCAGTGTTGTGAAATTGCTTTTATTTTGCACTGAGAAAATAACTTTTTTTTTCTTTGGGTTTTTATGTGGTTTTATGCATCCCATGCCACACAAAAATGATGGGAATTCAATAATACTTTACAACAGGGTAAGGGTGGGATTTTCTATCCAAATGATGTCAACAGTTTTTTAAGGTAATTGCATTTTGTGTTAAAGGCACTGTAGGAACTCTGCCAGGTGAACAGCCTCATTCTCACCTGTAACTAATGTCACTGAAGAGATCCCTGCCCACTGCATTAAGTGAAACATTGTATGATTAATGTCATTGCTGATCAGTGTGTGATCCATGCATGTGTTTGTCATGCTGTAGGTAATGTCTTGCCCTCTGTCCTCTGTGCAGGCTCAGCTGTGATTACCTGCTTAACTTTCGGAGCACCCTGCCCAGCCTCGGCACAGCCCTCTCCCTCACACACCTCCTCATAACCGTGTCTGCCCGGGACAGCTCCAACCACACGGCCTACAGAGAAGATATAGGTGAGCTACCGTCTAACTGTACACAACAGACAAGTGCGCCTCAATCATTATAAAGAGAATTTGAGAAAGTACAAGTCAGGCTACAGAGAACAGTCAGACGGGTTTCTGTTATTCCACAGAGAATAGACAGGCGGGTTTCTATTATTCCACAGAGAATAGACAGGCGGGTTTCTATTATTCCACAGAGAATAGACAGGCGGGTTTATGTTATTCTACAGAGAATAGACAGGCGGGTTTCTGTTATTCTACAGAGAATAGACAGGCGGGTTTCTATTATTCCACAGAGAATAGACAGGCGGGTTTATGTTATTCTACAGAGAATAGACAGGCGGGTTTCTATTATTCCACAGAGAATAGACAGGTGGGTTTCTATTATTCCACAGAGGATAGACAGGCGGGTTTCTATTATTCCACAGAGAATAGACAGGGGTTTCTATTATTCCACAGAGAACAGACAGGTGAGTCTCCTTCACTGCATCTGCTTTGACCTGGACGATGATTTATCATGTGCTCACAGGTTCCCTCTGCCGGCACTTCCTGTGTCAGGAGTGGGTCATGGCCAGCGGAGAGAGGGAGCGGGGGGTCAAGTACAACGACACCCTGCAGACCCTCCTCAGGTACACAGACGTAGTGACGCTCTCAGCGGAAGTAGAAAATAATGACATTTTGATTTGTGGGCGGAGTATCCCTTTAAGTGAAATACAGTCCCATCTGTATTGACACATTATTCTACCCCCACCACCCCTCCAGCATTTACCTGGCCCACACAGAAGATGTCCTGAAGGCGATAGAGGAGATCGCTGGGGAGGGGGTTCCAGAGCTAATGAACGCCCCCAAGGATGGCTGCTCCAAAACCTTCCCCACCCTCACAAGGTAGTTATTCTCAGGCCTACAGTTTCCATTTGCTCTCAATTGCACAATGGCTGGAATCAACGGATACCATTGAGTCTGGAGCTTTTGTGGCCGTTGTTATGGAATACTTTTGATCTGCACTTCTGCTTTTAAGCTAAAGACTGAAATAAGAATGCGGTGCATTTCTATTTAAAAGTAATGGTTGAACCAAGTCATTTGACAAGGGCACTGATGGAAAAGAGGTGTTGCTCACTTTCCAAAGACTTAATAATGGACGGGTTTAATAATGCAGAGTCCCTGTTCTCTGTGCTCCTCTCTCCCCTTTCAGACAGACGTTCTTGGTGTTCTACCGGGGGATGATGGCTGATCTGGAGAAGTCTGTACGGAGAATTCCCCCAGCCAGACTGGGTGAAAGCAGTGAGGTGATTGGGTCAGAGCTCGGGATGGCAGGGGCCTCACTCACTCACAGACACACAGACACACACAGACACACACACACGTAGCTTAAAGCAGCACGTAAAGCCGTGCCCAAATGTCCTGTCTGATTTCTGTGGCATTACGCAGCTGGTGTACAGGGATAACCCCCTGTTGTTGAAGCCAGACTGCCACTGGGACATTACCCTCAGCCCATGCCTTTCAGTACCAGAGCACCAGCAGAGGTGTATTTTTAAAGCATTGGACTCAGCTGGGGACATAGGTGGTCTTGGTGGACACACTAACCAGTTGGCTTCATTGCTCCAGGAAATTTATCTAACAAGAAGTGAAGTGAAAGAAAGCGGCTTTAAAATGGTCGCTCAAAATAAGGCTGCGCCAGGGAAACGAATGTGTGTGATAAGGAAGCTGCATCCAATACTTATTGAGCCTTTAAGAGTGGCTTAAGTAGAGATAATGATCATTAGGATTTGAGGTGGATACAGTGTGGGGTATGCTTCTTCATCTTCAGTCACCGTGTGTGGGGTCAGAGATGAGCACACACACCTCTGTGATGAAGGGATAGATTTCCCTGGTCTGGTTTTGGGGGAAATCTGTGGGTGTGTGCATGTGTGCGCGGCATGCTGTGTATGTAACGCCCGTGTTGTGTCCAGGATCATGTTGAGAAACTGCTGACCTGGAACCTGGCGGTGAGAGACTTCCACATCCTGCTCAATTTGGTCAAGGTAAGAGGTCAAGGAAAACCAAAAATTATTTTGTGCTAGCGTGAGGTTGCCCTCTTGTCCTTATCTCTGTGAAAAACCTAACGCAGTTGTTAATTAAAAGCAGTTAACAGAAGAGAGGATTGTCCTGCATTCATCTAAATTAAGAATGAAACAGAAAGGGCTTGCCTCAGCTGGCTAAATGTGAAGTGTGCTAAACTGTGTTAGCAGAAATCATTTTACTTCTCCCTCTCTCTGTCTGCATGCATGTGCATTGTGTGTGACTGTGTGTACCCTTGTTGAGTTTGTTAGTGAGGGAGAGCGTGCACACACACTCTCACACAGTGTGGCCCGTACGTAGCTGGAGGGCATGCTGGGAAAAGAGTTGTGCGGCAGAAGCGGTCCTGATGTCTCACCAAAGTCACCATGCCACAGCGTAACGTCTTTCTCCCGCAGGTGTTTGACAGCCGACCCGTGCTCACAGCGTCCCTGAAGGTCAGTATCGCACAGCTTGTACTTTGAAACACAGCCTGCACCTTTATGATTGACGCACACTAATAAAACGCATCAAAAAGATGAACCGTGATAATGTGTGATCGAATTATTACACAAGTCACCCAGGATAAAAAGCACGTGTCGGCTACTGCAACTGCTTATCGAGGCAATAATATTGGTGTTAAGTACTAGCAAAACTACTGTTAGTGGCTGTTAGAGTAGAAAGTCATACCAGCCACAATTAAAATTTTACCAGCATTTTCCTAGTGGCGGGTGTTAATTTCACCCCCTGTAAGCATCCCCATGGACGGTGTATGTTCTTGCTGTAGAACTAGGAGTAGCTGGTTAGAAAGAGGTAAGCCTCCCTTGTGACTTTGGTGTTTGTTTGGCAGTACGGTCGTCTCTTCCTGGAGGCCTTCCTTAAACTGGGGATGCCATTGCTGGACTTCAGCTTTAAGAAACACAAGGTAATGCAGAGTTGGGAAAGGGGAGGGGCTACGGGGTGCTGCTTACGAGGCTGCACCCACTGAGCGCGTGCGGGACGGGGGGAGGGCCTCGGTGGAAAGCTCCTCATCTTCAGTGCAGCGCCCAGGCTTGTGCAGGAAGGGCATAGCCCCCAACAGCACAGCAAGCAGGAGCAATGACATGCATCAGACACCGGTTGCCACCTACACGCCAGTGTAAAAGCTCTCAGCTCTCGGTCTGGAGCAGATGGCCTCATTACTTTCTCGCATGTTGACATTGTGATTGCGTGTTTAAGACCTGCCAGTTTCACTCGTACCATATGGCATGCACGGTGTATCACGTGCCAAACAGACGGGAGAGACGCGTGGATGTTTTACCGTCTCAGGGTTTAGCACACATGCTTTAACTTACTCATGTTTCTGCATTTGTTCAGGAGGATGTCCAGAGCTTGCTGAAAACCTTCCAACTCAGTACCCGACAGCTGCATCACATGTGTGGCCACTCAAAGGTACCCCCCCCCCAACCCCACACACACACACACAATCTTCTAAATGCCTCATTGGATTTATGAAGTGTTAAATAGTAGCTCGTCAAACCCAAGCTGTCCCTATGGCTGTCCCTATGCTCTCCCTCCTGCCTGTGGCCAGCGGTAATCGCTCACAGTTTGTTTGGAGCGATGAGGAGGCCTGCGGGGCAGCCGCCTGACCGCCGTGTCGCTGTTGCAGATCCGGCAGGACACGGGGCTGACCAACCACGTCCCTGCGCTGAAGAAGAGCCTGGAGCAGTTTGTGTACCGGGTGAAAGCCATGCTCACGCTCAACCACTGTCAAGAGGCTTTCTGGCTGGGCAACCTGAAGAACCGCGATCTGAAGGTACACATGGCACTTTACAGGTCTTCACAGAGGTGCAACTGGTGGTGCTCTCACAAAACTCATCTGCTCTAATTTTCTGCTTGGCTTCTACATTTCCACATTCAGGTGGTTCTGATTGGTAATTCTATAGGAGGCCACAGGACTTCTTGCATATAAGGGAGCTTGCTATGGGTGCTAAGTCTTTGGACACGCCCCCGCCTTTAATACTCATAATAAGACCACAAATCAGTGTAACTTTTATCTTCAACAGCGGCAGAGATGGTATTAAAGGGTTAAGCCACAGATTAACTTTAGTAACCAGATGGTCCTATTTGCGCTTCTTCATTGATAGCCATGCTGTGTATCAAATTGGAGTGCTTCCATTGTAACATTAGGGACAATACTTTCTCTGTCAGATTGGACCAACTAGAGAATCTGTGGTTAAGCACACACAGCTGAATATCTGCAGTAACTGGAATATCTGCTGTGTCTGGCAGGGAGAGGAGATCCTTTCCCAGAGGGCACAAGGGAGTGATGAGGATGATGGGGTTGAGGAAGAGGCCTCACAGCTTCCACAGGAGCAGTCTGAAGATGAGGTAACGTTACTTGTCATCGTGATTGACAGTTTGGGGTCGCTAGAGAGCAATGAGCAATGATCCTCACCGGCTAAATCCTCTCTAACCCTTGCCTAAGCCGCCACACCCTGGGTGGTAAACGTTGTAACCTGCCTCCGGTTACTGTCTGCTAAACTAAAACGTCATGTCAGCTTTACCTCGTGCCGTTGCATTGTGGGTGTGGACAAGATGCAGCATGACCGTAAAACATGAAGGATGGATTCACTTCTACAGACAAAACTCTGATCTTCACACGCTGCCAAGGAAGGGTAGAGGGGAAGTGATTCTAACGCAGGAAAAACTTATCACTAAACATGTCTCACGATGTCAGTGCTACTGTAGAAACTCATCCAAATTGAACTTTGATCAGAGATCATCTGGGTGGCAGAGTAGCAAAGTTCCGTAGAATCCACTAATTGCATAATGGATTATCACAAAATTAGAATTTCTGCCTAGAATTGCCAAACCATTTCCCATTCATTCCGTTGTAGAAATCACTGATTTTAATAAATCATTATTGCATATTTGCATCAAATTATGATCTAGAAATTATGTTAAAAGTTGGCAGATGTGGCATAAATAAACCGACAATTGCCTCTATAAAGACACAAAACTGCCAATATTTACGAAGGTAGGAGGTTCGATAGGGGACGCCTGAGGGACACTCTCTGTCTACCGTCTCATTCTCTCAGAGTTCACGCACAAGCATACAACATCCGTTATCAGACATGTCTTTCACCACCCCAGAGAGGAAGAGAAATGACTTGACCTGCAGCGCACAATTTAATTAAATACTTCAAGTTGTTAATATGCCATCTAACATCTACTCATCTGGGCTACTCTCTCCAATTGACTGTCAGATTGTCGCATAAAATTTGCTGACAAATGGATTATGCAATTAAGCGGATTCTAGTGTAGTTGGGGAACTGGGCCAGTAACTCAAGGATTTTGGGTTTGGATCCCGGATGCAGCACCGCAGTTGTGCCCTTGAGCAGGGTACTTAACCTTAATTTCAGCAGTAAAATATCCAGCTGTATCGATGGATCATATATAAAAAATGCATCTGTGCAATTTTCTCTGGATAAGAGTGTCTGCTAAATGCTGAAATGTACATGAAATCTAGATAAAGTGTCTTTATCTAAGAGAACCATTCACAACGGCGTTATAATCCTCAGACTAATGTCAGCAAGGCAATAATAGACATTACATAACCCATATGGCAAGCAGTTCTCTTAAACTGGCAGCTGATAAGATAAGTCCTGCATTTTTCCCCCTGGCTAATCATTGCAGGAAAGATGAAAACACAATAGCCAAAACAGTGTGGCACATCTGTTGGTGTGGATTTTGAGAACTTTCAGCATGGCACATTCCAATTTGTACCCTAGTGATATTACAGGGACATTAATCCCACCCCCAGCATACCCACGGTCGGGAAAAAGTGATAATTTAAAAAGCAGAGCATATTGCTTCCTTTATTGCCTATGTAACAAACTCTTCTATATGCATCATATGCATAAAGAAGAATATGTTCATTTCATGCATAACGTGTATGTGTGTGTACATGAATTGTGTAGGTTTTTCCTGTCAGTTATTTTCTTTTTCTCACACAGGAGCAGAAAAGTGACTCTGACAATAGGAAGAATGGCCAAGAGGAGGAAGAGGAGATTACGGATGACTCTGATTAAAAGACAGGCAGAAGCCCCCCCCCCCAACAATTCCCCCACTCCTGGGTTTAACTATAAAAAACGTTTGCCAAGTTACTTGCTGTTCCCCAATGTCAATACCACTAGTTGAAGAGAGAATCACAATCACATTACTGCCATTTACAATCACAGAGAAAGGGTCCATTTGTATTTACAGATGGCTTGGCTTTCTGGGAATCAATTACAAGTGAAAACATTAGGATATGGACAGAAAACTGCTCGGCTCCCTTCAAAGAAAGGGATGCTGTCAAGGATGAGAATCTAACCAAAGGGGATTCGTTGTGCACATGCTGCATACCTCCAAAGGGAAATCACTGTGTCAAAATATAATATATGATTTGTTTGTTACTGAAAAAATCAGTTTTTTGTTATTTGTACCTGATCTTTCTGAATTAACTTTGTGCAACTTTGAGCAGTTAATTGTGTTATATTTTTGTTATATCCAATGTAAAGTTTTAATTGTAGCCTACACTACTTGTGAATAATTATAAATGTGTCATATTCTACAATTAATATCACATTCATATCCAACCCAAATAACCCATTCAGAAATGTACAGATAATTCATTGTTTCCAGACAATTAAACGTTAATTAACAGTGCTAGAAGCAGTTTAAGTTTAGCTCTTTTGCCAAAACAAATGGGTCTTGGTGTCCAGAGACTGCTGCTCACCTTTGAGTGTTGAATGCCTTTGATGGCATAGCAAGAAACACCCCTAGCTTGTTTTGAACACTTATTTAGCCCACCCCATTTTCTTAATTTATACAGTTTATGTTTATGCACGTTCATTTCCGGTTTTCTATAATAATTCACTATGTTGGTTGAACAGATACCCCCATGTAGGCTACACTATTTGGTGTTTTATTTGACTATTTTACCTGTGATTTTGAGAAACAGGGAGGACTACTGTAACTCAGTCTGGCTAACAGTAGGTTTAGCAAAGGCAATCTTGCTTAATTTGATTCAACGCCTGATTTAAAGCTTCATTCAAAGCAACGTCGATTGCAGTTAAACGTGCTGTGAACGCAATGAATCAATTGACCCAGCTGTGTTAATGCACTGGACAGATATTGCAATAACATCGGCAGGTTTCAGTGGGGTTAACAATGAGTAATAATGCGTTTTATTCATTTATTTTACATCGATAGAATAAAATATAAACCAAATAAAACGTGGCCACGTCATGTTCCCGCCCCCATCTTTCGTGCTTCCAGTGGCCTGTACCAAATCACATTGAAGGGAATAGTGTACGAAAAGATTTAATCATGTTTTGATAGAAAATCACCTTTATGTTTGGTAACTTTAGACCGGGATTACATGATATACACTAATTGTACTAAAACGTTGGAGTCAGCCTGGACACGTTTCGGTCTTGTGGCTTACTTAAAGAAAATCACCCCCAGATAAAAACGGAGATGCGTTGTGTCCAGGAAGTTGTGTACCATGTTTCTGTATTTAGGGAAATGATAATGTAGCTGGGCTCATTAACCTTCTGTTGTACTTGCCTAATCTCCAACGTTAACGAATGGTATCTAGATGCCTATCAAGCCACCTTACGTTATACTAGGATCTTCGTTTCATCGTTAATTTAGTTAAATCAGTTTAATTCCAGTTGATTCTGTTGATGCTATTTAGCATAGTGGCACTAAGTGGCTAGACTTGGGGAAGGAATCCTGTTAGCTATCTATATTTGACAGTGTCACCAAAAATCTAACGGAAAGCACATTGTGGCACGCAGAATATCACTGTCAGAGCTAATTTCCGAGTCAGTTCGTGTTCAACTTGCCAGGTAGCTATGTCGGATTTTGTGATATTAGCTTTGATAGTCTTTCTGCTTTTGAGTCTTCTTGTGACCATTGTTGGGTTCATATTGTACTCGGGACTGCTGTCCGAAGTCGGCGTCCGGACGGGGTCTCCTCCAATCAAGAATATAACAATTGCATATAAATTCAAAGAGGGACCCTACAAAGAGTGCGGATCAATCTTCACCGAAAGTTGCAGTATTGGACCCAAGCTTCACTGCATTGGAGTGTATTATGATGACCCAAAAACGGTGAGACCTTTAACTCCGCTACGTAGAATAACGTCAGTATTGTAACGTTTACTTGTATGCAAGACGGCTAACTGAATAAGCGCTTGGTAAGGTCGCTTTATTCTGTGTGTGCCATACGGGATTTGTTTTGGAGCACACCTCAAAGTTTAGAAGTTTGTCCCGCGTGGCCTTGGTACCGTTCTGTAGCCCACTTTTTTAGCCAAATTATTGTCAAATTCCGAGTTACAGTGCGTGACATCTTTGTGAAGGGCGTCACGTGTGTGGTCGACGTGGTGAACTTCTAATGTAGTCTATTGGGGTAGAGTACGTGGTTCCCAAATCTCTCCTCGGGTACCCCCTAACCGGATTGAGGTATTTGATGTTCCACCTCAAGCGCATCTGATCAACTATTCAAGCCCTTATTAGTTGCACCGGGTGTGCTTTAGGTTTAGGAAAAATCTTTATTTCCCAAGTTACCCCTTATGAGGGCCCCTTGGGAAAGAAAAGTTTGACTGGCCATTCAGTGTAGCCTACTGCAGCCTTTAAGTAGGAATAATTTGGTCCCTCTTGTGTTGAAGTTTTACCAGCGTTTGTTTAATCCTCCTGGGAATATGGCGTTGAGTTTTCTAATCCAGTGTCTTTCTGTCCTACGTCTGTCCTCCTGTGTCCAGTTAATGTTTGAATGCAGGCCCGATATTTCTACTGCTTCAAGTCCATGATGTAGGAAATGAGCCACTATGTGTGTGTTTTTCTGATTTTTTACGTTATATATATGTGTTGTGCCAGTCTGGTCTTAATTGTATTTCCTGTCTCTCCTACATATTTTATGTCACAGTGTTTGTACTTTGACATATATGCAGTTATATGTGTTAACTGTGAGTGTTTGTTTAATAAGGTACCGGTATGTTGTGTTTGTAGTGTTGTTTTTCACTGTAGTGGCCTGTTTGTAAAATATCGGGCCTTGTGTGGGTAAAATGTTGATTTCCCGTAGTTTACTACTTACCAGATGATTCTTAAAGTTTTTTTTTTTTGTAAGCCGAAATGATTTTGTATTCTTGGAGCAGGTTTGTGTTTTGCAGAATCCTGGCCAGGTTCCGTTTAATTTTTCCGTTCGCTATTTGGCTGAATGTCGAGTAGGTGGTGATAAGCGGAATGATTTTTCTAGTGTCCTGTTGTTTTGTAGCCAAGAAGGTTTTTCGAATCTGTGAGGAACGATCTGGAATACCCCCTTGATTGTAATGTATTGAAGAGGGTCTTGGTAGCATCCTCAAAGTTTGTAATTTGTGTGCAGATTCTGTTGAACCTTAGCAATTGGGATTTAATCAAACCTCTGAATGTATGTTTCGGGTGGAGACTGTCCTTGTGTAAGAGTGCATGTGTGTCTGTGTCTTTAAAAAAATGTGTGTGTTTGGGGAAATGAGGGCCCCTTGTATGTGGTAGTGTCCAACAAATCAATATGTTCATAGTATGTATGTTCATGATGTATGATGCGTGTTGAGGGCGGCAGTGTAGTATAATGGTTAAGGAACTGGCCTTGTAACCGAAAGGTTGCAGGTTTGATTCCCAGGTTGGACACTGCCGTTGTACCCTTGAGCAAGGTACTTAACCTGAATCGCTTCAGTATATATCCAGCTGTATAAATGGATAATATGTAAAAATCCTAAAAAAAAGTTGTGTAAGTCGCTTTGGATGTAGCTTTTGTGTTTTGTGGATTGAGGAAAAAAATGTAAGTTTTCAGCTATCCTATAGGATTAGCTGTTGCAGTCTGAAATAATAGGCCTCCCTGCTATATCCAGCTGCATAAATGGATACATGTAATAAGAAGTTGTGTAAGTCTCTCTGGATAAGAGCGTCTGCTAAATGCCTATAATGTATAATGTAATGAATGTAGCAAAAGTGGACTTGGACATGCCCAAAATTGACTTTACGCCATGCGCTTAGACCAAGCGCCAAGATCGCCAAGATAGAGCCCCAGGAATCAAATTGTAGAGTCCCAAGAGAAATGGCAAGTACAAGAAGCACAGAGTGGATTGACAACATGTCAACTACCATTCTGAACATTAAACTACTTTATACAAACAAGAACGGAACTGCCATAATGAGCATTTAACTACATTAAAGGAACAACAACAAAAACACATAGGCTCTGAAAAGTCACACCTATGCAGGTATTGGGGCTAGGTAAAATTAATCTAACGGAACATGACCGTTATCACCAGGCCTCTCCTCTTGGAACCTCGTGATGCGTTTTGTACTGAAGCTCTGTGCCCCGGAAGAGAAGGAGAGGAAATGCCCAGGGCCTGAAATGAAATCGGCTTCTTAAGAGAACAAGACGAGAGATGCTGCCCTTTAAGTTCCCTTTATAGCTGAGGGCTGCCTCATTTTTTCCTTTGCCACGTATGATTCATGGTAGAGGAAATCTGTGGTAAGACCAGACGGAGACTTGGAGGAATATGCATGCTTTTAATGAAAGACAGTCTGCTGGAGATTCCAGTGGAAATCGTGCCTGAACGGGAAATAATGCTCCTCAGCAGTGACAGGGGTCACTCTCTGATGAGTGCAGGCAAAGGTTACGCTTCGTGCTTCCAGGACGAAGTTTGGTGATGAGTCTACGTCAATGTGACAGCCGTGATCTTGAACATACTCTCAGTACCTTAGATGATAAATCCAGAGAAGGTTTTACTGAGCTCATGCGTCGTTGCGTTTGACTGTGTTTGGCTTGGTGGCGTAAGCCCTTGTGTTCTGAACGCATCTTCCATGGTTACAGTCAGGTGAAGCATCATATAACATGTTATAACATATAACAGGGAACGCATTTCTTGGGACTAGCAGGTCCAGGGGGCCCCTAGAGGTGGGTGTGTTTTAAATTTAATTTTGGCCTAATTTATTAGTTTATTTAACAGGGACAATACACATTAATAACATTTCTGTAAATGTGCCAGAGTTAGCCAGGGAGGCTAATGTTCACCTGTCGTCTCTGGGCTACATGTCTGGTGTTGGAGGAAACGGGAGTACCCGGGGTGGGGAACTCAGGCGTACAAGGGGAAATGCAAACTGCACGCAGAGAGGATCCGGGACTCGAACCCAGAACCACCTCCTTGCGTTGCAACAGTGCTACACCACTACACCACCGCGTGTGTATGTGCGCATGCCTGCATGTGCTGCAGGGGCACCCTTTCTCATATTTTTTTTCCCTTGCAAAAATAATTTCTAGATCCGTCCCTGGTTACAGTGGTAGTGTGTGGAATGAGTGGGTGGCGGGTGGAGTGCCTATGTCTGAAGCTGTTAGCACACTGGGCTTAAGACCTGCAGCTGTTTGGAACTCTATTTAGCGAAAATGTATCGATCCTATACTCCCAGAATAGCTTTCTGTACTTAACACTCCGAGCCAAAGCGAAATCAATGGCTTTCTTTTGGACTGGATTGGGTCTGGTTTCTTGGTTGTCAGTTCAATGTACTGAACTGAATCATATATCACTACAGACCATGGGTTTTGTAGTTGTTTTTTTTTTAAATTTTATTTTGGACTTCAACCAAACCAAACGTCAGACATATCTGGCCTAATATCACAGGTAGCTTAACTCACAGTCAGAAGCTACCCTGCCATTGGATAAGGAGACATATTTCAGATTTCACAGTTGCTTTCTTACCACAGAGCATTCTACCCCTGTTTTCAGCCACAGAATGTTCTGGGATTTCCAGAAGTCTGTTATACGATACATGCAGCACTGTACTGCAGGAGAATGCAGATGTTTGTAGTAGTTAACTCTGAAAACAGTCATTAATATTTTAGTGTTGGCTATAAAAGTGACAGTTGCAGGGCACTATGGGGGGAAAATGCAGAGCAGTGTTTATCTTTAGATTCTGGATTCAGTGCCAGGGTGTTAATTCTCAGCTTGTACTACACATGAGAACAAAAGGAGGCCGATGTTTGTTGCTGGAGGCACTTACCTTGTCAGAGAACACACAGGAACTACAGTTCTTAATATTTATTGTACATGGAACTGAATAGAACTGCTGAATTGACTTTTGGAACAAAATTAAATTTACGTTGAATAACGTGAGTTCGTAATTGCATAGCCTATTTCAAAAAGAAACTGATGCAATGCAATGAAGGGCCATTCAAAAGTCTTTTTTTAATTTATTTTTATTTTATTTTATTTTTATTTTTTTTTAAACTAGAGCAATTGAAGACCCTGGTGCTAAAAGTACTGAAGTCACAAAATGTCTATTTTGAGAAAATCAAATCCGAAAATATCGTTGATCCATTAAAAGTTTTGCTGTTTTTATGCATTGCTTAGGCACCTTTTCCGTTAACAATATTTATAGGGTGGACTTAGCTAAACAAATACAACATGTTTCTATGCTCAACTTGAATTGTGTAAAAATGTGACTTCAGTACTTTTAGCACCAGGGTCTTCAATTCCAGATGTATACTTTGCTCTCTGGAACATGGGCAGTCTCACACTTGGTAATTGAACCTCACCATGGTCACAAGCTGACTTCCTGTGCTTAGTCAGACAATAGCAGTGAGTGTGGTGATGTCTGCTCCATCCAAGGTCCACATGAGAATAGTGTGACATATAATGTGAGAAGTAGGGACTCCTCCTCAATCAGAGTTAGATTTTTGGGACCCAAGAGAGAGCCACTGACATTTGCATTGCTGGGAAAAGTGAAGCGCTCTCTGGCATGCATTCTATACCTGCATTCTCTGTCTTTCACGCTTGCATCTCCCCACCACCGCACACCGATCATCTGTCCTTTTTTTGTCCAATTCACAGGTAGCCCTCCTTTTCCCAAATGTAGCTGCTGACATTGCTGTGGATATTGAGTGCAGCCGTCTATTGCTGCAACAAACAATAGTAAATAACTCCTCCTACAACTGCTTTTACTGTAGGCTACTGTTTAATAACATTCACCGACCTCTTCGATTTTCAATTGACAATTGACAAGTGTGTAATCATGCACCTGACTGTGAAACATTTATAGGAGCTCTATTATACGGGCCAGTTTCCAAGAAGCTTGAAAATGTGGGAAAGTATTGGGGTAGCACGGCAGTGTGGTCTCCCGCCTCTGGTGTCCTCTCTCTCAGTCTCCGGAGGAAACGTGTCCTGGAGGAGTTACGGGCATGCTCAGAACACGATTAAACGCACAATAGTGAGACATAATCTCTGAGGAACACTGGACCTTTGTTTTCCATAGGGGAGCTGGAGTCACTCTGAAATTTTCCCGTCTGTGCAGTAAATAAGATATTTCTGTAAGGGCACTTCTGGTCAGGGACATTGCAAAAGTATGTAAAAGACAAAGAGCACAGTATTCCAGTTATTTACCTGCTTAGCAGGCAATCTTAGCAAGTGCCACTTTCCAAAGCTGGCATTGTGTAGCCTACATTTTCCGTTTACAAGGTAGGATAATTACCTTAGTGATTTCGGCCAAATACCCTATGTGGGATTCAGACATAGAACCTTCTGGTCCACTTCGTTAAACGCTGGCAGTAACACTACACTAATTGCAGGCTCTCAGGGCTTGTTTTTTTTTCTCTGTCTGGACATGGGTTCTGAGTAATGGCGATGACTTAATGGCCGTTGTATGGTGTTCTGTAGTCCCTCTGTTTGTGTTGCCACTGTTGTGATGTTACTGCTTTTGGTTTTTTGACTGGGGTTTTCTCCATAGGTTTTCTTGACTGCTGGGTCACATGACCCTGTGGTTATGTGGATCCCTGGTGAAGTGACATTTTCAGCTGTGTCCATGCCTGAAAATGATCGCCTCATTAGATCGCTGCCAGTAGATGCACCTGTGAAAATGTATGCGCTACTAGTCAATGTCACAATGTAAATTAAAGTAATATCTGTGTGTCCAAAAGATACATAAATATGCGAAGCACCGCAATATATTCCAGCTTACAAAAGGAAATGTATATCGCATCATTTAATTGGCTGAATATCCATATCATGATAAAGTGTGGAAATGCTTCCCACTGCATAAACTGCATGAAAGATGGTGACTAATCCACAGGATATTGTTATGCGAAAATTGCTGACAGCCAGAGCTAAAGGTAATACACTGGAGACGTAGGGAAATGCAGGGAAAGGCATAGCTCATTATATGCAGCTTGAGCACTGGGTTGACTCCTATTTTTAAACTGTATGGACCAGTCTTCGGGTGGTTTGGAAGCGTAAAGGAAGGGACATGGGGAGGAAGCGCCGAGGGTGAGATGGGGGAGGCGGGAATGGTTATGCTCTGTATACATTTCCTCTGGAAGATACACGGGGAAAAGTAAACATAGAATTCCTCACATCAAAAAAGTGTTGCATAGAAGCATTCGCCTTACTAAAAGTATTACTGAAGGTGCGAAATGAAAGGGCATAACATGACTGCTGTTTATAACTCTTTTTATTTGGTAGTCAAACATTGTCTATGCTGCAAGTTTAATTGTCAAGTGTTTGGCACATGGATTTAATTAATTTCTGACACTCGCCACACAGCGTTGTTCCAGCAGCAGTCTGCTGCCTCGGCCTTACATTAGCCGTTCCCCATGTCCTACACCTGTCCCACAGGTAGTGTTTTGGGACGACGCTGCACAAAATTATGCTAATCGTTAACTAACGTATTTTCATTGGCTGACATAGACAAAGTCAATGTGAAGAGCCAGTCAGGTAATTAAATAGAATTTTGAGCAACATGCTCTTAAACAGATTTGCACCTCTGTCATTTCCATATCACCTCATTAGTTTGACTGCGATACACTTTTTAAGTGCATACGATGCACCTTATTATTATTAAGTAGTATATCAGTGGTTGAGCCAATCTAGGGAAGGTTCCATATGTTAAATGAAATAAAAGCCCCGCTGTTTAAATGGGCTCCCGTTAATGATTTGGCTTACTGATAAAAATCCTTTGCTTCTCAATAGCGCTATCTAGTGGTGAGGTTGTGGCATGCCACGGCTCTCCTGGGTGCACATTACGTGGGAAGTTCTATATTCCCAATTATTTAAATCATAAAATTTAATTATATGAATCAGTGGTACTGTACTGATCAAATCTTTATTTTATGAGAGTAGTGAACACCATACTCAAATGAGATTCATGTACTAATTGCACATGATATTTGCATGAATTTTGTTCACCACTAGATGGCACTGATGAACTGCATATTTGACCAGCATTAGGTTTCTTGGGAAGAATGACTTATCTGCGAGCGAGCTACGCAAAAAAAAAAAAAAACACTCCTTCAACAGTCCTTCTTCATCAGTCGTCTTACATATTTTGCATCTGATGTGACGTAGTCATTATAAGTAAGGATTTATATTTTAATCACTGTGGAAGCTGGAGATTAACGGCCCAATAACTTGTGAAAAATGTGTCCAGTTCATTTTCTATATGATTCTGTGTATTTTGTGGTCTAATTTAGAGGTGTGGCTGTAACAAAGAGAACCCTGTTAAAGTAATTGTTTTTATTTGGGAGGGTTCTGTTTGGAATTTCTCTGTGTCTTGGGGGAAGATGTGTGGACTGTAGCCTCAGAAGGCAGAGAGCACCAATAGGGGGTGATGTCCAAAGGTTGGCCTTTCATAACAGTGGACATCTGCTTGTGTGGATTGTACACAGAATGATCTAGGTTGCCCAGCACTTGCCTGTCTGAAATATTAGCACAGTTTATATTTCCTTCAGAACTGGCTCTGGGAGACTCTTTGATTGTTACGGATTGTCAGAGGGTAACCTCCATAAACAGCGACACTCAGCATGTCCCTTACTGCAGGGCGTGTGAATGGAATGTGTTTGTAGGCTCCATGGCCCATCTCTAACTCTTCCATGACCCTGCACATCGTAACCTGCCCAATCTGGAAATCAGTCAAGTTTAGTTGTGTCCTATTATACTGCCTGTCTAATAGCACTAGATGGGTTTGAGACGTGTGGGTTGAAATGTCAGATTCCTTATTTGATCACCAGTGATAAAAAAAGAACACACACTTGAATCGGTTTCAGGATGTGTCAGAGTGTCTCAAAGGCCAAAGTGAAGTATGAACCCTGGCTACACAGCTCTGTTTTCTGTTGTTAGTCCTGTCTCTTATCTTAAATGAAACTGGGTGAGTGCCTCTGCTGTCGGCTTCTGCGCCTGTGACTGCTCGTAGCCACGTCCGTCCTTCTGTGACTGCTCGTAGCCACGTCCGTCCTTCTGTGACTGCTCGTAGCCACGTCCGTCCTTCTGTGACTGCTCGTAGCCACGTCCGTCCTTCTGTGACTGCTCGTAGCCACGTCCGTCCTGGGTGCTTCTGTGCCTGTGACTGCTCGTAGCCACGTCCGTCCTGGGTGCTTCTGCGCCTGTGACTGCTCGTAGCCACGTCCGTCCTTCTGTGACTGCTCGTAGCCACGTCCGTCCTTCTGTGACTGCTCGTAGCCACGTCCGTCCTGGGTGCTTCTGTGCCTGTGACTGCTCGTAGCCACGTCCGTCCTGGGTGCTTCTGCGCCTGTGACTGCTCGTTGCCTCGTCCGTCCTGGGTGCTTCTGCGCCTGTGACTGCTCGTTGCCTCGTCCGTCCTGGGTGCTTCTGCGCCTGTGACTGCTCGTTGCCTCGTCCGTCCTGGGTGCTTCTGCGCCTGTGACTGCTCGTAGCCACGTCCGTCCTTCTGTGACTGCTCATAGCCACGTCCGTCCTTCTGTGACTGCTCGTAGCCACGTCCGTCCTGGGTGCTTCTGTGCCTATGACTGCTCGTAGCCACGTCCGTCCTGGTTGCTTCTGCACCTGTGACTGCTCGTAGCCACGTCCGTCCTGGGTGCTTCTGCGCCTGTGACTGCTCGTTGCCTCGTCCGTCCTGGGTGCTTCTGCGCCTGTGACTGCTCGTAGCCACGTCCGTCCTTCTGTGACTGCTCGTAGCCACGTCCGTCCTGGGCGCTTCTTGAGGACAGTTCCACAGACATGTATGGCCTTTTTCAGAATAAGGGTCTCCTTAGCAATCGAGTAGGGAATTCTCTCCTAATACTACGGAATGAGTATGCTGCCCATTACTGTTGAGGGAACACATAAGACTAAGCAGAGTGGGATGTTGTGGCACCCATGGCATTAAAACTTCCTGTCATTCTGCTGTCCACCGGCTGAGCTGTGCTGTCCTGGTGCTAGAGGATTGCATCACTTTGGCAGCTGGCTCAGGCAAGATAATAAGTAATAATAAACTTTATTTGTATAGTCTTTCATACAACGATGTGCTCAAAGTGCTTGACAGTAAGCAGTGAATAAAAGGGTAACCAGGTAAGAGAAATATAAGGCAGGGGAAAAAAACCCCATAGAAGTACAGCTAACCTAAGGAGTCACCCATTTGGTGATGAGGTGGGGTAACTGGTGGGATATCCTGGCAGATTAACCCCTCCCTCCCCTAATTGCATGTCGCTCCACCGGGCTCCTTGCCACAGTTGCTGGCACCTTACTGCTCTCAGAGCTAGAGCTTGGATTGCATGCACCACCCAGGAGCCCCAATAAACACATATTTTGACTCGATCTCTGCCTCACTTATTCACTCTCCAATTGGGCCGCCAGCCTCCCCAGTCACACGGACAGGCCGGGCTGACTCCGCCCCACGTCTGGGACTGAACGCCGGCCCGAGTGATTGGCGTCTGCCGTTCAGGTGCCAGCCTCGAGGTGCCAAAACCTTTTTCCCAGGCTCCCAATTAGCCGAGACCCTCGTTCTCACAGAGCTAACAATGATGGCTCATTCCGTATCCTGCTCGGCCATCTTAATTGGCCTGATGCGTTGAGCTCATTACCGTCCGGCCCGGAGGGGCTGATATGGGTGGTTTGTGAAGGTCAGGAACTCCAGCAGAGAGCTGTTTAGCTTGCTATCAGGGACAGGAGTGCTAAGGAAATGCTTACTTCACCAACTTAATCCTCTTTAACTCTGAATGGAAAAGCCGGGATGAATTCCCTGTAGGCCCGGGATTTTCACGCGGTGTGGACGGCGGAATAGTATTTGGATTTGTCCGCCTTTGTGCTCTTGGTTGCTTTCTCTTGTGAACCGTTCGGAGGGAAAAAAAGACTGCGGGCCCGGGTCCAACAATGGGTACTGTAGATAGCGGCGGTTACAGTGACTTTCCCCGGTCCTGGGACAGTCCGCCCTCTGCTGTGAAATGCCAGGAGGGGGTTTCGTCATGTCCTCTCTTTCTTACCCTGCCCCTGGGGACGCTCTGAGTTCAAAGTTCATCTATTCTTCTTTTTTTTTTTTACCCCCTCTGTCTTTTCTGTATAACAGAAGGTATAAAAGAATGAAATTTTCTTTACTCTAAGGACTGATGCAACGACTAGTATATCTCTCTCTCTCTCTCTCTCTCTCTCTCTCTCCTCCCCCCTCTCTTGTTCTCTCTGTGATTGGGTGATGGTGGAGAGACGACAGACTTCAAAGAGTAGGGGGTGTGACATCTTTTTTTTGTGTGAGACAGGGTCCTAAAAGGAAGGCTGTCTGCAGGTGTGTAGAGGTATTAATTCTGCGGTATTTGAGAGCTCTGTCTACAGTTGCTCCACTTATCCATTGCAGAACCAGTAATGCAGGGCATGGTGGAGTTAACAGGGTGGGATGGAAATTAATTGGGCTGTAAAATTTGATCCAAGCTATGTGCTCATTTCATAGATATCTGCCTCTCTTGGTTTGCAATGCTATGATTCATAGATTGGGAGCACAGACAGGAATTTCATTGAGCTTGGCTCTCCAGGTAAAATTCCTAAACATAAAATTCCTAAACAGCAGCCAGTGGTAGTCTTGCCAAGGGTAGGGTCAAGACTGAAAAGCGTGCAATTGGAAGAGAAGCCAAAAAAAGTCAAATAAAAAATAAAACATTGATAGGCTGAAGCCCAGAGATCTAAATGACCTGGAACACTGCGGATAGGCCTCTCTGCCCACCATGACCATTTTCTCTTGTTTTTAATGCAATTGTGTACAAAATTGCCTCAAAAAAGCCCCACAGAAGTCCAATTTTGGTTGAATGTGTCTGCTTGTGATGTATAATATAGGACTGTTTACCTAGTCAGTGAAGGACAGCATAGCACAATGGGGGGGGGGGTCTAAATGTGATAAGGTGCCCAGTGCAAAAGCTATCATTTCAGTCACATGCTATCATCAGTTATTTTCATGATTTTCGCATTTGTATTTGCATTTAGTCATTCAGACGCTCTTATCCTGAACGAGAGCAAGGTTCAAATCCCAAACTAGAGACCCCAGTTGTACGGAGCCCATCACTACAGCATCGATCCAGCTGTACAAATGATTTACAAAATGCTAAATATTGTTGCCTCCCAGTTTAATCCACCCTTGCACCCATACTGCGATTAACAATAGGAAGAATAACTGGGAGTCCGTAACATATAAACCATGTATGTGACTCCAGGAAACCTGACCCCAGTTGGATTTGTTTCCTCTCCTTGTCTTCTGATCTCAGTTAATCTGTACAGATCTACCTGCCCCTGTGTTCAGCACACTTCTCCACCATTGCTAAGTGAATGTCAGATATGGGAAGGGACTGGGAGTGTGACGTGTGTCATTATTCACGGGCATGCTGGGAAATGACCTTTAAGAAACCCTTAGTAGTCTAGGTTGCAGACCCTCACCTGGGGCCTCTTTTATAAATGGTGCTTATGCACAAGGATGATGCGTACGCCACTTTTATTGCAGATTTGGGATTTATAAAAAGGAACAATGTGAAAACATGCGCGCATTTACGCAAACTATGACCCGTGCACGTGCACATTTTGGAGAATTGGCGACTCAGATGGCAAAGTAGTGAAGTGTAGAAAAACGTCCTACAAAGACGTTTCACTCAATTCCTTTCACTTCATATCAAAGTACACAGCCGTCTAATAATCATATCCCTTGACAAAGGAACATCCAGGCCTGAGTAGTTTCTGTCTATTTGGTGGTCGTCTGAAAGTCCATATAGGCATCCAGACTGTCCAAAAAACAATAATGGCACCGGTGACACGACCATGCGTTACATTCAAGGTTCCATCTTATACCTTCAGGTTGGGTGGTCCCAACCGTACAGACACGTAAGATTCAAGCGTTTTTTTTATCCCTGAATCCATTTGGGTGTTGAATGTGAGGTCCAATAATGTATTTCCATTTGATTGTGAAGGGCTTAATCTGGGACAAAGTTACGTGGATGTAATATCTTTGTTTTGTTTGCATGCATCTGTTTATTTTGAATAATGTCTTATCACGGGCTGATGCGAGTCGTGACTCAATTAATAGCAACACTTGTTATTAATTCCTGGCTATGGTAGTGTACCCTTATGAAATTTGCATCCACTTTAATATCCAACCACTTTTTTAATTTCCGAAATGGTTCAGCTTCTGTGACATGCAGGTTATGCCAAAGAATATAGCCCCTCTGACCTCTACCTCCATAACGAGCATCTCGATTTCACACTCCGTCAAGTTTCTCGTCTTTGTTTCGCGGTCTGACTTCTCCATTTACTCCGACACTGAATTGGAATGACTCCCTGATTTATGCATATCATATTCACATTGGGCGTTCCATTAATTATTTATGGTTAATCATGGGAGGCAACTGGGCCGGATACTAGGCTCGTGCATGTAGACAATATGTCAAGAAAAAATAGGAAGCGAAAATTGTGAACGTACAGCGGTTTTATAAATCAGGTTATTTTTGAGCGTACGCAGTTTTTTCCTTTTGTGCGTATGGAAGCTTTTAGTGCAGAACCTGCGGAAAGTTTTATAAATGAGGCGCCTGGTCTGAATGCTATCTCACTGCGGGAGCCAATCCCCAATCCACCCTCCCCACCCCCTTCTTGTATTCTTCTCACCCCTCCACCCAACTTACTCTCCTCTCATCCCTCTCTTTACTTTTTCTCACTCTCTCTCCCCACACTCTCGACTATTCCCCCCCACTCTCCCTTCTATGCAAGCCGCCCAGGCCTGGCGTTCTTCTCCTCCTGTGAAAGCTCCTTCCTTCTCCCTCCCTGCAGCCATGCCTGCTGGTTCTGGCAGCTCACTCAAAATCAGTAATAAAAAAAGAATGATAAATAAAAGGACGGGGTGGTGATAAGCATATGAGGCTAAGAGCGGCCGAACGCCTGCCTGGAGCCAGAAAGCTCATCTTCTCCAGTAATTGCACATGCCAATACTCCCTGGCTGTCCTGTTTAATTATCTCAGAAGTGCTACTGTGGTACCCACGGGGATAGTACTCCTCTCCAACCAACAAGCGCCAAGTCCTTGCAACGTCTCAAACTGTACCACCAGGGCCGCACCCTGGTCCAGGACCACACCCTCTTCTCATGGCCCTCTGCAGCCCCTAAATTCTTAGTTTCCCATTGTCAGCTGGCCTAGGTTGGCTAGGTGTGCAGTGATCACCCGTTGTTTTGTATAACATATCCCTCCTGCTTGTGCTAGAAACTGCTGTACAACACATAAGTGATAATGAGATAAATTCATCTCAGGGCAGTAGAATCATTGTGCATTCATGTGGCTTTAAAGAGATGTTAATTCCCCTTTTTGTTGGTGATGGATCTAAGCAGAATCAGTTTTCGGCATGTACAACCAAGGGCTGGCTTGATTGTCAGCTTTTCTGTAAGAGTGTCTTAGATGTGGCCATTTTCCAAGGAAGTTAACAGGCGTTTTGTCAATATTCCAGGAAGCAGAGCCCAGCCTTGTTGATGACCACAGGAAATGTGGGCTTTGGATGCATTTTACAAATGGAGACTGCTTTATAAATAGAAAATCTCCTGGTTCCCACACTCAAACTGAGAATAACTACTATTTACACATTCAAAGTTTTAGGTCCATTAATTTTCTATGAAGTCAAAGCTAGTGGAACTCACCCCACCGGTGTGATGCTTCTACTGTGGGTCTGTTATACATGAATGTGAATGTGTTTGCCATGTTACTGATCTATAGGAGGCTAATGACTCCCAATAAGTTAGATCAGCAGCAGTAGGCTGATTGCCTTCGCCTTAGTTACGTACTCACAGAATGTTGTCTGAGGAAACCAAAGAGCTGCCTTCGCCTTGTCCTTATTGGATGATTTTCTCCACCCCCTTTCCTTCCCCCTCTCCCTCCTTCTCTCTCTTGTTTCACGATCTCATCGATCTCATCTGCTCTCGTTACGCTCAGAGATCGCCCCGTCCACCCGACCCAGTTTATGACCCCGCGCGCTAGCCATGCGATGGATCATCCGTGTGCACCAGCGACAATCCCTTTGTCTCGCTGGCCTTGGAACATGCTCTTTGTGAATGACTATGTCGGTGACTACTTCTAGCCAGGCAGTAGAGCGATTGGACCTAAATCTACTGTATAATGCTACTTTGATGATCCCTCCCAAGTTTTTATGCAGCCCGTTGCTATCGTTTCTTTGAATTATGTCATGGTACCCCAGGCAGTGGTGGTGTCTGGGAGATGCAATGGATCCTCAGAGATGAGAGGCTCGTGGACATGCTGGCTGAGGCAATAGACAGCTTGGGTACAAATCCGCTGAGCTCAATCCGTTTACCTACACGTTACACGGGATTCAAGACCCTAACCAGATTTCATGGGGGACGCAGTCTCTACTTTAGTATTCTGTTTATACTGTAAGTCAATTGACCTAGTTCCAAGGTGGCCTCTTCTTTGGTGGAAGTAGCAGTAGAGTAACTCCTCATGCTCAAATGCGCCGAAAAGAGAAATATGAAGACTGTGGTTGTTTTTCACCCTCAGCAGTACTTTATCATTCCAGCTAATGGGACACCCCCCACCACAGGAAGCCCCAATGATCCCCTACCCCACGTCATAAAGCTTGCAGCAGAGCCCCAGAAGATACCCGCGATGGGGATTCCACCCTATAAATCACCCCCCACACAGGAAGCCATCGCTCAGTGTCTCCTTATCTATTCCTAGTGAAAGAGCAGTCTCTATCGTCATCAGAGTGGCTCAACGAAGTGTCCAATTTCACATCAAACCTTTTTTTTTCTTTTTTTCTCCATAGGCTTATTTTTACATAAAACACTTAAACATGAGTCCCATTTTAGTACACACCATCCTCAATTTTTAGCTGGCTGAATATTTACAAAATGTCCTGGTATTTGTAGTCAACTAAAATGAGGGCTTTGTAGTCATAGAAATAAACTGCAGCCACATTTCCAAGAAATTCGTTTTATTTCCCCCCTGTGCAGCTCAAGAAGTCATCAGTGGGCTAAAACCTCTCCCAGGTAGCATTTCTATCAGAATATATCAAGGACTAAGGTTCTCTGCTTTTTATTGTTGATTCTAACATACATAGTGGCTGACTATGGCAGGCTCACCCTGATTACATTTCATGAGTCAGGTCCCATGGCCACGCCAACTGCAAGTCTGATAAAGTATGCAGATTTTGTTTAGCTCTTAATACTCCCTTAAACAGATATTGTTTTTTTTTTGTTTTTTTTTATCCCCGCCGCACAAACATCGCTGCTGAAAAACAAATGGTGCCAGAGGTGTGTCTCACACCGAGGCCGCCTCACGTTAGCGATGAGCGATGAGACGTGTGGCTTGACGTGAGGGGGCACTGGGTTGCCGGGGGTGACAGTTCTGAGGGGAAGTGCAGGAGGAAGATGAGAAAAGTAAATCCTTGTTATGTGTCCTCTAATAAAGGATTACGTCCGCCGGATGCTCGCTTTCTCCTCCTCTTTATTTTTTCCTTCGGCAAAAATAAAACCTTTACACACGTCCATTTGGAAAATTGCTGTGGAAATTACCCTTCCCTTCAACAGGTCTCTGGAGATTGAACCAGAAGAGCCAGAAGGAAATGGATGACTCCTGCACTTCTGAGATTCTCTAAACCCAGGCCCAGATTCAATATAACTGCTATTCTTTATATTTTACCCAGAGTAACCAATTTAATCAAATGTTAAATTTTTTTTTATTTTTTTTTATTACACATAAAATATTTTTCTTTACATGTAGTCCCTGTTGACATCATGGGGGTTGAGGGGAGTTATTGGTTTGAATCTGGTCCTGTGTGTCAGCCTTATGAAAAACCTGAGGACATTGCTTATAAAAATAGAGAAACAAACCGACCTTACTGTGAAAAGACTGATGCGAGTGCATTTTAAATGCTGTATCTTTTGACATTTGCGTAAAATGACGCCGTATGTCCGATGGGGACTTCTCACTCGTCTTTTCCGCCATGTCAGAAGATCGTTTGCATCTAAATGTGATGCTTTGGCCTTCATTGCCGAGTCCCTTTAGCCCGGTGTCCCCCCGCGCGATTCGCAGATGTCTGCCAGCACTTTAATATAAAATGCTCTCCTGTGCTGGTGTTCCAGGTTAAGGTTTCTGGTGCTGGTGTTCCAGGTTAAGGTTTCTGGTGCTGGTGTTCCAGGTTAAGGTTTCATTATATCGTGCTTCTCTAGTGGTCCTTCCTTGGGTGGGGGCTGAAACGGTGAAGGGAAAGGTTGCCTGTAGAGCAAATCGTTGGATGTAAATGGGGGAAAAAGGAAACTGCTAACCTTTCTTGAGCAATGTTGAGTGCCAGTGTTATGTTCTTCTTATTTGCTCGTTAGTGACCACAGGGGCCCTGAATGAATTGTTCGTGAGCTCCTAATGAGCTGCCAGACGGTCTAATGAGCTGCCGTTACTGAGATGAGAGAAAGAGAGGGCAAAGATCATGCCAAAGTTTTAATACCAATTCCTACATTAGCAATCCATCATCTAAATGCAGAGGGAGAGTGAGATAGGCGTTGAGGTTTGGAATAGAACGTGAATAGGCCTGCCGATGGATAACTCAGGAGACCTTTGGTTTTAATCTGTTCTAGCCCTCCGTGGGGAACTATGAGGTCAACCGTGTGGCCAGTATCCAGTGGAATTCATGATCACAGTCAACACTGGAACTGTCAGGGTTTAGTAGCATCAGTGCACTAAGATCCAATGTTTTAGCCTAATATGCCACCCAAGAGCCTGAGTAAATGTTGATCATGTATGTAAGTTTTGAGTTGCCCTTGTGAGCACAAGCAGCCATATAAGATAGCAACACAGCAACGACCCGGACACGAAACACACCCAAACTGGCCGAGTTATTGATGCGTCGTACAGATGTGGATTATTGTTTTGGCTTGGCTCCACTTTTCTCCTGTTGGAATATAAAAGTGTTTTTCTTTCATTTTATTTATTATTTTTTTATTTATGTGTCTGATTCACAGTGTCTGGTACAAGGACAGCTGTGCCTCTGCTCTCTCCCTGCCGGGGAGGTTAGGTTGACGAGCGAACGAGGGAAAGGCGGCAGACTCTGGTGACAGATTGCCGGATGTCATTGCATTGGTGGCGTCGGCTATCACCCATATGGTGGCTTTGCCAGTGGGAAATTCTTGTTCTTTTTTTTTTTAAAGTTTTGATTTGTTTTCTCTTAAGAGTGTTACAGACATGCTGTGCCACCAGCCACAGCACTACGTTTTACTGTCTTGCCAAGTACTACAAACTGAAGTTTAGCTGAAAGATTGACTGGTTGGTGCTGTTTGGAAAATTTATTTCATTTAAAATTCCTGAAAGATTACACTCTGAAAATCCCCCCTGCTCCACTAAAAATGTACCTCCCTGAAACCAATTTCACCAGATTGAGCTGTCTGTGTATGATAATTTATTCATCGTTATGTTGTATGAAGGTCAGCCCAGCATTGAGGGTCTGAGAAAGAGGTCTGGGGTCTCTGTTCATGTTCTTAGTGGTCAAGAATGGATGGCCCAGGGCAATATGGTGATAGGGCAGGCCTCAGTTCAGGTTGTTTTTGGTTTTTAAGACCTTTTGAGTTCTTAGCTGGTCTCACTTGTTAGAAGGTGAGTTCAGCAGCAGGCTTGGAAGTGAAACTGACCTGTCTGCACAGCGATCTGAAGGAAGCCTGTGACAACTGAGCAGACATCAAATGAAGGTGTTCCAGACCCCGTCAAAGAGCGTGAAGAGTATCTGTTGGACTTTATAAGGATAAAAGCAACGGGGTGACAGTGACTGATAGCCATTAGTAATGTAATAATATGTTATTAATTGTTTAACTTAATTTTATTAGCACATGGGGAGAGGGAGTCAGAGCAGCGGAGAGAGAGATGGATAGTAAGGCGGTGAGTAATTGGGAAGATAAGTCGTGTTGGTCTTGCTTCATGGTGAGGCTGTCGGAGACGTCGCCCTGCATTGAGCACCATCTGCTGATATCTACACTGCTCCCAAATGCCAGGCTTCACAGACGGAGCCAATCAAATGCCAGGCTTCACAGACGGAGCCAATCAAATGGCAAGAAAGGGATGGTTCCTTTTCCAATACCCCCCCCCCCCCCTCCTCCCTCTATGTGCCACTCAAACCAGCTTCCTTTGACAGCCAGACAGAATGTGCCTTTATGTCTGATTCACAGTCTGGTATTTTATTTTTTTCCCTCCCTTTTTTCCCTCTGCAGCTTCACCACTCCTCTGTTTTACTCGAGTGCTTCTCTTAAATCCCACGGCCTTAAGGAAATTCATTTGACTTGATGGAATTTGGTGAAGATAATACGGACGGGCTCTGTCATTACTCTGAGGCTGAGAAATGAGCCGTGTGGTGTGGTACTAGTGTCGCTCTCCGACTGAATGTTCCCTGATTGGTTGAAAGAGACCTGTTTGTCCTCCCAAGCTCTTGTTCCTCAAAAAGGGGCTGAATGTAACAATAGCAACTTGCCAGGGAAGAGCTTGTGTTATGTTAATAGTTTGAATCTTCAAATAAATATTACTATGCCAGCAAGCATTTGATAATGCAAATAATGTTTGAGGCATCAAACATATAAGCAAATTAATCTTATATTGCCAATTTATCAATTTATGATTAGTTTGTCCAACCAGGTTATTTTACAGGGTTTAAATTTACTTAAAGCTACCACATATTGCTTGTATAGTGTGATGGTGCAAAGAATACAGCTTCAGTGTGAATATTTAATATAAAACATGCCATTTTTCAACTGCAAGGTTGTGGCCACTGAATGTGCACTTGGTCAGCATCTCTTTGTTTTATATCTGGGATGATTGCGCCTTGTCTGAAAAAAGCAAACATTTACTTGTGTTATTTGAATACTGGCTGGGGTGACTTTTTTTTGAGTTTACAACATTGCTTTTTAAATATTCAGATAGTAATCTGGCCCGAGAACTTGATTTTAGAGGTGTACAGGATTTTAACACCTTTTTGTTGGATATTTATTATTACTGGGAACTGGTCTAATTCTGATCTGCATGCATTATGGTGATTTGTTTTGTACTTGTAAGATATTTTTGATAAGTACTGCATGTAAGAATTATGTTACATACTGTACATGTCCAAATTGCTTGCAGTGGTAACCATATCTCCCTTGCATAGCCTACTATGTAATGTGATGGATAGTACTATGAAATGGTTTGGACCAGATTGCAATTGGTATATTTACTTTGAAGCATATTTTTATTGACTAGAGTGCTCTGCAAGCATTTATCTTAATGCATTCACTGCCATGCTGAAGCTGCCTGTTGTGCTGATTGTTATACCGAGGTGCATATAATTCAGGCTGTGTTAGGGTGATATCGTACTTTAACAAATTTACTTAACTCTGATAACATCATATTATGATGGTATATTAGCATACATGTTGTACATGTATTAATCTGCATGTAATCTGCATGCTAGGCCTGTCAGTATTATGCTGCAACCCTAAAAGTGTCTCTCTCTCTCTCTCTCTCTCTCTCTGTCTCTTTTCTCTTTTCTCTTTCTCAGGTGCCTGCTGAGAAATGTCGCTGTGCGGTGGGTAATATCCTGAGTGAGGGAGAGGAGAAGCCAGAGGAGGAGCTTGTGCGTCTGTACGAAAAGTTTGGCTTCAAGATCTTCTCTTTCCCGGAAGTGACACACGTGGTCAGCGCCACCTTTCCCAACAGGACCTCTTTGTCCTTCTTGCTGGGGATCTACAAGGTGTACCCCCAGCTGAGCGACTACATCAAGGTAGGGGTGCCACACGAACGCGGCACTGCTTATCGCTTTCAGAAAATTAAGCTGTAGCAGTGCAGTGACTAACGAACCGTGATTTGAGTTGTCAGTTGTCCCTTGTAACCCTGTAATTCGTAAGCAACTTTTGCCACTTTTTAAATGTTGTGTTCAGTTCTGTTGTGTCACTTCCTCCGCCTTCCTTCCCCTGCGCTCAGCTCTTAGTCACTGAGTGGCTTCATTGCGTTTTCTCATTTGCCCATTAAACACACACATGATATTGCTATAATTATGTGTAATCAGCAAAGATATGACACCAAGCCTGCACCATGCATTGAGATCCAGGCCAGGGAATAACGACATTTACTTCAGCTCTTTGTGCAGACGGTCATTAAGTCATCGTTTACCATTTGTGTTATAAAAGGGCCCTTGGTTGATACCTTTGTGTGTAGACTGAGAGCGGTGGATGTGTGGGGCTCACAACACTGCCATGGTATTAGATGGAGCTAATGGTTAGCATATGGTAAGTGCTGCTGCGTGTGCTTTAGGTGCCATGGACTGTACGTTTACACTCGGGTGGCTGTCAGGCTGCCTGGTCTAATCACGTTGCTTTTTAATGCACTTGAATGATAGGTTTCAGCCATGAGAGAAGTGCTCTCGTTCAGGTGGAACAAAATTTAAAAACAAACTCAAATAATGGTGTTTAATGTAAAACGGTATCTATATTTTTTATGTTTTGTAATATTTTTTTTATTTGAAAAACATTATCCACATGTTTGGTAGATCTTGTGGAATAACATAATATTGCCAAAAATAGAATAGTCCAGGACCTTTAAATAGTTTGAGAGAAAGTGGTAGTGTTTTTCAGCTCCTTCTCAAAGTTAATGGTAATGAACTGATATTTTTAATGAAATGATAACTGAAAGTAAAAAAAAAAAAAAAAGACAAAACAAAACAACGCCAACAGCAAATTCAAAATGTCAGCAGGGGCTTGGTGTTTCTATTTGTTCCTTTATAGGTGTATCTGCATTATACCCCAAAGGGAGTGTCCTCTCACCTGAAGAAGCTCTTGTTTGTCCAGTGTGATATTTAATCATTTTTATTTCCTACCTCCCTGATGAAACCACTGAGGTGTTTCTGAGAAAAACGGTGTGTGCAGATCCAGGCCACCCCATTGTCTGATAGGCACCAGGTACCAGCTATCTCTTGCCTCATGATTGCCCCATGATGAGGGATTTTCTTTTCTGAGAATAAATTAACTTCAATTAAAGGTTGGATTTGTTAAATTTTTTCAGTGTGAGATTAAGCTAATTCACCAAAAGGTTTTATAACCCTTTTTACTCATCTTTACCAGGGGTGCCAATAATTGTGGAGGGCACTGTATGTATATATGATATGCATGAGATGGGTGCTGATAAAGTAGGACTTGATCTTCCAAGAACACAAGCTGACATTGTGTTATTGATCCAGCCTTAAAGGTTGACTATGGCGCTGTGAGATGCCTGTAATATAGCACGGCCCCCCAAAGATTCTCTGATTGCCGGCTGTCAGCGTGACGGTCAGAGTCATGTGACATGCGTTTTGCCTTTGCTGTTTTTCTCCAGCGTTAGCTTACGCACTTGACCTGGCAGATCTGTGGCAATGCATGCACGTTCTACTCTGCAATGCATGCACACTCTACTCTGCAATGCGTGCACGTTCTACTCTGCAATGCCTGCACGCTCTACTCTGCAATGCGTGCACGTTCTACTCTCCAATGCCTGCACGCTCTACTCTGCAATGCGTGCACGTTCTACTCTGCAATGCATGCACGCTGCCACACATGCATTCACCGGAACATGGCCCGCTCCTTGATCGTGCCCATCCGTTTAATTAAGGGATGAATTTGGGGGTGGTTCACTGTATAGCCACGCCCCTGCTGAAAGGTGCTCTGATCTGCTCTCCCGCTGGCGAGTGATGGTGTAACAGTTATGGGAAGAGCGTGGAGGGAAAAGGTAAGCTGTGTAAGTCATTTTGAAGCCTGCAGCTGTTCAAGGGCATGAGTGGGGATTGCACTCTTCAAATGGATTCCAGAGGAACATTTCCTGTGAAACTGCCAATGCTGTACACAGTCACCCCGAGCACAAGCATCCGCAAAGCACATGAGTAATGTTGAATAATGCAAAGGTCAGGTATGTGCGTCTTCCTGTGTATCTAGTTTACTGGTTTATTGCAGATTAAAGGGGCATGAGAGATGTGAGGCTAAAGGGCAGTGCCAGTGTCTTTGGTGAAGAGCCACTGAAGTCCTCTTTTGTCCATTCATTTCCCTGCAGCTACTGTATATAAAACCCAGTGACTGCGTATCCATCAATGAAACCCACAGCTCCTGCACCCGACACCTTTGCTGATCAGATGATTTCTGTCAGGACAACTCACGTATACAAATTACATGTTTTAATGAATGTGCTGCGTAATTATTTTGGTTTGGCGCTGAATGGATCTGCTTTAGTACTGCTCTGGAGCACGAGCATCTCCCCCCCGCTAAACAAGAGATGACCAGGAACCCCCCATACTAAAGCAGATCCAAACAGGTGGAAGCTGGGGTGGTGGAGGGTGAAGCCACAAAGCAAACAAAAGTCAAGAGTAGCAGTGAGCAGCACAGGCAGGACTGATTATTGGTTTAAAAAGGGCGCTCCATTAGAGGTGTGCGCATGTGATTGGTTGATTATGAGACGCATGGTTGCTAGCCAACTAATGGTTGGCTACAGCAAGAGTTACCTGACAGAACTACCTATGCGCACTAATCGTTCGGCGACGCTCAGTATTTTCCTGTGTTTTTTTTTTTCCATTTTAAGTGCACTTTTCATAACCAAGATGTGCTAACCAGCCGCCTAAAAACGTGCACGTAGCAATCATGTCACATTAGGAACTCTGAAAGCCCCCCCTTCCAAAAAAAAAATTAAAAAATGTAAATCAGTTTGTAAAACCCTCAGTTTGGCAGAGTGAGACGCTGAGAGATGTTTGTGAGGTAGCTTCCTTCAGTTGCTGCCAAAAGTGAACAGCTCGACAGAGCAGTGCTATTTAACCACTGGGCATAGGCCCAAAAGTCCTTTTCTCTGACCTCAGAGACGAGGATTAAAAAACGGAACACAGAGTCTGTTCTTACAGACTCCGGTGCCAGCCCCCCCTGACCTTGCCCTCATATCATTTGGAGAAGATTGGCACTTTTAGGGTGACATAATGATGGAAGGCGAGTGTCGGTGGCCAGAGCCTGTGATTACTGTAAATGCAGTGTGCGCGATCGTGATGCGGCTTTAATCACAGCTCTGCGAGGAAGGGAGATGCCTGCCTGGGCCAGAGCAGGGACAGCTGGGTAAATTAGCTAATGAACAGGGCGTGGCAGGCCTCTGACGGGGTTTAATTACCCGTGCAAGTCGTGTGCAGGTGGTAGCGCTGCGAGGGGCCTGGGGGTGTTTCTCTTCCTCTAAGAAAGTGCGCCTGTTCTTACCACAGTGCCGCCATCTGGACTCCTGTCACCCTGGGTATGCGGCGGGTACCTGCTCTTCTGAAGGCCGCGACGCAGATTCCTTTGTACTCTGTAATGGACATGTCAGCCCTGTCTCCGCCGTCTTAACCGTCATCGTGATCATCCCGATCCGGATGCTGTTGAGAAGCGGCTTGCTCCGTCTGGGCGAATGTCCGCAATCAAGCTAAACTTATAGTGTGTCGGAGATTGAGATTCAGTGCTTGACTGCCCTGCTTTCCATGCATAAATAACCCCCCCCACACACACACCTCCTCCCTGAGTGCCATCACTGTTATTATCCCCACCCCCTGCTGGAAGCCAACATCTCCCATCGTCTTTCATAAACACCCGTGATCACCCCCCGCGTGCGTTCTTCATAAACACCTCCCTGCCAGCCCAACGGCCCTGACCCAGGGGAGGGAGGGGGTGGAGGGGGTGGAGACGGTGGAGGTGAGATGTGCTGGGAGCAGAGATGAATCTTCAGCGGGCCCAGTGGGGCGGTAGGAAAACAGAGGGAGACTTGAGGAGAGTTGTCAACATGGCCCATCTGTGACCAGTGTGTTCCAGATGAATAAGCATAATGATTCTGTATCACTGTGTGCGTGCGTGCGTGCGTGCATGCGTGCAAGTGGTCCCAGTGTAGATGGGTGCGTTTGTGCGCTTTATGTAGGGGATGGCAGAGCTCTCAGTGAGAAATATAGGGGACAACACAAATACCGCCGGTATGTTAAACGGATTTAAATGAGCAACAGATGACACGCTGATTTCTTTTTCGGAACTCAACGGAAGCCAGTTCACTTTAGGGAGGAGAGGCGTATGGTCGTATGGCGTTTGAGTTATTCTTGACGCATTTCAGGGTTGAGTCACGCTTCACCTGCCGCGGTTTTGGAAACGGAAGGAGGGGGGATGCAGACGGAGAGGCTCTTTGCCTCTCACTAAAGCCCCTTGCGTGTATGTCAGCTTGCAGGGGGTGCCTGGTACTCAAGGCCATTCTCGAACCGCACTACGGACGGACAATCGCACCCCCGTGTCCCTTTTACTTCACCTCGTGAGTCAAAGTTAAGGACAAATGTTGATTGTGTTCGGCGAGGGTATTGGTCACGTGTGTGGCGATCTGGTGTTTTTCCTTCTTCCGGGACCTTTCTGTTGCTGTGGTTTGCGTGCGATTGATCGGCCACCCCTCCAGCCCCACCCACGCCCCTCTGCCCATCCATCCATCACAGGTTCCAGCGCCGCCCCCGGGCCTTGCCATGAATAATTCACACGGCCCCCCTCTCCCACCTCCTTCCGCGCTCTCGTCCGTTGGACGAGCAGGGGAAATTGGTCCACACCATTCATATTTGATGTGCTTGTCTCATGAGAAGGCGAAAGGTAAACGTGAGCAGGGGCTTTCGATGTCCTGTGAGAAATTGACCATCACCGCTGCGCTGATGGAAGATTGTGGTCCTGGATTTTGCGTGAGGCCTCTTTTCTCCTCACTGATTCGGGGCTCCTCAGAGACGTCTGGAACATTCACTCCGTGGATGCAGTTGCTATTCCACGCTTCTGTCGCTTACCTTTGCCCACTGGCGCTCACCATGAGACGAAGCAGGTGTGAAGCTGTAATTCTCTGGTGGAGGGCTTGTTATGTGAACTTCTACGAGGTACATGAGTACTATGCGAGAAGTATGGTAGTAAGCTTCCTGTACCCTGTCAGTTCGTAATGTTGTTATACACACACCCGGCTGTGGCGTTGTGTGTGTGGCATGAGCAGACTCTGTTGCAGTGTGTAGCGCGGTGCTGTGACTGTGCTTTCCCTCCATCGCACTGCCTTCCTTGCGTATTGTCTCTTGCCACACTGACACAAGCCCCATTTGACTGACCCATCTCTTAAAACAGCGTATTTCAAGTGTCCGTGGTTACAAAAAGTCCACAGAACCCCCTGTTGTTCAGCTTTATGGTATTTCATGTGCTGTAAATACAGCACCGAGTGATAGCATGTGTGTGGCTTCCACCTTCCCACCCCCCCCTCTCTCTTTGTCTCTCTCTTCCACAGCCCCACTCATCCCCAGCACCTTCACATCTGTCAGCAAAAGACTAAACACAGCCTCTGTTTAATAATGAAGTGAGATCACTTTTTGTGAGATTGGTCCCTCGCCCTCTTTACCCGCATTATTTTCTCGGAGTGAGGCCGGGAAATGGTTACTGGTCGTTCGCAGCAGTTATATTTAACTTGTTTGTCTGGAGAGAGGGGTGAGATGTGTGCGGCACATCCTCCGATAGTGGCTCGCCGAGAAAACGTGTCCATGGTTACGCTTTCATCTGCGCCTCCTTTTTCATGTGAACCCCGCCCCCATCCCTTCTGCTTCCTGCTGCTCGTGCTCATGAGAAGTGTACAAACCGTTCGAATTTGGAGCCTCGCATTTCTGACAGATTTTTTTCTGTATTTTTTTTTCCCTTTTCAGTCTGATAATAGTTCATTTCAAAATAGATTTTTTTTTTTCCACTTCCATTCTTTGAGGAGGAGGAGGAGGGTTGGGTGGGTTCATTGAAGAGTTTGTGGAACATGGCAGCTGGCTCTATTGGATGAAAATTATGTTGGGCTCCAATACCGCAGGGACCTTGCTTGGTAAATAAAAGGTTTCTTTTGGGAACAGACCTTCATCGTGTGAAGTGGGCTTCACTATTGTACTGAATGACAATCATCTGTCCTGCACTTAGACATACACATAGGCCTAGGTGCAGGCGTGGGCACAAGTACTGGCCCACCCTGCTTTCAGAGCTGGCCAGAGTAATAAATAACCCTTTTCCAATGATGGGTTTGCTTTGCTGTACCTTTCTGCTGAACAAATGATATTCATATTACTGATATTCTGTGTGGTAAAATCTGTCCATGAGGTTGCCTGTCCTACAGAGTATGAGGTTGGCTGTCCTACAGAAGCAGCTAATGCAGTTTTTTATTATTTGTTTGAGGTAAACTTGTATATTATTGAATGTTTTACTTATATATCTTCATCTGTGCTGCACAAACGATGCTTGTAGTCACCACTACCAATATTGCAGTTTTCTCATCTAAAAGAACAGAACAGTGTAGAATAGAAAGGAACTCCTGCAGGGAGGTTTGATGGTAATGTGAAGGGAGATGCAGGGTGACTGTTCACTAAACAAATTCATGATATCCAGGTATGTAAGGTTCTATAAGGTTCTATAATTTCTAAACGGTTCATCCGATATGGATGAAAATACCCTCAAATAAAATCTGACAGTCTGCACTTCAACCTCATTGTCATTGTATCCTTTCAAACTCAAAGTGCTAGAGTACAGAACCAAAATAACAAAATATGTTTCACTGTCCAATGAATTATGGTGCTCACTGTAGCTATTTGCATTGCTTAGTTTTCTGATTAATGAAGTAGGCAGCTATGTTCAGTCTGGGTGGGTTGCTTAGTTTTCTGATTAATGAAGTAGGCAGCTATGTTCAGTCTGGGTGGGTTGCTTAGTTTTCTGATTAATGAAGTAGGCAGCTATGTTCAGTCTGGGTGGGTTGCTCAGTTTTCTGATTAATGAAGTAGGCAGCTATGTTCAGTCTGGGTGGGTTGCTCAGTTTTCTGATTAATGAAGTAGGCAGCTATGTTCAGTCTGGGTGGGTTGCTCAGTTTTCTGATTAATGAAGTAGGCAGCTATGTTCAGTCTGGGTGGGTTGCTCAGTGTTCTGATTAATGAAGTAGGCAGCTATGTTCAGTGTGGGTGGGTTGCTCAGTTTTCTGATTAATGAAGTAGGCGGCTATGTTCAGTCTGGGTGGGTTGCTTAGTTTTCTGATTAATGAAGTAGGCAGCTATGTTCAGTCTGGGTGGGTTGCTTAGTTTTCTGATTAATGAAGTAGGCAGCTATGTTCAGTCTGGGTGGGTTGCTCAGTTTTCTGATTAATGAAGTAGGCAGCTATGTTCAGTCTGGGTGGGTTGCTTAGTTTTCTGATTAATGAAGTAGGCAGCTATGTTCAGTCTGGGTGGGTTGCTTAGTTTTCTGATTAATGAAGTAGGCAGCTATGTTCAGTCTGGGTGGTTTGGGGCTTCCATTGATTTCTTCATCTTTCATGTACTTTAAAGAAGATAAATGAATTACTAGAAGAGCCATCAATTTAAAATGTATGAAATACGTATGTATCAAACCAAGTTGATTTCCACTTTGGTGAAAATACGTTTTATTAAACAGTTTGTTCAAATCTAGTATTCAAGTATTTTTGCTTTTCAGGTTTAAATGTATTTATTTTATTATTTTATTTTATTTGGGGGTGGGGGGCAGTGGTCTCACTGCTGTTGTGGTGATTATGAATTTTTGCTTGTTATGCTCTCCAATTTTCATAGATTTTCCGCAAGTCTTGACAAAAAAAGAAATGGTATGTTTTTTTTTTTTTAATGAAAAATTATCCAGGACTAACTCAACTTTGTGCATAGTTAGATTTTATTACATTTTCAAAGTGCATGAAGTTTTATTATAATTCTGCCATGTTTTTACTAGTACCGCATATCTTGATATGATACATATATTTATGAATAAACGTATGTTCTCAATTGCCATATATATTTATTTTATTTTACGCATTTTCCATGACATTATGAGAGTTTTTTTTCTCCAAAAACACATTATGCAGCGCAATGTGTGCTGGGACTTATTCATGTCTGCTTGCATCCACAGGGGAGCAGTAAACAATGAGGAAGTGTTGTTTTATCAGTGCTACAGTCCGTTAAATAAATAACCACACAAAACCACCCCCCCCCCTCGCCCACGCTTACATGGAGATGTTCGCTGGCAGAACTCAAGAGCACCCCAAGAGCTGTGGCGTAACGCTCTACCTCCTTAAAAAAATGTTTGCCTCTCGACATGTGACGGGGGTGGGTTTGGGGTGACGAATGTGGCCCCTTAGTCTCCACGTCACATGGTTGTTACAGGACATGAGACTTGGGGTGGGAGGGGAGGTGTCTTGGGCCTTAATCCTCTCCAGCACTCATTCATTATTGAAGATCTCTGCGCTTCCTCATTGCGGGTCGGCTGTCGGCCATCTTGTGGTAGAGATGGTGGGGAAGGGGCATTTGGGGCGTGACACTCAACGTAGCAAGAGCATCATGGGATGAGTTTGGGAGGTTTGCGCGGACCCTGGTGTTACCCTGTGTGCTGCTGGGTAAGTTAAATTGTCCCTCCATAATTAATGATGTCATCCTGCCATACTGTTCCCTCTATTATGCTTTTATTGTCTGACACAAAGTCTCTCTCCCAGGGGCGCACTTACAGTGGAGCTTATGGCCTCTTAAAACCCAAGGCATAAAAGTCCTCTATAGCAGCCGGCCTGTATTGAACATGATGTTTTATAGATGTGTCTTCTGCTTTATGTAAGCTCCAGTATATTTCTCTTCTTTTTTTTTTTCTGTCCCCTGACCCACATGATTTTTCTTAGAAAATCATTTCAAATAAAATAAAAAAATAAAAAAATAAAAAAACTCAACTCTGGGTCTTCTGGTCTTTTTGGAAAGCTTATTTTCTTGTCGGATTGAAATCGGTTCCATCTTATATTTGTTAAAAGCAGACCCTAAAGGGGCAAAGCTTTTATAATTGTGCCAAACAGTGATGGTGGAGCCCGTTCCACCAAAGCCTGCATATTTTTATATCCACCGCATGTGAATATAACCTGACTGCCATTAAACAGAGTCAAATACAAATAATAATAAAGCATTTTTTCTGATTTGCTCGATTGTGACATACCATAACCGGTCCTTTTGCAACCGTTTTATTGGAAGCAGAGAGTTTCATGTGTAATATGTTGAGTGCAGAAGCTGCTGTTTAGAAGACTTCTTTGTGAGCTGTGGTGGGGGGGATCAGGCTATATTTAGAATCTGTGATGAGTTTTCATTGTATTTTCCGCCTTACATGTACAAGTGTGGATCTTTTCTTGTTAAAGACATGACTTGCCCATAGCCTGTTGGCCATGCCTGTTTACTCTGCTATTGCTGGGGCTTCCTCTTCTCTTCTGCCCAGTTACTGTGCACTTTGGTCGCTGGTTCAAATGCTAGGTTGGGTAAAGCATCTGTATTGCCTCACAAATAATAACCAATCATATAAGTCTGGTTTCAATTAACCCATTCTGCACAACTCCCTGCTCCCATTCTTGGGCAACGCTGCATTAACTCCTGCGCACAGCAAACCTATTTTCCCTGTGATTGAAAAAATATGAACCAGACCTCTGTCAGAGCCTCGTAAGGCCTTCCAGCGAAGAAAGGAGCACGGTTTTAAAGCATAAACTTGATGGATTGAGATGTTCTTTACTTTGAATGGTATGGCTTGCAATTCAATTGATCCCTTTTTCCCCACCCACCCTGCTGTTCTTGCTGATTCTCATTCCCACTAAAATAGAGGCTCTCCCCCATGTGATGAGCTGTGAATTGATCTCTACTCTGAATTAGTTGTTTATTATGCTTTGCCCTCTAATGCCTCATTATGATGGAAATAGATATATGTAAGACAAAACATTACATTCTATTCATTAAATTAATCTATAATCCTTTGGATAATTTCACATGCAACTAATTAATTAATCTTCCCTGTTGTGCCACGTTGTGTGACAGTTCTTTTAGACGGCGCGTTAGAATTGCATGAAGCAATCTTTGATTCATTGATCGATCTGGCTCTTGAAACCAATAGCAGTGGCAGCCTGTATTCTGTTAAAATCAGCTTGAAGATAATGGAGAAAAAGCACTCAAATGCATGCGCTCAATAACCTCAATTGATCCAGGGGCTTGGTGGGAGCAAACCAGAGCACACAGGGTGGCCTTGGGGCGGAGTTTGGGAAGCTCTTCTTTCAAGGTCTCAAATTCAAACCCCTTGTTTTAGCTAGATTGATTTATTGTTTCCTGGCCCCTCCCTCTCTCTCCGCCCATTTAACAGTGTGATGGCTGCATTGAGAATCAGGGGTCTAGTGATAGGCCCATGTGTTTCAGGGACCACAGCTGAATAGATTTGGGAGGGGGGCAGGGCGTGACGACCAGCTAACCGCGTAAGGTGTTTCTCCACCGGAGTGGCAGTCCAAATTAGTTTTTCACGGCCTTGTTGACCCAAGGTAAACCTTTCGCTCTGTTGTTTGAAGCGCGGCTAAAGAGCGGGGGCGACGTTGTGTATTAAGCGTCGCGCGGAGCCTGGCATGATTTGTTGTTATGGGCATGGGAACAGGAGTGCGGTGTGTGGAAGTGGGGCATAATTTAACGGCTGTCGGAGGCCTTGGAATGGCGATGCTATCCATGTGCTGGGGCCTGTGCTTCCCCTGCGCCGACGTGTCGGACCGGCTTCACAGCTTATCTCTGAATGGCTTCTACACGTCTCCCTGAGAAACCCCGTCATGTTCCGCTGGGTTATGAGCAGCAAAAATGACAATAAAATCCAGATAACTGACACATCCAGTGGGAAGGACAAAGAAAATACTGTCGATCACCATTGTCCTGGTTATTGATATGAGAGAGCACTTGCAAGGCTACTGTGTCACAGGTACCACATGCTTGAGTAGAGCCCCTCTGTGGGGCCTGAGATTGGCTCTTTCTGTAAAAGAGGTTTTAATCTGTGTGACATCCTAGCAAAATAAAGGATGATGATGATAATGATGATGACGGTGGTGGTGGTGTTACTGCTAGGGCTGATGGACACTGGTGTGAGTGTGTTTACAGGGCGTGCCCATTCACAAAATGGCAGAAAACCCCCCCAACCTGGGGCATATGACCATGCTGGAACCTACAGATTGAGGACTTTGAGATGTCCTGCTTGATCTGCTACACCAACCCCATAACCCATAATTCATAATCAATAATACGTGTGTCTTTCATATGTACTAGGAGAGGGAAGCTGATATGGTGATTACTGCTGATCTCTTGTATTTAAAAATTTCTCTTTGGTCTTTGTTTGAGCTCTGAGGACAACACAACACTGCCTATTTTCTTGGAAGTAAAAAAGCATTTTCCATGGATTTTCTACACTCTACAATTCTCAAGTGTGATATGGAATAGCACTAATTTCTTCTCTCTTTATAGAGCCATTGTTTCTAGTACAGGAACAAGTTATCTCTGCCCTCTCCCCTGCCCACCACTTATGACTGAATTATTTAAACTTCTAGGGTTGTGACAGCCCTTTCCCCCTGCTATTGGCATTACACTGCGCTTAAAAAAATAATGGATGCGCTTGCCTTATTTTTAGGTCTGCAGTCCTCGTCCGCTTTCTGCTTTTGAGTGGAGTGCAAACTATTTAACCCTCCTCTGTGTCTCTGGGCTGCGTGTTGGGTTGTGCATTTTAACTTCCTGGGAATAGTGTCCCTTAATCACAGCCTCTGCCTAGCCCAGTTTCCGGCCTGCTTCCGCTTTGACGCGCGCGGTTTGGCTCTCCCTGCAGGGGACACGTTGCAGGATTGTAAATTTGGGCGTATGAATATGCAGATGGAAGATTAATGCTTCTGGATTAGTCCCCTCCCCCTCCCCCCCTCCCTGCTTGAGGAAGAACAGACAGTGGATGGCGTGACCTTTTAGTCCCCCAGCGACACAGCGAAGGAGAGGGAGAGAGAGAGGGAGAACGATCAGAGGAAGAGCAAAATCCTCTGTCTGTCTTTGACCTTTTTGGGATGAGGATTTTTACATACTCTTCAGCTTCCAGGTTCTGGTGTACAGAAGGGTTCATTGGGTTTGATAAACGTGCCCGGCTATGAAAATGTCTTTGGTGTGACATTAAAAAGTGTCATGTTTGACAAGTGTAGACGAGTGTAGCACATCTCCTCCGGCTTGTTAATGAGGATGAGAGAGCCCTTGAGCTCCGCGTCTCTGTGGTGAGGAGCGTGTCCACATTAGCTCTGGCTGCTCCTGTTACTGAAGGAGATGGGGCACCATGCAATGACGGTACAAGAGAGGACTGGCAGAGTTCACAGCAGCACTGTGTCTTGGAGTAATAGTGATACGTGCTGTGCTTTGCAGAAGGACTGGTACACCGTAAAATGTTCAGTGTTAAATCAACTCTTACACAGTACATATGATCCCTATTGGACTCATATGTACTCTGTTAGAGTTGAATTAACACTGGCCATTTTACCGTGTAGGATTCACGGAGAAGCACTGCGTCTTGGAGTAGTAATACGTGCTGTACTTTGCAGATGGACTGGTAGGGTTCACAGAGCAGCACTGCATTTTGAGTAGTAGTAGTTATAGGTGATTTGTAGGAATGGAATGCGATTCACAGTGGAACATTCCTCCCATAAAAGAGCATAATCTGTGTGTGGTGGGCATAACCTTGGATTTTTGAGGTTGAAGAGTTCTTTGATAAATGCTTCTGGGTCTTTTTTAACATGTCAATTTATGATGAGATAATGGAGCGTAGATAGGCTGTATGACTATCACATACAATTCATGAAATGGCAATCATATCCACCCTCGGATGCCTGACTCCTGTCTATTAATAAGCTCCGCATTCTCTGAGTATGTATGTATGTAATAACAGTACAACAGTTTGAGAATCAACTGTACTTTCTAGCATAGTATTAGTCAGGGAGGTTGACTGGCAAAAACATTTCAGGTTTAATTCCCAGGAGAGCCACTGTTTTGTACCATTTGAACACAGATATTTATTCCTAATAAATAAATATTTATGTTTACTGTATAGAAAGTATACTACGATAAATGCAATGCACATTGTATGTGTCTCCACTAGGCAAGGGCTTTTGCAAAGCACATGAATAATGCCTCGAGTGAGGGCAGGCGGTTGTGTTTTTAGCGACTGGCCTTCAGCTGGGGGGCCTGCAGCAGCATTCGCTCTCTGGGTTTATGGCAGATTTCAGCTCAGGAGGACTTAGACATGGGGGAACAGAGAGTGGCCGGGTGGAGCACAATCAATACAGGCTGTTGACATTTTGGGGGTCAGAAAGTTGTGAGGCTGGGGCGAGGAGCATTTCTTTGCTCTGTGCTTCTGATCCTCTGCCGAGGACCACTCCACCATGGGCTTTATGGAATTTAAAGTGGAGTTTCATGTCTTCAAAGGAAGAGTGGATATCGGCAGCCACCAAACAATGGTAGACAAAGGGATCACAGCTGAATCCCTTTTGAACAGGTCCATATTACTTCTGTCCACAGTCCCTCCTCCCATTTTGCTTTGCACATTAGATGCAACACTTCTACAGAAAAGTTTGGTTTGTATTTTGTTATCTCTAGAGGTTCACTGTAAAAAAATTTTTTTTTTAAAAACGGCGGCAATGTTGTCAGTGAAAAGCCATTTAATGAAGGGGAAACATTGTATGAATCCTGTTATTTAACTGTATAAATCCTTGCAGCATAATGCTGCATGACTTTCACAATGTTTTGGAAAAGAAAAAACTGTGAAATCCTGTAATTTTTTTTTGGCAAAATGTTAAACATTTCACCTTTTTATTTTTCAAAACACTGCCAGTCAACGGCAATAACTCATTATTTAACAACCATCCCATAAAATAACAGGATTTATACAGTGTTTCTCCATTCCTTAAATTGTTTTGCCTAAGATATTTAAAGCAAACAACAGCTGTACGAGAACAACTGTGGAGCATGCTTTATCTGAATCACCACACCATAATAACGGCAGGAGTTATGCCAAGCTAATGAATGATGAAATTAAATGCATGTGTGATGTTTAAGTTGCTCTCTTTGAAATAGCTCTCAGCATCACATGCTTTCATTTGTCACAAACACTTTTAACACAAAAAATACATCTCCCATCACTTATACCACTTATACCTATACTGTGACATTACCGAAAATGGAAAGAAGTATGCAGGACTTTGCATCGAGGAATGCTGTCAGCGACAAAAATATTTTGTCACAACAAAATCAAAGAGGAAGGAGTAGCATTCGAAAATTGGGCCATTTTGTCATCCGTGTCGATGGAAAGGGGCAAAGTGCACCTGATTGGTATTCCACCAGCTCCCTGTTTTCAGTGAAATGTCACTGCTGTGCACCTTCAACTGGAGAGTACGGTCAAGAGGTGAAACCCAACTGAAGAGCAGAGAGTCATCATGGGTCACGGACCCAGGGGCCACGGTAAAGAGCGAGGCAGCAGCACAGCAGAGCGTCCTCTGGCTTCTGCTCTAACCCTCTGCACTGCTTACCAACAGGCTGCCTCATCTCTAACTGACAGGTGCATGCTGGGATAGCCAGTTGTGAGTGACTGCCCAGTCTTTCAAAATGTGGGAAGGATTTGAGGGGACCCTCAAATTGACCCTCTTTGCACTTCATAAATTATCAAGTGAAGTCTACTCTCCTTTACAGATAGGAAAGCAAATCATTGCCATTCATTGCTAAGAGGATAAAAAGTTTAATTTAGCTTATTAATTACACTGGTTGCCATTCCAATAAAAATAAGTTTCCCTCATTATGATCCTGGAATAATATTTTGGCAGAAACATTTTTGCATATTTTATAGTACCTTGGTGCTTCAATGAAATATTAAATCATAGCTAAGTTAATGTATCTTCTGAAATCTTCGTGCTGGTGTCTTTGTTGATTCAGGATAGTACAGTAGACTATACAGCTCTTGCACTTTATTAAACACTACTGACTCTAAACATGTCAGTTATTGTTTCTGTAGTACCGCACTTGGTATCCAACAGTATATGAAAGTGCTTATGTTCAGTACTCCATTTTGCAAGTCACTTAGGATAAAAGCGACTGCTAAATTATTGATTGTATTTAATTGTTTTCTTTGCCCCTGCCCCTTCACATATATATTACGGTGTTACAAAGCTATAAGCCACAATGTGTGCGCGCTTTGTGTGGTTTTCAAATAAGATGAATGATTCTTCATAACAAATAGTACAGCATTCACTGTTAATGCTGGTTATAATGATTTCTTGTGTGACTCATGGTCAATATTATAGGCGCGACCACAATGCAGTTCAGCTTAATGGACCTTGACTGCTTACTTTTCTTATATTAGTGTTGATTGGTGTTTATTCAACGCTCTCCTGCCATTTTACATATCAAGTATTAACTGCCACACAGCAAATCTTAACACTTGTTATTTTTAGGATATTATGACTCTTAGTTATTTATTTCTGTGTAGATGTTGGAAATTGCACATCCGGTATATCGCACCTCAGTTGATTCAAAGGCTAAATCCCACTTTGAACAATTAATGTTCATGTGGTAGAGCCCATGTAGTCCCCCCAGTCCTACCTGTTAAGCACACGTTTCCTCGCTGATACAGTGAATGGTGTTAATTTGAAATGGTTGTGATAGCCACTTCATCCCTATTCTTCTCTCTCTCTCTCTCTCTCCTTCTCTCGGCTCTGTTTGTTTTATGAGCAGAATAATAAATGTGGAACAAAAATTGCTCCCGCTAATAAAATGAGCATGCTTTTCCTCTGCGAATGTGCGAATGGGAATGTCGGTGTACAGTCGACCCATTTGCAATGCACTCGTTCTGCCGTGTGCACAAGGTTGCACCGGGAGCATTTTCTAACACGTGATTGAATTATGGGTGGAAAATTGATTATGAACATGCAGCAGAAGCATCCCGTTGATTGTGGGGGCAGGTGAGTTTGTTGAAGCTTAATTGAATCATTCCTTGGCTAATTCAATCTGCGCTATGGCAGACAAAGAATATTGTGTTTAATGGGGACATGCGTGCGGATGAACAGTGGAATTGGATAACGTTATTTTCAATTGTCACCCCTGTCAGCCTGCCAGTCCCCATGGAGATGGACATCAGTGAGAGTGCTTCAACTGTTTTTTTAATTGCTCGGTTATTTTAATTTCCTTTGGCTCTCGAGGCGAGACAAAGAGAGAAATTTGCTTTGTGTACTATGTGTGAGGTATACAATGTGTGTGTGTGTGTGGGTGTGTGTATATATATTTATTTATTCTTTGGCTTAGCTTAAGCTTTTATAGACTCGTATTCACTCTTGGATAAATAGGAATGTGTTTCCTTATGTTCTGGTTGTTTTCCCTAACTCTATTTAAGTATAGCTCAAAAGGCAGCACAAAAAAAGTGCCAGCAACGATAGACTAAGCTTATCACCTTTTTACATCCTTTTCAGATCTTAAATTTTTCACTTCCAATGCCTAATTTTCTAAACACAACTTTTGCAGGTATTCTCAAAGAGAAGCAAAACTTACTTGGGGCTTAGGATGGATTCTCATTTAATTCATTTATTTATTTTTAAGTGTACATTGGGATGACTGTTTCCATGCTTTGAGCCACTGTTCTCATAGGGGTTTCCTCCTGTATGCCACCCAGAGATGTACCCACTGTATGCCTGTATGCCACCCAGAGATGTACCCACTGTATGCCTGTATGCCACCCAGAGAGTTGCTTTTGTGGGGGTTTATGCTGGTGCAGGCCGTGAAGTCCATTATGACAAATTCTTTGTAAAACGTTTTGTATAAATAAAACTTAATTTGAAATTTTAATGTGATGCCTTGCCATATCATGCTGTGGAAGTTGTCGGAAAGTTTTGGGTTGAAATCCCAAGTGATGTACTGCTGCTACTGTACCCCAGAGCAACATATGGAATTGCTTCAGTAAATATACTGTTAAGCTGTGTAAATGTATGCTCATGTAAGCTTTCGCAGGGCAAGGGAGTCTGCATCAGAAATACATCATAATGTAATAACTTGTTCATGTTCATTTACTGACCCCTGGCAATTCATTTATCGAAAGCATGCTTTTGGTCAGTGAGTTGAGTTTGGCTAGTTAGTTTTAATGATTGCTGAATGTGCAAACTTGTTTTTGCGTAGAAAGAAAGACGTCATTTTTGCTTTTAATTATTATTAAAACTTAAGAACAAATATTGATTGAATCCTAGCCAATTTATATACCTATAATTTATATACGTTTAGGTAACAGTATAGCAAGCAAACCAATTCTAGCCAACTATTAATCAATCAATCATTCTAAATGCATTCAAGAATAAATGTAGCTATTTATTCCAGCTAAGTTTTGAAACCGATTCACATGGGTCTTCATTAGCCAACTCATTTTGTATTATCTCATGGATTTCTTTAATGGTGTCATATTTAACCCCATAGCATATTTTATCACAGTTTTCAGGCCTGTAATAAAAGTATTAATCAAATAGAGAAGCACAATGCTGAAGAAAATTTGAAGTAGCATGTATTATTCAAATTCTAAAAAAAGCATAATTTATTTATATGTCCTTTCATCCGATGCGCACCACCCACTGAAGCACTGTTCACGTCTAATAAAACTAGAAACAGTTGGCAGCCATAATGGCGACACACGGTAAAATCAAAGAGGCGTCTTTTGGATGTAGAATGCAGCATGTACACCCACAACTTACAAAATTAGATTGTTTTTAAAACTTTCAGCAGTAGAGGGATCAATGAACACAGAATAGCATTGAATAAGGTTGAAGATCTCTTACAAAATATGAATTAATGCCATGAATATTGTCTTCTGAAATACTGGTTACCATTTCAGGCCTGGTTTACTAAGACCTTTAGCGTGTGAAAAACCCTTTAGCACACGCAAAACCAACAACATGACGAATGATGCACCAATCATTGGTTGTGTTATTAGTTCTCTTTCATCATCTCGTTTCGAGATCCACCTATGGGAATGACATCCGGTCATGACCACCGCAGAAGCATCCAATTGCACCACGTCTGGCCCTGACAGACAGTAGCGTGTCCAATGCGAAGGAGGCTCCCGCCCTCCTTGTACAAGCATATAGGACACTACAACGCTACTTCTCTTCAGTTGACATTCGCTTCTCGCGAAATTCCGAGTACCCCGCTCACAGCTTCGACCGTGTATCCCACACGAACCTTGGCACTTAACTGTCCGCAGGAGGATATATCTCCGGATCAGCCTCCGCCGGGCGTGAAAGGTTCGGGAACGTGAGTCAGTGCTGAATAGCTCCACTCGGTGTTAGCCTGCTACCCCGCTCGCTAGCCCTTCTATCGTGTCAGGCCCCCCGCCCCAGATACGATTTTTTTCCTGCACCTGCTAACGCGGAACAGGACTGTGCTGTCTCACAACTAGCCACCCACGCTAGCTTGTCTCTTTGCTCTCTAGCCAGCCACCCACGCTGCCTGTTCTCTGCTTAGCTGCCGCTTAGCTCCCCGCTAATGGCTCTGTCTAAGCCCACTCCTCTCGGCCCGCCCGAGGAGCTTCGCTCGCGTGCCTGCCCGGCCGCCTGCGGTGCCCTCATCGCTGCCAGGGACACTCACACTCTCTGTGTCATGTGCTTGGGTTTAAAACATGCCCAGGAGGCCATTGACTCCCCAGAGAGCTGCAGCCACTGCCTCGCTCTGCCCAAAAAGCTCAGGCGACGGAGGCAGAGAGTTGCCGCTACCCACGGCAACGACCTCGGTCCCGAGAACTCTGACAAAGAGGATGATAGCACTGCGGCCTCTCGGCCGCCTCAAGACCTTTCTTCCCTGAGTTGGGCTGACCGCTCCGACCCAGACATGTTGGCGTTCCCTCTCTCGCTCTCCGCTACCCCCATACTGGAAGGAGAGACATCGGATAACGACAACATGGCAGTTGCGTCTGAATGTTCTGGAGAGGAGGACTCTATTCCTCCGGCCCAGTTAGCTCCGGCTATGGGTACGGCTAACGCCCAACCCCATGCTGTGCTTCTGGAGGTGTGTGAGCGGGCCGCAGCCCGTCTCAACATCGAATGGCCAGCCCTCCAGAACCCGGCCGACGAGGAGAGGGATGTTTACGATGGGAAATTCCTGGGCCCCCCCCCCAGGCCCCAGAAAACAGCTTTTCCCAGTTCTCCCCGCCTGCGCTAAACACATGAAACACCACTGGAAGGACCCGCTTGATTTCAAGCACGGTTTCTCCGGCCTGGAAGTTAAGGACATGGCCGCCCACGCCATGGGGGAACCCCCATCTGTTGAGCCCTCCATAGCTCGACACCTTAACCCCACGCAGGGAGGTCTCCTGGCACCGTCCAGGCCTACCCTCCCTAATAAGATGGAACGCTTCACAGCCTCCATCCACCAGGCTTCCTACAGGGCCTCATCCCTCGCGGTAAGAGCCCTTAATGTTTCCTCCCTCCTCTCAGCTTACCAAGCTGAGCTCACAGAGGAGATGGGGAAACAGTTACAGAAGGGGGACCCTTCCCCTATACTGTGGCAAGAGATTGTCACTGTTAATGACCTGGTTCTGCGCAACTCTCGCCAGTGTGTCCAGGCCTGCGGCCGCTCTATGGCTCTCTCCGTAGCCGGCGAGCGGGCGCTCTGGCTTAATCTCTCCGGTCTGCCCGACAGTGAGAAAAGGCGCTTAGCTGGCGCCCCTGTCGAGCCAGGCCGGGCTCTCTTTGGCCCCGCTCTTACCCTCATGCAGCAGCGGTGCGATGATAAGAAAAAGGAGGATGAAGCCTTTAAACTCTGCCTCCCACGCAGAGCGACGCCTCACCTGCCGCCACCCATGCGGCCTCCTCAGCCCCCAGCGGTGAACCGCCGTGTCCAGCCAGGACAGGGCAGGGGCAAGCCCCAGGGCAGAGCCCCGGGCCAGCAAGGCAACCCCCCTGCTAAGCCTTGGGGGAATATGTCCTTTGCCGCAGCCGCGGCAAAGAAACCTTCTCCCACCCCCGCTGACCAGAAACGGAAGCGGCCAGCCTGACGCTGCCGCTATTGGGGGCCTAAGTCCACGTTCTGGGGCAGCCAGCTCCGTGGTCACAGGTCCGTCTCTCTCCCCCCCCAAGGAAGAGAAGGAGACCCCCAGTTCAGGAGGACAGCCCTCCTCTGTTCGCTGCGGTCAGGGCACCTGTTGGAGTTCATGTGCCCCCCAGCTTCAATCCCCAGGGTTCCAGTACACAGGCAATGTTAGCCACGTTCAGTGTACAAATGAACACCAGGCCATTTCTAATAAAGGCTCCCGCCCTGAAAGGCCAAAAAACAAAAAATGTGTTGAAAAGAATCCCTTCTTATCACACAAGGCCTCCCCTGGTTTCACCACTAGGTGGAGCGCCAGTCCCATTGAGCACGGCCGCACCCGGCCGTTCCCCTCTGCGGTCCTCCGCACCAGCAGGGGCGCTCACGAACCACGTACAAGCCTGGCAGGCGGCTCTTGCCCCCGAGTGGGTATTACGCACAATAGCCAAGGGCTACAGACTCCAATTTGCAGGGAAACCCCCATGTTTCAACGGAGTCATTTACTCTCAAACCGAGGAGAGTTCGGCCCATGTTTTGGAGGAGGAAATTTCCTCTCTGTTACAAAAAGGGGCGATACGTGTGGTTCCCAGAAATCAAGCCCAACACGGCTTTTATTCTCGCTATTTCCTGGTCCCAAAGAAGGGCGGTTCCCTCCGTCCTATCTTGGATCTCAGAGTGTTGAACAAACATTTGAGGCGATACAACTTCAAAATGCTAACGTACAATACTCTTTCACGTGCAATACGTCAGAACGATTGGTTCACATCAATCGATCTGAAAGATGCTTTCTTCCACATAGGCATCTATCCTCCCCACACGAAGTTCCTTCGCTTCGCCCACCGCGGCGTTTGCTACGAATACACAGTTCTACCGTTCGGTCTCTCACTAAGCCCACGGGTGTTCTGTGTTTGTGTGGAGGCGGGTCTGGCCCCGTTAAGACTAACGGGGGTCAGAATACTGACTTATATGGACGATTGGCTAATCATTGCCAATTCGAGAGTCAGAGTCGTGGAAGACACGCAGTTAGTTCTGGCACAACTAGCTGCGCTCGGGTTCAGGGTAAACTTCCCCAAGAGCAATCTCTCTCCCTCTCAGAGTGTAACGTTCTTGGGGCTGGTGCTAAACTCTGTATCGATGCTAGCTCGCCTGTCGGCGGACCGCATTTTATCCCTGCGGGACTGTCTCTCTCTGTTCAGACCGGGCTTAAGAGTACAGTACCGCACATGCCTCAGACTGCAAGGGCTAATGGCCTCAGCCTCGCAGGTTTTACCACTGGGGTTACTGAGAATGAGGGGTTTTATGAGGTGGGTTTCATCACTTCACCTCAGCCCCGTACGCGATCTCCATCGCCGTCTCACAGTGACGCACGAGTGCACGGCAGCTCTACGTCATTGGGAGAACACAGACTTTTATACTCAGGGAACCCCTCTCGGGACTGTTCTCATGAGGAAAGTCGTAACGACAGATGCATCCCTTTCTGGGTGGGGGGGCCACTCAGGAAGGACGTGTAGTGAATGGGATGTGGCCGACCCGGCTGCGCTCAGCTCACATCAATTATCTGGAGCTCCTAACTATATGGATAGCTCTCAGATATTTCCTACCCCGCTTAAGGCGACGGCATGTGCTAGTACGCTGCGACAATACGACTGCTGTAGCATACGTCAATCGCCAGGGGGGCATGCGCTCTCTCCATCTCCACAGTCTAGCCCACAGACTGCTGGTATGGGGCAGCCATCACTTTCTGTCGTTACGTGCGACCCATGTTCCGGGCATTCTGAACACGGGCGCAGATCTGCTGTCAAGGGGAAACCCGCTGTACAGGGAATGGCGTCTGCATCCCCAGACTGTGGAAATGCTATGGCAGAGATTTGGCCACGCAGCCGTCGATCTCTTCGCCTCGCACGAAAACGCCCATTGTCGTATGTTCTTCTCGCTACGGGACAAGAACGCGCCTCTAGGCGTAGACGCACTGGCCCACCCTTGGCCCAATGTGCTTCTATATGCGTTTCCCCCCCTCGCTCTCATCTCTCCCACTCTGGCCAGAGTGAGAGAGCAGAGTTTGACACTGATCCTAATAGCGCCCAGGTGGTCGAAATCGCCGTGGCTGGCGGAGATAATCCCTCTCCTTTACGCACAGCCGTGCGCGCTCCCGTTACGCACGGACCTGCTGTCTCAGGCGAACGGGGAAATATACCACCCCTGCCCAGAGCGAATAGCTCTTTGGGCTTGGCCCGTGAAAGGCACAACCTCGACGCTTTAGGGCTCCCCCCTCGCGTGGTGGCAACCATTCAGAGCGCGAGAGCGTCTTCTACCAGGTCACTTTATGACAATAAGTGGCAGGTATTTGAAAGGTGGTGTGCCTCCCGTCAGTTAGTGCCTTATCAGTGCTCTGTTTCTGACGTGCTGTGCTTTTTACAAAACCTGATGGATGAAGGGAAATCCTTTTCTACCATTAAGGTCTACCTGGCAGCTATCACTGCTTGTCATATGGGTTTCAATGACAATACAGTGGGGCAGCATCCCCTCGTGCGCAGGTTCATGAAGGGGGCTCGCCGTTCTCTGCCTGTTGTTAAAAAGCTCATTCCCTCATGGGATTTGTCACTGGTGCTGGAGGCTCTGTCCCAACGGCCATTCGAGCCTATAAATGGAATAGAGTTAAAATTTCTGTCTCTCAAGACAGCACTGCTGCTCGCATTAGCTTCTGCTAAGCGGGTCAGTGATCTCCATGCGCTCTCAGTGCATCCCTCGTGCGCAATATTCTCCCCTAATATGGATAAGGTTTTCCTTAAACCTAATCCTGCCTTTATGCCTAAAAGCTTCCCAGCTTTCACATGTGAGGTGTTGGAGCTTTCCGCTTTTCACCCACCGCCTTTCTCTTCGGAGGAGGAGCAAAGGCTACATATGCTGTGTCCTGTGCGTGTTCTCCACACGTATATGACAAGGACTAGGGCTTTCAGAAAGAGCAATCAGCTCTTTGTCGCCTGGGCCCCCGCCTGCAAAGGGAAAGCCATCTCCAAGCAGCGGCTGTCCCATTGGCTTGTGGAAGCTATTGTTATGGCATATGGTTCAAAGGGGGTATCACCTCCCTCGGGTCTGAGGGCTCATTCTACGAGGGGCGTGGCTGCATCGTGGGCCCTATTCCGTGGGGTCTCCATGCAGGAAATCTGTTCAGCCGCAGGCTGGGCTTCTCCGCACACTTTTGTGAGGTTTTATCGTCTGGATGTTACCAGGACTCCGGTAGCCCACTCAGTGTTGGGGGTGAGCTCTGTGTGACCCACACACATCTCAATACGGGTGTAGTACTTCACACTGTTCCCAGACCCCGGTTACTACACTGGACAGTGGACTGTGGTTGGTACTTGCCTACACGGGATGCGCCAGGCACCACCCTCCTGTTAGGGAGGGAGGCCTCCCTTGCTGGCTTGACAGCATCTCAGCTGTGAGCATATGGCAATCCGGGAGTTGTCCAAATCTCCCATAGGTGGATCTCGAAACGAGATGATGAAAGAGAACTTTAGGTTACTGTCGTAACCCCGGTTCTCTGAAACATCGAGTGGAGAGATCCACCAACATTGCCCTGCTTGCTGCGCGCGAGAAGCGAATATGTTCACTGAAGAGAAGTAGCGTTGTAGTGTCCTATATGCTTGTACAAGGAGGGCGGGAGCCTCCTTCGCATTGGACACGCTACTGTCTGTCAGGGCCAGACGTGGTGCAATTGGATGCTTCTGCGGTGGTCATGACCGGATGTCATTCCCATAGGTGGATCTCTCCACTCGATGTTTCAGAGAACCGGGGTTACGACAGTAACCTAAAGTTTTGCGTGTGCTAAAAGGTTTTCGCACCCGCTAAAGGTCTTAATAAATCAGGCCCTTCAAACGAAGTACATTTTGCAAATGGCCTTTCAGGTCCTGTGTAAATGTCTGAATGTTTGGATGCGGATGGAGCACAAACACCTGGAAGTGACTGTGATCCTTGCTTACTCGCTTGTCCGCGGTAATGGCGGCTGCTCGCTCGAGGGTATAAAGGCCAGGAACGTGGCTGTACCCGCTGAACTCTGCTGCTTCACTTTCCCTTCCCCATCCTCCTTCCTTCTGAAACGGTGAAAATGTCATTTCTGTGTACTTGTCGCCTGAAATCAGACGTGAGTCTCAGCGGCCTTCGTCGCTTGGGGATTGGGGATGGGCCGAAATGGCGGGAAGAGCAGAGATCATTGTTGGCGCACTCACTTGCTCGCGTCTCTGGGGCCCGGCTGCAGGATACCTCCCCGCCACTTGACCGTCGATGTTCAAATATGACTTTTCCTGTCCAGCTCAGGGAATTCTAAGGGGTAAATGTTACATTTGAATATGATTTATCGGATTGTAATATAATGGCGGAGACCTTTTAAAGGCTCACGTTGGCTTGGAGAGTGGGGAATTATGGCTTTGACGCTGAAGCCGTTGTACTGTGACACGAAGACCCTGTGCACAAAAGGCAGGGTTTTGTTCCCTCATCTTAAAAAGCCCCTCAAATCTACTGTGTAGGTTTCTCTGTGTGTGCTAGGAATCAAAACCACTATGTTTCACCTTCTTATCTTGCTTGACAAATAATGAGCCATTTCCCTGAAGAAAGCATGGGGCCATGACTAAGGTGCATGCTACGGTTCTTATTCTAGTGCAAAATACATATTTAATATGGTCTCAAAAATATTCTTGCATTTTACCAGTTTTTAGGGATTCCATAGTGCGAAATATATAGATTTATTAACTCTCTGGGATGAACATATCAGACGGGCCCATCTTTGACCCATCTTTGACTTAAAGAGGCTGTGATGCAAATGATTCAGTGATGGGCAGCTCAGGATTTCAAGTCAGATTTCATATCACATAACTCTCCGTTTTTGTTGTTGGTCATCTCAGTAGTGCTAAATTGCTTAATGATATTTGTGATTCTACCTTTTACAACATGATGACTCTTACTGCTCTAAGCTCAGTTTGACAGGCAGGTGTCCATTAGCAGAGCCCCCTGCTGGCTGGACGGAAGTACGACTGTCTATGCATGCCACAGCAGGTATATGCAGTGTTCACAAAGAGCCTTTTATGTACATAAAATAAAATATAGAAAATTGGCCTAAAAATACTGCAGGTTTTGAAATTTATTTTCTCTTAAATGTAAGAGTAGCTGACGATAAATGTCAGACAAAAAAAAAAAGAGGAAAGTTAACACCATTTTATTTTTTGAAACATTACATAAAGAGTAAAGGTTAAGAGTAAAGATAAAGGTTAGATTCAAGATGGATACATAAACAACAAAGATGGCCGCTCTGACAGCGGTGACAACAGCCGATTTCTAGAAGGGAGAGCGGGAGCCGTAGTATGAGATGGAGCCGGTGTGTGTGGGGGGGGGGGGGGGGGGGCGAGAGTGACGGAGAGGCAGGTGGCTGGGGAGGGAGACGGGCGGAGAGGTGATGCGGGAGCAGGTGTGGGGACATAGTTGAGCGCAGAGGTGTAAATTGTGTCAGAGTGGAAACTGGGGAAGGTGAAAATGAGCGGGATTTGCTCAGGCAGCACCGTCCCTCCCCTCCTTCCCCACTGGTTTCTCGCCGGGCTTTTTCACCGCGGGGGTCAGTTTCGTGACATGTACCCGCCTGCTTCAGACAGGGGCGCGGCGCGCCGCAAACAAAGTCCAGGGGATCAAAGGCCACTCGCCTCCCTTCTGCCTGTGAAATAACGGAGCCGTCTCTCAAGGCAAATGAACTCTCTCTCTCTCTCTCTCTCTCTCTCTCTCTCTAAGACAGCGTTTGATAAAAAAAGAAACATCCACTGAAGTCGCGCACTGAATCGTGGCTGTGGATTTCCTGCCTGCTTCCTCTTCGCGCAGCATGCCATCACGGCCTCGTGAGTCGCATAACGACAGATGTATGGGGGCTTTAAGCGAGCGCAATGCCCTGGAACGCAGCGGCGGAAAACTGAGGCGCTGTTTAATTATTGTCATTGGCACTGTAAAGGGCAGTGACTCAGCCCGATGCCGGTGCGTCCAGTGACTATTTTGAGTCGTCTTTATTGCCCCTAATGGGCTGTTGTCTTGGCGTATGTGTGGAGAGGAAGAAAGGGGAAAAAAAGGAAAGCAGTTGGCCTGATGGTAGGAGACATCTGTCCATTTTACCTCCTCCTCCTGTGGGACTACAGCTGAGCTTTGTGCCCGTTCCCCAGGGCTTATATCGAGCATTCAGTGATCAATTCGCCTCTGAAGAAAGTAACCTCCATGTGATACTGAGCACTTTGCAGCCAAATTCCATAGTTAAATTGGCCTTGTTAACTAAATTTGCATTCTAACTGAATAATCCCAGTTGCTTGTGATGTTATAATTGTGTTCAGAAGCATTGCTTATTAAGCAATTACGAAACCATTTTATGCGGTGTTTTATAAAGTGTTACGCATCATCGCTCAAAGGTGTGTTCGTGGACTTAGAATAAGGGGTGGAAAACAAGAGAAAAATAGATTACGAAAGATTGTGGTTGAAATTGCACGTTTGATATTTGCAACGTGGGCTCTTTAAGACCCGTTTTGGTTATTTGTCCCTTCAAAACGGTGGTCTCTTGAAATCCGAGGTGGACAAACTCTTCACATGGGATCTACTTCAGCTTAAGCTGCAGGCTTCAGGTTGTGTTTAGTTTCATATTTTTTCCTTCTGTGCCAAGTGGGTTTCCCAGTAGTCTGCTGCTTTGAAGCCTAATCAAACAAGCAGCCGGGGAAAATGATATTGATAATATAGTAAATGCAGTAAATGGATGAGTGAATTAATTAATTCATGCATTAATTAATTCAGTCATTCATTCATAGATTATTTTGGCAGCATATATAATATGCTTGGCATAATGATAATAGACAGTTACAAAGTGCCATAGAGTGCCTAGGGCCCAGATAGGAGTGTGTTTGTAAATTAAATGGGCAATGTGGTCAGTCTCCCTGGGAGAAGTGTTGCTGCCCTCACCGTCTTTCCTCTGACCGGAAAGAAGCGTCTAATCGTCTATTCCCTGAATCGTGCTCTGACGCTCAGTTAACAAACGAGGGCGTCATTAGGCTAAAGAATGTCTCTCCCATTCGGCCTGTGTGGAAGTCACAGCAATGGTGAGTAGTGAGGGTCATTATTACAACCAATCTGGAGCTGACACTCAGTGGTAAGGTGAAAGTGGTATACCGTGTGGAGTTGAGGCGTTCGGTAGGATGCACTGCTGTCTCGGCGACGCAGAGCTATGGGTAGATCACAGGGCAGGGCCCTCAGAGAGTGCTCATAAATTGAGATATGTAGCTAGCTCCCCTCAGAACATCAGAACATGAATGCAAACACACACACACACACACACACACACAATCAGATCCTCTAATATACGCCAAACCTTACAGATCGACAAAATAGACACACAGACACATACAGTGAGCACCATAGTTCAGTGGACAGTGACACATGCGAATTGGGGGGTGGGACTATATTTAACTGTAAATTACACTGGAACGGTATGGAACACATGGTTGGCTAAATGGCTGTGAGTCATCAAGGGTCTGACGTATCAAACAAGCCTTAAACCATCACTCTGCTGCCAGATATGCAGTAGATATGGATGGATAACTTGAAGGGTTTCTTCTCCTGACTTATTTTTCCATCGAGTTCAACAGGAAAATTTGTCAGGAGAAACAACCCTTAAAGTGATCCATCCATATCTACTGCATATCTGTCAGCAGATTGATGGGTTGAGGCTCATTTGATACCTCAGGCCCTTGATGACTTACAGCCATTTCACCAACCATGTATTCCATACTATTCCAGCATAATTTACAGCTAAATCTAGTTCCACCCCAATTCCCATAGAGATCCATTCAAATGCACAGATATATGCACAGGTTATAGTATTGCTTGTAAGAGTACCAGAAAATAAGATATCAAGAGTCTTGATATTGATGGCATGCAAAGGATATGCGACCAAATATTAAAAATTATTACTTTATTCTACATTATGTTAAACTGTCCAATATTTTTTTATGCACGAAAATGGGGGGGACTATACCAAAGGTTCTATAATTTCTATACGGTTCATCCGATATGGATGAAAATACCCTCGAATTAAAGCTGACAGTCTGCACTTCAACCTCATTGTCATGTTATCCTTTCAAACTCAAAGTGCTAGAGTACAGAACCAAAATAACAAAAAATGTGTCACTGTCCAATGAATTAGGGTGCTCACTGTATTCTACATACAGAAAGACACAGGCATGCAGACACACGCACACACACAAAGATACCAACAATCCACTCCAGCATTCAGCATCTTCGTGTGCCCTGCATGGTATTTTGCCGGGTCCTCACCAAATGTGTTTAAGCCCGATGGAACATCACAAGCACACATTGCATGGGGGGCAGAGAAGGAGAAAGAGAGAAAGGGAGGGGGAGAGGAAGGGAGAGAATGAGAAAGAGCGAGAGAGGAACCTTGTTATCGCTGGATCCACAGATGGAGTTAAACCCTTCTCCCTCTCCCATGAGCCCAGAATAGCAACGCTACTCTGCTGTGAGATCTCTGCTGGAGCCCTCCTTGCTTTAGCGGCACTGAAGACGGAATGCCGGAACACGCTGTGAGCCAATGTACTGCACAGTGAGGGCATTACCCCACTGTTCATCGAAAAATGATTACATATTTACTCAGTAACGCGTTCAGAAATGGAATGTTCTACACAGCGCAGTTTACATTACTTTTCATCGCTGAACGATTGCATATTCATTCGCGCATTCGGAAATAGCGAAAGCACACTTAACAGTACATCATTTGCCTTGAATGTAAAGAAAACAATGCCATTGGCAGTATGAAAGCGAGGCTTCCCGAACCTCAAAGTGGGTGGAACTTTTTCACGTGATGTCAGCAACTCAGTGATTCGAACCGGTCATAGTGGAAAGCAGCCTTAGGCAGGTTCAGGCAGTTGGCAGCACATGCTAGCTCTACCAAATACCTGGGCACAGTTCTGGATAGAAAACGTACATTACAAGAAAGCCAGACAGCGGGCAGTTCTTCTTTCTCAAGAGACTCCGGGATTGTAATGTTGCTTGCCCCATAATGGACTCTCCCACTGAGAGCAAAATAATTTTCAGTATTGTGACCTGGTACAAAAATCTGACTGTGTGCAATGAATCGAAACTCGACAAATAATAAACCAGGCCAGTGAAATAGTTGCCATTAAGACAACGCCGCTGCAACAGCTGCACTGCCTTGCCATAAAAAGGAGAGCCCTCCAAACAGTGGATGACCACTCCCAGCCACTTCACTCATTGTTTCGAAAACATTTCAAGCCTCCGTGTGGCATTGCCATGAGCTGCTGGAGTAGTATGGCGCTTATCCTGCAGCGCTCAGTACAGCCAGAGGGTCGAGGGATTTCGTCGTTGAGCTCCTCCATAAAAACAAAACACATTTTTGAAACCATAGGTGAAGCCCATGATTGCATTTAACCATATACACAGTCGGTGAACGCATTTTCTTGGTAAGATCGTTGAGGGTCTTCCCTGTTCGGCGTATAGCTAAGCAGGTTAAATTTCCATAATCTTTGTGGTTAAACCGGCGTGCTCCCGCTGTGGTCGTCCTATCCCCGCAGACGCGGCTGTGGGTCTCTGACTTCTTTGCCTGCTACCAGCAGGGGGCGCTCTTTCACTCTCCCTGAAGCAGTTCACTCCCGACCCACAGAAAGCTCAGACCCATCTGTCCAATGATCATCACCATGCCCATCTATGATGGGCATATTACAAATACCTGCCGACAACCAGATGCATCATGCACTTACCCCCCTCCTCTCCCCCAAGGACTCTGGAGACCCTTGGAGCACCAGGGCTTATTCATCATATGCACATGTTGGAGGGTACAGTTGAGAAGGAAGAGGTGGAATCCAGCGTCCCACTTTAACCTTCCTTTTCTCCAAGTAAATCTCTTTAAGTCATTAAAATGTTGCGTTAAGTGATTTTTTTCCAGGCCTGTTCTGGGGGGAGGAGGCTCGGGGTATCCCGCTTTAACGGCCGAATAGAAGTTAGAATAGACGTAATTTCCCCGGTGCTGACGTGCAAGCGGCTGTGGGACTGCCGATGCTCTGGCGTGCCGCGGCTTTAACGAGGCGGTGGAAGGCGTATCCTGGCACTCGTCGTCTTGTGCACATTAATAATCAGGAAGAATGCTGTGCACACAGAGCCGTGCGTTTAGGTCTAATTTAACCACCGAATGTACTTTGAGACAAGGGCACACATTGATAAGTGGGAGTTCCTCTACCACATTTGTATCCAGATTTTTGTTTACCATCTGGAATGCGCAGTTGTGTTTTCATGGCTCTCCCATTGCAGCTTTCTCTGCCATTACAGGAGACTGCAGACAACGAACGGGAAATCCCCCAACTAGCGATTCACAAATCACTCGGCTTGGCACGCGAGCAATGTTTCCTGATTGCCGTGGCAATTTTAATCATGATTTTGAATAATTATTCGCTGACCCCCTCTGCCCCCCCTTCTTGACCACGAGGTCATGTTTTGGGTGCTGTATTTGCGAGGGAGGGGGGCCACACGGTAGGACTAATGGAAATGGAATGAGTCTGGCTACTGGGGTGAATAAGGCAGAGAATAAGGAAGAATCATTAGACTGCTGATCTTACACCTCTCACATGAATCTTTATTTAGCCAAAATTAGCAGGCTAATAGGATTGGGGAGGGGATGCGGAGGGGCTTGGCGTGCGTGTTTCCATAGCGCTCCGTGTGTCACGCTCATTAGCTCTTGCCTTGCTCGCTGTGACTGTCTTCTTCAGAACAGGTCAGCAGGCTCGGGCTCTTGCTTGTGCCGGACAGTCCCGTCAGTGTACGGACACAGGACATCATTGGTCTCACCTTGAGGAAACTGGGTTTCTTGGCCTTACAATTCCTCAGCCCAACATTTAACAATGTACAGCACTGTGACGAGTGTGTTGACATGCAGGCTTGGTCATTTTTGTCAACAATCAGTAATACCTTGATGGGCTGTGGTGTCATTTTACACTAATGGATTTTGCTTCAAAAACAACAAATCGGTGACAAAATCTTAAAATGGAGAACAGCATATGAGAAGGTGTGTTTGCACAGTACTGAGAGAGAGAGAGAGAGAGAGAGAGAGAGAGAGAGAGAGAGAGAGAGAGATGCACTGCTTCTTTCTCAAAACGGATGCGGTGTGATTCTTCCTATGACTCCTCACAGCAAAGAGCTGTCTGTCAGGATGGCTCGTGTTGTCTCCGGTTGAGAGGAGCAGAGCACTCTTCTCCACACACACACACACACACACACACACACACACACACACACACACACACACACACACACACACACACACACACACACACACACACACACACACACACACACACACACACACACACACACACACACACACACACACACACACACACACACACACACACACACTGCCTCTCCTTCAATCCCTGGATTATCAAAGTATCCCGTCTCTGTAGAGAAGGAGGATGCTTAGGGGAGCCCGTTTCCTTGGTAACAGGCTCACTTCAGCTTCTTGCTTGGTGAGGAAAAAATAAAATGAGCTTTACAAATCAGAAAGGTACCAGCTATTGTATACCTCAGCATGGCTATTTTTTGCTTTGAACTGTGTACATATTTAAATTGGTTTATTGTTTATCTAACATTGGTCAAATATTGGCCAAAACTGATATTAGCGAGGGCATATCTCTCCGGATTGAGGTATCCCTGGGAAGTCTCTAAACCCACAATAAGGCTATGTATTAACATACATAATGGATGGACCCACCCAAAAAAGTTTGTTTTGTTCTGCTTTTGGACTACAATTTTTATTTGAAATATCATATTTCCGCTCCGGCAGTTGAAGGTTCACTGCTCCTTGGATGCAGAAGTGCTGTCAAGTTTTATAGGATTTGTGTCCGTTTTCAGAGGGTAATTGCATTCATTCTGTGCCTGTTCCAGGATTCCTGTACTGCAAGCTCCTGTCCTTTGGCTGGTAATTAGTCTACATAAACCTTAAGGTCAGCCCACACTCGCCGGAATCCATTCACGTCTTCTAGCATGACGTGAAAGTCCATCTTTGACGGCAGGGTGTAATGTGCAAATAGTGTTCAGTTGTCTTTTGTTTTTGTTTTATTCGTTTATTTAAATTCCCGTTTTAAATGTAGTTGTTTGTCGGGCCCTAGCCCTGCTGCCAGTGTGGGAAACCATTGTGCCGGTTCTGTTAGACGCATTCAATTGTGTTTAAACTCCCAGGCTTTTTTCCCTTGGATGCTGGCTCTGTCCCGCTGCATCACCTTTGACTCATTCTGGCCCTGTGCTCGGCTCTCACACTTCCCCCCCCTGGCACTGACAGTAATAACACAGATTCCAGAAAACTGAAGGGGGGACAGGGAGAAAGGCACTGGAGACTTATTTCTGTCTTTACCTGAAGGGTTATGTTTGCTGACATGGCTGTCCTAACGTTCCTCTGGGGTTGCATAAGCCAATTAGCGATTTGTTAGCTGATGCAAAAAATAAATAAATAAATAAATAAATAAACAGTACTGGAAAGGTTTCTGTTGCACAGCACTTTCATAATAAATATAAAAATGTACCAGAATCTCGTTCTGTCCAAGTTTCACTCCATGCGGAGTGCATGCTCAGCAGTTTCTGTCCCGGTGTCCTCTCGCAATTGAAAATCGTGGAAGAAACTTATAAAGAAAAAAAACCTGCCTTGGACAGGTGTTTCTATGAAATGTCTCTCCTTAGTGGCACAGTATGATGAGAGCTTTCATCATTAGAGACCAAGAAACCCATAGACAATCCTCAGGATGCTGTGAAAAATGTGCAATTATCTGAAGCCTTTTTGTTTTGAGATACTTTATTCTTCATTCCCTGTGCCAGCTTATTTTTTTGAAAAGTCAGAAATGAATTTTTGGACAATGGTACTGAACCAGTAAATTGGCCATTAGTTCTGTCGGAGATAAAATAATTTGGTCCGTAAACATTACTTTGTTTGAAGAGTTAAGGAAGAGATCAATCTCCATTGAGAGGATAGAGATTTGTCTCAGCTGTATCTTAAGGTCAGGTAATAATGCCACCCTTCAGCATCTCAGACACTCTACATCAGCTATTAGGGAGACGCCTTGCACTGATCTCTTAGTACGGCAAGGAATAACGGCAACCTTTTGAGCTGGGAAGTGCGATAGAGATGCAAATGAGTGGGATTTCTTAACATCCCAGAGGAGGATTTTCAGAGGCAATTCAAAATGCAATTTGGAATCAGTGAGGTATGAGCAAAATGGAATGGAACTTATTCACAAAAGTGGACCTGTCAAATTTCTTAAGTTTTTTTTTTTTTTTTTTTGCCTCGCATTGCAATGTGTCTTAAGAAAATGGGAGGCAGTAAGTCTAAAATGTTCTTCAAATCCACCTTGGACAAAAGTGTTATATCAGCATGCAAATTGGGAAGCCTGAATAAAACATGACAGGTGTGTTGATAAATTGTAAATGGAATTGTACAGCCATCTAAACACATGATGCTCTGATACTCGGCATGGCAGTTGGGCATTATTTCAACCTTCACCTGTCCCCATACACTGCCTTATAGACATAGACAAATATATGGTTCTTGACAGACCCTCTTAAAGGTCTATACTTTTTTGCCCCATTTCAATTTGTGGCACCACACTGCAAAAACCTCTGTCTTAACAAGTGTTTTAGTCTTGTAATGAGACTTAAAATCTTACTTCTTTCTCACAAGTCTCTCAAATATTAGCTTGTTTTAAGTTGCTTTTTGCTTGACAAGTGAAATGGTCTTACCCCTTTGGCAAATCTTGAAATGAGGAACTGTCTCGCATCATTGGAAAAAGTGATAGCGATAATATTTTAAGTCTAAATATAAGACTAAAATGCTTGGTAAGATTGACTTATTCTTTGTTTTTTTCCAGTGCATTTGTGGCACCATTTGTGACACTCTTGCCATAACTCATTATTCCAGTCATTGTTGACTTGTGAACAGATACCATAACAGCTGTAACATTGCCACTGGCTGTTTTCATAGCAACCAAGCTGGTGGCCAACTGTGTTTTCTAAATGACCTCTTTCAGATTGTGAAAGAGCATTATTTTGATTGTGAAACTTTCAACCTCTACACACGCCTGCTGAAGACCAGCATTGAAAATTTTCACCCTGTTGGGTGAATGTTAATTGTCGATAACAACAGGGTTAAACTCAGCCTGTGTTTAAAATGGGTAGAGTGTGTCAGTCTCCATGTGTGCTGGCAGCATGGATCTGAATTTCTGCCAAGAATGATTCGATCCAATGTCAGGTGTGTTGTGATCGCACATTGGGATATGAAAAATTATCAGTATTTGCAAAGAACACAATTCAACCTTATTTTGGCAAACACAAATGAGATCATGTGTAAGATATGCGGTGGATCCATCCTGGGGCCACCCTGACGGTTGGATAGTCTTTGTTAAAAGTCCAAATAAGTTCCTCGCAATGCCAAAAAACGCCTACAGCAATGGTTCAGGGCATGCACAGACAAAGCCTGCAGACCGTGGAGATGCAGCTAGAAAATCCGAGTTCGATCTGGGAACAACGTCAGCACAATCAATAGAATCGGCATGAATCTGCAATTTTTATGTGGGATATTGTGTCATAAACGGGGTCAGTTATCTTTGCTGTATTTGTGGGTAAAACCTATTGGTCAATGTTCTCTTAAAGCTTTAACATCATATCTGAGTACTTTAAGGTTTTAGTCTGAAGGACAAAAGTGATATGTACTAAAGATTTAACACTCTCCCATGTCTAAAGAGGGACTTCTTATAAGGGGTTTCAGAATAATTTTCTTTGAGGTGACCCAGCCATCAAACAAACAGACAAATTACTCAAAATTAGACACACCACGCTATGCGCCTAATTAACCAATTTCCCTGAGACCAAACCCTGGTATCCAAGTGATAATTCTTAATTACTGTGACTCTTTCTGCGCAGGTAACTTACTACACCTTATCCTAATGGGTGCTCACATTTCGAGCTGTGGAGATTAGGCAGGTGAGATAAATGTGGCCCTTTATCCCGACATGCTAGCTCACTATTGAGACCAATGAGCTTAAGGCAGTTTGCCCATTGAATCATGGTCTGCCCGATTTCTTGGATCGTTCTCCTTAAGGAGAGCAGGACTGTAATTAGCAGCAGGGCCCCACCCATTATTCCTTACTTTTAATGATCTTTAATGATGTGTCCAGTGTTTGGTTACTTGTGATATTGCTATATTTAATCTGTCCATCTTTTGTCCAACTTTTTTAAACCACATTTTCTCTGTTGCATTATCTCCTATGTGATTTCTGAGCATACTGTTTGACAAGAAAGATACTGTAGAGTATAAAGCAGGTTTTCCACAGTCTATTCAGTACAGCACACTGCACTGCAGCAGACCCCCCCCCCCCCCCACGCCAGACCCACCTCAAAAAAAAAAAAAAAGACTCTGAAGGAAAAATTTTACTTTGCAATTCTCTAAATAAATTGAAGTCCAGACCGAACTGAGAAAACACCAATTATTTATTATAGAAGAAAAAGAAATTGAAAAAGGAGAATAGCATCGCTGGGAGAAGCAACACTATATAGGCATTCAGTGAAGGTTCTCAAAACATCTTGTTGAGTGTGAGTGAAGTATTTATACCAGTGCACAAACATGGTCGCAATGTATTGATAAACTACGAACATGATCTATCATGCTATGAGACAAAAATAGTTATTTGGGGAGTTTTGAGAGTGAGCAAAGGTTCCATGCTGCCAAGCAACCAGAGCTTGTAACCAGGCAACTTGGGCCCCTGACCTAACAGGGCCAAGGATGCCAGGAAGATAATAGAATACTTTTTGTTCAATCATAGCCGTCATCCCCCCTTCCTCCTCCTGTTCTCAGTCCCAGGAGAACAAACTGTCTTTGTACATTCAATATGCCCTTGCTTATGAATCAGGCAAAAGTTCAAGTAACAATTTAACTACAAACCCCAATTCCCCAAGTTGGGACAGTATTTAAAATGCACATAAAAGCAGTGATTTGTAAATTCTTTTTTACACATATTTAATTGAAAACAGTACAAAAAAAAGATATTTAATGTTTTACCTTATCAAATTTATTGATTTTTGTAAATATACGCTAATTCCAAATTTGATGCCTGCAACATTCCACAGGTTAACAGGTGATGCTATCATGACTGGGTATAAAAGGATATCAAAAGACTCTTGATATCTTATTTTCAGGTACTCTTACAAGTGATACGCTAACATCTCTGCATTTGAATGGATCTCTATGGGAATTGGGGGGTGGGACTAGATTAAGATGTAAATTACACGGGAATAGTATGGAACCCATCGTTGGCTAAATGGCTGTAAGTCATCAAGGGTCTGAGGTATCAAACAAGCCTCAAACCATCACTGCTGCCAGATATGCAGTAGATATGGATGGATCACTTTAAGTTGTGTCTCCTGACTTATTTTTTCATATAGTTCAATAGGAAAATAAGATACCAAGAGGCTTTTGATATCCTTTTATACCCAGTCATGATAGTATCACGTGTTAACCTGGGGAATGTTCCAAACGTGTTTTTTTGAACTTCCCAATTCTTTTTTTGCCCCTGTCCCAACTTTTTTGGAACGTGTTGCAGGCATCAAATTAGGAAATTAGTGTATATTTACAAAAATCTACAAACTTGATAAGATAATTTATAAATTGCTGCTTTCTGCTTTTATGTGTATTTTACATGCTGTCCCAACTATTTTGGAATTGGGGTTCGTATTTTAAAAATTCAAGTGATTCAACCGACAAATAACAAATCACACACAGTACAGAATAATTTCCTTCTTATACTGGGTACACTTATAGATTATTATAAATAGAAAATGACGTTATTAAATGATTAGAGGTAGATAATTAGATATGAGTATATAATGCATAAAGTAACTGAATCAAAGAATCAAACACACATGATATGATGGCTATATCCCCGAGAGCCCTGATTTCCCACTTCAACTCTGACCCCCTACAAGGCCCACTTACTGCTGTCAGAGCTGGTCTTAAGTGCCTCCTCTATCCCTGTCACCCAGGGCAGCTGGCTTCATTACCAAAGGTAATTGCCGTCTTTCACGCCAATACCAGTTCCTAAGTAACTAGATATTTAATTTGTTCCTCATTGAGCGTTCCTTCTCCTTAAGTCTTCACACTGATGGCAATCGAACTCCCTCACTCTTAAGTTGTTTTTCACCCCCTGCTTGATTACTGCGCTCTCGTGTGCTTCTGGAACGGTAAGTGTTCACTCGATTAGGAACATTTTAACAAACACTGTCTAGTCCTCTCACACTTAAAAAAGAATCTGCAATGGTAATATTTTGCACTTTTGAACTACTCAGATTTGTATTCATGAAACCTTATGTTGCTGGAAGCAGCCTAAGTATCTACTGTCACTGGATCCTCATTGCCCCCCCAGAGGGATTGTTTGCTCTCTGGTCACCAAGAGCTTCTGGAATATTTTACCCTTCTTTGTGATACTGACTCTGAGAACATTTCTTTAGGTTAAGAAAGTGGACCTGTCTGTATCCTCCTGGGCACAGATGAGGTAGGAGTCAGGACACCTTTATAACAAATTAGGAAAAGTAGAAATAAGGCCAAAGGTTCTTTCAGAGTATGTCTCCCTTCTGGAGGCCTGCCCCTTTGTCTTTGGTCCGGATCAGTTGTGATGTCACTTTTCCAGAAAAGGTGCGGATCTGTGATAAAGTCTCATTCGGGGGAGGTAGCGAGTGATCGTGGGTGTTAACGGTCAGAGGGGAAAGATCGGATGAACACGCAGAGTGAAAACGCTTGGCACGTAAAATATCAAAAGTTGTAAAGGCGACTTTATTTCATTCCGACACATCGCACAGGGGAAACCTCCACTTGTATTATACAAGGTACATTAAAGGTCATTCAAGTGAATGCGGCATAAACTGATTAGACACAGGGAATGGATTCTTTTATCAAATGTTCAGTATTAAGGGAAAAAAATGGCTCTCTCTCTGAAATGCTATTGACACTGCAAATCAAGTTTAGTGCAAGCAAATAAACTGGTAATCTCATCAGAGGCTGAACTCTTGGAGTGGCCCACAGCATCTTCCTTCTGTTCACTGGTTCCAGTCCTACAATCACTCTTCCCTCCTCCCCTCTGCGATGTAGCCTGTGCGTGAAGCCGGGTGGGGCGGCGTGATGTCAGAGACGGTCATTCCACACTTTAATTTTCCCTCCTAGTCGGCTGCTTTTGGGTGTTTTGCCGTCTCTCAAACCCAGGGAACTTTCCGGCCCACCGACAGTGACGGCCCACACGGCTGAGGCTGATCAGTGTTCATCCCCCAGTATTGGTCCATGTCTTCATCAGGCCTGTTATAATGCGTTATAATGCGTAATCATTTTTGTGTGTCTATATGAGTGGCTGGAGTGAAGTCTTTGCATGATCTGGCTTCTAGAGCCAAATAGTGTGTTTGTTTTTGTTGAGCTGTGGATGCTTTTTAGTTTTCCAGTTTTGTATTGCTCTTACATGTCTTTTTTAGCCTTTCTCTTTTTGGCCTCAATACTGAGGGAAATAAAACTGGCCTTTATTTTTAATTTACTTTCTCAATAACTTCCCTGCTCATAGTGGCTCTACCTGACACTGGCCACTGTAATATCATGAACCTCAACCATATTAATAGGTCAGTATAGAACAGCGGCCGTGTGTGTATTTCACCCGTGCAGTATGTTACTGAGGGCTGTATCTCTGCAGCAAATAATTAAATCTGGTGCTGACAGCTGCCATTTTCAGCACACTATGTGCTCTTAATGCCACCACGCCCTCCATAAACATGAATTGTGCTTCTTGTGCCACCTCTTTGCACATTTGCCCCATGGGCCTGTGACCGCCGGGCTCATCCACGCCACCGGTCCTTTGGTGATGTCATTTCCCTTCAGGTCCTTGAGAGGAGGAGTGATGCTCTGCACCCTAGAAGAGGAGAAGAAAGGGAAGATGACTCCTGCTGCAGTTATCTCGAGCACAATTAAAGCCCCTTGTTAATCACAATTGCAAAATTAACGGAATCACAAAAAATAAATGAAACAGCAAATGGCCTGGCGTCCTGGGCATTAAGCGACACTTTAATTATTTGACAGCCCCGGAGAGAGGGCCAGAGCGTCCTCCCAGGGTGAGGAACGGGAGTTGGGGACTGTTGGCGACTGGCTGCATTACTTCCCAAGAGCTTGTGCTTATTTAACTGGATTAAGGGCCGCCCGCTGGCCGTGTGCAGAGCGAAAATTGGGTTTTAATTGCTTTTTGGTGGTCTTCCTGTCAAAGGGGTATATGTGCAAATTGAAAGGTGGTGAAGAGAGTACACTGCCACAGGCAGAGCGGGGGGGGGGGGGGGTTTGTGCTGGCAATTAATTATTCATAGAAAGGTCATGTGCTGAATAGGTAATGCCTCGTTACCAGGGGTGCTTGGGCAGACCGGCAGCTCACCAACAAGGAGAGCGCGTGAGGCGTGGGAGGCCGAATCTGAATCTGAATGCGATTTAATCGCAGCCCCTCATCGCCTTCCTGTACACTTTTAGATATCTCTGCAAAAATGGCAATATCGAGCACAATTTTGCTCTTCCCGCCAATCGAATATTCACAGAACATTCCAGAACAAGTGCTGTCTCCTGTAAGTGGTGAGCTTCCGATGGTTAGTCTAATCTTTATTTTTGTTCCTCGTGTCGGAATTGGGAACTGTGTGACACGTTGAAGCTCTGGAATTCAGACGAATGAGGCCACACATACGCACACCGCACAAGCACACACATCTCTTATACCCGAGAAAACAATCACACAAGCAATATATGAGGCTTAAAATATGCATGGATGTCCTCTCCTCTTTGCATGGTCTGCCCCACTCATTTATACTGTGCAATGCAGCAGCTATACTGTGTGACCAGAAGGCAGGTATAAACGGTCATGGCTGACTGGTGTGCAGAGGTGTTCAGTAAGGCTCTCGGATCTATAAAAACACTCAATGCTTCACGCTGTTTATTTAAAAAAAAGGATTTATTTATGTTTCTTAAACCACCCTTCATGGGTTTCTCTCCTGCTCGGGAACCTGAGAAATTGAGGAAATGGTATCCTTTTTTCTCATCTGTTTGTGCGTGGGCTTCTATCAGTTTCCGGATTGAAATTCAAATCTGAGGGGAGTCCGTTGAGGATGGTCAATCTTTTGTGTTTTGTTGGAGGGGGGAAAAAAACATAAAAAGGAGATTGGCAGGCACCCTGAGGCAGCAGGATTCTGTGAGCAGCGAGGACTCTGTGTTTGTGAAAATATACAATTTCTGTAGTTTGGTCAACAAAACTGACAGTTACGCTGTTTTCATAGCGTCTGTGATGGTTTAAGCCAGTTATTTTTTTGTTTTTGAAAATGAATCAAACTACTACCAGTTGTCCTTTAAATTCAGTGTTCTGAGAAATGCAATTTTGATGGGTGAATATGACAACTCCATATTTATTGGTAGAACACAGAAGACGCTCGACAGTGAGCACATCACCAAACGGCCCGTACTAGAACGAACCTCGCAGCTCAGTACTAAACTGTTTTATGGTTCTATATCTGCAGCTACTGTACGGGTTGTCATGAATGCGGGGGATTTTAATTAGTCAATACTTATAATGACTTTAGGATGTAGCTTTCTTTCAGGAGAGTAAGTACTATTTTTTTTTTTTTTTTACAACCTTAAGCTGTAGGTATATAGGCCATGTTATACCTTTAGATAATGGCTGAAGCCCTCCATGTCCCCTTACTCCTGTTCATCCCAGGTACTAACTGAGCAATGCTAGCAAGGGTTTAAAACAGACCCAAGCTGCAGATTAACATAAAAGTCATGGTAACACTTTATTTTGAGGTGTCCCAATATTGACACCTAACTTGACATCAACTTATATCAATTGAATATCAGTTCAATGTTCATTTAAAGTCAGTTGCATGTCAGGTGATTGTCCACAAAACTCCACAAACACGCGAGTGCCAAGAAACACTGTATTGACGCTCAATCAATCAATCAAACTTTATTTGTATAGCGCATTTCATACAGTAAGTGCAACTCAATGTGCTTCACAGAAAATAATTGCAAAGAATGATTAAAATAAGCAACATTCTCTTGTCTAGAAACACTCTGTTGACACTGAGCTAAGTGTAAACTGACTCTTTGCTGTTTCTGAACTCTCTCTGATATTCAGTTGATAACAAGTTGAGTGTCAACATTGGACACTCGAAATGAAGTGGTACCCAAGGCATACCTCAGGGGAACCAGAGCTTGGGAACCAGGTGACTCACCAAACTTCACTTCACTTTTTCTTGATTAGTTTATGTTTCTGTATTCATCTGTCTTTTCATAACCTTGACCTTACCCTTATACGTCCCTGTATTGTTCAAAAACTTGCTCATACTCATAAATGGTCATATGATTTTTGGAGCCCCAGTGCATTTAGACTGGTGACTTAACATTGTGACATGAAGGGCTGGGCCGGTTTTATTTCTCCTCTGTTATTGTCAGGCTTATGCTCCTGTTGTTCCAAGAGATGCATTTTGATTGGCTGCGGGTGTTGTAATCTCTTCTCTGTGGCCCAAGCTTTCACGGGCTTGAAGGACAGGACTCCCACCAACACAGGTATAAATATAAGGGTGTTCTCCATCTCCCACTTCTTAAATCAACACAGGAAAAATAGTTATGACATCACAATTAGCTATAATTTGTTCTAAACATCCCATCTATCAATAACTGAACTATTAATGAGTGATGTGAGATCTGCTTAAAGTAAGAGTAGCCACACATGATCAAGTGTGAATGCTTTTTGTCATTGTTATATAAATTTTTTTTGGTTTGCTACTGTATGTCAATGACCTTAAACCAGAGCCAACCTGGAGAAATCATTCTCCAGAAATTGCAGTGGCTCACTTAAAGAGCAGTGTTTTTGCTGGAAATTTAAGGTGAAGATGTTGCATATGTCTGGACAGTTCCCTTCATTGGACCTACACCTACAACCTTCCAGTTTAAAATGCAGTGATCTACCACTGATCATACAGAATGCACAGCAGTGACCACCATGCTGTTGGAAGGGGACTTAGAGTAATGATTTATGCTTGAATAACCTTTGCCGCGGTATCCGTATGAATTATTAAAAGAAATGTATCAGGGTGTAATTGTATGGCTCTTACTGTAGATAGACCTGCTCCTACATTTTCTCTGGCTAACTGTAATGTCTGCCACCTGCACTGTGAGGAAGGCTTTAGATTATTTATTTACTTACTTGTTTGCCAATAACCCAATCTATGATGAATTATATGGACTAGAACAATGTATCCACCACTTATAAAGACCGGATATTTTACTGAAGCATCTAGGGTGAAGGGACATTGATCAAGGGTCCAATGACAGGGACACCGTTTGGGATGCAAACTTGTGTCAATAAAGTATTGAATTAATGTTCCTGCTGAGCACGTTCCTGGGCTCCAGAGGGTTGGGGAGCGGTGGGGGGGGGGGGGGGGCAGGATGTTGAATTTGTCATTCTTGTGGGCTTCTTTCGCCTGTGGTGGGTAATAAGGAAATACTGTGGCTCATTCACATTGGTCAAACATGCACGTTTTCATAGGGAAACGCCTCTACTCGTGCCTGCAGTAAACCTATACAGTGCCGAGTGGGCCTCAGCGTACAATTGTACGTAATATTTTTTGAGAGCTCAGTTTTCTCAGGACCGTGACACGCAGCGACAGAGATAAAGTGCTTTTCTTAAAGAGCGAGTGGAGCTAAATTCTACGCGGTCTTCTTTTTATTTTATGTTTAACTGCCTTTCCCCAACTATGTCTCCCTCTTATCAAGTAGTTTGGAAATGGACTTCATTTCAAATGTGATACTTTCAACTGGTTATTATTATTTCCACAAGGAATGTAAACAAGCTGTCAAATTGCCCAGGAAGGGAAAGCAGGCAATTAGTTTAGGCCCCCCCTCTGCAAAGCTCCCTTCCTTGAGCCTGGCCTTTAAGTGCCTGGTTGCAAGGTCCAAATTGAGTGAATCGGATTGAAAACCAGTCCAACTCGTCCCTGGAAACTGGAAAAAAAGCAACAAAACAAAACAACAAAAAAAAAAAAGCAGACAAATAATCCATGGTCAGTGCGGCCTTTTCTGACGGCCCGGTGTTTCCAGCAGCCGCCGCATCGATCTCCAGGCATTCAGGACTGAAGAGGGGAGCAGGCTTTGTCTGTATGATGACTGTTTAGCGAGTCATCCGGAGTATCCTATCCTGCCCACGTGCACAAGTGCACACATAGACAATATCACCAGTTCTGCACTCAATTCCACACACACACACACACACACACACACACACACACACACACTCGCGCCACCTGCGCTTTTGCACTGAATTCCTTTTGCACTGAATTCCAGCCCCGCAACACACACACACACACACACACACACACACACACATGGACATGCACACACACGCGCACACACACATGCACACAAACACATGGACATGCACACCCATACACGCAAGCACACACACACACACACACATGCACACACATGGACATGCACACCCATACACGAAGCACACACTCACACATTCACACATTGACCCTCTAGTTCTGTACCGCACTCCCATATCCGCCTGCCTCTCCGCATCGTATCCTGGCTGTTTCCTTCAGTGAGAGTGACTTCCCACTTTTTAGGCCCCATTGCCTCCTCTGATTAGGGCCCATTTGCTCCTTCACCTACTCTGTGATTAGGGCCCCTTTGCCTCCTTCACCTACTCTGTGATTAGGGCCCCTTTGCCTCCCTCTCCTACTCTGTGATTAGGGCCCCTTTGCCTCCCTCTCCTACTCTGTGATTAGGGCCCCTTTGCCTCCCTCTCCTACTATGTGATTAGGGCCCAGTGGAGTGGCAAGTCTTGTCCTGTGCAGAACCCCTCCCCTCCCCACCCCCCCCCCCCGGAGCAGGCATCCTCTCTAACATGGCAGTCCCCTGCGAGTGGGAAGTAAGTCTGGTGGCAGCGATAGGATAAAAATAATGTGCGTCGTGAAGGTGGCGGGGCATCGGGGAGAGTCGGAATTGGACACCCAGAGAAGTGTGAAATAGAGTTTGCGTCTCCCAGCTGGGGATAGCGCTCTGTGGCGTTACTGGGGGAGCGAATAAACCAAAGGGGCTCCGGGGGGCATCGCCAATCGTCACCACAAGATGTCTTGTTTTGTATTAATTTTCTCGCTGTCCACTGAGAGATTCCTTTTTGAGATCTTTCTCTTTTCGTGTGCGCGAGTCTGTTTTATGACTGCGGAGATTAACTGGCTCTCACGTCTGTGTCTGTGCAATAAAAGTCTAATCCGGCCACACAGCAAGCTGGTTTTCCTCACCGTGAAAGGATGGCCTTGGCTCCTGTTCAGGCCTCGCTATCCTGAATTGTTGGCTCGTTTGCGGTGAACCGAGTGGCCCCACAGACTGATTTGCGCTGACGGTATGCTATGCTGTGGTACGCTATGCTGTGGTACGCTATGCTGACGGTATGCTATGCTGTGGTATGCTATGCTGACGCTATGCTATGCTGTGGTACGCTATGCTGTGGTATGCTATGCTGCGGTATGCTATGCTGTGGTACGCTATGCTGACGGTATGCTATGCTGTGGTACGCTATGCTGTGGTATGCTATGCTGTGGTATGCTATGCTGTGGTAAGCTATGCTGCGGTATGCTATGCTGTGGTACGCTATGCTGACGGTATGCTATGCTGTGGTACGCTATGCTGACGGTATGCTATGCTGTGGTACGCTATGCTGACGGTATGCTATGCTGTGGTACGCTATGCTGTGGTATGCTATGCTGCGGTACGCTATGCTGTGGTATGCTATGCTGCGGTATGCTATGCTGTGGTACGCTATGCTGACGGTATGCTATGCTGTGGTACGCTATGCTGTGGTATGCTATGCTGCGGTATGCTATGCTGTGGTACGCTATGCTGTGGTACGCTATGCTGACGGTATGCTATGCTGTGGTACGCTGTGCTGACGGTATGCTATGCTGTGGTACGCTATGCTGACGGTATGCTATGCTGTGGTACGCTATGCTGACGGTATGCTATGCTGTGGTACGCTATGCTGACGGTATGCTATGCTGTGGTATGCTATGCTGACGGTATGCTATGCTGTGGTACGCTATGGATCATAACGTTGCTATTACAGTGCTCGGGTTGGCAATGGAGCTTGCACACATATTGGGAACACATGAACTCCTGCCCCCTCCTCCATGTGTACTGCAAGCTTACCTTTCTCTCTCTCTCTCTCTCTCTCTCCCTCCTTCCTCTTTCTCTGTTCTACCTGCCTTTTTTAAATCCTCCAATCCTAACCCCTCGAAAGCCCTCTCCACACATCTGACCGCAGACAGCGAACCACCTCTGCTAAATCTTTCTAACTAATTACCACCCCCCCCCCCCCCCCCCTGCAAATATGTGCCAGGGCCTGAACTTCCCTCTACTGAATCAGCTCTGAGTCGACACTAGGAGACTTCACTCTACTGAATCAGCTCTGAGTCGACACTAGGAGACTTCACTCTACTGAATCAGCTCTGAGTCGACACTAGGAGACTTCACTCTACTGAATCAGCTCTGAGTCGACACTAGGAGACTTCACTCTACTGACTCAGCTCTGAGTCGACACTAGGAGACTTCACTCTACTGAATCAGCTCTGAGTCGGCACTAGGAGACTTCACTCTACTGAATCAGCTCTGAGTCGACACTAGGAGACTTCACTCTACTGAATCAGCTCTGAGTCGACACTAGGAGACTTCACTCTACTGAATCAGCTCTGATTCGACACTAGGAGACTTCACTCTACTGAATCAGCTCTGAGTCGACACTAGGAGACTTCACTCTACTGAATCAGCTCTGAGTCGACACTAGGAGCGTATAATAAACACTCCAGAAGACAGTCTTTCCTGTCCCTGCAGTCCTTCCTGTTCCTTCCCATCACTAGCCAGAATAAATAAAAGATGTGGATGCACACTTAACACAACAGATGTAATTCTGATAGTAGGGAGGACAATGTGGGAATGGCTTTCCATGTTAACCTGGAATTAGTTTAATGGGATAATTTCAGATGCAATTTGGTTTAAAAAATAGTATTATTTAAGGCCACCTAACCATGAGCTCATGTTTCAGTTTGAGACCTATATATTATGCCTGCAAGTGTTTTTGTATTGATTTCTAGAAGAGTTTGTTTGAGTTCATTTTTTGTAGAAGCTCAGATGGCCTTCACATACTCTCTGGCGCTCTGATTGGTCCTTTATCAACCGCTTTCATTGTACACTGCCCGTCCAAAAGAAAAGTCGCCGTTGCACCCGTCATGCATAGTGCCCACTGTACAAGCCTCTGGAGGCAGTGTTGTGATCTGGGGTTGCTTCAATTGGTCAGGTCAAGGCTCAGCAACATTATGCAGCAATAAAATGAAGTCGGCTGAGTACCTGAATGTACTGAATGACCAGGGCATCCCATCAATGGGCATATTCCAGGATGACAATACCAAGCTTCATCGGGCTCAAATTGTGAAAGAGTGGTTCAGGGAGCATAAGGAATCATTTTCACACATGAATTGACCACCAGAGTCCTGACCTTAACCCTATTGAAAGTCTTTGGGATGTGCTGGAGAAGAATGTATAGAGTGGTTCGACTCTCCCGTCGTCAATACAAGATCTCGGCCAAAGATGAATGCAACTCTGGATGAAAATAAATTTTGTGACGTTACATAAGGTTGTCGAAACAATGCCGCGACGAATGCGCGCCGTAATCGAAGCTAAAAGCGGTCCAACGAAATGTTAGAGTGTGCGACTTTTTTTTTGGATGGGCAGTGTAGAATTGGGACTAATAGTCCACAGTCGGCTCGATGTGTCTGGTCTCTTAGACCAGCAGCAGAGTCGGCATCATGCTGTTGAAAGGCCTTGTTAATGGCGTTTGTTAGAGTGATACTGTTAGACTGAGAAGACACACATTCACTATAGAGGCTGATGGATGCCAAAATCAAAAGGCTCTTTATTCTAATGATTGATCTTGGAAATAACCCACTTATTTAGTGCTAGCAGATAAAATGTTTCTTTGATGGGCAGAGTTTTGATAATTGGGCTACCCAACTTGTATCAATGAAGCATTAGCAAAAAGAAAATAATTTGTTTCATTTTCCGACATTATTAGGTTTTGTTTTGTAATTGATGCATTTATTTTTATTATATATTTTTGAAAACCGGATCAAAGAAATCTAGATAATTGCAGAGCACGGCTGCTTCCGCTCCATCGATGAACCGGGGACGAGGTGCACGGTGGGACAGCAAAAGCATTCCACCCTTCAGCAAACCTGCAAGCTGGCCAAGCCGGGCGGAGCACGCCCCCTTTTTACCTCTGTACATTACAATCAAAGGGGAAAATGAGAGAGGGAAACGCAAACACTCCCAAATGAAACGATTGGGATTATGCGGGGAGGAGCCGGGAAAAAGGATATAGAGAAAAGCCGGAGAACGCATTCCGGGGCGCTGGGGAGACGTTTCGCCGTCTGCTTTGTGAGTCCCTGCGATTACAGTCAATACGGAGAAGCTGAGTTGTGTGCGACAAAAAAAAAAACAAGTGAACAGTTTGCTTGAAACAGCCTTTCATCCACATCCCTGAGCAGCCGCTATGTAATGACAGCCATGCTCCACGCTCCCCCCTCCTCTCTGTTTTTCTCTTTCTCTCTTTCCCTCTCTCTCTCTCTTCTTTTTTCAGGTTTGTGTTCATTTATCTATTTTTACCATCAAGATGGTGGAATTTTAAAGGCGTCGTCTTGTTTGCTCACGAGGGTGTTTTTTTTCTCAAAGCAATCTATATTTCTGTATTGTTGTTTTCTACACAAGATTCAAGTGCCTTACTTCCAAGCACACTTCAAAAAGTGGTCTGATTCTGCGGGCAATTCAGCGGGTTGACTTCAAACCCTGTTACAGGCAAATGTGTAACTGAAGGTTCAGTGTGTGGCTATATCTCCTGTGAGTTGGCATGAGTATTGGATGAGTTACGGACAGGTGTTGCGGGCTGGCCGGGCATCACACAATAATCTTTGGAAAATACGGCATCCAACAACTTAATGAGATCAGTGCATCTATTGGCTTTGCTTTGTCACTCTTTCTCGTGCTGTGTTCTCTGGGGTATCAGGGCACCATTGTTACAGGATACAAGCAAGAGGCTTTTTCAATCCCACTCATTCAAAGGACCGATGAGGCCACCTTACACGAGGTGACACTGCTGCGGAGCACTTCTCTTCTATAGGAGCAAATCAACTGGACGAGAGTTTGAATTTACAGACCACTAAAGCTGCCGTCTCGTCCCAAATGTTAGTGTCTCCCCGATGGAGAAGGAACGAGGTTAAATGATGGTCAGCGCCCTTAAAAACCGAGTTCCTGTGTGCAGCCACACTTCCTGGAGGGGCCTCCGCTCAGGAACATTGCCCTGCTCCCGACGTTATATTATATAACTTGTACTGAGAAACTTTAGAACTTTTCAGCCAAGTAACTGGAAAAAAAAAGATGCAGATGAGTGAAGTGACTTAACTACAAAGCTCGTCATAAAAAAGAATGTGCTGCCCCCATCTGTGCATTTTGATCCAAAACATTTGGTGTAATACCTTGCTGGAGAGAGAAAGAGGGAGCTTCGTTTTTTTTTTATTTGGAAGAACTGCATCCACCTGCGCCGTGTAGTTTGGAGATGGAGCGAGAATGAAATTGGTGTAAATTGCCCTTCGCTTCCGAACGACCCTCATTCCCAAAGCGTCGTGATCGTAAAAGGTTCTGCCGTACGCCATTTTGCATGCAGGTAGTGTTTGTGTCGTGGATTTGTTTTTGTTGGGCTCGTGACTTTTTTCAGGCAGCTCACTGAAGAAGCCCTTCAACCTCTTGCCTCAGCTCCAGAGAAGTGCAGCGAAATGCCCCTTTAAACAGATTAGCACTTTCCATAATTGTTCCTGTACTTCCCCCACCTCTGCAGTCACACCAGCACTTAATGAACTTTCCAATTAAATTGATTATTTTTAATGCCACTAACTTGTTTCTGAAAAAGGTTTGCTTTCATGGTTAGAAAATCCAATTAGGCTCTGTTAATATTGGGAGAGCCGGGCCTGGCCACGCATACTAATTGACAGAGTACAATCAATTTGTGGTCTTTTTCCCTCTTCCATCTTCCCCTCCCTCCAGCTGGCTTTTGAAAGTCTCCAGGGATCCCCAAACTGCTTTTCTGCAGTTCACAGTAATCAAGGGGAAGTAGGAACTTTTATATGCTAATTCAGCCTCTGCATTAGCATTTAGTGGCTGCTTGTTAGTGCCAGTATATCTGATGTTATTTCTGTGTGTATCTGAAACCTGCATCCCGTGACCTCACTGGTTGGCTGGACTGGATCTGTAGGCAACTCCGGGGAGGGGGAGGGGGGGGGGGGGGGGGGGGGGGCTTCTGTCTAGCTGTGTGTCTCAGATATGGGACCAGAGGATTGCAGGTGGTGTCTTTGACAAGATTTGGCTCCGTGGGAACTTGGTGTCTTTCCCAAATCTTTTTTTTAGGACTCCTTGTCTTTCTACTCCTTACCTTTCTGCTTTTTTTTTTAGGACCCCTAGTCTTCACATAAGAAGAAAACATTAAAAAAAACATGGACAGTCTTGAGTTTTATGATAGTTTTTATGTGGGAGACCCCAGCTACTCTTTCTAGTAACCTGGTATTTCCCCTCCTCTGTACTATATGATTTGTATGAAAGCAATTGAAGGGGGGTGAATCTTATGTGTTTAAACTAACTTAAGGCTGTCAGGCCTCCCCGTGCTCCTGGGGACGAGGTGTGGCAGTGGAGCCGCTTCCTGTCGGTTCAGATCCCGTCAGTGCATTAGGAGCCCGGGCCACAGAGCGCAGTGGTCTCCCTGAGCCCGTGTCACCCTGCACGCCGTCACGCACGGAACCCTGAGAGGCGTGAGGGGGAACCGCACGGCCGTCAGAGCACGTGACCAATTATCTCAAACAACACCCTCTTCAGCCTCCGCCAAATCGTTTCTCCCCAACCATCTACATCAACGTTCGCGAATGTCACATGATCTCTAAGCAATTCTGTGTGTTTGTTCAATTTTTTTTATTTATTGATGTGACCGATAATTATTTCATTACACTACATACATGAGACAAAATCCTTCAAAAATCCCCTGAACATCTAACCGCAGGTGTCTTTGCCCCGTCAACGCAGACAATTGAATTAATTGAATACAGATGAAGAATTTACTTGGATTTAAGGAAAGGCAGCCAATTCATTTGTTGAAAGGTCATATTTTGTGAGGGTGTGACTTCAACCTTATAGTGCACTGATTGGCTTGTAACCCCGGTGTTGGTGAGCACTCTCATAGATCACGGCAGACCCTCTGTTAGGTAGGCAGGAAAAATGCAGGGTCAGGTAGTGGAAGTACCTTCAGCAATGTCCAATAAAATTTCTCACAATAGTGTGCAGAAAGATAGTAGGCTAATATATCATTGAATGATAATTAGCCTCTCAAGTAGCAAACATGTATGGAGCTAAAAACAATAAAAGCTTTTTTTGGGGATCTGATAAGCCTTCTGAAGAATGACATATAAGCAAAGTTCAGGATTTCATGGTGGACTTGGTAACTGAAAATGGTATCTGGGGTATGGGAGAATAAATTGAAATTGTAAAAACGATTGCAGTGATACTGGTGAGGTATACTCTCTATGAAAAGCTTTCTGATCTCTTTTTCTGAACCTTAAAGGCCAGGAAACTGTGATCTTCTCCTCTCCCTTCACCTCTACGTCTCACAACATTGTCGGCCTCCTCTCTGTCCATGTGTTGGGATGGAGAGTGATTTTTCATGTATGGTGATGTTATCTGAGTTGATAGCACCGGCTGCAGGCCCGTGTTATCTCCTCAAGCAGAATGAACCTGGAGCATGTAGCGCCTTGATTTTCCTATGTGCAGCAAGGAATGAAGGGTTGACTGTCAAATGTATGATTCTGCAAATGGTCCGGCAAAACAGAGAAACACACACACACACACACAAACACACACGGTTGGGGAGGTTAGGTAGTCTATTTAGAGTCTCCAAATCTAGGAGATAGAGCAGTACATGAATAAAGCATCACAGAGCCAGACTGAGCATGTGCAAGCTCATCACAGTACAAATTCCAAACATGTAGGCTGTGTTTGAGGGCCAAAAGTGGAAAAAATAATGGCTGTACAGTGCTGCCTGCTCTCATTTAATTTATCCTTGTTCATCCCCGCCTTCCCTTTCATTTATGCTGTCTGGCAGAAAAAAAGCTGCGTAAAATTTAAAAAATGCAGGTGCTGAAAAATTTTACAATTACATTGTTTTTATACTTCATTACATTTTATACTAAAATACATTTTCTCAGGAAAAACCCCCCCCCCAAAACATGTGCTTCCTGCAGTGGGATTCATGTTTTTGGTTAAAATGAGTTTGCCCTAGCTGGTTTTCAGAATTTCACTGACTAACAAGAGCCCCAGGCCAGTAGATGCAAAAGAACCCTATACGATCCACCACCATATCTCACAATTGGTATGACATACTTTTTGTCTTTCTTCTTACACTTGCATAGCCAAAATCTTGCTTTTGGTCCCATAACAACTGGGGCTCTATCTTGGCGTTAAGTGCATTTAGGGCGTGTCCAAGTCCAGTTTTGCTATTTTAACGGCGTGTTTTTTGAGCGCTAAGCACAGCGCAACGTCCAAATGGGCTGAACCTAGTCTCTTCATTAATTATAGGTGTGTCTTGGGCGTGACATGCAATAAACCAATGAAAATGTCATATCCCATTCCCTTTAAAAGCCTGCTTTTCCACCTTGGCGGATTGCTTATATGATGGCGAAACGGCATGCTCGTGCGTGTTTAGTGCGATCAAGGAATAGGCTATATGGATCACTAGTAATATTATTAGGACTAACCATTATGAGTTACCGGTAATTTCCGACAGTGCTGTTATTTTACAAAAAAGTTTGTTAAAAGCACCTGCAACAGCTGAGAATAAGCTATCAATGGCTTCCGTCTCACCTTAGAAAACGCCAAATTAGCCTGCTTTTTTAACGAATTTTGTTTGAATATAGAATGAAACATTGACAAACATCAATTCCATGAGGATGTTCTCATGGAGTTCTCAAAGTTCAAGCTTCATCCGAAGTTCATTACCTGCATTCTAATATTGATTAATAACATAAATACCGTTATTTTGCCTTAACAATGACACTAAATACAATAAAGCTGTCAGGCTGGCAACCCATAGGTTCACGCATATTTTCCCTTGTTTTATAATGTCCTGCTCATGTAAATGTGATCAACCTGTTTTACTGGTAGTGTAATGCTTTAAAACAATCCACTTTCCCAGGAAGACTGTGAAAAGTGTGATTTACAGCAGGGGAAACAGACCTGCTCCTTCATGAAGTTAAAGCGCACATGCAGAGAATGAAATTAATTGTGAATTAATTGTGTAATGTGCTGCAAATTTGTTTTCGTTATTCGACGCTTAGTTCTCTTTACAATTGTTTTGTTCAGTTATGTAGTAACAGGTGAAATCAGCTGGTTTTTAATAAGCTGAGAGTATGGAAACCTGGTCACTGTAATTTAAAAAATATGAAGGACGAAGAATAGCAAAGGTTCAAATTCAGTTAACATGGTGACATTTATCTCCGTTTTTTAACCGTATAGGCTATCGAAAAAAACCTTATGCACAGCGAATCCGCTGTAGCCTAGGCTATTTGAAAAACAATAAATGCAATATTCACTGGACAAGGTTTTGAACCTTTGTCAGTCAAAACCATTCTATTTACTTACAGGCTGGTATTGTCTAAAGAGCTGTGTTGTAATTACATCTGAAGCGCATTTTCAGAACTCAAATGTCCGTCTATTGCAGTGCGCGAGTTTACCATTGAATGACAATAGCTGAAGTTTTCAATAGATAGCCATTGTCCCGTAACAGAAGATTATCCCCCCGGAAGATTAGGCTACAGAAACTATTGGCAAGTATAGCTTGATCCAGGATAATTGCGAATAGGCCTAGTCTGTAACCTTACACGTACCATCGCACATGGCCTGGATGTTGATGGAGTGGGCTGAAAGCAATTTAATGCGGCATTCCACATATTGGGACAGGTCTATGTGGTCTTTGACCTATGGACCCTTTTATTATTATGCATTTTTTGATATAGCCTACACAATAATAATATTTCACATTGTAATCTTGATATTTTAGTTATGCTTGTGCGCGCCCCTGTGTGTAACAGGCAGGAGGGTGTACGGGCGTTGTGCACACGCCTATGTAGACGCACTTATATGCGCCGTTAAAATAACATGTAAACAACTGCGACGTGACTTTAGACCAGGTTTGTGGTGGTTTTAGTGCAAGCGCTTTCTGCTGGCTCAAGATAGCAATACGCCAAAAGTAATCCTGGCCACTCCTCATCTTAAGACCAACGCCCAGTTCACTTGCAACGGGCGCAAAGAATGCATGGTATTTAAACGACGTGAGCGCTAGGCGTTATAATGAACCCTGCGCTGGGTGTAAGATAGCAAAGCCACTTGCGTTTGGGTTAGCGCCGCTTAGCGCCGGGTGTAAGATAGGGCCCCTGGTTCCAATTGAAGCGAGCCATTTTGGCCAAGAACCAGATTTTGTATGTAGTAGCACCTACTTTCCACAAACTGTTGTTTGGTTTTCCCTTATTTTCGCACGATAGAGCATGCCTAGTTCCTGGCACAGCAAAAGACCAGAGAAAAGTTTGTTTCACAAATTTTTCATTTGTCTGTCTCTTCGCTACAGGCTGTTTTCTTCCGTCACATTTTGTTGTTCTCGTGTAAGAGGGGTCAAATTGAAAAAAAAAAAAACAAAGCAGAATGCACAGGAACCAAAAAAAAAAAAAGTGCAATTCGGTTTCCCCCTCAGGTGAAACTGGAGACTCATTTCGTAATGTCTGTAACTTGACAAGGTGTATTGTGGTGTGGAGAAAACCTTCCTCCGGAATTTACCGTTTGGTTTTGTAGTGTTAGGAGCACCGCCATGGCACCCTTCTCCGCTTCGGGCGACACTCCTCAATGCCACTTTGGTTCCCTTGGAAGGTCAAGGGGCTCCACCTGGGAGCGGAAAAATGCTTGTTTTTCTCGGAGAGCTCCATCTGCTGTTGCAGAATGCTGGCGGTGGGCCAGGGAGGCGGACGGCGCGTTCCAGTTTTACAGAGCTGCATGCAGCTGGGCTTCGTGCTTTCCCAGGAGAGGCCTATCAGGAGAGGCCTATCATTATATCAGGGCCGGATTTAACCGCCATCTTACTTCTTGCAAACCTTCAAACGCGCCAGCTTGTCTTCTGTTACCATTCACTGCTCTTCCACCTTATCCTGGCCCATCAATCAATCAATCAATCAATCAATCCCATCAGATTTATGATGTCTTGACCTTTGTAGCTCTTCATTTACACAGAATACAGTGCCAACCAGCCCACCCACCATTGTCAGAGAGTGTGAGATTTTGTAGTTCAAAAACTGAATGCACACACCTAATGTAGTAACACGGACAGCACCGAACCGCCTGGACAAGGAAGCACAGACAGAGGAAGGCAAATATAGGCAGTGTATAGACCTGTGCTGGCTATCACTAGTCCCATCACATTCTGCCATCCTTCTGTATCTGGCAGAACAAGGGAGATCTTAAGATGACACTTCCAGTTCTGTATGTGTCATCCCTGACTCAACAGTGATGTTTTTCTACCTTGAAGGATTGGCCTGTCACCCAAAGTAGCCCAGATGAAAAGTCTCAGAAACTATGACTTGATTTGAGTGGGAAACCTGCTTAACAAACAGAAGGTCTCGCAAGTAAATGAAGTGAGGCACTCATGTTGGACCTCCGTTTCACATCCACACCTGTACATGTCTAGACTGTGGCGTTGTAGAAAGGCTAAACTGGATGCGTGTGCTCAAGAACGTCATAGAGCTTCAGACAATGCAGGGGGGGGTTATCCGTTTTCACCTCGTTGTATTCGTCGCCCGTGTTCCCAGAGCCATCTCAGCAGATCAATACTTATTCCGGCGCGGTGCTATAAACAAAAAACGAAAAGGTGAAAGGCAAGGCATGAAAAGGAAAGCAAACAAGCCGAGAGTAGGTGTTGTGAAGTGAGAAATGCTTTATGGAAAAAGAGACCAGGAGAAGAGGCGGATAACAAGCAAAACTAGGCAAATGAATACAGTCTGGTGAAAATTGAACTTGTGAATGTTTTATATATTGTTAATCATGAGGGCAGTCTGAAGAACGCGTACGCAATCATTATTGCCGTATTCTGAACCCTACGGCTCGTTTGTGAGCACCTCTGCTTCATTTCAAATGCATTGCTTTTTAAAATTCAGACTTAAGTCTGCAAATGTTTTATGTGACACATACCCCCCCCCCCCCCCCCCTCTCTCTCTCTCTCTCTCTCTCTCTCTCTCTCTCTCTCTCTCTCTCTCTCTCTCTCTCTCTCTCTCTCTCTCTCTCCTCTCTCTCTCTCTCTCTCTCTCTCTCTCTCTCTCTGCTATGTCTTTGGTCTTTTTTTACCTTGTGTGAAAGAGCGCTCATGAATAGTTGCTAGGCAGCAAATGCAACAGTCAGTTCAGCTGTGTCAGCCAGCGGAAAACCATATGAAAAGTGTTAGGGTTTATTAAAACTTACAGTCTTGCACAAACAAGCATTTCTCAGTTCTGGAGCCGACCTCATGAATCTGACACATTGAGTTTGACAAACACGAATTGAAACTCTTCAGATTCAACTCTTTGAGATTGAAATGTTTTTTTTGTGTGTTAAATACAGCGCAGTGTAATAAGCCATCTCCTTTTACACAATAGACTGCGTCACAGTCACATCATCCTATTATCAAACCCTACTGACCGCAGGTCAAATTGAGGTGCATTGGCTCCGGGGTGAAAATGGATCGTTTCAAAGCGAAAACAGAGAAAGAGACCTGTCACACAAGGGGCAGGATGGGAAATCGAATGTCCTTGGCTTGCATTATAATTAAAATGCCCACACTGAGATCACTGCTTCAATCATGCTAGGCCAGTTAGCCTGTTTGTTATTTATTTATTTATTTATTTATTTTATGATGGGATGGAAATATAGAGGGCACATGAAAGGAATGGGCCTTTGGGAGATAATAAATGTCATGCAATCTATTTATCAGATGTTAATAATGCATGCAGTGGGTATGTTTATTAATTTATATATTAATTTATATATTTATTTATTGGCCATCAAATGCAGGGTTTATAATGCTGCGGCATGTTGTATAAGGATATTTAATTGTCTTTTATATCTAATGTTCCCAATGCATTATTCACAGCCTCTTACTTGATGATGAACTGCTCAGTAATTACATGCCGTGCATTCTAGAGGCATGGCTGCATCCTGGGTTGTACCTTGTTAAATGCGAATAGTTTCTTCAACATTTTCCTACACTTTATATCTTTCACTGTTAAGAACTTATTCTGCGTATTTTCATATGTGTATATATGTCTGTGTCCACAAACCTATTTCAATTAATATCTTCTGTCAATGGTATTACCAGACTGTAAAAAGTGTGTCTTGCTGTTTACACCGGTGAAGCACATTGCAGTCTCATCACTGAAGAATTATGAAGTTCCAAGGCTATTCAAGTCACATGCCGCCATCTAGAAGAGAAATAAAGAAGCACTCGAAATCTGCATGTGAACTGCTGCTTCACCAGGGCAGGCTTAATTCACAACTGTGCCGGTGTGAAAGGAAAGACTCTAATTTATGCCCAGTGTATTCCGCAAAGCGCTCAAAACAAGAATCCTCACCCATGCAATGGCGATGATCCCATTGTCTGAGAATTTTATTATAATTATATCTCTTCCCTGTATTTGCATTTTAATAATATGACCTCAGATAAAATACCCGTTGGTTTCAGTGTTGGGAAGCTATTTGAGTACTCAATCCGACATTACATCCTGAGCGAACGTATTGCACACCTGTAGGATCTTTCCCCACTGTGTTCAAATAATGATTATCTTGCTTTGGTAGCTACACTATAGCTCATAGTACCTGCAACTTCCATGCTGTGGCAACCTTTGTAGGTTGCTTGTAGGTATCACAGGGTCATACAGAACCCAAGAGGCCAGTCAGCAGACGTATATAGTTCCACAGCATATTTTAGATTTTGATGACTATGGATTTGCTCTCTGCCTCTTTCTCAAAAGGAATCTTATCTGATTCCCTCTCCTGTCAAGACTTCAGCTTCGGAGTCGTTTTGTTTCCTTCGTCCTCCTCATTATCTGAGAGTTCCAGGAGATGTCTCATTTCCGCACGCGGCCCCCGGACATCCGCTCCGCTTATGTGTTAAAAGGCGTGTATCCATATCCTCATCGTATCGTATACCTGGCAGAGTGTACTGTATTAAAACGAATCAATCAGTGTACAGCAGAGAGAAGCTCTTAATGGCGGGAGGGAGGTCCTCCGCCGCGCCACTACGGGGGCCGTGGTGCACGCCGCTTCACCTCACTGCTTCTGCTCGGCACTCTCAGTGCCTAATTTAAGACGGATTTGGGCTGAAGCCCTTTAGGCCGTGCGCCAACTCTTTGGTAAGACCTGTGCTTTACAAGTAATACTACAGAAAAAAGTAACAACAAGAGTTATTTATTTATTTTAGTTTTTTAGTTTAAAAAAAAAACAACAACACCACATTCGAGTAATGTGCTTCACCATTACGAATAAGTTATGTGGGTTTCTGTTCAGAATGAGTAGAAAGTACTGTATTCATGCTTTAAGCTTTGTTTTTTGTTTTTTTCCCGCTTGCATGAACAAATATGGTACAGTGCTTACTGATGTAGCCTGCTGCAGAGCACACTAGCCCTTTGAGGTGAATAGCTGTATAGCAGCAATGGTGAAAATAAGTGAAAAGAAGGCAAATGTTCTGTCAATATCAAATGTCATGTGATGCACAGTTCCTGTTCACTATAGATAACATATCAAAAAGCATTAATTTATGAATCGATGTAGATTACATGTGTGAATACCATAAGTTGTACAGTAACTATGTTCTACAATTTATTCTTAAAAACTAATATTGTCCAAATTTTTAGGCCATTAATGAGCAGCAGAATAATAACATACCACCTTATTAGAGAGAAATTTAAAAAAAAATGAAAAAGACCAACCATGAACTTTGGATATATCTTTGGGTAGAATGTCATTGATTTTCTCCAGGAAAAATAAAAATAACAAAAAATAATGGTTCATGTCACGGAATATTAGTGGTACTGACATTGTAAGCATTGCATTGCTATTGCTACCTCAGCTTAGGGAGCAAGTTATGAAACGTCAATTCCAGGATATAATTAAAAACAACATTCTCGGTCCAATTCTTACTGTTGGGGAGGAGGGTTATTTTTATTTTGGAATGTTGTTCTGCCAAACGACCGTAAAAAAGGAAACCCATCCAGTTTTCAGTTAGAATGCCAGTTGGCCTCTCCTTTCATAAATCAACAGAGTAATCTGGCAAAGTTGCGCCAGTCTGGTGAGAGAACGTCAAATAAGCCCCCTCTCCCCCCACTGGAGGCTGTGCTGTTAATTGGCAGTTGTGCAGCTCGCTGAAAGGCTGCACAACACAGGAAGTAGGTTGTGGCTGTCCAGGGGGCCGGCTTAGAGACAGACTACTTGCCACCTGTCACCCGGACCGTGTAGTGAGGAGAAGGAGAAGTGGACGGCAGTTGATTCGCTTCACCAGAACATTCGGAAACCCGAAATTACTGTCGGCGAGCTGTCATGAGACGGCCGCTTCCCCTCTGTGGAGAAGCGGCTCTGGCCATTTTCTAAGTTCAAAAAGCCGAGAAGCGTTCCTGGCCGTCGCGCAGCGTTTATTTTGTTTTCTTCTCGCCGGTTGCCGCATACCCTCTCCGATTGCTCGAGAGCGTTTGAAGCGTGATTCGCTGTGCGTTGCTTTGTGCTCTGTGTCTTGTGGTTTATGTTGGCGGGCGAGCTGATATGCAGGCTTGTTCCTGCAGGAATGTTATTAAATTGAGATGAAATGCAGGTGGCACGGAAGTGCTCGAGCCCATAGGGGTCTTGTTGAAAAATAAATTTTAAAAAAGTATCAGTGGATATTTCTCTTTTTTGATGACACTCCCTGGGGGTATGAAAGGAAAGATGAATTTGTGTGAAACAGGCATTAAATATAAACCATATTACTGTAAGTGTGCATGCTCCATGACCAAACTGAAATGTCAGTACCTGGGTAGAATTTTATATTGCTCTTATCGTATGATGCAGTACTCCAGTGACTAATCCCTGACTCAATCCCTTGGGTTGCTGTGGTAAAGTAGTGAGGAATTTTAACAATGTCTGTTAGAAACAATGATAACAGCTCGCTAACCAGTCTATTGCCTTATGAGCACAGGGCTGAACTGGCTTATCAGACATGAAAATCGCCATTAAGTCAAAGGTCTCATATCAAATGTATAAATATAATATATTTTAAACTCAATATAATAATTTCTGAAAAAGGCCTGGCCTGGGAACCCCTGTGTTTGTGGTTTTTCTTAGAGCCAGCCTTTTGAACAATGATGGTTCTTGAAAATATGCGCCTACAAGTAGTTCCATAATTGTGTTCTTAATTCAATGCTGATTTGGCTTGTTGTCATTTATTTTGCATTTCTACTTCGAAATGTGTTTAGTTTTACTGCCTAGGTATTAATACACACTCTCAGCAATTAGGACCCACTGATTTCACCTGTCTGTCTATAATTTATTATTAAAAATGTAACATTTCTAAAAGAAAGGAATCTTTGCCAAGTATCACATTGCAGTTGATTAAAAGGCCTGGGGTGTGAATATGTGAAATTAATTCTTCATGGCAGGCATGGCAATTTCTAACATAATATTATACGCTTAAGATGATAAATGCACAGTGGAGAACCAGGACAAAGTTTGAGAACCCCTGGGCTATAGTACTATGTTAACATCTGTCAGAGGTGCTCGACTGTATGTTGATGGCGTTTGTAGATTTTCCTATTCACAGCTTTATAACATGTCCCCCATTTAATTGTATTTACTTATTCATCTTTACTGATTGATTGGCTGTAACGTTTTATGCAAATGTTTTACTGCTGTGCCCGCCTTTGCACCGCTCTACCAACTACTGTACTGTTTTACTGACACGACACCATGTTGCCATTACCTCCCAATAGTCCGGGAGGTAATGGCATTCACTGCATGGTACTGCTATGTCGCCTGCTGTGGCAACCCACTGTCGAGTTTTTCAAAGCGTCCGTTTGATCACAAATAACACACAATGCCATCATATGTATTCATTTCAATGTAGATTTTCATAGGCCAAGGAATAATTTGAAATGGGAGTGATGGGATGGCCTTCTTTGTTTGCGTTTATTGGCCCCATAATAATGGGTGGAGCTACTGTTCAGTGTTCTGTCAGTCGCTGACTCATTAGTACATCATTATCTATAAATCTTTGTTTTTATACGTGGGTGTCAATTTGCGTGTTTTAATGGTGTAACAGATTGAACCTGATAGGAACCATATTTTGCTTTGAACTGACAGAGATGTATCTCAGGGGCATTCAAATGAGCTTTGTTTTCTGAGAACCATCATCACAAATCAAGTATAAGCAGACATTGCCCAATTAATTGTGGTGGGGCCAAAGTTCACGCCCCATGGAACCTCTGAGGTGAAATTAACGAATGACGATTATCTCATTTGATTGCAGTTGAAGGTATTAGGCCGTGTTAATTGCAGTCCTATTTGTTTTGGACTTGCATTGCAGTGTGGTTTTTTAATACCCAGTAGCCCATTACCCGTTTTAGTACCCATTCAACTTTTTGTTGAAATCATTATAATTTTTTTTTATAAGGACAGTGGTTGCCGACTGTGTGTCAGGACAACTCTTAATTTATGATTGCATTATTTATTTATTTTTACTTTTATGTGCGGGTTTTACATCTCCCACAAATTAGATGGACTCATTACGTGTGATTTAATTGGAGCAAATAGTTGCAGCCCGAACCTGCTTGCTGTAGTATCCCACTAATCAGCTGTGTGCATTGGATAATAGAACTGCCCTGCATTAGATGTTAATTAGCTTGGGTGCCGTGTGAAGGTCAGCCTTCCTGGGGAATTATTCTCCTTCTTATTCATTGAAAAATGAAAAAAAAAAAAAAAAAAAAGTGTTCAGAAAAGAAGAAAACATTCTCAAAATGGGCTAGTGCAGGGGGTATACTGTGATTGAGGGGTGTAGCAGGAAAAGAATTGCATTATGTGAAAGTGCTCTAACTCAGGTGATCAGAAGTAGAGCTGTGGGGAGACTGTCACTCAACATGGACTCCCTCCTGTCGCGCCTCAGTAACCACCAAGCCCTGTCGCCCCCAAGCTACCACTTGCTACTATAAGCATGAATGCTAGACCCTGCCTTGCATTAAAAACAACAAATCTGGAAGAAAAAAAAAAAGAGAAGTACATCTCTAAAAACAAATCGTTTCACTCGATAAGAATGGAAGTTTATGAAACATTTAATATCCGCTTCCTAATTATTAAGTACATTTTTATTTATTGATAGTTTTCTATTACAAATTTAATGTGGCTTGTAAACCTAAATTTACAATAAACTTATGAAATTGGCTGTGTATCTGTCTACCTAAAGTCAGTTTTAGGGAAAAGTGCTGTTTTGACACCTTGTAGAATAAAATAAACGCTTTGAAGAGAATGTATTGTTCCTTTTCCCACTATAACAAGGCAGCCCCCGCCGCTGGGGTTGACCCACTCCTGCTGCAGATTCTGACAGGCCAGTAAAGTTCTGCGTTACTGCGTGGTGCATAACAATGAGCCTCGTGAATTAGCAGGTGTTAGTTAGTAGCTGCAGCTGTTTTCGCTTTAATTTTCTCGTCTTAACCGCCGTCTCGGTTAAATCGCATTTTGTAATTACTGCGGAGAGCAGGACTTCTTTCTCTCTTTTTCTGAGGATGCAAAGAGCTAACTTTCTGCAGCTTGCGCTGTAAGTTTCTGACATTACCCTTCTTGGCAGGCTTAATTGCTGCACTGCCTCCGTCTTTAAGTGAAAGCGTTCACACGCTCTAGGGAGGACGTATCCCACTGACACTAACGCAGTCGCTGGAAATGTCAACCAGCCTGAAGCACATTATCACCATGCTATTATTATATTATCATTATTCATTCCTGCTACTGGATATATGTTGATAAATTGATACAGGGTGCAGTGGCAGTTCCCTGCATGCGAATCTTCTGATGATGACGGCAGTTCCTGAATCATTGTGGCCCAGTGCTGTCTGTACCCGGGCCTTTGAGTCTGCGTCAGTAAGAGGCCGGAAAGAAGGGAGGTAATATGCACACCCAGGTTGCTAATATTAACTCGCCACCTTGCAGAGTAGCTAAATGTGAATCACCATCCTCTCCTGTCATTGGTCTGACCAGAATTAATCTACGTTAACGCTCCTTCCCACCTTCCCTATCCTCCGGTCAGTCCATTACAGCACCTCTCCCATGCCAGAGCTTTGTTACACATTTAATTGGAGCCCCCTCCAAAGGGCGTAATTATTTATGAGCTCAATTAAAACTCCACGGGTCCTCCAGCAGGTTTGCAGTGCCGCGGGTCAGCTTTTCCCTCTCGGCACATTTCTGGCCACAGTTTAGGCGGTCTCACAGGGTTCAGTTGGCTACGTGAAAAGAGGGCTGCTTCAGGAAGCTAAAGTGTGCGGCCATTGATTCTTGCGACTACCTACGGAGTGCTGAGTGAACTCTCCGCCCAACTCTTTTTTCTTTTCTTCTCTCTCCCTCTCCCAGGAGCGTAAGCTGTGCGCCCATCCTTACCTGGAGATCTACAAGGAGGAGGTGATCGAGTACGTCTGCCCCCTGTCCCGCCAGAGTGACTTCTATGTGCCTGAGGCTCGTGATAAGGAGAAGGAGGAGGAGTCTGAGGAAGACAGACAGACGGACGTTGCAGGTACATCTGGCCCACAGGTTCACAGTGCAAACACGAGCACGTACTGTCTTTTTACACAATTCATGTGTTACATGTAGCTTGTAGTTTACATTAACTTGTCTATCCATAGCATATACTGTATTTGCCAAAGCAATTTATAGTAACTACTTTGCTCAAGGGTACAACCTAATATTGTAGTCTTTTTTGTGTATTTTTTTTTTTTATGGGGGCCAGCTGAGGCCCTTTCAGCAGGTAAGTAGTTAGATTTACTGTACTGTCCTGCATATCTGATGATGGGTGGGCTCAATATCCCAGCATCCCCCTGTGGTGTGACGCTCTATATCTCCAGTTGGAACAATGAAGAAGTATGTCATGCCTGGAACATGACAGATTCCCATCTCAGAGAGTGCCTGCTCTCTCACGTCAGGCGCATGGCCGTTCATCAGGCGCAGACGTATGGCCTGAACGGGGGGGGCAAAGATGTTGAGAAGTGTATTCTTCCAGTCGCTGCCTGTGGTATCGATTGAGTCGATCAGCTGATATATGGGGTCGTGTAATTGGTCTGTCACTGGGAATACATTTCTTCCAAGTGCCAAGAATCACACACGAGGAATCACTGTACCATGATTCTTTTAAACCGACACGGCTCCCGACTCACTGCAGTGGAGGTATCGACTGGCCAACTTTGCACAAATCATCATTAAAGGGAGCTTTGGCCTTAGGTGCTCATTCATTTTTGGAATTTGTACGTAAATTTCAGTTTGTTTTGAGTTTTAAATTCCCTCAACCCTTACTTCAGAGTTCTGACAGTTGGTCTATCAGCTATCATGTAGTCTTCAGGTCATTGTGCCTTTTTGTTTTTTTTTACTTTTTAAACCCACCTGTCAGCATAACAAGTGAGATTATAAGATTATTATTAAGATTATTGTGAACTTTCTCATTAAGTATTAAGACCAAGACTATTACAGTCCATTAGTGAGTACATTATGATTTTAGTCCCAGTTTAGCCCTGATGATAATCTTTATGGGTTTCATATGTGTTTACAGCTTTTATTACTGACGTTTGTCCAGTGTTTGCTAAAGTCATACTGTATATTAGCTTTACTCCTTCATGTAGTGGGACATGATAATTGTTTTTATGAGACGGTGGTCAGTCCTAGTCCTGATTGTATTCATTGTTTCATGTGTGCGGGGTGGGCTGTATAGTTACAGGTTTGTGTCCAAGCTTTGTCATTAACCAAACGTGAGCACTGGTGGGACACTGTTCATTCGACCAGCGGCAGGATGGGTTAAGCCTGTCATCATTCCTCGGGTTGCAGCTACATTACGTTCTCAGAGTTATCTCACAATGATTGTCTCCCCACACAGCCTAGCAGTTGTTGTCACCCGTAGTACTTAATTGTGGTGATTTTAAATGTATAATTTTTTGTGTCATTTTGCCGTACTTTCAATGGTACTTACACTGTACTTACGTGGTGCAGTGAGTAGTGCTGTCTCCTCAGCAAAAAGGTACTGAATTCAATCCCGGCCGAGGGCCTTTCTGTGTGGAGTTTGCATGTTCTCCCCGGGTCCGCGTGGGTTTCCTCCGGGTACTCTGGTTTCCTCCCACAGTCCAAAGACATGCAGGTTAGGTTAATTGGAGAGTCTAAATGGTCCTTGGGGTGTGAAAGTGTGACTGGTATGTGGGCCCTTCGATAGACTGGTGACCTGTCCTGGGTGTATTCCTGCCTTGTAGACAATTATAATAATTAACTGAATCCTGAGGTGGTGACACGCACACAATGACTCCCCACTTCCATAAACTGCACTGTACCCATGGTAGCAATTTCACAGTAACTCCTATAATGTGACGGGTGTACTTGCAGTTGCTCTGAAATCGCGTGTGTGTTCTAGGCTTGACTGTCAGTGTGTTGATGGGACTGCAAGCTGGTCACTTTGCAGACTGGCTTAACTGGTTAACTGGCTTTAGCGATCCTGCCGTTTATCAGAAAAAAAAGTGCCTCAGGGTGTGGAAAATCTGCCCGGTCAATCCCTCCGCCGATAGCAGAGTCAGGACACACTGAGGGGTGCGAGGAGAAGGCCACATGTCCTTTTGAGACCGAGAAATAGTGGGCGACGCCAAGGGCACCTGGGGGAATTGGTGCTGTTCACAGTTTGGAATTGATGGGATATAGAGCCCACCTCCTGAATGGTTGGAGTGATCCGTCAATGACTCCATAACAGATACTGACAACGTGGAGGGGTATTTTCAGTCAAAACGTTTTATTTTAATTGGCGTGACTGAATTGTCTTTTTTTAGGTCCGAACATTTGAAAATCTGAAAATCTGAAAATCTATACGCTACCCCTGAGGAATGTACGAGTAGGAAAAAAAAACCTTTTTCCATAGACTGACACCTTCTGGTTTTGCATTTATGAATATGCAAAAAATGAAAATCTCGCACCGTGGCTTTTCACACATATCGTTTCTGTGCTAGCAGGCTGAGCGTGTGAGCCGCCTCAGCAGGGACACTGCTGTCACAGTCTCAGAGATCTGGCCCACGCTGGTGTGTGCTGACTTGGTCCCTTTGCTTATGGAGCTGGGTTCAATGTATCTGTCATGATTTTTTTTTCTTTTACATTTTACTTTAAAAATTTAAATGTCCAGTGTCCAATTACAATAGGTATTTAAGCATACGTGAAGGTGAAAAGAGACACTCAAGAACAGTAATGCAAACCAGAATTTTACCCACAACCTGTGTATCTAGCCTGCCCTGCTGTGCTCATGACTGGCTGATGGATGTGATAACTGTAGTGTACGGCAGCACACTGGTGCGGCATTATGGGAAAAAAAAGTCTGACCTCTCTTTGACCTCAACGGTCACATCAGTGTGGAACTGGTTTTGGAGAAGGGGGGAGGTGGAGGAACTATTTCTCCCAAATTGAACTTGGTACTCCTATGGTGATTCATCAATGAGTTTTAACAATTTCACTCATGAACCACTGTTGGATAGAGAGAGAATGCTTCACATTGTTACTTAAGACCACCAGCCTTTTTTATTCTGTGGTGCTTTTTAGTCTTGTGCCAGCGTGTGAATACCTCTCGTTATCTGCGGCAGTCGATCCCCTGTGGTATTGAAGAGGACTGAAATAGATCAGAAACCTTGGCAATATTGAGCTCCAAACCCGCGCTCACTCCACCAGTGCCAATGGGTTTGTGCGCTAATGTGAAGTGTGGGACAAGTCGTCTCGTAATTAGAGAGAAATCAGACAGAGCAGTTAAGCTGCACCAGACAAGGGTGAGGGTGCGTAATAAAGCTCTTCCCTGCAGGCTCGGGATGGCAGACGTTCGACCCGGGGCTTCCCACGTTACGATGCGCGTCTTCCAAACTACGGCGCCCGTCTCAACGCAACCGAAAAATGATCTGAGGAGTTTGGCATTGGTCATTTCATGAATATGATTAAATGGTGATTAGAAGCGTAGAAATCCCACGGATGTGTCATTTCATGCTTCAAGGGACCAGATCAAATATGCGTAACACATCATAGTGAACGGCGCTGACTGTTTCGATCCAGATCTCTCCGTATGATTTTTTCAGGCCTGTCAAATTGGATAATTAATGCAGAAAACAGTTTTATCGCCGTTTCCCGAGAACCTGCGTTTTCCCAGGTGTGCGTTTAAAGGATGTGCTCATGAGTGCTCTAAGTCTTGTGATTGCTTAATTAAGGGATTTTATTTTTACTCTGTCAATGAAGCCATGCCTTGTTAATTATGACAGCTCTGCTGTCAGGAGACATGCTGGGGGAAGTGAGTGATGGCTAATCTTTTGGGGTGCGAGAAAACACAGGGAAAAATTGAAACAGGAAATCATGTTTTTTTTCAACAAATACCGTGGGCACAACTTAATAAATGTAATAATGTGTGAAATACGGATTGTGATTTAAACATTTTTTTTTTGGAGATTTTGGAGCTGCTATGCTCATTTTAGGGGGTTGTTGGACCATCCGACTGTTCAGATGCATACACACATGTGCACACACAAACATGCGCACACATACACACACACACACATTTTTTGATTGGACAAAAAAGAAATAAATATTTAAATGCTGTCATCTCTCCCCAAACCTTCTCCAGGCTAAATATGCATCTGTGCACAGATATACATACCCTTTGGCACAATGAGCCTTTCTTAGCATTTTTTCGCCCCGATGGCAGTATAAAGCAGTGACACCTTACAGGAGCTGGGCTTACCTCTCCAGAACCAAGCAGGAGGAACAAACGGCTGCTGGGATATTTGTCAATCCTCCTCCTCCAGATATCCCCAGCCTGTGTAGAGACTGTGTACAGACCCTGCTAGGCACACCTGGTCTCATCCACCGCTGGCTTTCAGCAGAATCTCCATTAATTCCCGACTTCATTTCCTGCCAGATGAGCTCTGTTTATGTGTTGCACTCCCACACACTTAGACACACATTTCCCCATGTTCATAGGCTTCATAACTAACGGTGGGTAAATCTTAACCACGGCCTCCTGTTGAGTATCCATTGCCCTACGGCGAGACACCTGTTGAACGCAAACTTTGACTGGCCCGCCTGCCTGGCAGGCCGAAGCACTGTTGGCGCCCAAGTGATCCTGCGAATGCAAATGGACAGACAGCGTTACTTGCAGTGATATTAAGTCTCTTTAATTACCCAGCTAGTAATTACATATTGCCATAGGTGCAATTATGTAATTGTGCGAATGTGATTATACAGACCACCCTGTGTGGTTAAACAGTGATTCCACCTGTATTCCCTGCGCCAGAAGTCTGAATGCGGAATTCAGCAGGTGAGGAAGGTGCTGTCGGTGTCACACTGGCGTGATTAGCCAGCAGGTAGGAGGTTCTGTTGTTCACATTTGCATCAGGCCGCTGTTGTGTTTGGTGATGTGTGCTTCCTGAGGCATTATTTCTATTAGGCTGGGTCCAAATGTGCCTCGTCTTGACTGCCTCCTTCACTCACGATTCCATTTCCCCCAGACTGACCCGAGTTTGGCTGTGTGTAGGCACATCCAGGTACAGACGGTATCCTGGTGTATTTCATTTAACCTTTATTTAACCAGGACCTGCACTGAGATAAAATAATCTCTTTTGCAGAGAGACCTGGGCAGTTTGTTAGAGCAGGGACTGGCTGAAGAGAAGCAAGATTAGGCTTAAAGAAACTGTCAGTAAACTGTGATTCAGGGAAGAGTACGTTGTTTTAGAGAGAGCAAAATATAACCTCCATCTAAACTTGTTTGTGGTTAAACAGAATACTAACCCCTGTGTAAATGGCATTCCTTTTATACTCATAAATGTTCAATGGATTGATTTAAGTGGCATGTTTTCGGAGTAATTGCCACCTCAGTTTATCCGCCTTGATGAAATTGCACAGCTGAACTGTGGAAATTAATACAATAATGAAATCAGCCAGTTAGCAACAAATAATGGCAAATATAGCACAGTACATTCTGGCTTTTCTCTGGGATAAGAAATTTCAAAGGGCAGGCAGGGAGTTCAGCATAGCTCCTGTCATCAGTCCCATAATTCCCAAACTAGGGGGTGGGACTGTTTACTCGAGTAAACGAGTACACGCCAACAGATTCTAAAGGCCACGGTTACGCTAGTCTCTTCGTGGGACTTCTGGAATCAGAATTCCAACAGCCGATCAGGCCAGATTCGAGTTGCATCCACATTTGACAGTTCAATGCGAGCTCTGTGATCAGATTGCAGTTCGGATTTCACGATCCCGCGCAATATTTAAACATTAAATAAAACGACAGGAAACAACATTCCTGGAAAATGGCATTCGGTGAGGTTGTGCTTCTTTTGATTATGTTCAGATTGTGTGGGCGAGGTAGGACCTGCACAAGGCGTACATTAGTGAGGAGGCAGCAACGGAGGCTATTAATGCGAGTGTTGAGATTCTGGGTTCATCAACCGTTTCGGTGAAGAGGAGGGTATGGGTCCGCGAACGTAGCCAGCTCTGGTGGAATCATATTGTGCATAATTTTAGGGATTCCGACTGGGTTCTCAATTTGCGTATGTGAAAGCCCACCTTAAACTACATTTGTGAACAGCTGCAGCCTGGTCTTTACCGTCAGCGTAGGCCTACTCATCTCCGGGCGCCCGTATCTGTGCACAGTGGCTATTGCGCTGTGGTGGTTTGCCACAGGGTCCTGCTACCGTGACATTGCCCATGTCTGATGTCTGATGCCATCTACTCCATTCCCAAAGTGTACATAAGGCTCAGAGTGAGAAAACTTGAGTAAAACATACGCGTGATTATTGACGTTTTTACAGGGGATGTGTTTTGAGATGTCTGATCACATCCAGACCACAAGCATTTCCGATCACAAAGTGAGTTAGGCCAGCTCGCCAAATGGTTTGGCAGAACCGATCCCAATAATCTTGACCTCCCTGGGTTCTGGGATACATCTCTGAAGAAATATTTACAAATCTTACTCTAAAGGCAAAATATTCCACACTGTGTAACTGCCGACCGCGGCCAGCAGCCCTGATGCACAACCGGCTCTAGCCTCACCCTGGGATAGGATCCTGACTTAAGAACTGTGGCATGATACATTGAGTTTATGTGCTTTGGAGGAGAGCATGACGTGCTTGTCTGAACTCTACCAAATCTATAGTGGGGCAGAGGTAGGTTGCCACATTGAGTGAGGTAATTTTACATTATTATTATTATTATTATTTATTATTATTATTATCAATAACAGCAATAATAGCTTACAACAAACATTACCAAGATCTATTAAATAACAAATATAATGGGAGGAGACTGTGAGCTTTGTGTCATGGTTATGTATATAGTTACTGAAAAGTGGCAGTCCTGTGCTTTTGCTGTCCCCAGTTCCTGCCAGTGAACATTGGCAGGCAGGTATGTTTATTATATGAGTGGGTTGGTGTCCATGTGCTTGTATACGTACGTGTGTATAGTGTGTGGGTAAATGTGCCTTGGCTATGTGCTTGAGTGCGTGCGTGCATGCATGCATGTGTGTGTGGTGTGTGTGCGCGCATGCATGTTCCCATGCACAAATGTGTGTGTGTGTGTGTGTGTGTGTGTGTGCAGATGTGTTAGCGTGTGGGTTAGTGGGTTAATTGTGTTGTGTGTTGCTTCACTCTGAACCACAAGCATCTTGTGTAAAGGGAGGCATGCATGCATTAGCTATGTGTTTTCAAGAAATCTACATTCCTTTTGCCACCTGCCAGATGGTACACTCTTCAGTGCACTTGGCAAATGTTTAATTCTTTGAATAAATTTATGAAGAAAATATTTGTGGAGTTTAAAATTGGATTAGGAATGATCATAATATAGTCATCTGATATATTGTTCATATCTCAGAAGCGTGCGGGCACATTAGTTCTTATAATTGAAAAATAAATTTGCAGAATGGACTATGATTATTTACCCAACAACATTATTTTCAACTGTAGGGAAAGACAGGAAAATTAGGCACCATCTCCACTGAAAAAAGTCCTGTAAGATGCACATTTGTATGTAATACATTAATACAGTATACAAGTGGAATTCGGCAAACAAAGTGATTTATTCATTGCCCCTCTGAAACTGAGAAGCATTACCAGACCAGTGACTAAGTGAGCTGTTATTGTTACATTCATCTGAACCTGACTGACCCAGCTTTGCCCTTGGAATCCAGATCAGGACAATGCAGGAACTCACCAACACAACAAACACTTTACTAGAGAAAGTACAATTTATTGTATGTCACGCTGGCCAGCGGGAAGATCGCTGAGACACTGCACAAGTTTGCGGTACAGCGTCCTTCAACACACTGGTCATCTAACCTGGCTTAAATACCCTCGGAGGCTTTGACTTGACGCACATGTCCATATTATCCGTGATATCTCTTTGTCCCATAATGGCATATGTTTTTGTTCATCAACAACACGCTCCATTAGTCATGCTCGATACCTTGTGGCACCTAGATGTCTGGTCAGGGAGGGCAGAGGTCTGTCCATTCTCGGCCTTCCAGCCATACAATATACAACCAAGGCCCCTGATGGTCAGTCCTCATATGCTATACTAAATCATTGATCAATACACACGCATGATTAACTAGTATTATAGGACAAAACTCTGAAACCATCATTCATAATATGTCATCGATGTTTTGGACTAAGATGAGAATCAAATTCAAATGCAATGGCAAAATATCATGAACAGAAATTAAGTATCATTGAACAGCAAATGGAAAGATTATTAAAATCTGGAGTCGTCAGTCACTACATTTTTGTCTTTATAATGAAATGCAATAACGCTAAAATATTTTTTCTTACATTATGTAGTGTATTGTCTGTATGTCTCCCTGCACAAACACAAGCACAATACCAAATATGTACTCTTTGGTGTGTAATTATACAAGGATAGGCACTTGATGTAGTGTTTCCATGAATTGCATAGTTCAGTAGGGTGTTTCTCAGCTGGAAGCGACCAGAGCCTATTCATTTCCCAGAAATAGCTCAATAGCTTCTTCCATAACTCAGGGAGTTTTAGACAGGCTCGGAGTTGTTGAAAGCCTGACCTGTTAATTAGATTGGTTCGAGGCTTTAAGATAGATTCTAATGGGGAAGCTATAAGCAGCTCAGAGTCTCTGTGTGCCCCCACCCCACAGGCCCCATTAATTATTTTTACTCTCCCTCAGTCTTCCTCTGACACCGTAACACGGGGGAATCTGTTTCCAGATTTTTTATTTTTTTTAAATTCTATGATCCCTAAAGTGACTGATTAACTGATTTAGGCACTGGCAGCATGTGCCTGTCTGTGATCCTGACCGGTGCCATGGGCCTCCAGCGCTGGCCACATTAGGGTTACCTCTGTCTATTTGGGATGTACAGTATACAGTACACTCAAAACATTACATTTATTTTCATCTGTCATTACAGATAGTGAGTGAATTATGACCCAACATCCCAGAGTACAGGGAATATTCTGAATAAGGTGTTTACATGACTTAACATTCTGTACTGAGAGGAATATCCCTCATCTTGTACTGGTTACTCATAACCGGCCTACTGGCTTATTTTGTTTATGGATGTCAGAATAAGGGGTTTCGTGTCATAGTCTGAAACCTGAATATTTGAGTATATTTGGGAATATTTAGAAATTGTGTGTGTGTGTGTGCGTGCGTGTGTGCATGTGTGCATATGTGCGTGCGTGTGTGCGTGCGTGCGTGTGTGTAAACCTAGTTAAGGAACGTGGAGCTCAGTTTGTGCACTATACAGTAACACAATTCTCTTTGGAGTTTTTATACATTTTCCCACCAAATCTAAAATTTCTTCCTTTTTTCATCATATAAAACATCTTATTCTTGGGCTGTATTTTATTGTGGTGTGTGGTAAATTCAGAATTGAAACTAATGAGATTGAGGGACATGTTTAGAGATTGCCCTCTTTATTTGGAGCCAGTGAAACTTCTCTTCTTCCACCTAGTTTAAAAACTCAATAATTCATTGATCGAAGACAGCTCATACTGTATAAATTGTGGGGCTTTTATCAGACACAACAGCAATGCAAATGATCGGTATATGATGGCTATGATCGGCCAAGTGGTAAGATTACTTTGAGGCAGGCATTGGCGACCTGTGGGTTTATATGCGATGCGTGCCTGCACATGGCTTTGGGACAGACTCTTTAGCTGAGTAGTGAGGTGTGGGAGGGGTCAGTGATTGAAATTAGAACCCTTACCTATGCTCTGTGTGGGGAGCAGGCATTCAGCTATGCTGTGGGGTGCTGCCAGGTGGCTTAGTTAGGGAGCACAGACCATCAGCAGTGCCTGTCTCTTGAGCTACTCCCAACCCAGTGCAATAGGAGGCATGTAGAATCTTCTGGAAAGAGGGGACCTCCTCCCTCCTCAGCTCTTTCTTCATTTTTCTTGTACTTTTTTTAGTTACAACAAAGACAAAATTTTGACAACCAGACAATACCACAGTTGTTGGCAACAGTGGCAAATCATAACCATATTACACATATATATGACTGCTTCTACAACACTTATAACATAATAGAAAGTATATTTGGCGGCTTGCCTTTTGACCACTGAGAACATTTTCATCAAGTGTGATCAGGGAGGCAGTTAATTAGGCATATACAGTATATTCAGCCATTAATTATCATGACAGTGTTAAAGATTTTTCATTTTACATATTTAGCATTCTGCTGTTATCCAGCGCAATTTACGCAGCATGTATTGTCTTTGCATGCAACGTGTATTTTACTGATATTTTACCTTGCTCAAGGGTACAGTGATGGAGCCTCGCCTGGGAATCTGACTCCATTTCCCAAACCATTATGCTGATATCGCCCATCTCTGGAATCAAAATAAGTGTCCAAACTGCAACCACAGACTTAAATGACCCAGGCCTTATCAGTGTCATATCAAAATGACCACTGCTGTATGATTTATTACACATGAGTCATGGAATAAATTAATTTATTACGAAAATATCCACCTGCTGTGTTCTAAAACATCTGTCTGCTGATTCTCAGATTCGCCTCTGATCCAAGATTAATTGTGAGGGTTTCAGGACCATAGCACTGAATGTATTGATCTGAAATACAGTGCATCCTTTTTTCAGCTGCAGCTCCCTGTAGAAACTGCTCGATGCTTGTGCATGTACACCGACTCATATTTAGATATATGGGTTTCTGGTTTGGTTTTATTAAGTGATTTATAGTCTGCGTGTGCATTGATTATCGGGCAGAAAACATATTCCTTGTTTGATGAAAATGTATGATGAAAGCTATTTATATGAAGCATTGTGACATTTACTCCTAGGTTCTGCTTTGGGAAAATGCGAGGTTTCCCATGTGTCTCTCTATCCTTCCTTTAATTACTTCCGAAAAGGTGTCACATTTGTGTGCCTATTTCAGTCTCACGGTTCATGCGTAATGGCCTGAGAGCTGTTCCCCTAACTGAGGGGTTACGACTTGTTTTCCATAAGAAACATGGTAGTTAAGGATGTGTTTACCTTTTCTGAAGATAATGCAGGCAGAAATGGTCTATAGATACTATAAATAGGTGGGTCAAAGTCAGCATTGCTGGTGTTAATTACTTGGTTCTGAATAAATTCAAGCGGCATTGTGTCGGAAACAGTTATTTCCTGTTATTAATACTGGGATATTTCCCATCTATATATATATACAGTGCATCCGGAAAGTATTCACAGCGCTTCACTTTTTCCACATTTTGTTCTGTTACAGCCTTATTCCAAAATTGATTAAATTAATTTTTTCCCTCAAAATTCTACACACAACACCCCATAATGACAATGTGAAAAACGTTTTTTTGAGATTTTTGCAAATTTATTAAAAATAAAAAAATAAAATTTCTCATTTACATAAGTATTCATACCCTTTGATTTAACGCATTTTTAAAGTATCATATTTCATATTTGGTCGCATATCCTTTACATGCTGTTACTTCCTGAAGTCTGTGACCATCAACATCAAAAAACTGTCGATATCTTATTTTCAGGTACTGTTACAAGCGATACTATAACCTCTCTGCATTTGAATGGATCTCTATGGAAATTGGGGGGTGAGACTAGATTCAGCTGTAAATTACACTGGTACAGTATGGAACACATGGCTGGCTAAATGGCTGTAAGTTATCAAGGGTCTGAGCTATCAAACGAGCCCCAAACCATCACTCTGTTGCCAGATATGGAGTAGATGTGGATGGATCACTTTTTGAGGGTTGTTTCTCCTGACTTTTTTCCCCATAGAGTTCTATAGGAAAATGAGTCCGGAGAAATAACCCTTGCAGTGATCCATCCACATGTACTCCATATCTGGCAACAGAGTGATGGTTTGGGGCTCGTTTGATAGCTCAGACCCTTGATAACTTACAGCCATTTAGCCAGCCATGTGTTCCATACTGTACCAGTGTAATTTACAAATGAATCTAGTCTCACCCCCCCAATTTCCATAGAGATCCATTCAAATGCAGAGAGGTTATAGTATCGCTTGTAACAGTACCTGAAAATAAGATATCGACAGTTTTTTGATGTTGATGGTCACAGACTTCAGGAAGTAACAGCATGTAAAGGATATGCGACCAAATATGAAATATGATACTTTAAAAATACGTTAAAGCAAAGGCTATGAATACTTATGTAAATGAGAAATTTTATTTTTTTATTTTTAATAAATTTGCAAAAATCTCAAAAAAACTTTTTTCACATTGTCATTATGGGGTGTTGTGTGTAGAATTTTGAGGGAAAAAATGAATTTAATCAATTTTGGAATAAGGCTGTAACAGAACAAAATGTGGAAAAAGTGAAGCGCTGTGAATACTTTCCGGATGCACTGTATATATATATACATATACAAAAAAAAAAAGAAGCAAGTGCTGGAGTTGGAGCACTGTGTTAGAAAAAGTCTAAACACTGAAGGGCAGATGCTTCATCTCAGAAACATTATTTTTTGGTTTGTTATTTCGGAAGGAGATTTTGGCATCTGCCTCCTGGCCGTAATGCTACAGTATTCTAATGCACAGCGTGTGCATACTGAGAAAGAAAGGTGTGTATGTGTGTATGTGAGCGCATTGCTGTTATTTTTCTTAGGTGAATGTGTGAATGCATCAGTCTGTTATGGCTTTTAATTATCTATGGGAGGTTGTTAATTTTGTGTGTTTTGTAGCTGTTGGAGGGGGCGCTGCTTTTGAGATTACGGAGAACACCCTGTCAGCCTGCCAGCACCGACTGCTCGGCTCGCAGCATGCCGGCTCTCTCTGTCAGTCTGCCACAACTTTTCACCTGACCCCTGGCCCCACTCACTGCAAATGACATAGATACTGGCCAAGTTAATGGTCTCCTGACACCTTCACCCGAGCAGGCTATGTTTCTTGAATGATAAAAGCAAGAGCACATACCAGACCAAGGTGCAGACACATTCAGCAAGAGCACATACCAGACCAAGATGCAGATGCATTCAGCAAGAGCACATACCAGACCAAGATGCAGACACATTCAGCAAGAGCACATACCAGACCAAGATGCAGACACATTCAGCAAGAGCACATACCAGACCAAGATGCAGACGCATTCAGCAAGAGCACATACCAGACCAAGATGCAGACGCATTCAGCAAGAGCACATACCAGACCAAGATGCAGACGCATTCAGCAAGAGCACATACCAGACCAAGATGCAGACGCATTCAGCAAGAGCACATACCAGACCAAGATGCAGACGCATTCAGCAAGAGCACATACCAGACCAAGATGCAGACGCATTCAGCAAGAGCACATACCAGACCAAGGTGCAGACACATTCAGCAAGAGCACATACCAGACCAAGATGCAGACGCATTCAGCAAGAGCACATACCAGACCAAGATGCAGACGCATTCAGCAAGAGCACATACCAGACCAAGATGCAGACGCATTCAGCAAGAGCACATACCAGACCAAGATGCAGACGCATTCATGTCTCTTCTCAGGAGAATGCTGTAGCTTTCTGGAACCCGGAATAAGGAACTCCTGTTTCACATTCTGGAACCCAGAATAAGGAAGTCCTGTTCCACAGCCCCAAACACCAGTGTTCTAGCTCCTGTACATCAGAAATGGTCAATTCGGCCCACAGCCATACCACCACGCACCCCTGCTGAACGGCTGAAGCTAAGCAGGTGGGGGCTTGGTTAGTACTTGGATGGGAGACGCACAGACGGTCTTTTTGTATTGCCCCGAGATGCTCAAATGAGTATTACAGAACTAAACTTAATTTAAAACTTCATTTCCACAAACTGCTTCTGACCATACTAATGCTGTGGCCTGACGAGCCGGCAACAGCAGCGCCGCTGCATTGCCTCAATATATTAGTCAACAGCCTCCAAATATATACCTACCATCACAAGCTAACGCTTATTTAGTATAGGCAATATTAGCTAGACGCGACTTTAGCTCCCAAACCTTTTAGCAAGGCAATGCAATTTAAGGTAAAAAGCTAACGAACCAAAACCACTTCACCATTACATTACATTACAGGCATTTAGCAGACGCTCTTATCCAGAGCCACTTACACACCTTTTCTTTGTTTTTTTTAGTGTTTTTTTTAACATATTATCCATTTATACAGCTGGATATTCAGGTTAAGTACCTTGCTCAAGGGTACAACGGCAGAGTCCTACCTGGGAATCGAACCTGCAACCTTTCGGTTACAAGGCCAGTTCCTTAACCATTATACTACACTGCCTCCTGTGCTTTTACCGAGTGCTTCATGTCCCCTTTAAAGATCCCATGACACTTATCGTAAAGAGTAGGGGTTTACCTGGTGTCCTGGCTAAATTCCCAACCTGGCTCTTTCAATCTGCCACCTAATCATCCCCCAGTTTAATTGACTAAAATCATTCTCTCCCTCTCCATCTCAGCTGATGTGTGTTGAGCATTCTGGTGCAAAATGGCTGCCGTTGCATCGCCCAGGTCGGTGCTACACATTGGTGGTGGTAGAGGCTGTTGTTTCCACCCTTTGTATTTTACGAAGTCCGAACATTTGCTTCCAGGTGTGGATTCCAACAGTGAAACCAGCTCGCTGAGTCAGATGGCGATGTCGGAGAGCCGGGAGACGTCGCTGGCGCCCTCCACCGTGCCGTCCCTACCCGAACAGGAGCCCGACGACTCCAATAGCGACAAGAACTCGGCCAAGTCCGAGGACAGCGCCTCGTCCTTCGAGGAGCTGGAACTCGAGCCAGGGAGGGGACAGGAAGACAAAGACTGCCCGCCTGCCAAGGAGGTCGCCAGCGTGACACCAGACCTCCTGACCAATGAGCAGGCAGCCGTGGGAGCGGGAGAAGAGTAGGAGGGAGGCAGGGGGAAACGGGCGTGGCACGTTCACAGGTTCAGGATGATAAGGGTTTCCTTCATTTTTATTTTTGTGTTTTCTTTTTTAAAGAATTAACTGCAAACCTGTTATTGATTACTTTTCTTTGAGCTTTTAAAAGTTGTCGGCGTGACCTTAGTTGTGTTCCTGATAGAAAGAAGGACTAATTTGCTGACAGTTTTTTTTTTTTTTTTTTTTTTTGGAGTAAACAGGATAACAGGAGATTACAGGAACATTAACACAGCTGCCATTGCAACTAGCCATTCATTCAATTGCTACCAATGACAAGGTTAAACAGTAACTATGCAAGAGGGATATTATTGAATGAAAGTAATGAACAGTTATATGTGGAAAGAGATACACGACCACAGCAGGTTATTTATAGAAAGACAGTGTTCCCGTCCATGACTTTTTTGCTTTTTTATTCTTCGTGTATACGTATATGATGGTGCTTTATGCCTGCAGTAAATGTACGCGTGACTCACTGACTGGTGTACATGGTTAGTGTAAAGTTGGAATTTCTATGTTGTTGATTCCTTTGATTTCTTCCTTTTTATTTATCTGTTTACTAAATATTTCTCTGTTACCGTTATATGTAAAATGAACAGAAATGTTTAAAAAAAATAATAATTTATCAAGGGTTTTTAAATTTTTTTCCTGTATTGTTCACTGTTTTCTCATCATTTTTGCCGTTAATTGCGATGTCACCCTTGCAGTAAAATGAGTCCTTATGATTGGAAAGAAAGGCTTCATAAAGCCCAGGAAGGGTGGAGTTACCATTGTCATGTGCTTTCAATCACAGATACAAGAATCTGAGTGGTTAAATTAGTGAATCACAGATGACACCCATTTTAATGTCTATGAAGTTCACAGGTTTTACACACACTGTTCACCTGTCCTATTTATGAAATAATGGTGAGTTAGTTCCCTCAGGCGTCACCCTCTGTGAGAATTTAGAACACCAGCCATAAAATAAACCTATACCCGAGACCCCATAAACTACACCTATATGTGAGATCCCATAAGCCACGCCGACACCTTATACCCCAAAAACTACACACATATCTGAGATGCCATAAACTACACCTACACCTGAGGGCCCATACAACGCCTATATTTGAGATCAAAAGTGAGTCTATGTAAGACAAGCATTAGTTGAATTTGATTCTAGTACAGTTTCAGTGGGACATCCTGACCAGAGCCAGAGGTCCTCCTTTCTGGAATGTCCCGCCGTATGAAACACAGATTCAGAATTGAAATTTTGTGCATGCACAGCCCAACTGTCAAAACCTAGTCTGCATATGAGTTTTGGCATATGGAACTATGGTACAATGGTTTTTGCATTACTTCAGTGCTAAGTTAATTTTATTTAAAAGATATTGAAAATGTAATGCTAGGAGACATCTTGGTCACACAAAAGAAAACGGTGAGGTTTTTAAACACATCTGCTAATTGTGAACAGAATTGTACAAATTTTGACGCAACCACAGATGATTCTCGCAGCCCTGTCAAAATGATTTTAAAAAATGAAGAAGTAACCACATTAAACGGCCGTTTTGGTTTGAAAACTGAAAAAAGTAACAAGGTAATCTTTCTGCCACACTCCAATCACACACCAATCATTTGGGAATGTTTCTCATATTTCTGTGGGGAGCATGTATATTACTTGTTTCAACCAAGGATGATCTCTGCAGTTGCTGGCATTAAGCATATGCAGTTATCTACCTTAACCTGTGACAAAGATGCACTTGTTTATCCTCAGGTGAAAATAATTGCATCTAGAAATAAAATGAAACCTGATGAGCCCCTCGGAACAAGACCCCTTAAACTGGCATGAACATCAAACTGCGGCCCTCAAGGTAGCACACACACCATGCTATTGCCATGGTTGCTATGGAATTAAGAACAGTATCAGGTAAGAATTTAATGAAGAAATCACAACCTTGCAGGACGTCTGCAGAAAAGGACAGTGAGAAGACGGCCTGCCTTACAACATATACTTTATTTCTTTATTTATTTTGTATAGTCTTCTGCAGTTTCTCAATTGACAAGTGCATATTTTCAAATGGTACATGATCCCCCTGCATTGTATAAAAACTTTATATCATTTTATTTTTTGTTGTGATTAGGATGGTTTTACAGAACAAATAGGAAATACAGTATAGCTGTATTAAAATAGGAAATGGGATGTGCCACAAGGATCTATTAACAATGGCATTTGACTCTAATTGCCTCGTGCACCATAACTGGCTCTCCATTTGCAGGTCCATTTTGATTTTAATACCTTCTCATTTATATCCCTGGCCTTCTGTATCGACTGCATTTTCCATGCTTACCAGGGGAGGCACAATGAGAAAAAGGTGTCGAATGGATTTTTTCTTGGCTGAATGAATGGAGGACATTGACATAAGGAAATAATGTTCCAGACTTACAACTGGTGGTGCAATTTCTCTGTAGTCAACCACAGGTCTGGCTTCTATGCTGCTGGGTAATTTGCCCTTTGGTGAAATGCGTGCTTAAGATGAAATGACAAATCAATAAGTTTAATAACAATGCAGCATAGAACTGCCACCGACCCGCTACCACAAGGCTTTCTCACCACTGAGTCTGTCTAGATTCTGATTGGTAGGAGAAAATGGGTCTATTTTATGGGTCTAGTTTCGTCCACTAGTATGAAAAGTTCAAGGTGACTCAGTGACGTATATTTTATTAATGACACATTATTCTGTGCAATACATTCTTCAAATGCTTGGATATTAAGTCAAAGGGCTGAGGTATTCACTCAGCCTCTGATAGCAGCCAAACCATTTTTCTGGACTTTTTGTTGTTGTTATAGATTTCATAAGCAGGGTCTAGTCAGGTCTTGCTTGACCTGAACAAAATTAATATTTGCTATATATAAAGCCAGGTTAAAGTTCAATTTTTAACTCTCAACTGCTGGTAAATCTACATTACCTTCCAACAGCATGCATACACACGCAACGCTTTAAAATGAATGTGGTCCGTTTGTACGTGGTACATAATATTTCTGATCACATTTCTGATCACCTGTGATAACGTTTTTGATCACAGGTGTCATGCAAGTACACAGAAATATGACATTTTGTACTTGTTTGACACCATTCATTTAGTTAAAATCTCCAGCTCAAGGATGTAACGGCAGTACCCCTTCAGAGATTTTTAACCAAGAACCACTACGCTGCTGCCGTGCCTATGCAAGGATCTAAACGTTACAGAGAAAAAGAGGCTACTGGTGGATGTAGTGATGGATATGCTAATTGCATATGGGCATCACTCTTCCTGCTGAATCAAATAATAGCAATGTGCCAGTGCAGCGATGGGGGCAGGGTTATTATGTGTTATTAACTGGATACAGCCGCTTTGCTCTTTAGAGGGAGTGGCATTGAAATGCAGATAGTCTGCCTTGACGAGTGGCTGGCAGGATCATGATTTTTGCCCCAATGAGACCTATTATAAAATGTCAATTGTGATTAAAAAATAAATATATTCAGAGCCCCTTTGGGGAATTCTTTGCTGTAGAACTAATTTCAGATGTATTAATGCAATCCACGACTCCATTTCTTCAGCCATCAAAAAAATACTTGGCCTCTCTGTAGAATCCACTTTTGAGCTGATCTCAGGTGAGCTTTTGGGGCCATTGTTAACCCTGTGAGACCCACTGTTGCAAAAATTCAACATTTCTTTTCAGCGGCCCAGGGACTTTTGCCAAATATCTGTTTCAAACAATATTTCCCTGTTCTTAGGCCTTAGGCCCTATACTCTATATTGGAAACATATGTTTGGTGGGAAACATTTTGAACTGTTTGAACAGTTGTGTGAGCACACACAGCATAGCCTCCTCAAGCAGATCCCCTTTGTCTCATAACATCTGAATTTCCTGAATCTGAATTTGTAAGTAAATTACATCCAGTATTTTTTTCATCTGTAGTACATGTGGATAGTAAATTTGTGTAAAATAAAACAATGTAAGTCTTAGACTTTGAGGTCATTTTGACCATGTTGCAAAAATGCAATATTTGGACTCACTGGTAACACAGTAATGGGTATATGAGCAGAGAATAGGCTCACTATAGTATGCAAGAACTGATGTCTGATAATGTTCCATGGCTTGTAGTGAAGTGTGTCATTACTGTGTTAGGTAGTTGGAGAGTGACCTACAACCCCCCCCCCCCCCCCTTAAAAATACAGGAACGATAGGATGATCCCTCCATCATGATTTATAGTGAATTTTATGCTTGTGTCATTATTGTGTTAGGTAGTTGGAGGGTGACCAACACCTCTCCCTCTGTCCATGAATATTACTGGGAAGCATAATGAGCATTTCTGCTACCAATTGAGCCCAATGTTGCATTTTTACATCATGTTCAGAAATTTTCACCAAAACGTAAATAGAATCTTTCAACATATTCCCCATCAGAGGCCGTTTTCAATCACATGAATGTCTGGACATCACAGGGTTTACTAGAGTTCAACCTTCAACCAACACTAAAGCTGAGCATTGAATACTAGCAAATAAAGAAGAAGAAGAAAAAACTTTAGATGCAGTATAATATTTATTTTTTATTGTGAAATGAAATGTGCTTATTTTTTCTAAAGCTCACTAAATTATAATTGCCCCTTACCTGCCAGCTTTTAAGGGCTATAGACTTCTGGGTCCTTCAGCTCCAAAGTGAATGAATGGCCTGGTCAGGTTACACAATTGAGTGGTTGAAATCATTTGGAGTCTATGGATGATGGGCCTGCATAACGTCATGTAGAAAGTGATGGTGAATTTCTGTGGTTAAGCTCAAATGGGTGAAACTAATCTATATTTCGATGCATTTCCTTTTTGGATCTCCGATAGGGCACTTAGTGGTATGATGAAGGTTCATGTAATGACTTGACTTCCCGTTGTGACACTGATGAATAGGTATCACCAGTGCTTTGCCTAAACTTTCATTTGCTCTGGTGGAATTCACTCTCGATGGGAGCACATGCTAAAAGCCTCTACATGCAATATCAGCCCAATGCAGAGGTTCATTGATATTTACAGTGTCAGGCAAGGAACTTTAGGACAAGTGATTTGGGTGTGATTGTTAATGGGCTGCTAACTGAGTATTTAGAATATGCAATGCACTCAAATGCCTACTCGTTTCAAATGTGCTCAGCACTGTTGGCCCCCACCACTGCGTAACACTGCTACCTGTGTCTGGAAAAATCTGACATTTCTAAATGTGGACAAAGAGACCATTACTCCAAATACTTTATCTTCACTCAGCACAATCTAACCACAGAAAGAAATTATGATATGACAACACAGTTCATGCACGTGGCCCAAATTAAACCATAAATCAGAAAATCAAATATTCTAGTATGCTAATTTTGAGAGAACACTAAAAATGTATGTACATTGATATTCATAAAGGCACACTGTTGCCATTCTTGAAAGACGAAATAAAAACGCATAGTCAGAAAGCTCAAGCAAGGCTTGGTGTCACCACTATCTTTGTTTGTTGTAGTATACCTGCAAACTATTTTTTATCACTAATATGATTTTTTTGAAAACTTTTTTTGTACAAGTTAAGTGTTGCTTATAACCGCTCTCATTTTAATGTGGCCATTTCACACTGCTTTACTAAGGAATGCTAGACTTGTCTGCGCACTGATTGCAAGTTCATGTTATATCAGCAAGAATTGCAATGAATTGCTTGTAGCTGTATATCCTACCAAGTTGAAATAGATAATTATTTATCTTTTAAAAGGAACTTAATTTGAAGTATGGCCATACAAATTTGATTAATAAGCTAGTTCAACAGATGACTCACTTCACTTATATAATATAATATATACATTTTTTTAACTAGCCCTTCATAAGAAGCCTATTCATTATTTTATAAATATGCCGTGATTTGTGTGGTACTGGTCAGTCCGCTCTTTTGATTTGTTTGATCGGGTGTGCCGGACCAATCTCTTTGTGCAGCAATTTCCGGGCCTCTGATTGGTTTAAGGATACACTTGCAGAGTGGTTGCGCATATTTATACCGCCACAATTTTGTTTCTCCGATGGCAATATGGCTGACTGCAATCCCCCAAAAAATTGTTTTATTTAATTAAAAAATGTCCTTCCACCTGCAGCTTTCAATTGATCTGTGTGGTTGTTTTGTTTCGCTACATGGTCACAGACAAAACCTCAAATCAGCTCGGCATTCAATATTGCTGCTGTTGTTTTGGATGACTCATGGTACCATAACCTGCCTATTTTGTGTGCGTTTTGCATTTGCAAGTTGATACGATCTATATCAATCCATCTGTTTCCCAACTGAGTACAGTGTTCGTATAATTTTACGAATCAACTCGAAACTGAATGTTACGATAGAGACACCAGCATTTTTAGCATGTTGCCCTACCAAACATTTTATTTTGTTTTGCTTTACTTTTTTAAAACGCAGACGCCTGTGTCAGTGCAGCCTCTATAGCACAAAACGTAATTGCTTTGCTATAACGATTGTTATTTAATTAAGCATACCTTTCATCAACGGGCAGCATATTCCACTACAATAAAATTATGTTCGCGTCTTTTTGCGGCGATATTAAAAAGGTGAAAATCGTGACGTCACATTCCTCTCACTTTGCTGAAATGAAGCCAATGGGTCTCCGAATCCAACAAACTTGCTCTATGACGATGCATTTCTAAAAGGGACTACAAAAATAAAAGTTGAATTAAGTAGTTCTTCTAATGGTGCATTATGATGACTTTTGTATGGCTGCAGCATGCCTGGAATGAACCTTTTTTTAGTATTGCATGAATTGAACACATCTAGATTGAACCATGTCCACTCTCTCTGAATTTAGCGTTAGTCCTCTACAATTTACACTGTTTTATATAATATACAGTATATTTCACATTTTAATCTAGGTATCAATTTGAGTGATAAACAATATTATAACTGTTTTTCTGTCATTCAAGTTTAAACATTTGCATTCAAAAGATTGTTGTATTAACATGCATTATTAATTTCAATTCTTATAACAAGTAAACTGATATTCCTTTAGATTTTGCTCAGCATTCATTTTGGCTTGACCTCCATTAACCTGTTGTCAAAAGCACTCTGGTATGTGACCCCCAGCTGTACAAGCTCAAGGAGAGGGGCTTTGTTAGCCAGTCTTGGGGCTGCCAGCAGTCTACATAAATCTGCATTTTTAAAAGGGGTCAACTTTTTTATTTTTTATTTTATTTATTCACTTGCTCATCTCACTTTTATGAAAATAAAATCTGTTAAACTTGTAATCAAATTTTTATGACTTCATTTAATTATCTCCAGTTATAATGTCTGGCTATTTGGACTAACACTACTCTTATAATATACATCTTAGTGCCTTGGGGATCCTTTAATTTTGTAGAATATTCATTGTCAATTTGGTTGACACTCTCCACTCCTCTAAACAGGATTCTGTGTAATATCAGTTTTATTTCCAACCTGGTCACCATTGCTCTCTACATATTATGTAAAGTTTTTAGCTGAAAAATAAATGACAACTTTGCAAAACAAATATACAGTATTAGACGATAACAGCATCATGTGAATATGAAACCACTCAGAAAATATTGCATAGGGGCAAATAATGATATCTGGACAAAATCACCAAGGAAGAAAAATTGTGTAAAATGTCTAGGCTTACATTTTACAGACAAAAATGGAAAGCAATCCATTGAAGCATCCATGAACTGTCAGTAATGATAGCAATTCAGTCAGAAAGACACATCGCTTTATTCTGTCATTGAACACTAACATATAAATGTTAGTGCCCTCTTGTGGTGAACAGAACTATTCTGATGTGGTTAAAGGAAACATTCAGATGTACTCACTTCCATATACGTTGCACAACTGTACCATTGTGATTAACCATGACAAAAAATGTTAGACATACAAATTCACAGCTATATTAACCAACAGACAGGAAGCAAAATGGAAGTAAAATTGTAAACTATGTTGTATAATAATTTTCGGGGCATTATTTGGCATACTTGTTCTAATTCTGACACTGGGATATTATTATTGCAATTGTATTAATTTTTTTGCCAAGAGTTTACACAATGTTTTGGCTCCCCTATAGGTGGTAAGGCCCTAGTCTCACACGTCTTCATTCATGAAGGCTGAATGGATAAAACAGCTGAAAAATGCTGAAAATGCATAGGACATCTTTAATATCAGTAACTTTTGCTTTGGTGAGGGAAAACAACTAATGATGTCATATAACCTTCTATTACACAATGATATAATGAGATTATAAAACCGCTGTCAACGTCCCTTAACGATTTGAAAATCGTTGAATTCGTCGCCTTTCCATTCCATGCTCTGTATATGTTCCACGACGTAGTCAAAAGGCGGTCGTGACCTTTCATTTATAAGCTGAGCCTTCTCCTGGCGCGAGATAAGTACAGTATGTGATAATAAGATACATTTCGTTCTGCGTCTCCAGTCCTGGACTGCTTTCCGCCGCCACGTGTTGATCTACGCGGTTCCCGCTCTGCGTCGTGCCTCCTTTTCGCATGGCTGGGTCGTCAAAGGAGGCGTGTAATCCTGGCATCTGAGTCTCATTTTCATTAGTTTTTTTAAATTCTCAGTGTACAAACCCTCACCCACACCCCGCTCCCCTGGAGTCGCCTATTTTAAAGTTTTATCCTCTGCAGATTGGACATTATGACCCCGCCCCCCCGCCGCTCAGTAAGGCCTCTGGACGCGCAGCTCTGAGGCTGTGTGTTGGGGACTGGATGGAGCACGCCCGGTGACGCCTCTCAGGGGTTCTCGCTTGGAAAGGAGGTGAAGGGGGCCAGGGAGGAGGAGTGGACATGTTCAGTCACGTGGAGTCGCAGTGTCTGATGTCAAAAAGCGCCCGCCGTTCACGACGATGCGTTTGCACTGGCAATAGATTAAAGGGGCGTCCCTCCGCCTTCTGCTGGAAAGCGCGTCCGCTTCGCTCGGTACGCGAGCGAGCCAGTTTTAGCCGCAGCCTACGTGCTTTTGTTCCCATTTAAAAGGTGTCAACATTTCATTTTCATGTACTGCCACCTACACCCTGCTCAGTGAAGACTTTTGAGTGCAAGACGAAAAAAAATAAATAATAATGCTAGGAAAGAAATTGATTTTTTAAAATAGAATATTGGTTGGGCCATTAAAAAGAAGCAGGATAGTGCATCATTTTTATGCTATGTTTGAATGTTTATAGTTCTTGTTTTTAATACATTTTGTTTCCTTAAAACATGCATACGTCCACAAACAGTTCATTTTGAACCCCTTAATCATCTCCTATGACACGCCTGAAGCATCGGGCTACCATTTTGCAAGGATTACATGTAACAATGAAGTGAAATGGTCCATGAAATTCAAAGTGTGTGGATACTTGACAATACTTTCTTCTTGTAGAGAAGGAAACGATAGTAATTAATTAGCACAATTCAGTTTAAAGTTCACCTGGGTGACATGCCCCTAGCACAGACGTATATAGTTTCCTTGTTTTGTGTCCACCTATATGAACTGATAAAATCGTTGGTAGGATCTATTATATAAAGTGGAAGCTTGTACCGTCACTTAGAAATTCCACAGAACAACGCTCCATGAATAAATAATGGTTAACTACTTTTTAACAAAGGATACTAGGTTCGGGATTGCTGTATTTTGCCAGACATAGTCAATTATTAATGACACGTGGGTCAAAGCAATTGCTTGCATAGTTTACTAGGTGGTTACCTCTACTGGCATATTTTTAATAGACAAAGCTCATTTGCTGGAAACCTCAATAGATTTAATGAATCATTATTCAAAGTTCACAATCATTAAGTTTGCCAGTGCTTCATCACCAAAAACCAACAGAGTGGGATAAAAACGAGGGTAATAATCTTGCTTGACTTGGATCTAAGGCAAAGTTTGATCAGTAGCCTACCGTGGGAGAGAAAGATATATAAAGTATATTGGAACCCTGGAGTGGAATAAAATGAATTTTAGACAACAGTGGCGATCCCTGAGGTAGCCTATGTAACACTACCCTGTTCAGAATGGTTATTTTGAGCCAATAGATATACCCAATAGATTGTGTGCTCCTCATATGACGTAACCTGGGTTTAGGTGTTATGAGAGGAAACAAGTCGGATCTAATCATATATTTATCAACGGGTCCGCTCCCTACGAACTGGTTAACCAGTTGGGATTTAGGTCAAGTCGAGACTCGTACATCCGCCAGAAACATAACCTCAACCCACCATCAACTGTGTCTGGAAATCTCCAAAGAGTTCGTCCAATTGAGTTTTGGCATCCCACTTTAACAAAACCTACACACTTTCGCGAGTTTCTCTCAAATTCATGCACGACGCACAGAAAACAAGAAATTCCAGGTTTGGCAGAATTTTCTTCAGACACCATATTCAAGTAGCCTATGCTGGGAACATTTTTTGGAACTTGAAAAGAGCTGCGCCAGATGGGTGGTCCACATGGGGGAACGAATTTACATTTATTAAAATAGAAAAGAAGCAAATCAACAAAACGTCCTGCAAAACATCGGTTTACTACAACCAACAAAAAAAAATCAAAGAAAACCTTGATCAATCAATCAATCAATCATATAGGGGAAACGTGAACTTGAAATGACAACACTGCTCCGAGTATTGTCGAAGGAAATGTGTGCTGCTGCGAGAAAGCCAGTCGCGTGAACCTCCTTGCCACAGCATTTCGGAGTCGCTGTCAGTCATACGCTTGGCTCCCTCTACCACTAACAATGAGATATCACACGTGCGAACTAGGCGCGTTTGTTTTAAATTGGTCGGAATTATGAGAACAGAAATCCGCTGCCGAACACCGACTGCAATAAAGAGCAATCTACGCGATATCATTTAAATATCAGCTTCTGTATCAATGAACCTTCCAACTACGGATTTTCAGCACGTGTGACAATAACATATTTATGATAACGTTAACAACAATGTAAACACTAGCATAGTGATATTGGTCTGCTGGAGGAATTTTATTTAAACTCAAAATTTTACCATGCTACAACTGGAGAGTAATTTAGCGGCGTGAGATTAAAACACAGAACACAGCACAGAAACATCTCGAGGAATCCGCCGTTGTTTTTAGTCAGTCTGTTTCAGCACCAAGGACAGGTACAACTCTCCACAGCAGTTTCAAGACTGAACTTCCCCAATTGACGGACTTACGGAAACTGAATTTCCACGGTATTGTTTGCGTGTGACTAGCGGTTACAGCACACCGAATTAGGAAAACGGACTCCTTTATGCTGTTGGTCCAAAGGTCTGGACTTGGAATAATTCCATCTGAGTAGCCTAATAACCGCAACAAACAGGTGAGGATGATCTCTGTTTTTTCTACACTTGTTTTTAAGCTTGCGTTCATTCTGCGTGCTCATATTAGAGATTACTCCTGTGCCTCCTGTGAGCTCCTACACATCAGTGAGAAAATTTGAATATTTACAAAGACTGAATACATCTATTAATTGAAAAATATTTTAGTGACCGGTCATAAGAAACTGCCTTTGAAGTCGCGTCACAATTATATTTATATATGTCATACATGTCACCTTAAGCATCCTTATGATTGAATTAGATATGCAAACAAATAAACTTTACCCTAAACAATTTTTAACAATTTATTTTTACTAAGATTCAAGTTAATTAAATGAAAAAGTTATAAATACATAGGCTATGTGTTTCTATATTTTCATGTTTGAACTGTGTCATTACAAATACACGATTTACACAACATGACAGTAAGCAAGAACAATAGAAGGACATTTTAATGGAGGCTACTGATGTACAGCACCCATAATTAAAACAGTAGGACCCACAAATATAGCAGTGCATGCATTTTGTTCATCCAGGTGCTACAATTATCAGCGAGTTTGTGAAACATAAAACAAATGACGCTTAAATGACGATAGGCTAGTTGCAGTTCACCAGGCTGCTTTATCTACGCCTTACCCTATTACAAATGCGATACGTCTGAGTCTTCGCAAACATGGTACGTTTCTGAGTGATACCACATGTTAATAAACAAAGATGTTCTCTATCATATAGCCTATAGAATAATTCGGTCGGGTGTTTTCAGCCTCTACTCGAAAACAAACAGTGAGGGGAAAATTCGTGTGCTTCAATGTGTTCTAGTCGCGAAAAACGCAAAAGAAAGTTCTATGGGAGTTCCGCTGACCAAGTCTGGCTTGCATCTTGCTATGCCCAGAGTTGCCGGATGCGGCGGCATGAAGAGGTCAGATAAACATTGCAAATGATCTCTGACATGCTGACGGTTATATCTTGTGAAATTATTAAGTAAAGAGCGATGAAATTTAATTTTGTGATTTAGATGATGCAGCAGCCATTATATTTTATCTGGTCATGTAGCCTATTACTGTTAATTGTAAAACCTATGTAGCATGTTCCTACAATCGAGGAAAAACAGGAATGATTATTGTCTTTCACTATTATTGATTACAAGTATCTAAAAAACAATAAACCGTGACAAGGGCGGATTATTAAATAGGTATTTGATTTGAATATCTGTACGGTTTTAAATATTTATTTGAGCAGTTTCGTCATTTCAGTCATGCACTGGGAACCGGTAGCATATAATTAATTATCAAACCACTGTATTTAGGCCTATAATAAATGTATTTGCGGCTAAACCTGCATGTTATGTCGTTTGTGAGTGTAGCCTATATGTGTAAACATAAAATATACCGGTTTATTTAAAATGTTTTTTTAATTATTATACTTCCCCTTTCAAAGTATTGAGACAGTATGGCTAATGGATTATATCATCTGTCCAAAAAAAGGTATCGAATCAATATTAGGCTATACACAAATACCTTTATTGAGACACCACTGTAAGAAGCCCAGTTCTTTGGTCTGTCTCTGTCTTCACTGTATATGGAGGAGAGAGCAGAGTGATGTCTCCACCCAAGTGAAAGAAAATTCATCACACCTTCCCAGTAGAATCTTAAGAGCATGCGGAGGCACTGCATCAAGGTGGAGAGAATCCTATGATGTAGCATAGTCTAACCCTCACATTCAGCGCGGACGCCATATGCTTGATTCAAATGTGTGAGTGAGTGAAAAACGTGTTTTCATTTTCTCATCGGGGGCTTCCAAAGGACTGGATATGCAGTGACTTGTGTGTGCCATCTATTGCAAATCACAGCAAGGCAGCAATCTTCTGGTTTTGGGCAAGCCAGTTACATTTTAAGCATGAAACATCCTTGGAAGAAAACAACGCAATGTATTGCTTTCCATGTTAACCGTGGACGATTGACCGAACTTCTCTTCCAAACGTTCGTATTTTTTTCGTATATTTACTGCCACGTTGTTACAAATGTATCATTCTTGGTTGATTTTTAATTCTTGCTTGGACATGTAGGCCTATGCCCACGGAGGGGCTGTTGGTTGACGTACCCCACGTTCTGGTATATAATCAAGCCAGTGCCCGTGCTGACTGCGGCCAACAGCCCCGCAGGGCTCTGCATAATTGACCATAGAGGCACCCAAAGAAGATGGGTTTAGTTCGTCGGGATTGTCCTTATCCGTCTCTGGTCTCCCACCTCATCTCTGCCTCCGACAGCCGCGCTTACATGCTTTTTGTGAAGATGGCACAGGTCTCCGGAGAAATGCGAATGTGTGTACATTGTATTTAACCATCGCTTAATCTTTCTTCTACAACAGTGATAGGTGCTGATCAGATATGTGATGTACCTTATTAAAAATATCCAACACAAGCTGTGCTTTGACATTTTATATGTGTGCTCAAATTCAGATAATATGTCTAGAGTGGAATCTAATGCAATACTAATTATATTGTGATAATTATTACAATTCATTTGTCAGATTATCTCAAATCAAACAGAAGGAACACAGTCGAGGGCTTAGACGTCACAAATGAACACGGACAGGAATGATATAGCCTAATATATTGTACTGTCCACATAAAGTTTTTCTTAATTTTTTGCTTTGAAATATGTTATTGGATTATATGAGTGTACTGTGACCTTGTGTGTCTAATCAGTTTTGTTCCGCACAGTTAACCATAGTACTGTAAGTATATTCTTACACCTATAGGTTTGTGGCAGTATAAATGTACCCTCCCTTTGCTTTTATGAGAGGAAGATTACACAAAGTGGGTCATGATCTGTACCTTTCAGAAAGATGGTGGAAAACAAGCACATATTCAGGTAAAGAGATTTCTGCAGTGTGATCACAATGCCTGAGAGTGAGACAGCTGCTTTATAGCGTAACACAAACAGGGGTAGCGGCTCATTGTAACTGGATAAATAAATGAATGGAGTGTACTTTTCTGTGGAAGTATTCACATCCATAGCCAAACATAAAAAAAAGACTCTGGAGAAATGTGTTGGTGTCAAAACCTATTTAAGCTGGGAGACCACAGCAGGGTCGGTGTGCGGAAGATGTGTTCGTCAAACCTCAGCAAACACAGGGCACTGTTTATGACTATGCATGCTGATCGGATCAGTCTTTTATACAGGCGTGTGTTACATTTATCAAATTTAAGCAGCGCGGGGCTTATCAGTACATCTCTGAAGTCACCCTACACTGCCCAGCTCTGTGAACCTGCCCCCCATCTTGCGTTCCACTTTCTTCGCAAATCTGTCAATAAATATTCAAACCTGCAATTGTTGGCTTCAGAGGAAGTGTTCGGTCTGACTTGCATATCAGATGTGAGATTAGCCTGGCAGGGAAAGGACTTGGGTGCACTGGCACTGATCCCGAATGGAGCGAGGTGCTCATCTGTGGGGGTGGCTGACTCTGATTGTGGTGGTTGTGCTGCCTGATTTTAAACACACTGAAGACAAGCCCCAAAATGGGGTGTGGCCATATTTAGCCGTGTATAATGTATTTTTACAGGCCCATGCAAGTGCTTGACAGTATTTAATGGCTCCATCCATTGTCGACTGCAAGAAGCTTTGTCCCATTAGTGGCCATCTTGATTCCCAGTCTTTAGTCTTTAGCAATTCAAACACCTTTTGAAGGGGGGTTGCTGAAACTGTAAAAATCTAGTTATTCCTATCATAACGGCTGAATTATGCTCCTTTATATCACAACTGAAAAAATATTGTTTCATTCATTTTCTAATTAATTTTATACAACACTGAGATCTGAACGAGTAACATGATTGTCCAAGACGCATTCCACCGGTGCTGCTATTTAGCATAACCACACTGCCAGTGCATTGACGCGATCTATCTATAGAGCATTGCCAAGGAAGCATAAACAACAAAAAATAGCAACAGCAACAGGGTGCTAGCAAGTTGGCAAATCCGAAATAAAGAATGAGTTAATCGAAAGTTGTTTCAATATTTTTTCATTACTTACTAAACGTTTGGTATAAAAGCAATAGGTCACTCGAGGTTGGTGCATTATTGGATATAAGCACTGCTGAGAGTACTCCGCAACTCGACCTGCGGTCTCAGCAGTCCTCACTTATATTTCCAATAACGCCTTCCAATCCCTTCATTTAATTTGCCAATCAGAACAATGAACTCCCATACGGCTAATAAAATATAAACAGACTTAATGTGGTGGTGACCCTTGACATTTGACCCTTGTATTTCTCCTTGGGCCCAGATTAAGAACCCATATTTTCATTCCAACATAAAGATTTAAATCATTTATAATACAAAACCCTCTCTCATCCAACAAAACACCCACACTGACTGATACGGATTTCTAATTACCAAATCAGTGTGTGCATGTTTGAGGGGGTGTTAGAGCAGTAGCTCGTTTTGACCTTTGTCTCGAGTGGGCTTTGATTAAAATGATTAGAGAAATGAAGGAGCGCCACAGACCACAGATTTACCGCCAAAGGAGGTGCTAGAAAGGGCACAGCAGACCCAAAAATATAACCCACTTGTTTTAATCAAGGCATTCAAGGCTTCAATGAAGTACTCTTGCATGGATGTCTAAATAATCGAGAACTGATCTGTTGCAGGAAAAAAACTAATTGCCGGGGGAAATTGTGTATTAAAATAAATATATTGTAGACAAGCTTCCTAAAGGGGATCATTGCTGCTGGTTGAGTCTAAATAAAATCAGGAAAGCTGCAGGAGAACATCTTGCATGCCCCTGCCAAATATTTACACAGGCTGTGTTTTTGGGTGGCATGCAGTGGAGATTCACTGATCTTAAAATGTAATTATTTTTCTCATCCCGTTCACTGCACCCAATCCAGCCAATTCACCTTTCATAAGGATCAGTGAATCTGTACAGGATTTTCTACAATGTAACATCCTGGAACCTTTTCAACAGCCTCTGGACACCAGCCAGAGAAAATCAAGAGAGTATCTGTAACATAAAAAGGGAGGGAAATCCCTGTGAATGCCGCTGGCGGGCTGTATTCAACAGCCCATTAAAATCTTCCTAAAAGGAGATACTGTTAAACCATGCCAGAAGTTAACTCATCTGGTAAATAAACATGCATCCACCTCTTACTAAACAGTAACAATGAATTAATCAACACTGAAACATGAGGAACTATACAAATATATAATTTCCTCTACAATAAAGTATTGTAATACTTTAAGCAGCCCTATATATATTCTAATGTAGACCCCCCCCCCCCCCCCCCCCCCCCCCCATTTTTTTTTGTAAAAAGTGGTTTGACCCAATTACCAAGATGTGGAAATGTGGTGCCTGTGTACTAATGAAGGCATTTCTCAAACCTGCCTTCAGCCCAAGTAGAAACCAGCACCAATTAGCTTCTATTACAAGAAAGCCACAATATAGCAATGATAATGAGACCAAAATGCTAACAGAACTTGGAAATTAGCATGTGTTATTAGTTAGATTGACATTGTAGTGAGGTTTGGTCCATTTTATTCAGAACAAATTAAGTTCAACACTCAATTACAATTCTATACGTCAGTAGAGCCCAACTTAGTGAAATGACGTAGACACAACAATGGTTTGGAAAAATTACATGTTTTATTGGCTACAATTATGAATAACAGAAACAATACTTTGTATAATATGAGGGATAATATTCTATGACTTCATCTTAATCAGGGGAAATTATATATTACGTGATGGCTAAATATAGAAGCTAACAGTCCATGAGTTAGTGTTATGGGTTAGTGATACGCTAAACTATATTTTGTGGTTAGCTCGTTTTATCAGTCTCATAAATATAAGGTTTTAACAGTGTAAAACTATAAGGTCAGGGAAATTGGCTATTCCCGACTAAAACACGCATAGCAGAACAAACTACAACAATAGAAACCAGCAGTACATTGACCTCAAATAGGTATTACAAGTTTTATGCTAGTCTATTAATTGATGTCACTGCTAAATAAAATGCGTTTCAATACTTAACGACAACAAAAGGAAGGCCAGTCCCGATTCTGTTAAGTGACGTCAGCTTGTCAGCTGGTCCAAGGTCCCGGCAGGTGCTTGGACTCCTGGGAGACTTCTTCACCGAAGTCGGATTGCGATGGGGTTCCAGTTGGGGCGACGTGGACGTGCACAGATCTCCACTTGGGCCCGTGCTGCAGGGGAGACAGTAGAGGAACAGTCTGAAGAAACGTGTCCTCAAAACAGCTGTTGAGAATAAACCAGCTTGGTTTATTTTATGGACGGTGGCAGGCAAACTCTGTCTCGGTGATCAGGCGAGATGCAGGTTGGGATACGCAGCGAAGTCCGTCCGGGTTTCAGTGGTGCGTCTGGTAGGGCAAGGCAGCGTCTTTACCATCAGAGCAACGTTGGTAGAGTTTGATGGGTTTTTATGGTCAAAAGTCACTGACGAGACCGAACCCGTTCCTTTGATCGCAATTGGTAGATGGCTTTAGGGCACCCATGCATTTGATTGGCTCATTTCCTTGGAAGCATGACTAAAACACGGATGGATCAGCCATTTCCTATTACTTCAGGGTGTGCCTGTGTGTGTTAAATTGGGGTCCCCCCTCTCCTTCTCAAAAGAGGGGAGTGTTCCTGCCCAAACCTGTGCCTGATCGATCAAGCATTCTGTGTGTTAATAGTGAATGTGACTCAGCAGAGGGCCCAGTCCCATGATCACAAAGCCAGAGTCCCAATATGTCCCTGTGTATCATTACAACATGCAAACATAATTCTGGATATTCCTTAAAAACACCACGTTGCCAATGCACTTGAGGTTAGAACACAACAAAGCACAAAGTATCTCGCACTTGCATTTCTGGCTTTCTACCAAATAGAGTGAGAGGGCAGGGGCGTGGCAAAACATTTTATTCAATTTCACAGTTTTTTTTTTTTAAGAGAAAGAGTCTCTAAGACTATTTTAAAACAATAGAAAGCCCTACACCCAAGTTGTTGAGATTATTAAATTTTAATTATGCGGGCTGTTGCCAGGGGAGAAAACGCTCGTCTTGTTTTCCCACGCTTGGAGGAATGAGAAAACGTTCTGGCGCACAAAACCCCTTCTGGTCCAAACACAGTCCACTTCACCTGTATAGTATCGATTCAATGACTTTCTTTCCTCTTTTCACTTCTGAGAGAAGGAATGCCCAGAATTTCCCCTTGGGGAACTTGCACAGAGACTGTAAACCGCAGCCAGTTGGATTGCAACCCACAAATCCCTCAGATCTCAGAAGATGGGAGCTGAGGCAGGAACCTCCACAGGAGAAGATGTGCAGCAGCATTTTCACAAATTTAGCAACATGCTCCTGGCCCAGCCCCACCAAACCTAAAGGTGCGACTCATTCAGTAGTGCTCAGAGTGATTCTCCTGGTGTTAGCGACATGCGTTTACTCTGCACAAACTGCACCATTGGACACGCACACAGACCCACACGCACGGGCACACACACTCGCCAACCAAAAGAGACACCTGGGAATCTTGCTGTTTTGTGGTTACCGCTAGTAATTGTATCTGCTGCGATAATTGCTGTATTGCCTCTAGTGAAAATCCTGTTAGTGGCTTTATCATGTAACCCATGGGTACAAAATTCAAAATGGGGGAAAGCATCTCTCATCCCCATACTATTCCAATGAGACTTGTGAAGACTGCACAAACAATCCGGTAAAATGCAAACGTAATACGAATAGTACTACTACATAATTGCAATATGACTTTTGTTATTTCTATTTTTGTTAATATTGAGTACAATTCAAATTGCAAACGCAAAAAGATTAGGTCTTATGTACATTTGATATTTGACCCCACTAATAATGATGATTAAACAGGCTATTGGTAAAAAATTACATCAGCAGTTTTAGCAGCATCTGAGAAAAGCGTAGACGTGCCCATACAGTGGCCGAGAGGAGTGACAGCTCTGAAATCTCCTCCAGAAGAGAGGTCAGGCTGGGAGGCTTCTCTCTCAGGGCCCAGAGACTTTCTCCCCACGTCCCAGGTGGGCCTCTAGTCCGCCCAGTAGTGATATTTTTTGATGGAAATATTTTGCGTATTTGTCCTGTCAGGTGCCAGGTGAGCCGCTGTGCATGAGGGCCGTCATTTTGGGGGGGGGGGGGGGTGCTTCGGTTGAGAATCATCTCCCCTTCATTTCTGCTCAGTCAAGTACTGAGCTTAAAACGAGGCCCTCGTCCTGCCGTTACAGAGACTGCTTATCTTGCCGCAAACTGCAACTATCTTAGCTACCGTATCTCTGTAATTAAACTGAGGGGTGATTAATGCTCACGACCATATCGTATGCTGTCGTCATTATTGTCGACTGAACCATTTCTTTGGTTTATAAAACTCATTCTATAATGCAAATATGTCTTTTTTGCTCCATAATGCAGTGAGCATTATGTTTCTATACTCTTTTGTTTCTATTCGGATGATACGCGGAGGACATCATAAAACAGATGGTGTGTCTTTTCCGCTGTAGCTGATACAGAGCTAATATGGAGTCCATGGAGACAGGAGGAGAGCCCAGGGACAGTCCTGCATGTGTGTGTGAGAGAGAGAGAGAGAGAGAGAGAGAGAGAGACAGAGAGAGAGTGAGATATATATATATATATAGTGAGAGAGAGAGAGAGAGAGAGAGAGAGAAAGATGAGTATATGTATGAGAGAGACACAGGGAGATGGAGTGAGTGTGCATCAGGCATCAGGGCTTAGTTAGAGTATGAGGAGCAGGGTCAGGGAAGCCCAGTAGCAACTCTCCGCCCTGTCACAGCTGATGGCTCAATGAATAATGTATGGGACGAGGAGCTCAGAGAGACAACAGCACAAAGCATCCATCACGCTGTCAACCACAATCAGCGCTGTGACACTAATGAGCTCACAGACGGAGAGAGAGGATGGATGCTTGACAGAGGAACGGAGCTATAAAGTGTGATTAGTGAATGGGGCTTCCCTCCAGTGCCTTGTACTCACAGGTGTTGTGCCAGGGAATCCAAGCGTGGAATGCAGAGCGCTCAAAGGAAAAGTGCAACCTGTCTCTTCCGTCCAATGAGTTGAAATTGGTCAGAAACTCACAGAGAATCGGTGTACACTGACTGCATCGAGCTGTATGTGGGTCCCTCTTTGAGCTGTGGGTCCCTCTTTGAGCTGTGGGTCCCTCTTTGAGCTCTGGGTCCCAACCTGGTGCTTCTGCGCTCTGCAGTTTCAAGTACCTAAACTGTTCTCCTCTTTATACGGTGATAAAGACTCAAGATATAGGGTAAATAATACGTCAGATAATGTGGCGACATTGCAATAGTTTGTAGCAATTTCTTTAAATTCTCCTGTGTGGGGCTTGTTACACATAGAGCATAGTAACTATTTGCATTGATATTAAGTGCTTATCAAAGCCATAAAACAAAAGCGGTAGCAACATTTGAGAATGTCATCATATTCCACTATTTGATGAACAGTTATTATTAAATTGTTTATTTGTCAACAGTGCGCTTTACAGCTTTTCAATTCCTCTTAGAGTGCAATTGTTGCTATTGGCAGAGCTGTGATCACAGTAAAGGGATTCACAATTCCCTTGCCTTGAGGTGCAAAGGTTTGCCTTCACATGTAGCATTTCAATACACATTAATCTAGCAATACACTGCTAGAGTGAGCTATGAAGGCCTTCTGATGACTCAACATTTCTGAATGGCCTACAGATATACAGTGGTGCTAGAAAGTTTGTGAACCCTTTAGACTTTTCTGTATATCTGCATAAAATGTGATCACATCTTCATCTAAGTGCTAAAACTTGATAAAGTGAACCCAGCTCAACAAAAAACATTATTTTTTTATAATTTATTTATTGAGCAAAATTATCCAACTGCTTTAAAAATTAAATGCTTTGTTGGAAAAAGTATGTGAACCCTTGGATCATACGTATTTTAAAAGTATCATATTTAATATTTGGTCACATATCCTTTGCATGCTGTTACTTCCTGAAGTCTGTGACCCATCAATATCAAAAGACTCTCGATATCTTATTTTCAGGTACTGTTACAAGCGATACTATAACCTCTCTGCATTTGAATGGATCTTTATGGGAATTGGGTGGTGAGACTAGATTCAGCTGTAAATTACACTGGTACAGTATGGAACACATGACTGGCTAAATGGCTGTAAGTCATCCAGGGTCTGAGGTATCAAACGAGCCCCAAACTATCACTCTGCGGCCAGATATGGAGTAGATGTGGATGGATCACTTTAAAGGTTTCTTCTCCTGACTTTTTTCCCCATAGAGTTCTATAGGAAAATGAGTCAGGAGAAATAACTTTTCTAAGTTTTTTGTTGAGCTGGGTTCACTTTATCAAGTTTTAGGACTTAGATGAAGATGTGATCACATTTTAGATCGAATTTATGCAGATATACAGAAGATTCTAAGGGGTTCACAAACTTTCTAGCACCACTGTATGTGACTAAATGTTGGTTCAGAAAACAAATGTATCCTACTGTACCTCTGGGCAATAGGGCAAAAAAACCAAAAAAAAAACAGGAAATATTTTCAATGAAAATCAGTGAGGATAACTTAACCCCTGTCAGTCCTGCTGGCACAAATCCACACTTTCTGCAGATTACTGTTGCAGGGAGGTGGTGATAACTGAAAGGCAATGAAAAAACGGATATCTAGTGGAGGGGAAGCGCAGAGACATAGAGAAGCTGAAGGAGGGGTATAAGGGGTGATGGTGGCGGCGGCTTTTAAGAGATGGCTTTCTCTGTGGCTCGGTCCTTTTAGCACCGCAGAGTTTCACTATGTTATTACACAAAAGCAACTTTTATAACTTTGCTTCTGGACAGTTTGAAACCATCTCGATAAAGTAAGGAGCTCGGGGGTTTGCCCTTGCTCTGCCTGAGAAGTGGGTGGAGCTGTGCCAGAAAGTCAAGGTTTAGTCTCAAGTGAAAGGTGAGGAATGCAAAGTGATTTACAAGCACGGGTTCAGAGCCTGGGCTCGTAACTCAAAGATGACTGGGTCAAATCTCAGGTGGGCTATAGTTTATGATCTCTTGAGCATGCTACTTGACCTGAATTACCTCCATGAAATATCCAGTATAGATGTAATGTAGATGGAGTCATTCTAGAGCCAGACAATGGTTGGGAAAGTATTCTCAAATAAATTGAGACTTCCAATTAAAAAGCAATTTGCCATTCTGCCATATTGACTGTTAATATAGACTGTGGGTGTAAATGTGGAAAACAAAACTGTGTTGAAATGTTTTGATGAATATAAATATGGGACTGTATGCTGTATGCATTTCACAATCACAATCTCTTCAGAGATTTCACATCGTTTAATTTTATATAAAAACTGTATGGAAAATCACTGACAAAAAGAGTGTTTTTTGAGTGGCACTTGCCAGGTTAAATTAGGAATGTGGAAAATGACACTTCATTTAATTACAGATTCTTCACATATGAGAAGATTGCAACAAGCTCTGCTCTGATTATGTTTTTGAACTATACAGCAGATTGTACATCAGTCAAAGGAGGACACTAATTTCCATTAGCACGTTGTTCTCACGTTTCCTGTGGGTGGTCGTCTTTGTTGCCTTGCTATCTTGCTCACATTTACATGTCCTTGCAATAACTTAGTAGTGGAAGGAGATTAAGCCAAATGCTAGCCTGGCCTGGGCTCTTCACAACCCCTCAAGCCTCAAGCTGCACATTCTCTAGAAGCTACATTAGACATTATTGCTGCATCCGCTCCAGAAATGTGATTTCAAACACAGAAGCAGAGTAACACCTTGTGAAGCTTCTCTCCTCTCTGTCCTCTCCTCCTTTCCCTTCCCTCCTCCACAACCTTCCCCTCCCCTCTCCTTCCATCCCCACCCCTCTCCCTGCTCTGATCTTCCACCTCCTTTCCTCTGAAATCCTCCCTTCCCGCCATCTGCTCCCATTCTTCATGTTTATCATTATCTCGTTTGAAGTGTTAAAGAGGCCAAGAGACCCTGGTACTCTTGCACTGAAAAAGCTACCTATCGATAAGCTGTAGCTATTGATGAGGAAAAATTAAACTGAAAAATGAAACTGAAACTGAAAGCACTGCTGCAGGCATTTATAAGTCCTTTTCAAGTATAACAACCTTTTAATAACTGATAAAAAAAAACATTTCTCCAAAATTGTCTGGCAGTTGAAATATGGTTACCATTCAAAGGCATTACTGCAAGAACAGGGATATAATGCACATAATCATACACGTTTCCCCACTTCTATTGTCACTAAAAAGACAAAAATATATACACCATCAAAGACAAAGGCATCCAATCCCAATAAAATGGGTTGGTTTGAGATGTGAATGGCAAGAGAGGGGAGGGGAAGGTTGTGGAGGAGAGAAGGGAAAGGAGGAGAGGACAGAGAGGAGTGAAGCTTCACAAGGTGTTAATCTGCTTGCCAAAGCAAAAGCACCAATCAAATGTTTGATTCGGCTGTGCGCACATACAAAAATTAAAATGAAATCACATTACAATACCTGATAGCAGCAGGCTGTAGCTGTCGTGCATCCTACCATTCGGTTTGGAAAGCTTTCTGTGTAGAGCAGCCGGATGGAACCTCCGATAAAATGAAGAGCGTTAGGCCCACACCGCGCAAGGTTTGTGCGGATGCCTCAGAGCACGGCCAGACTGGATGCCTCCCTCTTTTCATTTACCTTTGTTTTATTTCAATGCTAGTTTTCAGATGGGATGATTCCAGGAGGATGGCTCGGGAGATGGTCTGGTGGTTGTCAATCAGTCTGATGAAGTTCCAGAGTGGGATTCAATGAAAAGAGAGCAAAAGAGACAGAAAGGGTTCACAAGCCGACACTGTGCTCCCCAGGCGATGACTGTCTTCCTGTTCCACAGTAACTGCACTTGAAGCACGTTCATGGGCATGGGCCTATATATAGTGCACAGCACTGGTGATGTTGTTGGCATATTTATCGCTGATGGGTTGGAGGAGGCTGAGAGATTGATTCATCTCACACACACCAGCTGAGGTGGAGGGATTTTATTTAGCTAACCAAGTTTGAGGGATAATTTGTTGGCCGGATTATGAAATTGGATAGGATTCCAGGGAACACCCTACTCTTTGTCTTAACTGGCTTGAAATATTTTATGAGCACAGTGAGGTAGGACATATGTTTAAGGTCTATAGTACTGTATCTTCCACCACTAAATTTTGACGTTGGTATTTCTGTTTTGTTCAAGGAAGGGAATCCCCTATTTATCCACCTCTACTTCAAGTAATAACATCTCAGGAGCTTTCTCGACCAAGTACTAACCAACTTCTACCCTCTTAGCTTTAGCCAGAGCGTTAGGCCCATGCATCTTTAAAAATTCTGCCGATATCCTGTTTGGTTGTACTCTTACAATGTAGGTGGCATGAATCCCCTAAGTAAAAGTTATGTTGCTTTTAGCACTCTATGTACAGCTTTTTAAAATGCAGTAGATGAATACTCAATAATTTAGGTGTATCCAGTGCCATATTAATGAAATATTATTTAGAAATTATTTTTACTTTATCTTTACACACGCCATATGTTCATTTATATACTTCATAATTAATTTCAGATTACCCAATTTTCAGAATCACAGTTCAGCTGTTTTTGGAGGTCTATATACAGTATACAGTCAACACTGGTTGCAATACATTTATGGTAGGAATGGCTGGCATGTAGAGTAACCTATTAAAACTAGCTCAGAGACTGAGCTTTGTGAGTTGCTTCCCTAAATATCTAGCCGTACAAATGAATAATGTGTTCGCATCATGTAAGCTATGTAAGTATCATAAATGGTCTTGACTCAGTAATTGTGCTGTAGGTTTTTATACATTTGGATAATTAAAATGGTAAAATGTAAAAAATAGTGTTCACCGCTGAAAGCTACAACATCATTGATTTTATGGTGGCTGCAACATTTCACATTTAATACAACCACCTAGTTTGGTATAGCAAAATGAGTATTTACTAAGAACATTTGGGGAATGAGTAACAGGGGTTAGAGATCACTTTGGCAATGTTCACAACTGCAGTTTATCACTTTGGATGGCCATATGCATCAGTAAGGAGCAACAAGCCATCCATTAATTAAATGGTGGCTTTTAAAGCAACAGTTTGTCTGTTGAACCATTGTTATGCAATCTGAATCCTTCACCATACAAAAGGCAAGCTGTGGAGATTCAAATTAACTGCACAGTAAAAAGGTATAAGTGAATCTGCCTTTAAATCAGGTTTCAGGTTCAAATTCCTGGAGGATGCGAGGGGTATTGCAAAGTAGGCTACTTAGCTTGAATTGCTAAGTAAATGCTTGATGTGCCAATCAGATAAAACATGTAATGTACTATCTAATGTCAAAGGCCACAGGCTCATAGATGTGGTTAGGAAGAAACCCGGCCTTATATAGACAGTGCCTATTCGACAGTCATTTACATACTCTATGACTACTTTCAGTAGCCTGGTAGGATTGGCCTGCTTGTCCTCTCCGAACACCTACTCAATAGCAAGTTACTTTGGCAACAAAGGTTAGATAAAGGAACCCTACTGTGTGCAGGACTTCAGTGAGATGAGGACATTGATCTTTTTGAGAAAACGCATTGACATCTTGCAGGATACACACGTTTTACTCTGCAATACAGCACTGTAAAGAAGTGATTAACAGACTGGAGATGATGGCAGACAGCTGTTGCACTCTTCAGCAAAGCTTTCAATCTGAATTGCTTTGGGCAACATCCATTTGGGCAAGGCAACGAGTTTATACTCGTTTTGATCGTCTGATTTCAAACATCTGGAGTGGCTTTAATTTTGGCTGAACATTGTAATTTGGGAAGACAAACAATGTCACATAATTCTTGTAGTTTTCTTTGATTTTTCTCTCAGCATTGAAGTGCACATGGAAACATCAGCTTGTTAGTAAATTGTCATATTTCCTTTCTTTTCACTAAAGGGAAACAAAAACACCTAGAGTTCATGCTTAATTTCTAAACGGTGTGCTGTTGGAACAATAGAACTCGTCTTACAAGCAAAAAGTTGCAGGTGCAAGTCCTTGGTGCGTGGGGGTAGGAGTAATCTTGTTATATAACGGGCTAAAATAATGAGAGAGGGCCGGTAAGAAATGTGTGCTATGGTGTTCTTTTCACTGGTTGTATTTACTTACCTGAAACCCCCAGCTCTCCTGCTTAACATTTCCCTCCCTCCCTGTCCAACTCAGTACAGGTATTATCTTGTTATCTTTTGTGGACGCTTGACGTGTGTCATGCTCGGATCAGGTTGGTGCTTAGTGTGTCGAAGGTGGATAACATAATTGTCTTGCTAGTCCTCCAATTCTGTCACATTGACGTCGGTCCAGATGGGCTGTCTTTTCGGTTTCATTTTTTTTAACATTTATTTTTTGCCATGGTTAAGCCTTACACAACATATTGGAGCAATCGAAACAAAATGGTTGGAACTCACCTCAGCCACCACCAATGTGTGACACTCACCTAGGTGAACCACAGCAGCCATTTGCATCGGACATCACCAGGCATTCACCACACATCCGGTGAGGGAAGGATTGTTACGAAAAAGGCAGGAATCAGATGGTTAGATAGAGAGACCTAGGAATTTTGGAATTTTGCCAGGATTATTTGTATGGGGAACCCAGCAGGTTGAAAATTAATTGGGGGAAAAATATTTACGCAATTAATTTATTTTTCTAAGATCCTGCTGATGCAATTAATTATGACTCCTGCTGTCTTGAGTGTGCTGGCTTCACTAACAAGAGTGAGAGAGGGCTGGTGATATTTGCTCAATATCTGCATGGGTATATTGCGTCAATGTACTGCGCTACATCTAATTAACCACAGGGGGAAGTGAGAGGGGATGGGATGTGGTGGTGAGAAGAGGAGCCGTGCACTGCCTGTTTGATGGATTGATCTCAGGATTGGCGTTTGTGTTCTCCATTGGCTTACAGCTGTTTCTCTCTTTTTGCTTTTAACATGGAGCTTTCGAAGGGGCCCTGATAGTGCCTGTGGGGAATATCACATCAATAAGAGATAAATTATCTATTTTTGTCTGCTACTGTCCTGGAATCTGAAGGGTCTGCATTTCTACAGAAAGGCAGAAAGGACAGTAGCTGATTTACACTATATATCCATGGGAGATTAATTTTGATTATGACATATTCCATAGAGAATACCTGTACTAAATTTGGAAGAAAACAAATCACAAGTTCTAGTTTGGCTATTTCCAATGCATCATATCCATTTTATATTTAGTTAGGCAGCAAATAATACATTTATATATAGGGCGGCAGTGTAGTATAAGGGTTAAGGAACTGGCCTTGTAACCAAAAGGTTGCAGGTTCGATTCCCAGGTAGGACACTGCCGTTGTACCCTTGAGCAAGGTACCTAACCTGAATCGCTTCAGTATATATCCAGCTGTATAAATGGATAATATGTAAAAAAAATGCAAAATGCAAAATGCAAAAAAGTTGTGTAAGTCGCTCTGGATAAGAGCGTCTGCTAAATGCCTGTAATGTAATACCAAACAAACTTGGCACCGATAACATATTACTCTAATTTAGTAAAGGAAAATGAAAAACTGAGGGGATTCCATATGGCAGTAGAAGGGTGAGGGGAGGTGGGTGAGCTGAGAGGATCTGAGAGTTTGCGGGACCCAGTGCAATTTTTAAACTAGTCGCTAACCAAAAATGTCTCAAAATTTGACAGAAACCAGAGGTAGTACCTCAAGTCAAAGGAATACGATCCAGCCCCGAAGCAGCCTTTTTCTGAAGCTTACTCTACATTCTTGTACCTAGAGTTGGCAGATGCACATGCCCACCCCCTGGACAAGATGTAAGATCATGTCCGGGCGATGACTACGGGTGCCAGGGTGAAGTCTAAACCCAAATCCGATAAATATAGAGAGATCGCGAGAGAGCTCATGGTTTTCTTTTTTTAGAGGGAACAAATATATTATCTGAAATTATTACTATTCCCTGCTCCACTTAAATAAAAAATACACATTCTAAATAACAAACCAAATTGTGGGGTATCTTAGAATTGGGATAGAGATACAGTCTGGCTGTACTCCTTTCACTATAGACATGGCTGTCTGAAATCGCTGCTTTATTGCTTTGCAATGCTGGTAACTACAGTTCATTCTGTTCTGCCCTCAGGGAGAGAGAGATCCAATACAAAAAAGATGCCAGTGAAACCAGAGACGGACCTCGCAATGACAGAAACATTAGGCCTCTAAAACCTGGCAGCGCTGCACCTCGAATACCCCGAAAAAGAAGCACGCCAACTCTCCCATCCACATGGCCGCTTTGAGCTCTGGGTTCGGAGCAGAGCAGACCCCCTGCCGGCCCCTCAACCTGTTCCTGCCGCTGCTGCTGCTCGCCCTCACCCTCGTCCCCGAGGCCCTGCCCACGTCCAGCTACAACACGGCCCCCAAGCACGAGATCACGGTGGACGGGGACCTGGTGATCGGGGGCCTGTTCCCCGTGCACCACAAGGGCGAGGGCATGGAGGACTGCGGCGTCATCAACGAGCAGCGCGGGATCCAGCGGCTGGAGGCCATGCTGCTGGCGCTCGACCGGATCAACCACGACCACCGCATCCTGCCGGGCCTCAAGCTGGGCGCGCACATCCTGGACACCTGCTCCAAGGACACGTACGCCCTGGAGCAGTCCCTGGAGTTTGTGCGCGCCTCCCTCACCAAGGTGGACGAGACCGAGTACATCTGCCCCGACGGGTCGTACGCCATGCACGACGACTTCCCGCTGGCCATCACGGGCGTCATTGGCGGGTCCTACAGCGACGTCTCCATCCAGGTACCGACAGCGATCCCGTGCGGCTTTGTCCCGTTGAGTTTTCATGAATGACGTGTTGGATCCGTGATGATGGACATCTACCTCATATTGTTCATTTGAGACGCATAAACATAACCACGGCACTTTGTCTTCTGCAGAGAGCTTTGTTGTAATTTGTTACTGGGTTAGCTGAACAGCGCTGATGCATGCTAATGAGGCACTCAGGGCAAATTTATATCCAGATTATTCATGCATTTGAGTGATTTGTCAAACTGCAAGAGGTGAGGCACTTTTTTATGAACTACTCCAACTGATAATGTGATGCAATAGTTTTTTATTTTAATGTGGAAAACCTCACCTTCCATTCTGGTTTTTAAATAATAAAATTTTTAAAAACCAAACCCGATCTGTTCATCAGTTTGGCTTGGAAATTGAACCTGCCCCTACGACACTAATGAACTCCCTACACATCACATATTCATTTACATATTTTCCCATCGACTGCTCAGCTGATCTAATTGACCGTGCTCAGTTTGGAGGTTTTCTATTTTTTTGGCTCCCTCTTGTCAGTTTCTACCAGTAGTTGGTCAGAAAGTGACATCGCAGACGTCGGGAGAAAACAAGGAGACAGGAAGACCGGGTGACAGCCTGATAACTTTTAGCGCGAGCGGCTTTTTCAAAGCGTTTAATGAAATGCTCCCTGATTGGTCCCACATTGACCATTATGCGGCTGTTTCCTCATCCAGCCACGATTCGCCATTAATCCCCCCTCATTGTATGCATGTGTCCCCCTCCTTCAGCGGGGACACAGGGTCCAGGGAGAGATGTGCCAACAATGAACTATTTTGAACTTCTGCTTCCCCATCCTCATTGAGAAATTAGAGAAGCAGCTTTTGTGCTGTCTGACAGCTTGCTGTGATTACAGTTATTTTACAGGTCCAGAACAAAAGATTGCAATTTGGAAGGTGCTCCAATTTTTTTATTTTTTTAAAGAGCATGCGAGTGATGTAACTTTGACATTTCCTCAGTACAGCGACCGCCAAAACAAGTTAGGGAAGGGCACGACGCGGGCAGCAGACAAGATCCAATCCCCTGCTTTTAGGGAGCGTAATGACTGCTGGAAATGCAACACGGAAGACCTACCATGCAGGGTGTTTTGTAACGTTGGCTTAAGTATTAAGGAAACAAAAAGACTGCAGATACTTAGGTCATAGGAGCTCTATTGGTTGTGATAATATCTGTAAAAATAAGCCTAGTCATCAGATTCAGACATCATTAGCAGCACTGCCTGTCAAAGTGCTGTTTGACACTATTCTGTGCAATGCTAAGACAAAATGCTAAGAATTTCTGAAAGTCCCATTCACATTGATGATCCTGCTTATGACCTTCAATGCACACAGACTCTAAGCTTTACTTAGTTGTGAGGTAATCTGGTACTGTCTGGAATAACGTGGCTGGCATGACTCCTGCTGGATAAAGGAAAGTGATATTACGGTTGTGACAGCAGAGTGAACCACATAATGGATAGGGTTCTGATGTGTTGTCTTATGAATTACCATGTCACTGGCTCAAAGAAACCAATCATAAAATGTTGTTCTTTATTGTAAAACATGATGACTTGTTCAAATTACTGAGTCTTTTGTATGACATGATGGCTCCATTATTTCTGGCATTCATGAACTCTCACTCTGCAATCACTGCTTTGGGGGTGCATTCATTCACCGTTCCCTTGACTCCTGACATTAGGGAGTGAAATAGCATTTGGAGGAAACAAAGATGATTTTGACTCGAAAGCTCAGCGGGTTTGAGTCGCAAAGGGGTGATAGATAGGCTTTCATTAGACTAGAAGTGGAAATGGTGCAGTGTGGCACCATAAATTACCACACAGGGTGCCATGGAACCTCTGTCAGGTGGCGATTCACAAAAGCACAGTTTATGATAAATGTATCCCTCTTAATGAAAAGATATATATATATATATATATATATATATATATATATATATATATATGTATAGTATACACTCTCTGATAAAAAGGTACGAAAAGTACTACCTACAACGGTACAAACCCTTGCCACTGGTGGTACCCTATAGATACAAAAAATTGTACCCCTAGCCAGCAATACTTAATGAAAAGGTACTTATTAGTACCCATATAGAACATTATTGTACTTTCATTATTGTACTTTTCATGTACCTCCACTGTACCTTTATTTCTGAGAGTGTATATCTGCTCGCACTGCTAACAAAACACTCTCAGCGCCAGCTGTCTCACAATGATGTAGTTACTTCCACTCCTCACTCCACCCTGCAGGCTGCTAAGACGTGAGAGTGTGGGGTACTTACTGTGGGGGCTAAGTGCAGGCTGCTAAGACGTGAGAGTGTGGGGTACTTACTGTGGGGGCTGAGTGCAGGGTGCTGAGAGGAGAGAGTGTGGGGTACTTACTGTGGGGGCTGAGTGCAGGGTGCTGAGAGGAGAGAGTGTGGGGTACTTACTGTGGGGGCTGAGTGCAGGGTGCTGAGAGGAGAGAGTGTAGGGTACTTACTGTGGGGGCTGAGTGTGGGGTACTTACTGTGGGGGCTGAGTGCAGGGTGCTGAGAGGAGAGAGTGTGGGGTACTTACTGTGGGGGCTGAGTGCAGGGTACTGAGAGGAGAGAGTGTGGGGTACTTACTGTGGGGGCTGAGTGTGGGGTACTTATTGTGGGGGCCGAGTGCAGGATGCTGAGAGGTTAGAGTGTGGGGTACTTACTGTGGGGGCTGAGTGCAGGGTGCTGAGAGGAGAGAGTGTGGGGTACTTACTGTGGGGGCTGAGTGTGGGGTACTTATTGTGGGGGCCGAGTGCAGGATGCTGAGAGGTTAGAGTGTGGGGTACTTACTGTGGGAGCTGAGTGCAGGGCGCTGAGAGGAGAGAGTGTGGGGTACTTACTGTGGGAGCTGAGTGCAGGGCGCTGAGAGGAGAGAGTGTGGGGTACTTACTGTGGGGGCTGAGTGTGGGGTACTTATTGTGGGGGCCGAGTGCAGGATGCTGAGAGGTTAGAGTGTGGGGTACTTACTGTGGGAGCTGAGTACAGGGCGCTGAGAGGAGAGAGTGTGGGGTACTTACTGTGGGAGCTGAGTGCAGGGCGCTGAGAGGAGAGAGTGTGGGGTACTTACTGTGGGGGCTGAGTGCAGGGTGCTGAGAGGAGAGAGTGTAGGGTACTTACTGTGGGGGCTGAGTGCAGGGTACTGAGAGGAGAGAGTGTGGGGTACTTACTGTGAGGGCTGAGTGTGGGGTACTTATTGTGGGGGCCGAGTGCAGGATGCTGAGAGGTTAGAGTGTGGGGTACTTACTGTGGGGGCTGAGTGCAGGGTGCTGAGAGGAGAGAGTGTGGGGTACTTACTGTGGGGGCTGAGTGCAGGGTACTGAGAGGAGAGAGTGTGGGGTACTTACTGTGAGGGCTGAGTGTGGGGTACTTATTGTGGGGGCCGAGTGCAGGATGCTGAGAGGTTAGAGTGTGGGGTACTTACTGTGGGGGCTGAGTGCAGGGTGCTGAGAGGAGAGAGTGTGGGGTACTTACTGTGGGGGCTGAGTGTGGGGTACTTACTGTGGGGGCTGAGTGCAGGGTGCTGAGAGGAGAGAGTGTGGGGTACTTACTGTGGGGGCTGAGTGCAGGGTACTGAGAGGAGAGAGTGTGGGGTACTTACTGTGGGGGCTGAGTGTGGGGTACTTATTGTGGGGGCCGAGTGCAGGATGCTGAGAGGTTAGAGTGTGGGGTACTTACTGTGGGGGCTGAGTGCAGGGTGCTGAGAGGAGAGAGTGTGGGGTACTTACTGTGGGGGCTGAGTGTGGGGTACTTATTGTGGGGGCCGAGTGCAGGATGCTGAGAGGTTAGAGTGTGGGGTACTTACTGTGGGAGCTGAGTGCAGGGCGCTGAGAGGAGAGAGTGTGGGGTACTTACTGTGGGAGCTGAGTGCAGGGCGCTGAGAGGAGAGAGTGTGGGGTACTTACTGTGAGAGCTGAGTTCAGGGCGCTAAGAGGAGAGAGTGTGGGGTACTTACTGTGGGAGCTGAGTGCAGGGCGCTGAGAGGAGAGAGTGTGGGGTACTTACTGTGGGAGCTGAGTGCAGGGCGCTGAGAGGAGAGAGTGTGGGGTACTTACTGTGAGAGCTGAGTTCAGGGCGCTAAGAGGAGAGAGTGTGGGGTACTTACTGTGGGAGCTGAGTGCAGGGCGCTGAGAGGAGAGAGTGTGGGGTACTTACTGTGGGGGCTGAGTGCAGGGTGCTGAGAGGTTAGAGTGTGGGGTACTTACTGTGGGGGCTGAGTGCAGGGTGCTGAGAGGAGTGAGTGTGGGGTACTTACTGTGGGAGCTGAGTGCAGGGCGCTGAGAGGAGAGAGTGTGGGGTACTTACTGTGGGGGCTGAGTGCAGGGTGCTGAGAGGAGAGAGTGTGGGGTACTTACTGTGGGAGCTGAGTGCAGGGCGCTGAGAGGAGAGAGTGTGGGGTACTTACTGTGGGAGCTGAGTGCAGGGTGCTGAGAGGAGAGAGTGTGGGGTACTTACTGTGGGAGCTGAGTACAGGGCGCTGAGAGGAGAGAGTGTGGGGTACTTACTGTGGGAGCTGAGTGCAGGGCGCTGAGAGGAGAGAGTGTGGGGTACTTACTGTGGGAGCTGAGTGCAGGGCGCTAAGAGGAGAGAGTGTGGGGTACTTACTGTGGGAGCTGAGTGCAGGGCGCTGAGAGGTTAGAGTGTGGGGTACTTACTGTGGGGGCTGAGTGCAGGGCGCTGAGAGGAGAGAGTGTGGGGTACTTACTGTGGGAGCTGAGTGCAGGGCGCTGAGAGGAGAGAGTGTGGGGTACTTACTGTGGGAGCTGAGTGCAGGGCGCTGAGAGGAGAGAGTGTGGGGTACTTACTGTGGGAGCTGAGTGCAGGGTGCTGAGAGGAGAGAGTGTGGGGTACTTACTGTGGGAGCTGAGTGCAGGGCGCTAAGAGGAGAGAGTGTGGGGTACTTACTGTGGGAGCTGAGTGCAGGGCGCTGAGAGGAGAGAGTGTGGGGTACTTACTGTGGGGGCTGAGTGCAGGGTGCTGAGAGGAGAGAGTGTGGGGGTACTTACTGTGGGAGCTGAGTGCAGGGCGCTGAGAGGAGAGAGTGTGGGGTACTTACTGTGGGGGCTGAGTGCAGGGTGCTGAGAGGTTAGAGTGTGGGGTACTTACTGTGGGGGCTGAGTGCAGGGTGCTGAGAGGAGAGAGTGTGGGGTACTTACTGTGGGAGCTGAGTGCAGGGCGCTGAGAGGAGAGAGTGTGGGGTACTTACTGTGGGAGCTGAGTGCAGGGCGCTAAGAGGAGAGAGTGTGGGGTACTTACTGTGGGAGCTGAGTGCAGGGCGCTGAGAGGTTAGAGTGTGGGGTACTTACTGTGGGGGCTGAGTGCAGGGCGCTGAGAGGAGAGAGTGTGGGGTACTTACTGTGGGGGCTGAGTGCAGGGTGCTGAGAGGAGAGAGTGTGGGGTACTTACTGTGGGGGCTGAGTGCAGGGCGCTGAGAGGAGAGAGTGTGGGGTACTTACTGTGGGGGCTGAGTGCAGGGCGCTGAGAGGAGAGAGTGTGGGGTACTTACTGTGGGGGCTGAGTGCAGGGTGCTGAGAGGAGAGAGTGTGGGGTACTTACTGTGGGGGCTGAGTGCAGGGTGCTGAGAGGAGAGAGTGTGGGGTACTTACTGTGGGGGCTGAGTGCAGGGCGCTGAGAGGAGAGAGTGTGGGGTACTTACTGTGGGAGCTGAGTGCAGGGCGCTGAGAGGAGAGAGTGTGGGGTACTTACTGTGGGGGCTGAGTGCAGGGCGCTGAGAGGAGAGAGTGTGGGGTACTTACTGTGGGGGCTGAGTGCAGGGCGCTGAGAGGAGAGAGTGTGGTATCTGAGAGAACTACAATGGCCTTGTCCCTAACCTCTTGCCTCTTTCCACTCTGCTGTTTGTGCACAGATTCTCTGAGGCTGAGCTGAGCATGAAAAAAGCCTCTTGCAGTGAATGGCAGTAACAGCAGGTCATGGGTTAGGTGCATGCGGACTGAGAACAGGTGCAGCTTCAATTCATTTGAATTGGAATTGTCTTGTGTGCTTTGAGCACCATGGTTGCTCTTTTTATAACACTTGTACTCCAGTGTGCTTGCGAATTCACAAGGGTACTTCAATAAATGGCACTGTTTCTCTGCTTTGTTTTTTTAACTCCATCTTGTATTGGCAAACTGAAGCACAGACGACTGTTGAGGACAGCGCCCGTGTCCTGGTTTATCTGGAATGATTTTGCTCAGAGGCAGGTCAGTAGAAACAGCGCAGGCACAATATTTGAAAACGGCGCAAATGGACGCTTGCTGTCCCATACTGTCACCTTTCTGCTCATCATTAACACACTGCAGCCTCAGGTCTGGCTGCCTTAAGTTCAGTATGAGGGGAGCAGCGGTCCCATTTTGCACGGTGTAGTGCGGTTGAGTGTGGCCAGGAGCGCTGTCAGAGTTAAAAGACTGTGAAAAAGGTTTGGTAGCTCAGCATTAGTATTGAGAGACTGTGTCAGGTGATGTGAACCTCCAGGCAAACAGGTTACTACAGAGCAGGCAGAGATCCACAAGACAAAAGGGACAAGTGTTGATGATGTTCATTGCCATGGTGACAAAATGAAATACTAAACGTAATTAACTTGGAGCCTCCTGGGGGCTTCATCCACTTAACAGTTTTTAAAGCTTTGACTGAACAATACTGTGGCAAAAAAAAAAAACCTACAGTCAGATTTGGCAAAAGAAAAAAAAAAAAAAAGCTAGCGGTACGCAATTACACTCAGCACAGGACAACTAGTGTTAGAAAGTGAAAACTAATGATACCACTGCTGGGCTCTTAGGGCAGGACACTAGCTTTCCCATCTGTGGGGTGCCACCAGAGTGTCACAGATCTTGGCAGGTTCAACACTGTGTTTATGAGAAGAGGCCTCATTGCCAGGCAAAGATGACTGAGAGACTGCAGTATTCTGGTGCTTCTAATGAGGACATTACTTCATTAGGCAGTGCAGAATTTTGCAAAGGCTAGTGATAAATTCAATAAATTCACAATGAATGTACTGGCCTCTTTAAGAGGGCTTACATAGGACTTAGGGGCTTTTCTTGGAAAAGAAGATCATTAGTTCTACATTAGAATTGTTTAAAATAGTTTTATTTTTATTTTTTATTTTTATTTTTTTCAGCTGAAAGTATTTGGAAATTAACATGAAGTAAGTTGGTGGAACTGCAGAGAAAACAAAAAGCAAGTCGTCCTTCATACTGCTGCAGAATGCACTGCTGCGGAATGCACTGCTGCGGAATGCACTGTTGCGGAATGCACTTGTGAAATTGCGTATTCTACATAGACATCTCAGTTAATTAAAAAAATATGTTCACTACTAGCATTGCTTGTTGCAGTCCTGTTGTGCCCCACAGTCTATCAAATCTTGACTGTGGCAATTGTGGCTGGGACTCAAGTGGGGAGATAGGCTAATTGACAGCAGCGTTGCCTAAGGAGTAGGGTTTTCAGGGTTTTATGTAAATTGTAGTTTTGTTGCTTCTTGGAATTCACTTAAATTTATTTCACTGATGTTTTTCTTTGTTTTTGTGTCAGTAAACTCATCTCTGATTTCTTCCATGCCAGGCCTCAATGAAGCTCTTTTTGAACTAAACAGTTTACCATATGGTTTTTTTCCAGGCAATATAAAATGAAAGTAACAAGAAAATGCCCCATCACTTTCAGTCAGATGGAAATGTCTACCTGCTTTCACTCAGAACAATCAGTAAAAAAAAAAAATCAACACAATGATTGCCTTTGTACTCAGCTTTCATCACTGCTGTAGCTGGCTGCTTCTCACTATATAACCTCTCAGTTCTTCCTATCTCTGTCTCACTCAAAGAGTTTTCTGCACTTTAAAAAATAATAGCTTTAACTAACGAATAAAAATTATTAAAAAAAAAAAAAGTTTGAGGGCCGATGGGTAGTTCACTCGATAAAAGCGCCGCTTGCGGTGCGTGAGTGTGCACCATGATCTCGGATCGTGCCAGTGCCAACTGTGGCCTGCCGCCCTGCGGCGCATAATTGGCTTTGCGTCATCCAAGGCCCAATTGGTGGCTAACTAGCTAGCTAGTTTAGATAGCCACTGCTGCAACATACAATTTCTTTTTCCTATTACAGAAACATGTTCAGTGTTTGTTTTCTTCAGTGGGGGGTTGTTCTCCCTCGCATTCCACCGGATGAAAATAACAAGTTTCTTAATTACAAGGAAACTTCAAGATACCACACTAAAGTTATATGACAAGTTCTGAAAGATTTGACATGTGGTATGACACTCAACTTTCTGGTAATTTCTTATTAATACAGATGAGTTTGATTTTATTCACTGTCATGCACCAGAGCGAGCTCATATTTATTTTGTGGCATATAGTGCCATGGACAAGACTGCGTAAAGAGTCCATGCAAGTTAATGAATTGAACATCCCAAGAGTTAAGTGGCACATGCCATGTGCATGGAAACGTTAAATTAAATGCTTGGCTGTTAAAGAAAATAATGAATGGCTTCAATTTTGATATTTTTTGACTACATGGGATGTAAAAAACAAGAATTAAAATTAATATTACTTTATTTGAGGAAATTATATATTGAGGATTACACATATTAAATATATGTAGCAAAGAAGAAACCACTGAAGACATTTTAGAGTGTGATCTGATTAGTTCTGAATTTAAATATTCAGGATTCCCATGGACTTGCACAATGGTTATATTAACAGCAAGAAGAAAAGAAGCATATAATATAATGGAATCTTTTACAAAGGGAAGAAATCTTTGTAGGTTTGCTGGCAATATTTTTCATGGCTTCAAGTAAACAATGACTAGGGGCGGCAGTGTAGTATAATGGTTAAGGAATTGGCCTTGTAACCGAAAGGTTGCAGGTTCGATTCCCAGGTAGGACACTGCCGTTGTACCCTTGAGCAAGGTACTTAACCTGAATTGCTTCAGTATATATCCAGCTGTATAAATGGATAATATGTAAAACATGATAAAAAAAGTTGTGTAAGTCGCTCTGGATAAGAGCGTCTGCTAAATGCCTATAATGTAATGTAATGTAATGACTGAACACGTTATCTGAGGAGGAATTCACTTATGATGAAACTAAAGTTTCCATGGAGATAGTGATGTGTGTGCTGGAACACTAGAATAATACCTACCATAGACTGTTCTATATTTACACAGGGCTCATTACTAATGGGTGTCAACATAGTTCAATGTCTGTGTGAGGGGATGGGATCGGAGGACCAGATGCGACCGTGAGGGGATCAAAAAGTTACCCACGAAACGTGGGAACCACAAGATGAAAAGGGAGATGATAGAACTGAACAGAGCAGAGAAATAAACAAACAGGAAAAAACTCCCGGCGTACAGCCAAAGAATACGACCCAGAAAAGTGGACAAAAAGCTCGCAGACTCGAGCAGTAAAAGGGAGAAAAGGAATGCCTCTAACTCAATAACTACCAAAGAGCTAAAATAAAAGGCAAACAGAAATAAGGCGAACCCGAGGTACTATCTCAGAGACAGGGAGAAGAAAACCAAGGAAGGAACTGAGTGAGAAGGAAAACAAAAGAAAACTTAAAAGAAAACTCGTAAACTCACTAAGGCAAGTCCCACATATACGTTTAGCAATTAGCCAAAGGACAAGTGGTTGTCTGAATCCTATACTGTCGTTATCTGCTTAGTGTGGCAAGAATGACACAAAAGCCACAAAACAGGAAATCGTTGTACTTAAATAACCAGCAGACGCCAGAACAGGTGAAACGAATGAGTGCCAGTAAACTCATACTTTTTGGCGGAAGAACACGGCAGGGTCCCACGGCACTATAAACTAAGGATTTTTTAAACAATTTCAATGGTGCACGTTTTTGTTTTCCAGTGTCTGGTTTATAGACTCAATGAGCTGCAAAGAGAGTATAGATGTTATTTTGTAACTAAGAACCCCCATTGCACTTGCTTTTGGATTGATAAGGAGTATCGAAGACCACTTTTGTAGATACACTTTTTTTTATTTGAAATGATTATTAGTTTTGACTTCCTACTGCCAGACCACCCACGTCTCCTGGTACATCTGGAAGTCCTGACAAGACTCACTGAGAGCGTAAAAACTGGTATGGACCCAAAAGCAGAACTCGGAGGCGAATTCAGGCAAAAGCTCCGTTGAGTGAATTTATTAGGGAGCAGGAGAATAGACAGGCAAGCAAACAGGGGAACTGGGTGACGGTCAGGATACGGGGTTGGCAAGGAACAGGAGGGCAGGGCAGATGACGGGGCAGGAACGAGCAGGAACAGGGAGGCAGGCAGGAGGGCTAGAAGGCAAACTGGGTGCAGGGAGGAGAATACAGGTGGGCAGGATCGGATAAGCAGGCTGGACGGGCGAAGCTGAGAACAAGACTGAGACAAGATTAGAACAAACAAACAAATAGAGGCCAAAAAACACATCAAACAGACGGTACGAACTGGAAAAGAAACCAACAAAGAGGGAAACTTAAGTAGAGGGAAAACAGCTGAGAATGCGCTGGGGGTGTGAGAGCTGATGAGCTAATGAGTGAGTGCGGAATGCGAGCGGGTGAAGGCGATTGATTGGCTGAATGATAATGGGGAGAAAACGATGAACTAAAGTGGGGAAACCACACCCAGCCTGCACAACACAGAACAGGCAGACAGGGCGAATGGCAAAACGTGACATGGAACAAGAGGAATGGGAAAACACAAATGTTCAGTTATGGAAACGAAAGGAAGGTGGACTGGAGGGAAACAGCGGATGTTACACTCACAAGACTCTCACACTTTGTTGGGAATTTTGAAACGTGACACTGACTGAAATGATGAGAAAACGGCATAATTTATTGGTAAAAGTACAGAACATATTTCCCTAATTGTAAATAGTGATGAGATTATAAATTTTCATAGCAACAACTTAATCCAGAGTGGCATCACGGTTCCATCGGTTTTACACAGGCATTTATTTGCTCTCATCTTTAATCTGTGTTGGTGTATAGCTGAGCACCACGATTGGTTCAAATCAGGGTGTCACTGATATAAAATAAGTACCTCCATTTTAAAGTTAATTAAACCTCACTTCTGACTTCACTACCACAGTTCCTTGATTGTGAAAAAATATATATTTGTATATACCGTTGGCTGGATGTTTGTATAGTATAGTGTTCTCCAGGGGTACTCAAATCTTGCCCTCAAGGTCAGTATACTGCTAGTTTTCTCTTCTGCCTGATAGTCCTTAGTTCAATAATGCGACGGATTGGCCAGAGAGGAATAAACAACAGCAGTACTGGCTCTGAGGATTTCAGTATTCCTGATTTAGATCTTAACCCCTTTATGCAAATGCAACATTTGGTCAATTCTCACCTGCTTAGGGAGTGTTCTACTCACGGCTTTATAACTCCAGGTGTGAGCATCACAGAAACTTGGAAAATGGCTTAAATGAAGCAAGACAGTTGTACCATTTACAATACTGACTTAGTCTATTTTAGTTTATTTTCATAATCTATGTCAAAATAAAGTGCCAAAAAATGCCAAACAAAATAGGTTTTCTTTAGTTTGCAATGAAATACTGAAAGATGTTAAACTGATAAAGTGGGAATTACTATCTTTTCATCAGTATAGGAGGATGGATATCTATGGGTCTAAAAACCTATGGGTTATAAAATGATCTAAAATTTTTTTGTCAATTATAAAGCATATACATTTGCCCCTTATGATGATTTAAGATGAAAAGTTTGATATCACACTGATACACACACCTAAATATGTAACCTAATCATTGACTCTTGTACTTCAATAAAACATCACTTCTTTTTGTACTCTACAGTAGACGTTATTGTCCACTGTGTCACGCATGGTTCGGTATAGTTGCAGGTAAGACTGGGTGGGGGATTGCTTGTTAAATTGACTAGCTACATGACAATACTTAGAAACTGGTACTTAGAAACTCCGTATTCAGCATAGTTGTCACAAACGGTGTACTAATAAAGACAGAACATGGAGTTAGTTTTTTCTACTCATAGGAGTCGATTTATTAAAGGTTGTATCAGCGATTTTGGGTGGAAACATAAATGATCACATTCATCTGATTTTTCCTCACGATCCGCTAGCTGCCCGCCCCATAAGCAGGCCGTCAAAAAACCGCGTCTCTGTAGGCAGCCTATGCTCCGAGATCGTACACAAAAACAAATGGTACTACCAACCACTCAAAACCAAAATAAACAGTATTCCAACCAATCACAATGATCTGCACAAACGCTAATACTCTTATCTCGCTGAAATCTTGACGGATTTACAAACGGTTTGGTTTCTTACAAACGTTATTAACGTGGTTATAATTCTGGATGCTTGAACACTATTTTTTAAAACATAACATAATTATTCATAAGTATGTTTGTTTGGGATTTCGCTTCAGAAGTGACGTCACCCAAAATCGCTGATACAACCTTTAAGATCCCAAATAAGGGGTGTTATTTTGCGGGCGCAGCCAAAGTATTTGCACGCGCCATTCATTTCACACTTTACAGGTGATCAACTAAGAGTCATTATGTAAATTACTCCAGCTGCAAACAGCCATATTTAAATGAGAGATTTTGTATGTTTGGAATGGTTATACTGTAAGAAAACGGTGAAAAGACTGGCAGTAATGTTGCCATTTTTATGGTAATTTTTTTTTACAGTGTAGGTATAGGCTACTGTTGCACTGTACGAACTGGCGATTTATTACAAATTGTTTCACTGGATGTCTCTTAGTTTCTGCCAGGAGTTACAGATGTTTGACAGGACTGAAATAGACTGAAATGATCATAACTATGCTTACTAGCACTACTCTTGCTGTTAGTGTCACATAAAATCACATTTCCATTTGATCATGGGTATTATTTTGATTAAGTTTTTATTTGCTTTTGCTTATTCACTGTTAGTTACAATAGATGTTGTATTGCTCGTTTGATTCAAATACTAGTTACTCTTGAATTCTGTAACATGATTTGCTTCATGATTAAAAATGTATTTATTCTTGCTGTTCATGATGTATATATCCACAAATTCCATTTTTGTTTATTTTGAGCGTTAGCTAGAATGGGCCAGTTAATTAGCCCTGATTGTTACGCAATCTTTCAGAATGTTCAGTTATGTATTTTCCAAACACACTTGTACGTGTCTTGCTGCAATGACGACCGCCATCTTATCGATTCCGTGTCTTTTAATACCTGTTTTCCATTTGTACTAAAATGCACCCACAAATACCTTTCCCAAACTTGCTTTCAGGTTTAGTAAATTGCATTACGCGTGTTAAAGTAATACATTTCCATGACCTCCTCCCACTATTTCACGAAATAATGTAGGGATGCCCAGTTTTGCATATTCATTGAGGCTAACCCGCAAAAATGAGAAATCAACGTATCTTTCCATTTTTGCACATGCAATCCTCTTTACACCAGGTTAGTTGATCACCTTGGATGATTTTTTTGCGGGTGGTAACAGTTGTACACACAAGCGTTCAGTAAATTGACCCCATAGTTTGGTTGCAGGAGCAATGAATGCCTCAGTTGAACAATCTCATGGCACCCGTGGCATGGCCACTAGGGGTTTTGCGCTATGGGGTTAAGCTTTACATTTAATCAGACAAGTTTTTCTCTTTAGTTCTGGTGGAAGTGCTCGGGTTTAAACACCTTGTAAAACTACTCGTAAAAAAGAAAGTTGCTATGAATGCGATAGCCTATTGTAAATTAGTTATACTATCCTTATAAAAAAGCTGTTTACAATGCAGATGGTGTACGTTTTATTTTTATGCTCATGATTACTTCTGAATCTAGCTTATAACCAAAATGTCCATGTAAAATCCCTTTGAGAGATCGGTATCCCTCCAGCAACCAGCATGGTTTGTGCAGCATACATGCTAAGGGTATGCCATTTTTCATCATGGAGGAAAGTAAACACTGGGACTAAAATGTAGAGCAAGATGTTTACATATGAAGGGGAGTGATTGTTAACTACACATCTGCAGTCTGAGGAGGATGTTGTGCTTGAGGGACATGCCCATATACACTTGAGCTTTCCACACTGGGAGAAAAGTACAAAATTTATAGAGAAATATTGAATTGCTGCTTCAGTCTGAAGCAGCAATTCTTAAGCACCACACCTCTGGTGTTCTGTGCTTTTGTGTTATTCTTTGCCACCTTAAGCCAGGCAAACATTTAGCCGGAGGACTGCATTTTTTTTGTGTTTGAAAGAAACGCAGGAACCTTCTAGTTTTGAGAGTTTAGGATTAGATCCGTAGTGGTCTTTCCTTTTATTTCGCTCTTTTCTTGGTTCCTTCCTCTGTTGCTTTTCTGTCCTCTTTAAGGCAGTAATTTCTGTTTACCTTTCTTCTTTCTGGGTCGTTTTGTGTTGGCTTACATGTCGGGAGTTTTTTTTTCCCTTTTGTGTTCTTTTTCCCAGTTCCGTTCGCGGATCTCTTTTCTTGCCTTTTCATCAGCTAGAGTCTGCTAAGACTTTTTTGCTCTCTTCTCTGGGTTGGTTTGTGTTGGCTTATTTCCTTCCCCTCTAGTGGTTTTCCTATGTTACGTGGGTAACTTATTGATCCCCTCACGGTTGCATCTGATCCTCCGATCCCAATCCTTCAGAGTACAGTATTGGTGTGCCTGTACGTGTAGTTCCTGAATCTGACCCCATTTTCTCAGGACATTTGTCTTTTTGCTTCAGGAGCTCTCTGGAGGGAGTCTTCTGGGAGAGGCAGATGGGGTTCTCTTGTAAAATAAATCATGGCATGTCCATGAGAGAGAGAGAGAGTGAGAGAGAGAGAGAGAGAGAGAGAGAGTGAGAGAGAGAGAGTGAGAGAGAGAGAGAGAGAGTGAGAGAGAGAGAGAGTGAGAGAGAGAGAGTGAGTGAGAGAGAGAGAGCGAGTGAGAGAGAGAGAGATTTGATTTTTAACAACCTTTATTAGCCAATATCCCCTAAAAACTACTCACCAGCAAAAATAATTTCACCACATACACACCCACACACACCCACACACACGCAAATTTAAAAAATCACCCCCCCCCCCCCCCTGCACAGTACATTACATTGCATAAAAAAGACCATTACCCATCCTATAAATAGAATATATATAGCATTGCTGCCATCTTCATAGCTCCCACAATTATATACAAATAAATAGATCCCCGTCCCTGAGCGTGCAAACAGCCCCTTCCACACCCCAGATGCTCTGAAACATCGCAAGGTCATTCATAAAACCATAGTATTCATACTCAGCCCTAAGGCGCGCAGAGACCAACCCCTTAAACAATAAAACTGGGTCTACCAGCCCACACCCTTTTATTTTGTTCCGTCTCGTGAGCCATATAGCCAACTTAGCCTGCCCAAATAAAAAGTTAAGCAATACGAGAGAGAGAGAAAGAGAGAGTGAGAGAGAGAGAGGAGAGAGAGAGAGAGAGAGAGAGAGAGAGAGAGAGAGAGAGAGAGATGACAAAATAAAATCTGAGATATAAACCCCCATAAACCCCTGGCTAATAATTCGCACAGCATGTAGATCGTTCACCACAGGTCATATTGTTAACCAAAATGATATGCTGGTTGTTATTGCTCTGTGGGTATTTATGGCATTTGTGGCATTTGCTGAATGTTTTAATCTTTTTCCTACTAACTTTAATACATTTCACACTGTTGCCATGCTGCAATACAAAAGTGGTGTATACTAATTCCAAAAAAGGATTAGAAACCCCATCTACTGTAAATTTAATGAACCTTTTTCTATGTAATAATAATTATTAATAATAATAATATGATAACAGTGATAATAACTGTACTTCTTTGAATAACCACCATGCACACTCTGATAGAGGTTAAAAGATGAAACAGTGGAAGGCAGATCCTCCCTGTGCTGTGTTTGGTCTCTGTATGAATTAATAAGAAATGAGAAACCACGACAAGCTAGGAGCAGCAGGCGTGGGACTGTAAGCCATGATAGGATTGCACATCCAGGATGTGTGCTCCCACCAGTCTGAGGAAGTCTTTCTGAACATAATCTGCTTGATAACAGGGACTTTACATGCACAAATCCTTGCCTCGTCTGCTGTGTCATTTCCTCATTAACTACTGAGCTACCTCATAGGGAAGGGGATCCAGTACATCTTTAAGGATATTACTGAGATGTTTCATGTGTTTAATTCAATGAAGGGCTGCAAAACCCCAAATTACTCTGCACTACAAGTGAAAGAGTGACTAGTTGATTTAGAGTTCCAACTAAATGGATTTTCACATGAGAATTAGCCTATATAATTATGCATAGAAATGCATTAATCTATTTAGAATTATGTGCAGCTATGTTTTTCCTATATTGTGAATGGTGCTACACATCAGTTATGAGTGAAAATAGTTTTTTATTAGTGCCGTCTGAATGGGCCTCACTCACAAGACTTAAATTCTTAAGTGCGTATCCCAGGTTTATCAAATGATGAATGCATTGCCAATTATTCATAAATTGGATGCGCATTCCTGTTCATGTTGATTAGCATAAATAAACACCCTAGAAATCCCATAAATGGCATGCCAACTTCAGGATTGTGTGAAAACATCAGCCATTCCACGCTCTCTGCAAAGATATCTGCTTTGTCCCTAAAGACGTGCTCTCTCTCCAGACAAGGCCCGATATGCTAAGCGTTGGGTTTGGCTGCGTGCTTGTGGGTCTTCATCATTATCAATCATAATCATAATCGCTTGAATAAATTAGGCCTACGTGTGTTCCCAACAAGGTTATTGTCCTGAACTTAATCTAAGACGAAAACTAACACCCTTGGCTTACTTAATAAAAGACACTGCTCCCTTGCATTGGGGAACAATCACACGTTTGCTCCCAGGAAGTGTGAAGTGCATTGGTGTGTACTTGTTGACGTACATTATATGAAGTGTATTGGTGGGTACTTGTTGACGTACAGCGACTGCGAATAGACGCAGTCAATGGTGCAGCACATGGGGCACTGGGCGTGGCTACGGAATATTGCTATTTTCGTGACCAGAGGCGAGGAGCGCACAGCTCACAGCGCGCTGCGCAGGTTGAAAATGGGCTGGGTTAGGATGAATATTTTTCAGTGGGTGTGTTGCAGCTCGATTCAACCATAGCCAATCAAATGACCTATTTTGGACTGACACACCCCACACAGCAGCTCTCCTCCCACTTTGGCGCACAGCGAGTCACCAAATTATCAAACATGCTAATGCGCGTGAAAATCCATGAAGACATTGGCACTTGTGAAAGCTCGCCACATGCCATGTTATAGAGTGGGTCATAAAACGCTATTGAGAATGTTATACAGAGCGGCTCATACACAGTTACAGGGTAACATTCTAGAGAGTGTTAAAGAGAGCTGAAACATAGAAATTTATGCAAAGTTCACTTACTCTCAGGTTGTTGAAAATGCTGTATAGAGCTTGGTTAGTGTTTTAAATAAATGGCTATTGGCAGTGTGTCATAGTGGTATAAGGAGCTATTGTCAGGATTATATTGAGTGTTTTAGAGATCTTTAGGAGTTACTGGAGACAGGAACCCATCTCGCTTCCTGTCGAATTGCCTGGGGGCCAAATGCAGGAAGATGGTCTCTATGACGTACCTGTGTTTGATGTCTGCCATATGTCTTCTGCTCCCTCTATTTTCTCCCCGCAGAATATTTAAACCGATTCTCCAGAGGAATCATTCTTCCGTGTTTGAAATTAATTTGACAGTTGGACAGTGCAGATTCCAACATGAAACTCAACATAATATTCATGCGGATGTGGACCACTGTATAATATTCCAACCTGTCAATCCTGCTGGACCCTCTGTATCTTCTCCCCATGTTTTTTAATTGATTAATGTTTTATTTACGGTGTAGAACTTGAAATATCAAGAGATGCCCCTGTCCAAAGATTTTGAATCTGAATATAACTGCGGACCGTATCAATTTAATTTCATCTTAGTGGACTAGCATGGTGGAATAGCATGTTTTTGTTCAAGTGAGCTGTAGTCAGGTAACATCTGCAGTTGTAGTCAGATTAAAAGGTAACATCTGCAGTTGTGGTCAGATTGAAAGGTATAACGACGATTTTCCCCAAATGTGTGTGGAGAACAAAATTGTGTTTTTGTTATAGTTTTTAAAACACTCTTTTTAGATTGAAGCAACATACTGTAATAAAAAGGCAATAGTTTTAATATAATATAATATAATTTTTTGATATGTTGCTGTGGTAGACTGTGTAATGACACTACCTATCAGATCACAGTTATGCCGTAGGCCTATAATGAAATGCCTCAAATCGGGCAGTGAGGAAAGACAGTGTACTCTTTTAGCTTAGCCCTCCTGACTTCTGTGTGAACAGCCTTGTACACTTGAATGGTTTGCTGGTTGTTTTATTTACTATTTTGTTATTAACAGCAGTTTCAATAAAAATTGGTAAGAAAAACAAGGCAAATTAATAGATAAATACAAATTTGTCTTTTGAATGTTGGAAATGTATCAGACCATTGCTACAATGAATTAGGTAATGTCGTAGACATTGATATGACAGACTCGCTCATTAAAATACAGAATCTCAGAAGCTTAACAGCAAGTTGCAGAATGGAAGTGAGACGACAGCAGAAGGTGATGACAACAGGAAGGTGTTCAGCGTAGGCCGAGGACATGATGAGGTGTAGCTGGCGGTGGTGTTTGCGTTTTTCATCCAGAGGTTAAGGTCCCTGAAAGACTTGGAGTAATTGAATGGAATATAGTTTCACACGTTGACGCTATATGGTTCGGCGAAAGTAAGTGAACTGGTGCAATATTTAATGCAGGGACAGAGCAGAAGCCTTTGACCATTGTGAAATGGAAGGAATGGTTGTTTTCTGTGTCTATGTGGATCTGGGTTCACACAGTGGTTTGACGACCCCTTCAGCTGTGCTGCTGGAGACGTGAAAAATGGGAGTGCTGTGGACGACTCCCTCGAGACTCTGGCCTGCATAAAACCCACTGGACAGCTCAACTCAACCAGCAGGGCCAGAGGGATCCCTTCAATGTTTCAGCATTTACTGTGTGTTTGTGCGAGCTGTGTGTGTGTGGGGGGGGGGGGGGGGGGGGGGCTATGTTTCTCAATGTTATAGCATTTTTGTGTGCGTGTCTGCATGCATGCGTGTGTGTGTGTGTGTGTGTGTGTGTGTGTGTCTATCTATGTTTCTCAATGTTATAGCATTGTGTGTGTGTGTGTGTGTGTGTGTGTGTGTGTGTGTGTGTGTGTGTGTGCGTGCGTGTGTGTGTGTGGGTGGTCTATCTATGTTTCTCAATGTTACAGCATTGTGTGTTTGTGTGCATGTGTGTGTGTGTGTGTGTGTGGGTGGTCTATCTATGTTTCTCAATGTTACAGCATTGTGTGTGTGTGTGTGTGTGTGTGTGTGTGTGTGTGTGTGTGTGTGTGTGTGTGTGTGTGTGTGGAAATGCGTGTCAGAATGTGCGTACATACTCGCGTATGGATGTGTATGCATATGTGATATGTGTGCATGTATGCGTGGGTACTGGGGGAGCTGGGATTTTCACATGCACATGCAGGAGAGGGAAATGGTCATGCAGTCGAGTAGAAAGCATGCAGAATGAGGACAGACTGCATGTAATCCCCAGAGTGCAAGAGGGAAGTCCTCTATTCCTCTTCCCCCCTGCTTTCTATTTAAATCAGGTTTATGCTGCATGGAGCAGGTGATGAAGAGACATTTTTATGGGTTTGTACTTGTTTTGTGTATGTTCTTAGCATGGTACTTCCTGTAAGATATTACGTAATAATGAAAAACAGGCTTGTACAGTATATGAATAAATCATATAAACAGTTGTTCATACGTTGATCAGCCCTTAATTGTCAACGCGCATAACATTTCTTTCCGCTCTTCTGCCAAAAATGTCATTCAGCTGCCAGGAGCTATTGTTGGCTGAGACTGTAGGCTGCCGTCAACACACATGAGCTGTCACAATAGGTTAAGCAGCGGCCCGTTTTTAGATAATGTTCAATGGCTTTCAGCTCATAGTAAAGCTAGACTCAGGCGAAGGGGGGGAAAAATAAATCAGGAGACATAGCTTTTCTAATATTAACCGGCTCATTTCCATCTTTGCCACCTTAACGGCTGCTATGGTAACGCTCATAAAGAGTCATGTTTCATCCTGTCTAAATGACAAAGGATGCATTCCTCCCCAATATCATGTACAATAAAGTTTTTGTTTTAATTTTTACATTTTTTATCTTGTTTCTGTTTTACACATAGTTGATCGGGTGCTGTCCTTCAGAGCCTATTCCAAACCAGCAGGGAAGGGCGCTGGACTGAAGCATTACTTCTCTAGTATGACGACAGTAAAGTTTAGTATTAGGCTGAATTAACGCTCTGACTTGCACAGCATTATAAAACTGTTAGGTGTCTGGAAAACTTGATTAGGCTTGATTCTGGTCTGGGCTCCACTGCTTGAGGATGGAGGCAATAGACAATCATTTGTTCCGCTCAGATTAACAGAGTGGTCAGCCAAATTTGCACATTATCACAAGCATATCTGTTCCCTCGCTGAGGCCAGAAGGCAAATTGCCTTTTAGATCAAATTAATTTTCCGTAGGTTTCACAATCGGTCTTCAGATCAGGACAGGAGTACAGGGAAATAGGTCAATATCAGAGGACATTGGTGGCCAACGCAATCAACTGAGTGCCTTCTGGGAATGTGCCAGGCCATTACAGGTCACCATCACAGATATCTAAAATGTTGAAAGGGCTCCTCAGTTGCCTAAATAGCCCAATATCAAAAGCAAGCATCAGTGGTGGGTGTTTTTCAAGGCTGTGAGAAAAGTCAATATGCTGACTTTTGTTGTTGTATTCTGTGCCCTGAACTAAATTTTGTTGGATTCACTATGACCACATTCTATCTCCAATGCAAAGGCCTGTCCTACTCTAGCTGTAGATAACATAATCTGATACTTCTCTGATACTGGAGAAATATTTTGAAGTGGAATGCACGAGTGTTGCATTGGTAATGTTTCACTCTTTGAAACAAAGTAGATTTTTTTTGGCTTTGCCTGTGTAAAGACTGCCCGCTGGTTCCCGGGAGTGTTTGACAAAGGATGGGGTTTGTGCGTGTGATTTTTAAAATATATGCTATTAAAACAAATTGTTTTCATTGCGTGCTAACCACAACCAATAAGGTAGCCAAATGTGCCTGGCCCGGATCTGTCATTCCAACTCGGCTCGGTCTCGGCCTTGAATTACGGAACCATTCTGGGATGATTGATGTGGCGATGAGTCGGGGCGGCTACACCACAGCCAAGTCCGTGGCATATGTGTCATAACTGCACCAGCACTGGGCCACATGCTGCTGGACTCGGCCCAAACCCCGAACCAGATCTGGCCAGATTGGCTTATTTTATTAATTTCCACCAACCCTGAACACCACCTGAAGCAAATGCTAGTCTTCATACTTGCAAACAATAATATATTTATTATATAATAATATATAATAATATTTATTTATTATAACAGTATTAGTACAGTGAGCCCTAATGACTTGGGCCACATCACTCGGCCCAGAATCATGCCGTAATTCAGAATGGCATATCTGGGCGTGGCCCATTTGGCTAACTGGGATTAGTGAGAAAATAAACCAAGGCCATGACTGGTATAGATATTGGATGGGGTATGACACACATAACTATAATTTGCCAAAATGGTATTTGGTGTTCATTTTGATGGAAACTTAATTAACTGATGCATGGAAGGAGCTTCAAATCACCCAAATAATGACACTGCCAACCCATGTTGTCCTAGAATAAACCCTCGTAAGGCTGAATCCTAATTAGGCTGCATTTTCTTGAGCGATCAATGCCTTACCGATCCAAAAATAAATAGATTCTAAATGAGAATATGAACATTTTTGTTTCCTTTAGGAAATGGGAATGCAGATCAGATCAGGAATAATATAAAATTTTATCAGGTAATATCCCCGTAGATCAATCTGGCAATATAAGCATGAAAGCGAGTTATTGGGAATCATGTTGGGAATCATATTGGGAATCATGTTGGGAATCATATTGGGAATCATGTTGGGAATCATATTGGGAATCATGTTGGGAATCATATTGGGAATCATGTTGCTGCTAGAAAATTAAAGAGCAGAAACTGATGACTCATTTATTTGATGATAAAAACGAATCACATTCCCTACAAAATGAACTCTATTCTGGTAACTACAAAGTAACATGTTTAATTTCTCACTGGTGTATTGGTTTAAGGTTCAGTCATGGTGGGTTTATGGGGTGCGTTTTGTAGAGCACATTTTGCAGAATCTTTTGTTTAAATAATAAATACAATAATCATTAACAGCTTGATTACACACGCCTGTGAGCTACAGCAAGGATAGGCTACTAGTGAACCCTTTGCAAGCCGGATGTGCTTCACGGGCCACCTACAGGGGACGGCTGGTATACACAATGACCTTTTTGCCATTGGAGATGGAGGAGGGCGTAGGGCCAACCTAAAGTCTAAAGGGCAAGGACAGGATTGTTCCAATAAAACTCACAAGATACAGATTACGAAAAGCCATTAATGAATTACATTTTTTTTTTTTACAGATCTATAAAAAAGGATTGTGTAAAAATGTAATTTATGTAAATAATACATTTTTGCAATCTACCAACCAATAGTGTCCTCTGTTAGTTAAACTGTGAATGTGTGGATATGCGGGCATACACTAAGGGTCTCTAAATCTGGTCCAGGAGAACCACAAGGTTAACTCATCTCACCTGGTTTATTGGGTCTGAACTGGTTATGATTTTTTAGATGAAAACATAAACCAGCAGATCTAGTGGCTCTCTGAATTAGTGGTACCCTTTTTCTGTTGGCACTGAAAGTCATGTTTGGTTACTCACTGTAATCTGTAATTTGATTGCATTGACAAGTTCGAGAATGTTGGAGAACAAGGAGTCATGTAAGAACATTGAAAACTAAAGGCATTAGCACAATATTAGAGCTAACAATGCAGCTGCCACAAGGAAAAGTCAAAAGGTGAAACAAGGGTCATAGCAGGGGTGAGTGAGTCACAGCTCTATCTGGGTGTTGGAAAAGAATGTGTATGTACTTACTCCTATGGCTAGCCTTTTTTCACTGGTGGTGGGGAGGAGGTTATGTAACGATCTAGGCTGTTTTTCTTAAAATAGAATTTTTTATATGCTTTTTATATTTCTATATTTTTTTAGGCATGCTAACTAAGGTCCTTAGATATACTATGAGCTATTGCACCATGGGCTCAATAGCCCATATTGAGTTGCCCACTTGGGCTGTTGAGGTAAACACATTAAAAAGTAATAAGAGCTGTTTGAATCTCATAATGAGAAAATAGGTTCCTCTCTGCTTCAAATAATTATGGCTTGCTCGCCAATTAATCAATTTTATTTCAATTAACTGGAAATAATTTCTTAATTGCCTTAAATTACTGTAATGTCACTACATCTGTCAATTGATCTTGGTTAATAACATATTATTTTATGCTGTTACAGTGATGATGAGTGGTCAAAATGTGCGCTCTGCATCACCAATGTGTTGGCAAGTGTACGGAAGTGTTTAGTGAAATAGCTCTGAAATTGGGACACTATCTCAATGGTTGTGGGTTTGATTTCCAGCTGGGGTGCTGTCATTGTACCCTTGAGCAAGGTACTTCATCTTAATTGCTTCAGTATATATGTCCAGCTGTATAAGATTGTATATAAAAACATTATCTGTGTAATTGCTCTGGATAAAAGTATCTGCTAAGTGCCAAATTGTAATGTGTCCCCACAGGACTTTTGTACTGGTAATTTGTGCCTTATAATGACCAGTAAGATTTTACAAAAAGATATGGTCCAAGAAGTAATGAAATATAAATATATAAAATGAACATATTGAAAGGGCGACACTTGTAACAATTCAGATTGCAATGATATGGAATGGCCACACCGCTATGGGGCTATTCACAAATTAAATCAGAATATGCAGGAGTTTTAGCCTTGCTGTGGTCCTGTGCTTACAATCAAAGAATCAACTCCATCTCCTTTGGCCATCTAGCTACCTAATGTTACTTACAGGTCCAACCGAAAACACTTTTCCTCCCCTTGGTGAACTTAAGCTGTAGCCATTGAGGAAAATAAATTCCAAGGTTGACTCTGGTTTTTGAACGAGCCCTGTCGGCTTCTCGTTTCACTTAGCTGCACTTGTGCTTCTTCACCTCCACCATTGCAGTAGCTAGCTAGCTACAAATGCTCCACTGAAACCTGATCGCACCCTATAGGCTCTGTAGCCACACCCTCCCCACACAAAAAGGAGTGTCACATCCGGAAATGTCCCGAACACATCTTAGAAGAAATACAGACAGAGGAGCACAGATTTGGCAAATGTGCAAAGACAGAGATTGTCAAGGCAATCTAGGCATCATAGATGTGACTGAGCATAGTTATTTTAGAATATTTTAGAATAAGATAAAAATCCTGCATAGTATGCCTTTAAATCTATCCTCTCTCCTGGCAGGCAAAGGAATATTCAGTTCTCATAAACCCTGCCAATATAATGCTGAATCCCCTATTTTAATGTTTTTTTTTAATAGAGTGGTTAATAGTTTAATAGTTTGGTTTTGGAAGTAAATTCCCTATGACAGATAGAATGGGCTTTGGAGACTATCGACAATTTCTTGAAATCTGATTTATAGAATGAGCTGAAATATTCCTGGATTAGTCTGTGTGGTATAAGCATATAGAGCATACAACACATGTTCCAATTTTTATTTTTTAAAGTAATGATTGTAGTCCGGTTTGTAATCCACTTTAACGGACTACATATCCATTACTGCAACGCACAGGTGGTTCTCGACCAATCAGATATCATCATCTCGTCTGGACATTCTTGGCAGTGCATACCATCTTGCTAATTCGGCCATTTCACTTCATTGAACCGTTCGGGTCAAGTTTTTAAACAATTCCAGCGCTGGTATATTCACAAAACAAATACTAAAACGTAAAATATACGCAAAGCTGGTCCAGAAAAACAACATATTTTGCGAACAGGCGTTATATTGAACAATCCAGGGAATTGATGGTAAGACATAATCACTAGAAATGGTTTAAAAGTAAGTTTTAGTTAATGTCTATGGTCTAAATGAATGGGAAGGTCACTTCCGAAACCAGTTTGACGTAGTCACTTGAGTACTCAATAGTGATGTATTCTGAGAGTGGGCAATGGATAAATATTGTCCAGCTATCATTGAATGCAATGTAAGAAATACCCAGTCTGCACTTTCTAATTTAATTACGGTGCTGGGCTTGTAAATAGAAGGATGTGGGTTTAATTTATTGTTGATAATTCACTCATATAAAAATATATATGTTGCCATGTAAAAGTATGTAATAATGATATTTATTATTATTGTTATTATTATTATTATTCATAATTATAATAACAGATTACAGGATTAATGCCATAGTAAGTGGAGGGACAAATTTAAGACCCTGGTGCTAAAAGTACTGAAGTCACATTTTCAGACAATTCAAGGTGAGCATAAAACATGTTGTATTTGTTTAGCTAAGTCCACCCTATAAATATTGTTAACAGAAAAGGTGCCTAAGCAATGCATAAAAACGGCAAAACTTTTAATGGCTGATTTTATGGATCAATGATATTTTTGGATTTGATTTTCTCAAAATAGACATTTTGTGACTTCAGTACTTTTAGCACCAGGGTCTTCAATTGTCATCTTGTCAGAGCTTTATTTTATTGGGCTCCAGGTCTGTTGGGGAGAAATGTAAAATAGAAACTGACTTAAAGATAAATAGATGCATTTCTGCATCCAGGGTATGAATTCCAATGCTTCCTTCAGGCAGCGAGAGAACTGCCAGCAGCAGGCAATGCAACAGCCATGCTGATGTCCCCTGTGGCCCTGTCATCACCACAAACATTTGAGAAGGTCGTATTGGTTGTTCATAGAGTGTCTTTATTTTTAAACAGTCCAAAATGGACGACTGTGCTCTTTCAGATTTGAATTAACACTCAGTATTTTGTTGTGTAGGTAAGAAAGTGGTACACTTAAAAATAAGATTATGTTTGCACAGGGTGGCCAGGTTCCCTGGAGGAAGTCTACTGGTCTATAAGCTGATTTACATCTTGGAACTGTTTATCACGCCACTCGGTTACAACTAGCTAAGATAAAGAGTTTGAGAAAGGTTTTCAATTTTAAGACTCAAAAAGAGTGATATGTTTTTGCTGTCCTACATGGATTTTTTTCATTGTAAGTATTTTCCACCATATGTTTAAAGTAAGACTGTAAGAAGGAGTTTGTTCGAATTTTGTTGCTATCTATATCTGTGGTACTCTATCGTAAACTTTTTATCGGTTTTTGCCCTGTCTCCATGGTAATAGCCTGATGGGACTGACAGCATCGGAGATTTTATATGACAACAGCCAGGATTTAGAGTGCCCCTGGGCTCTTGCCAGACAATCAGAGAGATGAATACTTGTGAAAGAACCTGCTAGGATGCAGAGAGGAGACAAGAAGGCTGAGAGTGGTGTGAGGCTGATTGCCTTTTTCGGCTAAAAGCCTTGTGAAACAATCGCAGATGTTGATCATTTGTTTGTCCCCTCGTTGAGTACCTCTGCCACTATTTTGGGCATTTCGAAAAAATAAATGGAGAAAGGAAAATGGAAATAATCATTTGAAAGCAATGGAACACCATAATCACTGCAAATCTTATTATATCCTGATAAATACATTTACCTGTGAAAGGTGGCATCAAGGCAAATCATGCTCAATGTAAATTCAATCATTTTAATTAGGGGCCAAGCAACGGTGCGTAAACTATTGTAATCGTTAGAATTTTTTGTTATTATTATTATAGATTCTGCTATGGGAGTCTATGGCAGCCCATAGACCCGCTTGGTGAAATTTCAAATTTGGCACTCCACGTTTGGGGTCAATTCATCCACTCCTCTAGCGCCACCAACAGGCCAAACCTCACATTACATTTTCGCCCATAACTTTTGAACCGTTTGAAGAGTCATGATTTTGTCCCCATGATCCTTAGGTCCTGCCGCACCCACCGCAATAGCCGCAATATACAGACAAATTTCTTGGCAAAAGCACTATAAAGGAAGAGTGGCCATATATCTGCAACCTTTTTGTGTATTGGCATCAAACTTGGTACAAATGTTTAACATTTTCAATTAAACAACTTTCTTAAAATTTGGCGACTTGGGATCCATTGCTTACATTACAGTAATGGATCAGAATTAGGCAACCAACAGAATTTGTTGCATGGAGGCGCTGCAGCACTTTACCTCTTTATTGCTGCTTGCAGCTATATTTATTTCTGTAATTTGTGTGGGAATTCACAGCAATTCACTATGACTCTATGATGAACTCAATAATGAAGTATTTATTCCTGTATTAATTTGTTCTTGCCTTCCATATTTGAACAGGTGGCCAACCTGCTCAGACTCTTCCAGATCCCTCAGATCAGCTACGCCTCCACCAGCGCCAAGCTCAGTGACAAGACACGCTATGACTACTTTGCCCGCACCGTGCCCCCAGACTTCTATCAGGCCAAGGCCATGGCAGAGATCCTACGCTACTTCAACTGGACATATGTGTCCACGGTGGCCTCAGAGGGGGACTACGGAGAGACGGGCATCGACGCGTTCCAGCAAGAGGCCCGAGCCCGTCAGATCTGCATCGCCACATCCGCCAAGGTCAGCCGCTCTATGAGCCGGTCGAGCTACGAGGGCGTCATACGCTCCCTGTTGCAGAAGTCCAACGCTCGGGTGGTCATCCTCTTCACCCGCAGTGAAGACGCCCGCGAGCTGTTGGTGGCGGCCGCCCGCATGAACGTGTCCTTCATCTGGGTGGCCAGCGACGGCTGGGGGGCTCAGGAGAGCGTGGTCAGGGGCAGCGAGCTGGTGGCCGACGGGGCCTTCACCATCGAGCTGGCTTCCTACCCGATCCCGGAGTTCGCAGACTATTTCACCAGGTTGGACCCGTATAACAACACCCGCAACCCCTGGTTCCAGGAATTCTGGGAACACCGCTTCCAGTGCAGCCTGCATGACCTGAGCTGCGGCCGGCACTCCCTCCGGGACGGCGTTTTCGAGCAGGAGTCCAAGATCATGTTCGTAGTGAATGCTGTGTACGCCATGGCGCACGCCCTGCACAACATGAGGCAGGCCCTGTGCCCCAACTCCACCAAACTATGCGATGCTTTGAAGCCAGGCAATGGGAGAAAGCTCTACAGGGACTTTATCCTGAAAACCAAGTTTGATGGTGAGTGCACGTGCGGGAGGTAGGGGGTTGATGATTTTTTGTCATAAGTGACTGACATTTCACAATGGAGATTTTAAACTGGAGTTTCAGTTTCTCAAGTTGTCGTAACTGGGCATTGCAATGTAGTTGTAATGCACTTTGTCAAGAAACTGACCAGTTTAAATGACCAAAGCCCAAATTTGACATTTAGGCTTTGGTCATTTGGTCAGACACAAAAAATAGTTTTGTCTGAAACTAGTTTTTGTCTGTAACATTTAATTTCTCAAAAAAGCACACATCAGCAATAACTGTGTTATAACTAGCTTTGTCACATGACTCTAACATGTAACATAGGCCTACATCAAATGCAGCTTGTCCTGTAATGGTAGCCCATGTGACCAATAACTAATTTAACGAGCACCATTTTATGGTGCAGGTTTATTCACATTTACTTGGTAAGGGTTTGTGATGATTCAATTTGCCAAGATAAAACATTAATTATCAGCTTCACGCTCAGTAAAACATTTTGTCACACTCTGTCTTCATGGCAGGAAATGATAGAGCCTGTGCTATGAATAACAAAGTACCAAATTCCTTGAGCAATTTTGTCAAGTAAAAATGCATAATGTGTCAGCCTGGACTAGGTTATCAAAGAAAGTGTGTTCCATCCTCTTCATAGCAGAAAGGATGCTTAATAAGCGTGTGTTTATTAAGGTGACTTAAATATGTTGTAATCCTTGGCTTTTGTAACGTCTGGTTTATTGCCAGATCTGTCCTTTCTAGCGCAATGATATTTCTGCAACAGAATTGTATTACTGCATGGAGCAGTTCAAAGCAGGAGAGGCCCAAACAAAAATCATGCCTGGCTGCTAGTAAATGGGTTGAAGTCGTGGAGGACAGCAGTCTGCAGGATGTCTGAAACATTGATGTGTTTCTTTAAAGGAGCTAATCGCCAAATGTATTTCCTTCACCTGTGAGGCCACCAGAGCAAACTAGTGAAATCCTACACCTGTTAAAACAGAGACCCAGTTTAACAAACTGCCTTCAGTGACTTTCTCAAGTCCTATTTACATTTACATTTTCTATCGTACTCACTTTGCAGACGGTCTTATCCAGAATGACTTCTGCAATATAAGAGACACATGAGTGCATTCACCTGATTAATATGGGCAATAGTGCCTGACAACATTCCCAAACCAGAGAGTAAACATGCAAGATCACGGACACTACTGCAAGTAAACTATCCAATAAACAAAGTACTAAATATATACAGACTACACCAAGCCATAGGAACAGAAATGCAAAATCATAAAATATAACCTATAACCAAGTTGCAGTCTGAAGAGGCGGGTCTTCAGTCTGTATTGGGTGTGCCAGTGATTCTGCTTCCCTGACCACATTGGGAAGTTCATTTCACCACTGTGGGGCCAGTGCAGGCACAGAGAAGTGACCACACAGGGGGAAAGCCAATTGCCTCAAGGCTGCAGAACAGATAGAGAGATGTGACGGGGGTGTAGGGTTTAATGACTGATTGAAGAATGGCGGAGATGTTCCGTGCACTCCCCCGTAGGCTAGTACCTAAACTTCATGTGAGCTCTAACGGGTAGACAGTGAAGTGAGATGAGGAGGGGTGTGGCATGAACATGCTTGAAAAGATTGTAGACAAGCTGTGCAGCTGCGTTCTCAATTAGCTGCAGGAATTTAGTGGTGCAATCAGGGAGACTAGAGAGAAGGGAATTTAAAAAGTCCAGGCATGAGGGTACCAGGTCCTGGACTAGGAGCTGTGTAGAATAGTTTTGGAGGAAGGGGTGGATTTCTATAGAAAAAATGTACATGCCTGACAGCCGCTACATGAAGAGACTAAGAGAGAAGGAGAGATGTTCAATAAGAGATGTGCAAAGATGTGCCACAACCTTGGGAAGCATACATTGTTGTTTGTCAGTGTATTGCTTGATTCATTTGGTGTGAGTCAATGTAGAACTAGTGTTTCCTTTACTGCTCTGTATCTTACTTAGATAAAAAAATAGGTAAGGAGACCTTTTCTTTGTTATATTTCTAAGCCTTGTCATTCTAACAGAAGAGTGCATCAGACAAGCCAGACAGACTTTCCAGCTGACCTACTGGCTTCAATTATGTAAATGTATTGTTTGCACCTGTGTCCCGCACATCCGGTACTCAGCGTGAAAAGAGAGTTGATGCCATAAACAAGATACCATACCACATGCTAAAGTGATAAAACAGGTACCCAGGGATCTCATTTCCATAAAAACACCAGAAAATCAAACATGCAATAATGCATAAACAACATTCAATGTGGCACTGTTCAGAGGTTGTGTACATGCTATTTTGTATCCTATACAGCAAATATTGTGGTGTACATTTAGCACCCTAGGCTGTTTATATGACTCATATAAACACCCTAGGGTGTTAAATGTACACCAGCAGTGTTAAATTTACTCCAACATCCAACTTTCTTCATTCCTAAGAAGTATGCTGCAACAGGAAACCTATATAACCCCTGATTAGCACATTCATAAGCAGTGCATAAACACTGAAGCGCCTTTATACCACACAACATAGTCTGTGAAAGTATGGTATATAGGATCCTTAGTGGTATATAGCATCCTTTAGGTCTTTATTTCAGGTTCCATGGTATGACAGGTTAGATTAAATCTTGAAATACTGTTTTAAATAGTTTGGTATTTGACAAAAGGGTGTTCACCTTGTGCTTTCTTTCCCTTAGCCCCCTTCCGTCCAGCGGACACTGAAAACACCGTCCTCTTTGACACTTTCGGCGATAGCTTGGGCCGCTACAACATCTTCCACTATCACAAAGAGGACGGCAGGTTCCTTTACAGGAAAGTGGGGTACTGGGCGCAGAACCTGACCCTCAACACCACCATCATCCCCTGGGACGGCCAGGAGGCGCCGACCTCTCAGTGCAGCGACCCCTGCAGGAAGAACGAGATAAAGAGCATGCAGCCTGGGGACGTTTGCTGTTGGATCTGCATCCCCTGCCAGCCTTACCAGTACCTGCTGGACCAGTTCACCTGCACGGACTGCAGCTTCGGCCAGTGGCCCCTGGAGAACCTGAGCGGCTGCTACGACCTGCCGGAGGAGTACATCCGATGGGAGGACGCCTGGGCCATCGGGCCCGTCACTATCTCCTGCCTGGGCATGCTCTGCACCCTCTTCGTCTTCGGCCTGTTCCTCAAGAACAACGACACGCCGGTGGTGAAGGCCAGCGGGCGGGAGCTGTCCTACATCCTGCTCCTGGGCGTCCTGATGTGCTACAGCATGACCTTCATCTACATCGCCAAGCCGTCAGCCGCCGTCTGCACGCTGCGCCGGCTGGGCCTGGGGACCTCCTTCGCCGTCTGCTACTCGGCCCTGCTGACCAAGACCAACCGCATCGCCCGCATCTTCAACGGCGTGAAGGACGGCGCCCAGCGGCCGCGCTTCATCAGCCCCACCTCGCAGGTGGTCATCTGCCTGGCGCTCATCTCCTGCCAGCTGGTGGTGGTGGTGGTCTGGCTGCTGGTGGAGGCGCCGGGCGTGCGCAAGGAGATGAACCCCGAGCGGAGAGATGTGGTGACCCTCAAGTGCAACAGCAAGGACTCCAGCATGCTGGTGTCCCTCACCTACAACTGCGTGCTCATCGTCCTCTGCACCGTCTACGCCTTCAAGACCAGGAAGTGCCCGGAGAACTTCAACGAGGCCAAGTTCATCGGCTTCACCATGTACACCACCTGCATCATCTGGCTGGCCTTCCAGCCGATATTCTACGTCACGGCCAGTGACTTCAGGGTGAGTGATGCGCCTGTGGAGCTTATTTTGGAGGCCATGCATCTAACTTTGGTCTCACCTTTGAGAAAAAGTTGCAAAACAGTTGTGATTGCATGTATAACTGAAAATCGATAAAGGATTGTACCTTTCATCTGAAGATCAAAAAGCACTATGCAGTGAAATGTGGTAAAAGAAATCTCAGCCTCATTCACCACCTCAACCACCGTGATAGTTGTTGAGTCTGCTGGAGAGTTATTGTTGTTTGATACTGTTATTACATGATTTATATTACATGTGGGGAAAGGTCAAAGCTTTTATTTTTTTGTGCCCTATACTTTGAAATTGACCATCTCATCTGGTCTCTGATAGGTGGCAAGTGATTGCATGGTCTCTTTTACAGTGGTTATCTTTTAGAATAGCGAACGCCATTCTATCAGTGATATGTTTCATGTCACAGGTTATTCACATTTACTAGAAAAATGTAATCTTGTTTGGAATCCTGTCTGAAACCTCTTAATGTTGTTAGGTGGGGGATGGATTTCTAATGGCTATATTCAGAGGCAATAATTATCATTTAAAGATGCCAGTTTGAATAAAAGATTTCTTTATTAACCTCCACGTGCATTAAAGATCCCCTCTGCCTTCACAATTGAATGTTTGGCTGCTTAGTTTCCCTCCTGTATTGGCAGTTCAGTGTCATCATAAATTCATATTGCATATTACACAAACACAGTTCATAAGAGGTTTGCCTCTGTGTGTCTTTCTGTAGCCCCTGCAGATTTAGATGACGGATATACAATCCTTTTGATGGCCTTTCTTTAATTATGATAAAAGGAGACCTATTTTGTGTGGCTTAAGAATGTGCACCAGCAGAGAACAAAAGGCTTGCACAGATCATATTGAGAACGATCACTGGATAAGAAATGTGTTTTTTTGTTACACAAAGCAACGGAGATGATGACAGAACATCCTTTAAACTTAGTAATTATCAAATCAACTGTGATTATAAGACCCCACCCCCCTGCAAAAAAAGTGTTCATTTGCTTTTACAATTTATCTACAGGGTGTGATTTTCTGTTGCCATTGCAAACTTGTTTACATTTTAAAAATTGCAATTAAACAGTGTAGTTAAAAAAAAAAAAAACTAGCAGTAGAGGAATATGTGGTGGTGGCTCTGTGCTCTGGAAGGGAATTATTCAAAAGAAACTTAAGCCTGGAGAGTGGGGCAATGCTCTGTGGAGTGAAAGGGATTTGAAATAGTGAAGTGTCATTCCATCAGATATCAGAAGGTTGGCACTGGGATCACAGGGGAGCTTGTGTGCGATGATGGGCCTCATTGGCAGAGAATACTGATCATGTCGGCGCAAGGGAAACCGCTCTTTCACAACATTTAATTTTTTTTAAAGCTGACGGCTTGCCAGCATTTCATCATCTAAATATGTTTAGTAAAATTTAATTGTAAATATGTGACTTTTCAATTAATGAGCAAAACAAACCAAATATGCTGAAGAAACCAAAATGAGTTTTGATTCAAAACCAAACCAAAATGCCAAGTTTGGTTCAATCATTTGTTAAAAGAGAAAATACTGTTCATTAGGCAATTATTTTTAAATCACAACACGGGAACGTCAAAATACATTGCATTACATTAAAATTAATTACAATGGCTTTGCAGAAGCTCTTATCCAGAGCGATGTACAGTAGTGGAGAACATCAGTGTTACTCTCAGGAATACAAAACATCAAGATGAGGCCCATTTATAATCAATAAGTGTAATGCTAACCAATAATAAACAACAATTTGCATTGTAACAAAAGGAATGAAAACTAGAATTAGACAGATCACTAGACAAATGAGCTGCAGAGTTCTGATGTCTGATTCCATCATTGGTGCTTTTTCAACCTAGGCACGTGTTAAACAAATGTCTGTTATTGCTTTTTGCTGCATGGATACAGTATCAATTTTCATCTATAGTGAACCACAAGATAAAAACCACAAAACATAACCCTCCTGTTATGTTAAGGTTTTATGACGCCTTTTATGTTTGGAGTCCAATTGAACCCAACAGTTTAAACTGACACAAAATTATTGCAATAGAAAGATTTTGACACTTTCTGTCACGCCTTCTTAATGTCTCCCAATTGACTAGCCTTTTATCGCTAAATATAAAAATATAAAATTCTAACTTTAGAGCTGCAGGTAAGTGAAAGTGAAGTTTAAACCTGTAAGGGAAAGTTCCCGACGAAAACTCAGAGATAAAAATGAAAAAGATTGTATATTTTTTTATGTACAGAGCCTGACAACATAAACACCTTTGTATACAAAGGTGGTACAGGACCTTTGAAAACAGCATTATCTTTATTACATGTTTACTATTTACTCCACCAAATTAGGAAAAGTCATACAAGATGGCAGAAATAAGGTTAACTGATTTTTAAGAGACGTCAAATACTGAATGTGGTCAAATTGACCTCAAACATACTGGGGGGGTTAAACATAGAACAAAACATTAAAACAAAAACATATTCAAAATCAATGTACACCTATACAAGTAAGACTGGTGAGGATCTCTAAAAGCACACGCAGGTTACTTATTTTATTGCCAGACAGAGTAGCCTGTATGGCTAATGTTCTGACAGAGTTGGCAATATGTTCAATCAGTAAATGAACATATTAAGACTATAAGTCAGTTACAGCTCATCAACTGCATCCCTTATGAGCTCCACCCTGGCCACAGCCTCAGGGGATTGGTGAGACTGTTCAGAGATTAGGACCCCAGTAGAGGTGCTCTCTTGGGGGAAGTCTGTTCTGTGAACAAGGGGTCCCCTGGTGTCGCAGTTTGGAGTCTGCAGGGGGGAAACTGCATGTCCCCTTGTGTATCCGTGTGGAATGGGGTCTACAAATTATGCTGGAATCCCAGCTGTGTACTCTCTGATGGACCAGAATGGAGGGAGATAGGAAGGGCAAATGAAGTGTTACCTTTTATTTTTGTCTTTTTTTTTTTTTAAAGTAGCAGGGTGACAGATGAGACAACAAAAGAACAGTCTTTTGCCTAAAGATGGTAAACTATTTAATACTTCTGTAACCTTCAATCCCCCACATACACAAAAGAACATTTTTTGTTACTTATCGTCTTTAATTTTAAGACTGTAATAAATCCCTCAACAGTTTGTGAGACATACGTATATCTGTAGACTCTTCAATGAGGGAACTGTTGATGGGGGTTTTATAGCATGTTTATGGCTTTCTTTACCTGAGCAACGTCTTTCACCTGGTTCTGCCTTTCTTCAGTCTGCTCAAAATTCTGCTCCTCTCTAAAGATTTTACTTGGATTCCCTCATTTCCATATATAACACTCAGCCGTGATATGGCAATCAGAGCTCTACAAAGGAGGCTGAATAATTCAGCACAGTTTTCCACGTGCCTCACGTACCGTGTGTTTCCAATTTGCCATCCGAATATTAAAAAATCTTGGCAGAGCAAACACAGGTGGAATAATCATAAATTTCACATAAAATATTAAAGGTATTTTCTACACTCCGTAGATCAGAAATGTTTACCATTTCATATGAACAGTGTTAGAGAAAAGGATGAAACTGCAGGAGTACACACGCAGTACGGAATTTTAATAAGAACGGTGTCACAGCGCTTGGCTCCCACATATTACCAATGGTTCAGATGAACATCCCTAGATATGAAACCTGCACGAAACACTGCATTATAATGAACCGCAGGTTTTAGATAGAAAATGAAATACCATCGTGCTAAAGTAAAAGTACTCATATATTCATATATTTATGCATCCTCCAAAATTCAAACTGCTATCATAAAGACACACTTCTGCAGCAATATTGATACCAGCTTCAAGGGTGCTTCATTCTTTGTTAACTCTACAGAATGTTACTCTACAGTGCAGTTATGAATTCATAGACTTAGTAACTACACTGGTAACTGCATTGCGTTACAAAAAACATCTAGTCCTGTATTAATATTAATTAATGTGGTATTCAATGATGATGACAGGGTTACCAGGTTAGGAAATTTCACAGAAGGTAGCAGCAAGTGCTGCTGCTGTTTCATATACAGTACCAGTCAAAGGTTTGGACACACCTACTCATAGAAGGGGTTTTCTTTATTTTTACTATTTTTTTACAGTTTAGAATAATAGTAAAGACATAAAAACTATGAAATAACATAAATGTAATTATGCAGTGACCAAAAACAAATCAAAACTCTTGCCATTCTCTCAACCAACTTCATGAGGTAGCCACCAGACCTGGGACACTTTTCCAACTGAATTCCCACATATGCTGAGCACTTGGCTGCTTTTCCTTCACTCTCCAGTCCAACTCATCCCAAGCCATCTCTATTGGGTTTAGGATGGGTGTTAGATTAGGTCATCTGATGCAGCACTCCATCACTCTCCTTCTTTGTCCATGCTTCATAGTGGGAATGGTGAAGTTAAATTAAAACTACTTGTTGGGGGTGCATTTCAAAAACAATTGTTTTTGTTTTGGAAAGAAATTCATACATAGGCATCAACTTTACTATTTATATTTGTCTAAGAAAAAGAAATTCAAGCATTTAAGCATAAGCATTTAGATCAAAATATCTCTAAGTTAATGAGAAAGATACATTCAATCAACTGTGTCCAAACTTTTGACTGGTACTGTATACTCTCATTGTACTACAATCTTATAACAATTATTATTAAACAATCTCAATTATTTACAAAAAAAAAGTATTCATGTTTTCCCAACCACCAGCAAATATTCTTTATGATATATAATGCTATAGTTCATGTTTTAGTAAACATTTATAACTGCACTGAGAAACCATTCACAGATAATCATACTGATTTAGTCATAGTTAGTGCTGCCCTCCTATAGAGACTCCCACCACTCTCCAGTTTCCTGTCTGTGTAAAAGGACCATACTGGTATTTTGTATGTTATAGCCCATTTACTACATATTTTGTGTAGGCTACTTTACATTTCTGCAAACCAATTTCCAAAGCATACAACAGGTTTTTAGGTTTTTTTGTAGTGAGTTTATCATTTTATAATAGAGCATTTGAAAAAAGCATTTAAAGCAGAGGAAGTGCACTACGCCAGTGATGTAAAATACATGGAATTTGTAGGAAATGGGCTATAACATGCAAAATACCGGAATGGTCCTTTAAGACCTCACAAACCCATATAAAACATTCATGTAATTATAACTTCATATAATTGCTGAAACCACAACTGATGAGTATATACACAAAACCTGCAAGACACAGCGAGCAGGAACTACCCTCATATCGTAGCATTGTCACTTTAAAATGTAATGGACAATTCCAGCAATGTTGGGCCACATTCTAATGGGCAGTCAAAAGTCTTTACAGTTAATCTTGTGTCACTTTGCTTATGACGTCCACTCATCTATTATGATTAGTACCCCAAGACCAGCTATACTAATGTTGATCTCCCTCATTGTTCACTGAGGGAGTGTACCACTGCTGATATTCACCTGGCCGGTTCTGTTCCCACAGGTGCAGACAACCACCATGTGTATCTCGGTCAGCCTGAGTGGCTCTGTGGTGCTGGGCTGCCTCTTTGCGCCCAAGGTCCACATCATTCTGTTCCAGCCCCAGAAGAACGTGACCACGCTCAGAGTCGCCACCACCCGCTTCAGCGTGACCACGGGCCCTGGGTCCAGCTTCTCACAGGGTAACGCCAACCGCTACTGAAAAAAACCATCATCATGATCATAATATCTTCATCATAATTGTGATCATCATCAAAATCATCTATATCATAATCAATAGATGGAGGTAATTTTCACAGACAGTATCTCTCGTTTCACAAAATATTTCCATTATTGTGAGTTTATACAAATCAGTCACCACTTTCTGTGTAGTGAGTAATGGAAATGTGAGTAATATAAATTGCAACAAAAAAAAAAACATTCTATGTGATGCTGGACAGAAACAAATTCCCTTGATATCACAAGTAAACTTACATGCAGGAAGGATACTCGACGCATATCTGGGATTTATGTCACAAATACTTTTTGAGAGAATTGAAATTGAAGTTCCTGGCACTATAGGTGCCTCCTTTTAGACCCTGTAATTTTTTTAACTGTAGCTACATCTTGGTATAATCTTATAATCATTATGAGAGTACATCAGGAGATTATGCTCATTATAAAGACAGCATAATGTATTGATTTTTAGAAGTATGTGTGTATGTAATACAGTATATATAATATATATATATATATTTATATATATATATGATGCACACATATCATATTACGCACTCAGTCAGTTGGACTCACTGCATGAAAAAAAATCTATTTCCTTGTACGATTCAAGAAATAACTACGTAAATGGGGCCTCACTCAAATCACATGGTCCCACTTTGTTCCACATCTTACTGAGAAAGCAGTTCCAGTGGTAACACCTCTCTTGGTGGGTGGTTTCCACACAACTACAAGCAGTTGTTATTAGCACTCCAGGATAAATTCACATTGGCATTCCAAGGGACACATCGCTGTTTGCATTCTTTATAGCTTATCAAATATCCTCATTCACAGTCACGTATGCACTCACATTTCACAAAGCAATAAATATGAACTATTTCAGATCAGCTGCCATTACTCAAGGCTACCAGCAGTAGTGTTATAGCAAGTCAAAAGAACATTCTAGTAACAAGTAAGGTCAAGTCAAATATATTTGCTAGACCTGGTCCTGGCATCATGACAGTTTTCATCACAAATAATTAATGATAAGGAGTCTTAACAACAGCGGATAATTATCTTTGCCTGGCCTACTCCACACTGTTTTAATACTCCATAATTCCCCCAGTGTGCAGCTCCTGGAGGTCAGTGCCAGTGAGCATCACTTCCAGTTTCTGCCTGGGAGTGCCGCGCCCTTGTGGAGCGTTATCTTCTTAGACAAGGCTCGCTGAACCCCGCAGACATCGGATTGCTGTTGGGCAGCAAAAAGCAAAGCATATTTCCAAACTCCCTGCTATTTTACAGATATCAATGCAACTTAGATACTAATGGAATCTCAATGTTTATTTCCCTTGGACTGGTGCTGAGGGATTGCTGTGGCAAAGATACTATTAAGAAACCATTTCCTAGCAATATTTGATCCCTGTATCATTTAAGATAGAAGTATGTATGGGCATGCTGCCCTTGTCTCTGGCATACATCATGCACATAAAGAGAAGCACATCATACGTGGAGAAAATGACCTTGCCCAGACCCTGCATGCAAGATTTCAGTAGCTCCATTACCCGAAAAATAAATCAATAAATAAAATTGGAAAAGCTAGTTCTGACGGTTCTTGTCCTTTTTTCCCCAGCTTCGGCATCTAACTTTGTACCGACGGTGTGCAATGGTAGAGAGGTGGTGGACTCCACAACATCCTCATTGTGAAGGCAAAACTCATCCTTCTGCCCGGTGCACTTTTTTTGGTATAATCACCAGTGGAAAATACAGTGTTTCAAAATATGGGAATGGTCACTGCAAGTTGTTCTGATTTTGTTGTTCTCAACGTGCCGTGAGTACAATGTCCCAATTCTGTTTTTTCTCTCTCTGACTAGTAGCTATGGTAAAAGGAAAAACAGTAAAAAAAAAAAAAGAATTAAAAAAAGAATCAGTATACCCCTTTCTTTTTAATAAAAGATACTCTTTTCTTTGAGAGATGAAGTAAATTATAGTAAACTGTTAAATGTGCAATATAACAAAATGTTTTTAACGTAGACTTTGGTGAACCAGTTCGTGCTTTCTTGTAATTTATGTAAATAAAAGGTGTTTTTCTATTAATATAAAAATGATCTCGGTCTCTCTGTCATGCCCACACACAAAGGGAGAACAAATGTCATTTTTCATGCAATTAGGAAAAAATGGTTCTGAAAGGGTTTTTTGGCTTGTCTTCATAGAGGAACCCCTTTTAGTTTTTTTTATAGATCCCTCTATGGCAGGTTTGAAAAGTGTAAAAGCTCTCAGATTTAACCATTTGGCTCGACAAAGAACCCTTGAACTAGATACGTTTCCTCTATGGAGATACAGAGGAGCCTTTTGGGAGTGTAGCCATGAGAGCCACAGATTCCTGAAAGGCGTTCGGAAAAAAAATAAATAAATAATACAAATACATAAATAAATCCATAAATAAACAATGAAAAGTTGGCTATGACTGGTGGCAATCCTCTCGACATATTACTCAGCCAATGTGCTTTCATGTGCATAGCTTGCCCACTCATACAACTGTTCTTTGAATCCAGGGAAGGTTTCAGTTGGAAGTGTTTTTCCCACTTCTTCACACTATATGACATGTCTGTTTGATTGGGGCCCTGCAGCCAGCCAACATGGGAAACGCAGTCTTCTTGCACAATGGCTATGCAATTCATCACTGTAGGGCCTGTATGCTAGCCGTGCAGAATTGGTAGAGAATGTTACAGCTGAGGTATGGGCTTAAACTGTAAATGGTAATTCAAAATTACGGAATTTAAATTGAGGATGAAAAAATTGGAGCTTGAATATAATACAGGCAATTCAGGTCAGGTACATCACTTTATCAAATCAATTCATGTTCAGTACCTACTGTACTGTAAAGCAGCACTTTACCACCCCAGATTTGAACCTGAAACCTCAAATGTTTCACATTGTGAAATCTTTTCACAAAAAGGGTTACAAATCTGTGTTTTTTTTATATAGACAGTTACAGTTAATCTTGTGTCATATATTAGAGCATGTAAAATATTAAAAAGCTAGATGTGAGAGTTTTGCTCAGTGGCAGAATATTTGACTTCAGATTATGAGGTCACTGGTCCATTCAAGTCATTTCAAGAGAATACATAGAGTGAGATAATGGTAATCGAGGATAAGATAGCTCAGTGGTAGAATTCATGACTGCAGATCAAGAAGTCCCATATTTCAATGCTTGTGCACCATTTAAGCCTGGATATTTTAAACTGTAAAAAAAAAAAAAGATTCTTGTCTAATCATTTCATAGGACTAGTGTCACATGCAGCTCAATGAGTGTATAGCATAGTGGTAAATACTGCAGATTAAGAGGTTCCAATATCACATCTTGTACCCCCTAAAAACCTTGATATTTATACTTTATACTAAATTTGATATTTTCTATTCTAAAAATAATTAACATCAAAATGTACGTCGGACAATTTACATTTTATCAGAAGTATTACTGGAATAACACAAAGAAAATCAGTGAATTTCAGATTCATCAATTATTTATTCTGGGACCACTTCATCTGCAGTCAAATGCACTGTCATGAATACCACGTGTATTGGTCAACTGAAGGTAAATATTGAAATTAACTGTAGAATTACAGATTATAATTATAGAAATTAATTAATATACGGTAAACAAAATCATGAAATCATTAGGAAATTAACTGTAATCAGATTATGCACATTTTAATATTTTAAAAAGTATTTTGGGCTGATTACACTTCATTTACGTAATCTGATTACTTAATCCAGAATACATAGCCCATTACTACCTAATACTGACTGTAGTCTAAGGTAGTTTACTTGTTTTCCAATTAAATTGATTCTTCATATTCATAATAATATGAAAATTAATTTGAAAACACATTTTGTTTGATTTAGTTCTTACAGATGTACAAACCCCAATTCCAAAAAAAGTTGGGACAGTATGTAAAATGCACATAAAAGCAGAAAGCAGTGATTTGTACATTTTCTTTTACATACAGTACCAGTCAAAAGTTTGGACACACCTGCTCATATAAGGGGTTTTCTTTATTTTTACTTTTTTTTTTTTTTTTTTTTTACAGTTTAGAATAATAGTAAAGACATAACCATGAGACAACATAAATGTAATTATGTAGTGACCAAAAAAAGTGTTAAACAAATCAAAATGTATCTTAGATTCTTCAAAGTAGCCATCCTTTGCCTTGATACCAGATTTGCACTCTTGGCATTCTCACTCTTGGCCTGGAATGCTTTTCCAACAGTCTTGAAGGAATTCCCTCATATGCTGAGCACTTAGCTGCTTTTCCTTCACTCTCCAGTCCAACTCATCCCAAACCATCTCTATTGGGTTTAGGTTGGGTGTTAGATTAGGTCATCTGATGCAGCACTCCATCACTCTCCTTCTTTGTCCAATAGCTCTTACACAGCCTGGAGGTGTGTTTTGGGTCATTGTCCTGTTGAAAATCAAATGAGGGCCCAACTAAAGTGCAAGCCAGATGGGATGGCGTGTCACTGCAGAATGCTCTGGTAGGCATGCTGGTTAAGTGTGCCTTCAATTCTAGATAACTCGTCCAACAGTGTCTGCAATGTTACCTGTGGAATATTCCAAACAGGTGTTTTTTGAACTTCCCAGTCTTTTTTTTTTTTTTGCCCCTGTCCCAACTTTTTTGGAACGTGTTGCAGGCATCAAATTCGGAATTAGCGTATTTTTACAAATATCAATACAGTTGATAAGGTAAAACATTAAATATCTTTTCTTTGTACTGTTTTCAATTAAATATATGTAAAAGATAATTTACAAATCACTGCTTTCTGCTTTTATGTGCATTTTACATATACTGTCCCAACTTCTTTTTGGAATTCGGGTTTGTACAGAGCCTATAGTCGCACTTAATTTACTTATTTTCCAGTGATTTTCATCAGAAATATTAATATTTTCATTCATTTTATGATGATGGTGAAATAAATATGATTTGTAATCCACTTGAAAGTAAAGATGAAAATGTTTGGATTTTGGCATTTTCTCACTTTTGGACAATAGAGTGCAGTCTTATAAATGTTCTTGTTTACCAATGATATACTTTAGATGTCTTCAAACTAATTTTCATTCAATTATTTCACCATGGTCTTCATTCCGCATACATCTGAATAAAGAATGACATATTTAGAATTTTAACTTTTTTTATGTATTTTGTTGTTTTTCCAATTAAATATATTTTTCATCACCAAGTTTGTTGAATAAACATGATTTTCCATCCATCTTGACAAAGACATTTCTTTCCATTTTTCCCTTTTTGGATCAAAGACTATAGTCGTGTATTTTTATGTTTTTCCAGTGCAATGTATTTTTCATCATAAATGCCTTCAAACACAATATATTTCATTCATTTCACTGTGGTTGTTGAAAACACTTGATTCCAAATCAATCTGAATTAAAAAATTACATATGTAGGATTCTTGCATTGTTTCACTTTTAGGACATAGGACCATGGATTTATGCATTTTGCTGTCTTTCCAGTTAAATATATTTTCATTCAAACACATTTTCATTCATTTATTTCACTGTGGTTGTTGAATACAATCGATTCCGCATCCATCTGAATGAAAAAAATAATGTAGAATTTTTGCTCTATTTTAACTTTTTGGACATAGGATTATAGTCTTGTAGATTTCGCTGTTTTTCTAGTGAAATAGATTTTTCATCAAAAATAAATTCTAGCTTCTTTCTCTAGTTAAAACTAGCTTCTCTCAGTGGTCCAGGAGACAGCCATGTCTGGGCATTATCCCCGCTAGCAAGCAATCAATAGGTTCTTAATCAGAGCTGCTCTTAAACTAGCTATAATGGTATCTAACGTTTGAGTGCTCAATTTTTCTGTTTTAATTAGTGTGGTTAAGTGAACAGACTCATCCCGTCATTAGTCAGCTATCTAGCTTTAAATTAACCAGGCTGAAACAAATACAAAATATAAAGCGATCGTTCATCTATACAGTACATACAAATATACTGTATATGCCCAAGTATTAGTTAGTCAATCAAACTACTGATAAAGTATGAAAACAAATTTTTATGACATTAAATCATCTTAGCTAGTTTATCAACATATTATGCATATGTTTATGAGTGCTTGTGTAACACTTATTGCATGAAAATAAAAGGTTAAAACCGGTGAGCTGGGCTGGGCTATCACAGGCTTCTTGCTTTCAATGGCTAACTGAACCCAGCTCCAGCCACTGCAGCTGCCACATAGCTCGTGGATGCCTTCATTACAAGGCTTTCTTCATTTTGCTTGCCATTAAGCTAGCTTGGCAAAATATTTGTCAATTTTATGTGGCTTTTTTTATTTCCTGACACAAATCTTAATGTTTTGTTGCATTAACAGAATTAGAAGCACTGTGAAATGTCAAGATTGTGTCGTTAGCCAGGTAGCCACGTCAGCTAATTAGTTAGGCTATGCATGCTAACCTTTCCTCTGCCTGTCCGCCTACCTTCATAATTAAAAATAAATTTCTCAAAAAGGAACAAGTAACCCTTGTCAAGCCACACATCGCCCTGAAACTCCTCAGCAATGCAGATAACATCCGACATTGTGACTTTCAGGAGCGATATTAGAGACTGGGGAAAACACCGCTTATCTCCATGGTTTCCAATGGGGGAGATACAGGTGTTCCCAGCACTGGAAGAAAGTTATCCCTCCTTCCAGTCTAAGTCACCATCTTGTGAAATAGGCCAATTGGCAGTAGTGTGGGCCATGCTAAAGAGCTCAGTGACTTTCAATGTGGCACCATCATAGGATGCCACCTTTCCACTAAGTCAGTTTGTCAAATTTCTGCCCTGCTACTGCTAGAGCTGCCCCGGTCAAATGTTAGTGCTGTTATTGCGAAGTGCATACATCTAGGAGCAACAACAGCTCAGCCGCAAAGTGGTGGTGCACATAAGCTCACAAAACGGGACCACCAAGCACTGAAGCGCATAGCACATTAAAATCTTTGTCCTCAGTTGTAACACTCACTACTGAGTTCCAAACTACCTCCGGAAGGAACATCAGCTCAATAACTGTTCGTTGGGAGCTTCATAAAATGGGTTTACATGGCCGAGCAGCTGCACACAAACCTAACATCACCATACGCAATGCCAAGTGTCGGCTCGAGTGGTGTAAAGCTCGCCGCCATTGGACTCTGGAGCAGTGGAAATGCGTTCTCCGGAGTGATGCTTCACACTTCACCATCTGGCAGTCCAACGGACTAATCGGGGTTTCGCGGATGCCAGAACAACAATACCTGCCTGAATGCATCATGCCAACTGTAAAGTCTGGTGGAGGAAGTATAGTGTGTTGGGGCTGTTTTATGGTTAGGGCTGGGCCCCTTAGTTCTAGTGAAGGCAAATCCTAATGCTACAATGCTACAGCATGCAATGATTCTAGATGATTCTGTGCTTTTTTGGGAAGGCCCTTTCCTGTTTCAGCATGACAATGGAGGGTTCATTCCAACCGCTTATTTTATCCGTCCTCATCTCCTCGGTCCTCGTCTGACCCAGAAATCGATAAAGGTCCGCCAACTTTAAGGACATTCCGAATGACTAAATGCTAAATGCAGTAAGTAAGGAGCGAGGGACGAGGAGGCACCCTGAGGATGCTTCAGGAGGAGCAAGGAGCGAGGGACGAGGAGGCACCCTGAGGATGCTTCAGGAGGAGCAAGGAGCGAGGGACGAGGAGGCACCCAGAGGATGCTTCAGGAGGAGCAAGGAGCGAGGGACGAGGAGGCACCCTGAGGATGCTTCAGCAAGGAAACACAAGTGTAGCCTTTGCCAAAGTCTTTTTTCGGAATGTGTGACGTGTATTTATCCACCTCTCCACATCTGCCAGTTTGAAACATGGCAGGTACAGCCCTACACAAATCAAATCTTACCATTCCTTTCAATTTATTATATAAGCAGTTTAAAAAAAAAGAAAAAAAGCAGTTTAATCCATCTTTAGAACTAACAAAAAGTTATAAGCCGTTCTTTAGAACTAGACTATTTCTGCTTTTGTTTCCCATATCATTCAGTTTGTTTGTTCTACTGCATAGGAAATGCAACCTTCAAGTCTTAACTTTAACCCTTCCGTTCAAAACAATATTTAATTTTGCCGTATATGCAGTTTGTTAGGTTTAGCCTATGTTCATACAGTTGAATGCAACTGTCAAATAACTGAAAAATAGGCTAGTTGGCTCTACAATCGCGGAACATGCTTACAACTGCAACAGCTTAATCATAAATAGGCAAGCTGCCCTGCATTCAAAACCCTCTTGTATGACTGAGAAATAATGTAATTTCAATCTACTTGTGCATTTGCAGTCTTTTACTGAGGCAATTCATATGTTTTGGGCTTTTCCTATTTTGCATCCTTTACCATACATATTTCATGTCTGAAATACAATAAATTGGTACGTCCCATTTTTTGTGCAAAAACAAGCCGAGACAAAATACGGTACAGAATTATCCATGACATGCCCACTGACAGGTGATACACCTGTGCAACATGTCATTAGTAATGGGTGGAGCGAGGAAAGGACGTGAGGAAGGGATGCAAGGATGGAAAATAAGCAATTGAATGAACCCAGAAATGGTTTGTCGAGATCAGTGTGGAAGAACTTGACTGGCCAGCAGAGCCCCGACCTCAACCCCATTGAACACCTTTGGGATGAATTGGAACGCCGACTGCCAGCCAGACCTAATCACCCCCCATACCAATTTGAAAGCAGGATTGTTGCATTTGTACACTTTTTGGACATAAGACTTATGTACTTTCACAGGAAAAACAACTTTCCTGTTTTACTAGTGTAATACACTTTTCATAATCATCTTCAAACATACATGCCCATTTATTACATGGTGATGTGATTTAATAAAGATTTCTCCTCAAATTTACAAATTTATTCACTTTCTGGATGCACAACTACAGACTTGTGTATTTTTGTTTTCCCAGTGGAAGTTTTCATCAATGTCATCAAACACATTCTCATTCCCCCATGGTTGTTGAATGATGATTTAACATCCTTCTCAACTGAAAGACCACAACTTCAGGAATATTGCATTTTTCCACTTCGGTCACATTCACACATTGTTCATTTCATCAGGCTTGTCGATTGTGATGGAAAAAAGGATTACTGCATTTTTCATTTTGTGGATGTAGAACTATAGTCCTGTCTATTTTGTGTTTTTTGAGGATGTAAGCCAAAAATTAAAGAAAAAAAGCAGGCAGATCCAGTTAAGAGCTGGTGAGCCAAGTGGAACGCTTTTTTTTTTTTTTTTGTTTGTTGTAATTTTTAATGGACATATTGCCATCCAAGTAAAAAAAAAAAAGGTTGCGACAGTATGAATATATACGTACACTGCAGGTTTGTCCTTAAATCAGAAAATCTTTTAATTAAATTTGTCTGGTCTAATAATTATAAATCACAGCTCATCAGCCGTTAATACCAACAGACGGCATTTACAGAAAAGAAAATGGAGACCGGGAACAACAAGGAAACAAACATCACTGAAGAGTCGTATATTTTAATCAACAAAAAGTATAAATTTCGCATGTGTTGCTTCAAAAACTCATTTACAAAAACCGCTCAGGCATGTTATACTCCAACCTCCGCTAAATCTATGCTTGTGGCCTCCTGGTCTGAGTCTTGCTTCTTCAAGGGAATTATATAAAGGCCATTCTTAGCTTCTTTGATCCTCCACCATCTGCCAAGCCTGCCAATCAAACAAAGCCAAATGTTTTCCATCAGTCCTAATATTTATATACTAGGCAGACACCCATATGCAGGGCAGCTTAGACCTTTTACATCTACAATAGACATTTTAAAAGATGGAACAATTTAACTAAAGCATTTACTAAATCACACCTTGCTCAAGAGTGCAAAAGCAAAGTCCAACCAGTGATTCAAACCTAAAATTTCCTGATTACAAGCAATTTTTCTTCACTGATGTGCCACGCTGCCCACATTAATGTGGTTGCGCAGTAAACAACCAGTTTGAGGTGAGTTAGGCACACGTTAAAATAGACAAGTGAGCACCAAAAAAGACAAAAGGAGTAGTTCATCAGCAAGGCTCATAACCTGACTGCAAAATGCCCATAGACATGCGATGTAACAGCGCCATCTTGTGTTTGAGCTCATAAGACAGATGTCCACAGTGATGGCAGAGTAATGACTCAATCAAGTCATGCATCTGCTCCAGAGAATTTATTTGATGAAAGACAAAAAAGGAAAGTCTAAAAAAAAAAACAGGTAATAATTTAAGATTTTTTTTTTATGTCAAAGATCATTTCTAAACTATAGGGTTAAACTATAAGCTATTGTGTATTCTTTTTCAAAAAAAAAAATAAACCAAGTTTAATGTTGCCATGTTCTGCTAAAAAAAGTTAAAACTATTATAATTGTGCTGTACTATCACGATGACAGTTTACGTTCCAGAATGAAGCATACCAGGAAAAAGTAATGCCCACCATCTCAGACAGAATTATTAATGCACTGAAATTTTGGTCTTCAACAATTACTTCTTTCCTCCTGAAAGACATTTGTACTTCAAAGGAGACCTGGATATGGTGGGGGTCCAAGATGTAATTTCATTGGAGTGATCATGCACACTACAAACCTCGCCAGGCCTTGGATATGGTCTTCATACGTGCCAAGGATGTGCTTATCACATGCTTATCTACCACCTCCTAAGTACCAATTATTTATGTTGGGTAACCACAACCTCTTTCAAATATCTCAAAAGTGTCACTGTACACAATATATTACAGTCACATTTTGACGAAGAGAAGCAGAGATGGGTACCATTTTGTGGAGGACGCACAAATATTGCATGTTATTTTATTGCCTTGTGCAAAGTGCAAAGCAGGGTTTGGGTCAGGGTGTGGAGAACCACACTGAGATAGCACAGACTAAGAGATTAACCCATAAACAGGGTGGCAAGATTTTCATGAAAGAAAAATACGACCGTAAAGGATATGTTTTAAAAATAATACACGTGCCCTTTAATTCATGTTTGTGGCACAAGCCTTCAGTTGATTACTTGCCTTATCTATTAGCAGCATCAATCTTTCATTTATTTCTTCATAAAGGCTAAAGTAGCAGTTGTACAACATTCCACTGAGATTTTCCACTGGATATATAACAAAAAAACCCTGGTACTGCTGCCCCAGGATCCTGTCATTCAATGCATTCAATTTGCAATCGTACTTCAACCCGATACTGACACCATTATATACTGAAGAGAGTTAACCTGATGGGCAAACGAGCAAGATTTTACCTGTGCTCCTGCCCAACACCTGCCACCAGGAAGCTTCCAGAGTTGGAGAACTTGAGACTGTTCACAAAACCTGCCTGTGGAGAGGAGATAAGACATAATGAATATTGTAATACTGCAGGCTACATACACGTACACATGCATCTCATGTTAAATTGAATATTTTTGCAAAAAAAAAAAAAAAGACTAGTTAGTTCACTGTAACCGTAAAACAAAAACCGTGCCCACTGCGACTGCATGTGCGGACATGCTCGTGGGATTTTCTGTCTGCCGGTTCCAGTCGTGGCCAGAGCGCTTATTCTGCGAGACTTACCACAGGGACGCTGAAGAGGGGGTGCAGCCCGCGGAACCCCTCACCACAGCGCCACAGCTGCACCTTGGAATTATGGGAACCTGTAGAATCAAAAATTAACGTAAGATGCCTGTGATTATTAGTCAAACTATTTTTAACGCTTACAAAATGAAGGACACACTCGACTGAAGGACTGTTCAACACGTACAAGGACACATACGATTACAGTTTCTGATATAGTTCTCCTTTGCCTAACCATGTGCTGCAGTGTGGCATTACTGGACATGTACAAGGCCGTACGGTAACATTAATACCCAATTCAAACCAATTTAGCTCAACCGCCAAAGACACCTGCGCTACATCTTACAAAGCTGAATTCAAAATAGAGCGCAGAAAAGCCATGTAAATGGAGCAGGTAATGAAAGCGAGGAGCAGAACAGAGAGAGCTGACGCTGAGAGCCGTACGGACTGCGCCGGCCCGGGCCCGGGCCTGAACACGGCGGGAGGGAGAAGGGCTCACAGCTGGAGGCACCTGATGCTATGGTGTCTGTGTTCTGCAGAGCCGCCACCGCCGAGATCCAGTGGGGCTGCTCCAAGCCCTGGTCCCCATGGCAACCGTGAGCCCGTTTCACCGTGCTGAGCGGTTTTTTCCGGTTAACGCTCCACAGGGCCAGAGATCTGGGGAGGAAGAAGAACGAGCGTCGCTGGGGTCATTGCCTTCCGTAAAAAATTTATTTTTATTTTTTATTTTTTAAATGTCCACTGCTGCCAAAACAAAAAAGCAAAACCTTTCCTCACCCATCATCTGCTCCGGTTATAATGTGTTCCTCGTTTATGAGCTGAATGCAGTCAATGGAACCCCTAAAAAACAAACATTTCTCCAGTGAATTTCATTTTAATTAACTTTTTTTTTTTTTAATTAAGAGTAGAATGTATCATAAGAATGAATAATACATTCTGAATGAATATTGTGTATTAATTCATAATGGACCATCAGATAAATAATAATAATATTCTTTGATGTGAAATGATGCTTGATGCTCTCAACATTTCGGAAAACCTTTGTTTCAATTGGTACCTTTTGCTTTAGTTTTTAAGTAAAAAAAAAAAAGAGGTAATATTTACAATATAAAGCAACAAAAATCGTTTTAAAAGGGGTGTTTGCGCCCATTTTTAAATGGCCCAAAAATCGCCTTTATGTTGGCGATTGTCTCGTCGATTGTCGACACACGATGTCATCGTAGATCGGGACAACCCTAGTTGGAAACTCACTCATGGCCATGGAACACCAGCTGGGACTCCTCTGCGATCTTCCACACCCTCACCGTCCTGTCCCGACCCCCTGCGGTAACACAGCGCTCCCGGCTCAGGCTGTCCAGGCCTGTGATCACGTCCTGATGGCCGAACCTGCAGGCACACGAGACACAGCATGCCTGAGACCATGCAAACCTGTGCCCGAGACCGCACAGCAGCCCTGAGATCACACGCACTGTGCTCGAGACCGCACAGCAGCCCTGAGATCACACGCACTGTGCTCGAGACCACACAGCAGCCCTGAGATCACACACACTGTGCTCGAGACCACACAGCAGCCCTGAGATCCCACACACCGTGCCTGAGACCACACAGCAGCCCTGAGATCCCACACACCGTGCCTGAGACCACACAGCAGCCCTGAGATCACACACACTGTGCCTGAGACCACACAGCAGCCCTGAGATCACACACACCATTCCTGAGACCACACAGCAGCCCTGAGATCCCACACACCGTGCCTGAGACCGCACAGCAGCCCTGAGATCACACGCACTGTGCTCGAGACCACACAGCAGCCCTGAGATCACACACACTGTGCCTGAGACCACACAGCAGCCCTGAGATCACACGCACTGTGCCTGAGACCACACAGCAGCCCTGAGATCACACACACCATTCCTGAGACCACACAGCAGCCCTGAGATCCCACACACTGTGCCTGAGACCACACAGCAGCCCTGAGATCACACACACTGTGCCTGAGACCACACAGCAGCCCTGAGATCACACACACCATTCCTGAGACCACACAGCAGCCCTGAAATCACACACACTATGCCTGAGACCACACAGCAGCCCTGAGATCCCACACACTGTGCCTGAGACCACACAGCAGCCCTGAAATCACACACACCGTGCCTGAGACCACACAGCAGCCCTGAGATCCCACACACTGTGCCTGAGACCACACAGCAGCCCTGAGATCACACACACTGTGCCTGAGACCACACAGCAGCCCTGAGATCACACACACCATTCCTGAGACCACACAGCAGCCCTGAAATCACACACACTGTGCCTGAGACCACACAGCAGCCCTGAGATCACACACACCGTGCCTGAGACCACACAGCAGCCCTGAGATCACACACACCGTGCCTGAGACCACACAGCAGCCCTGAGATCACACACACTATGCCTGAGACCGCAGAAAAGCACAGCATACCTAAGGCCACAAAGCATACCTTTTATCACATGACTTAGCGCAGACTGACCATAGACACAGAGCACCTCCAATAGACACAGACATGGAGTACAGATATTAAAAATGGATACAGGTGCAGAGCACCCTAAAAAGGTACAAATGTAATGTAGCAGAAACAGTGTACAAGTTAATTTGGGACCTAATTGTAGCACACGGCCTGATCAGGATCAAACTGAATTACACAAAGCTAGTCCCATTGCAACAGATTAGATAAACCTCTCAAAACAACTGGAGCAAGATCCAGATCATGTAAAAATACATGAAGATCCTGAAAAACTAGTCAAAAATCTGTGGTCAGTTAAAAACAGCTTCCGTATGGCAGTAAGAGAAGATCCACGCCACTACTGCAAACCAGGACCATGCCTTTGAGCACAAATTCAAAAACTGAAAAAGAACACGTTACTAGAAGCCTGACTAAAGTGGTCGACTCCTGGAACTGTTGCGGTCAGGCCAGTCACTATGAATAAACACTGCTGACTTTAGAGGTGCACTCTGACACCCCCTTCAACAGTGGAGAAACACCGTGTACATTTCACAAAGGGTGGCCTTTACTGAAGACGCGCACCGTGAATTCAGCCGCAATACTCACAGTGTTTCAACATAGGCATTCTCATCCACGTTCCAGACCTTGATGGACCGGTCATGCGAGGCGCTGTAAAGGTCATGTGTGCCTTTTCTAAACGACAATCCCTGTGTGAAATAAAAGAAAAACCACAGACAACACTCCTTAACTCATTCAATGCCAGAGTCTTCTGGAATACTGAGCCTCAGCAGTGCCAAGGCAATATGGCTGCCGACATTCAAATTTTTATATTGATCCTGTCAATGTGAAAACTTCTAATAAAACACATTATTTTACCGATTGAACGGAATTTTTGTTAATCAGGATAGGTGGCAGTAAATAGCACACCTTCTGGTTTAGTTCACTATTAGAACAACGTCAAACAATATTGATGGAAATACAAATAATTTATTTTCAGCTTGGTTAGCATGACTCTTACATTGGTCATGTGTAATAATAGTGAAAACTGTTTTCCATAAAAATTACCTCTTGCATGACTATAGATATGTAAAAATGAACAATAAACATAATCACTGGTCATTTGTATACATATGTAGAATGAGCTGTCCACATTAATTACTTTGCATCAACCATTTCAAACAGAAACAGTTATGATGAGGCAAAAATAACGTAGGCTAAAATATGTGGTGTGGGGGACTAATTAAAAACGGAACCAACAAAACGATAGTCACTGGAGGAGATATGGGAAATAACTGGACAGAAGTGGAAATCAGAGAATTATTCAATAGAAGTCGGGAAATGCATACTATAAAACAAATTGATGGTAGGCTACTGTCCATGACTCAAACGTTTACCAGACGATCATGGAACAACTGAAAGCTAGGGGAGTACGGAAAATTAAACGGCAAGTTTTGTAACGCCAATTGCGTTACAGTGGAGCCTTCGCTTATGCCAATTTGGTTTTTATACGGTGTAATTTACTCCCGCTGCAGAGAGATACAGCGATGATCAAGTGCTTTTGTTAATTTTCTCCCGTTACTGAGACAGTAGCATAGCAGTAGTTTGTTATATTGTTCACTTGATTGGGTTCAATTTCTTTATATTCTTGGTCACTGGCGCAGAATCGTGTTGGTACAAATTGACGGGGACGCGTTATTCCCACGCTCCGATGTTGGTTTAGATGGTCTGTTGTTCTTTTTTAAAACATGGGATAAATATAACTTCAAATATTTCCATCTAGAACCATGTATAAAAAAAAAAATTAAAAAAAATAATAATAAAAAAGATCAAATCCGGGGAAAAAGACGGTAAAAAAAACTTCATTGTAAATTGGTCATCGTTTAATTCCCCCCAAAAAATTTAAATCCAGAATTCATTACCGGTGTGGCAGAGTAAAGATGTCTGTGGTCGACTTTAGTCGCCTTCGGCACTTTAGACCGTTCGTATTTTTGACGACTTATGTCGCTAGCGGCACTGAATGAGTTAAAAGACCTCTAGCACTCCACTCAAAAGAAAAATAAAAAACTATTAATATATATAATACATACACAGATATATAGACATGCACACTGCAGGTATACAGTTGAAGTCGAAAGTTTACATACACCTTAGCCAAACCCATTTAAACTCAGTTTTTCACAATTTCTGACATTTAATCCTAGTAAACATTCCCCGTCTTAGGTCAGTTAGGATCACAACTTTATTTTAAGAATGTGAAATGTCAGAATAATAGTAGGGAGAATTATTTATTTCTTTCATCACATTCCCAGTGGGTCAGAAGTTTACATACACTCTGTTAGTATTTGGTAGCATTGCCTTTAAATAGTTTAACTTGGGTCAAACATTTCGGCCAGCCTTCCACAAACTTCTCACAATACAATAAGTTGCTGGAATTTTGGCCCATTCCTCCTGACAGAACTGGTGTAACTGAGACAGGTCTGTAGGCGTCCTTGCTCGCTCATGCTTTTTCAGTTCTGCCCACAAATTTTCGATTGGATTGAGGTCAGGACTTTGTGATGGCCACTGCAATACCTTGACTTTGTTGTCCTTAAGCCATTTTGCCACAACTCTGGAAGATTGCTTTGGGTCATTGTCCATTTGGAAGAGCCATTTTCGATCAAGCTTTAACTTCCTGTCTTGAGATGTTGCTTCAATATATCCACATAATTTTCCTTCCTCAGGATGCCATCTATTTTAGTGCACCAGTCCTTCCTGCAGCAAAGCACCACCACAACATGATGCTGCCACCCCCGTGCTTCACGGTTGGGATGGTGTTCTTCGGCTTGCAAGCCTCACCCTTTTTCCTCCAAACATAACGATGGTCATTATGGCCAAACAGTTATTTTTGTTTCATCAGACCAGAGGACATTTCTCCAAAAAGTAAGATCTTTGTCCCCATGTGCAGTTGCAAACTGTAGTCTGGCTTTTTTATGGTGGTTTTGGAGTAGTGGCTTCTTTCTTGCTGAGCAGCCTTTCAGGACTCGTTTTACTGTGGATATAGATACTTTGTACCTGTTCCCTCCAGCATCTTCTCAAGGTCCTTTGCTGTAGTTCTGGGATTGATTTGCACTTTTAACAGCAAAGCACAATCATCTCTTGGAGAGAGAACGCATCTCCTTCCTGAGTGGTATGACAGCTACGTGGTCCCATGGTGTTTATACTTGCGTACTATTGTTTCTACAAATGAACGTGGTACCTTCAGGCGTTTGGAAATTACTCCCAAGGATGAACCAGACTTGTGGAGGTCCACAATTTTCTTTCTGAGGTCTTGGCTGATTTCTTTTGATTTTCCCATGATGTCAAGCAAAGAGGCAGAGTTTGAAGGTAGGCCTTAAAATACATCCACAGATAGACCTCCAATTGACTCAAATAATGTAAATTAGCCTATCAGAGGTTTCTAAAGCCATGACATCATTTTCTGGAATTTTCCAAGCTGTTTAAAGGCACAGTCAACTTAGTGTATATAAACTTCTGACCCACTGGAATGCCCTAACTGACTTGCCAACACTATAGTTTGCTAAAATGAAATCTGTGGAGTGGTTAAAAATGAGTTTTAATGACTTCAACCTAAGTGTATGTAAACTTCCGACTTCAACTGTATATATGTGTGAGTGTGTATATATATATATATATATATAGTTTTTAAAAATAAAGTTGTATATATAATTACGCTAGAAGTCATTAAGTGGTCAATCAGTACTTAAAAATTATGAAGGCACATATCTTTTCACAGCTGAAAACAAACACACACAGTCAACGATGCTCGTAGGTTGGTAGGTAAACTCCAGAGACCAAGTTAGCAGAAGTTAAGGAGTTAAAACAAGGTCTCACCGATACTGGTCCCCTGTGACCTGTAAACTTGTACACGTGTTTACATGTTGATGCTTCCCAAATCATGATCAGTTTATTCATGTCTCCAGTGGCCTTTAAAGAGAAAAATAAGAAACAGTTAGCATACTAAGACACATCCATGAGTGAAACCATGAGTCAGGTTAAACCTTATACTGCTACAAAGTTGGCAGTAGACAATACATTGCCAAGAATCCAATTCCACCCATCACCCGATTCAGGACATGGAAAAATTAATTATGCTGAATTGCATCTTTTGCAACTTTGATGCCTTCAGCAGTTAGGATGCCTTGCCCTAACACACCCTTTGATGCCAGAGCAGAGCTTTACCGTATAAAGACAAAATGTTTTGTCCATTTCACTGCAGGCACCCAGTCAGTGTTGCTCACCAGGTATTTGCCATCAGATGATATGGCCATGCACAGGATGTGAGAGGTATGACCGACATGCCGATCCTCTGTTCCTTTCCTCCCTCCTGCGATTGTGTGCAATTTTTTGCCGGTCTCTACATCCCCTATAGAAGCAAGGCACAACCATAGACTGTATAAAAATGGGCTGACTGGAAGAAAGCAGGTAAACTCTGACCTGGGGTGGCTTAGTGCCAATGCACTGGCACGTTTCAACTGTCATTCAAGGAGGAATGACTCAGAAGGTTTAACTCATGATTCCTCACATTGTCAGATCTAGTCAGCACCCTTTAAAAAACTGAATTCTTGATAAATCAAAACATTGCTATAAGGCTAAATATAACAATGCATTGAAGATTTCCATTATTGATGTTTTTTCTTACCAGGGGATTACTTAGTTAGCTGGATAACTGCACTGAGTAAAACCTGGAAAAGCTAATTTTTACTTCAGTCCGTATTCCAGATTTGGGAGGGTTCCGGGTTTTACTCGGTGCAGTTATCCAACTAACTAAGTAATCCTGCTTCGCAGTATACCACCCTGGTCTAATGAATCAGAGAGCTATAAGGTTTAACTTGTGTTGCAGTGACTTACACTTGATAATGGCACAGTCCTTGGCAGCAGAGAAGATGTGCTTGTCATCAGGAGAGATGACCAGACAGGTGACAGGAAGCTTGTGGCCACGTAACAGACGCAAGTCTGCAGCCTCAGGTGGAATGAACTGGGGGGCATCATGGTAACAGAATCATGAAAACTATTGATCCACTAAAGTAAAGATGGCCTTTAAAGCAATGACAAAAGGAAAACTAGCAGAAAGCACTTACGTCTTTAGCCACCAAACGCTGAAGTTTTCCTTTCTGTTCAAGCTGTGGAAAACAAATTCAGTAGGTAAGAAATACAACTGCAGATATGGAAGATGCAGCATAAAACACAACACAGTATTTTAATACTTGGCAGTTACCACTTCTTCCTGAAGTCTTCCAGCAATCAAATCTGTCTCAAAAGCCTCTTCCGCCTTCTTTTCTTCTATAAGGCAGAAAAAAAAAATATATATATATATATATATTTTATCAAACTTGAAAATGGGAATACCATTAGCTCATGTAAAGCCTACAATTCAGAACTCTTATGTAATAGTGAATCTAAAAGACGTACAAAATATTTTCATTCAGTAGTATCCGAATGCATTTATTCCATATGAGTCCATAGCCATTCAATGAGTGTCACTGCATTGTATAACCTACGCGTCTCACCTTCGTCCCTTAACTGGTCAAGGTACAATTTAGCCAAACGGAGCTTCTTCTCTTGAGCAGTCTCCTCAAATTCTTCCTCCCGATTACCTTTCCTTTTACGACTGACATGTGGACTAAAAAATGTGGAAAAAGATGCACAATATGGTCAGATGTGTCAGATGCCTCATATATTCGTCAAAAAACTGCATCTCCAACTGACTCTTACAAATTTTCAGCACTATTCCCCATGTATCTTTATTAAAAACCACATCTATCAATGAGGTCCAAAATGTTTAGTGAAACTTCAGTCAGGAATTTTGTTATTTAAAAAAAATAATAAAAACTCGGGCAATAAGCCTCCAGTCTAACGCTGGTTAAGAACATACACAATCCCGCTACTGTTCAGTCATTTTTCTGAGATGACAACCTATCGATTCCTGCTACAAACGAGGTAGTTACCTTTCTGGTTCAGAGTCGCTAGATATTTCTTCATTCAACCTGGAATTCAACTTTTTTGATCGTCCTTTAACCCTGGCATCTCCATCAGCCTGAAAACACGAACAACGTGGCATGACGCTAGCTAGACACCTAGCAAACTGCTGGTTAGGCTAGTAGGTTAGTTAAACGTTTAAGTCGTTGACCAGCTGACTTTACACAAGTCAATTATGTTCATAGCCAAATCTCAGAATTCAAAAATAGCATACTGTAATGTTTTTGAATGTTCTATCAAGGCGTGCAGCTGGAATTAAACTCACCTTCCTTTTAAATGCAGCAGCTTTCTCGTTTGTTTTGGGGACATTGGCGTTCACCTTTTTCTTAATAAAAAAAGACGACATATTTTACAATATTATTACTGCTCACGTACAGTAGAAGACGGATCGTACGTATAGTTCTTCACCACTAACGTTATGTACACATGCTGTTCACTCCGAACTAAGATGGCTAGTCTAGTTAGCATCCCACGTGGGTAAATTTCCCATGCTTAGTTGCCGAACCATACAACCACGCCTCCGTTGAAAATTCTGATAGGACGATGACTGCATTAGAGGCACGCCTTTCTGAAAATGTAAACCTTTCGATTGGACAGATGTCCGGTATCACAAGATGCTGAATTGTAATTGGTTAAAAACACGATACTTTGAATCGGAAATATATGCAACGCCAATTCAATCCCAGTGAAACCGAGTTTGGACACTCAGTTCCACGTATTTACAACAATTTATCCCTTTAGCGCTTCGGAACAGCAAGCAGGTCAAAATGAAAAAGTCTGATTCCCATAAAGGTTTGACTGGGCTTTCCTCAATTTACTCTTTCAATGAACGAAAAGTACATCAAATCTATAGTGAATGAGGATAATATACCAGACACAAAGTCAGGACTAATAAAAACAACCAGAAAAGTTGCATAATGACAGTGTCCCATTTGACGAGTTGGCACTATGCATGTATCAATAATAATACATTAATAGTAATCATTAAGTTGTGAGAGTGAGCATGCGCACTAATCTAAAAAAGAAAAAAGGTAACGTTAACGTTATGTAAAAATTAATCACTTTCAGTTTAGCCAACAGTAACAGTGATAATGTTGTGTAATTAATTAGGTTCATGAAGACTTGGGATGAGAAGGGGTGGGCATCTTTGAAATCGGTCGTGGATTTTCTATCGATCTAAACCAGGTTAGATCATTTTCCGGGAAACATTGCACCGCCCACATAGACACAACAGAGAAAGGGAGCGCCACTGTTACTGTGACAGCTTCCACTGCGTTTGTGAGTTCTTACTTAAAAAGTAAGTATCTTTTCAGAAATACTTATCTAACACTTCTACCTATTTATCTGGCGAACGAGTTTATGTGTCCTTGCTTTACACGGCAGTGCAAATATTTGTTTTCATGTCTGCTCCCCATTATATAGCTAATTTAAATGGCACATCGAACCTAAACGCTACTGATAGCTAGTAAAGGTGCTTAGCTGCATTTTAAGGGTAATTATTATTTTCTGCCGTATGTAGCCTACTATATCACTCCGCCATGTTAGCCTTGGTTGGGACACTGGTACGGTAGCTACTGTCTTGTGCTTTGCTAGCTTTACTTTAGCAATCATTTACTACGAACCTGCTAGCACTACAGTTTATCTTCTGCATAACTTAGTTCGTTCACATGTGTCATAGGCTAGTGACTCATAGCATTGTAGTTTTAGCTTGTAGCATTCGCTAATAGGCAGGTTGTTTGGTAATAGCAACCTACAAAAAAAAAAAAACCGAATCGTCATCATTGGGGCATGCCTGGGCAGGTCTACTGTATAAATCTGGATCGCCTCCGAACCAGGAAGCGTAATGCCCAAAACCACCCTCTTTGCCGAACCGGCAGCGTCTCGCGGAATCACGCGCGCTAGAAGCGAATGCTCGCGGCATTGAGAACATACCGGAAGCGCGCGCCACTCGCGTCCGCGCTTCTCAGACAAATACGGATTTTTCGGAACAAAATGAGCTACATTACTTAGCCTACAGTCATAATATCGTCATTTTTCAGGTACTAAAAAAGCAAAAAAAAAAAACAGAAGATATAGCACACTTGTCAAACCCGCCATGGAAGGTTTTAAATCTCAGACATAAAAATAACATAAGTTATTAATGTAGGCTACTAGCTTACACAGATGTAGCTTAGCCGACACAAGAAAGTCTGCGAAACTTCAGAAGCATTTTTCTCTAAACCACTGGTGATAGTTCGGGTGTAACAGGCGGTCTAATTTTTAGAGAAATTAAATCATGGGTTTAAAAATAGATTTTGATAATTCAATTTTCAATTCAATTCAATTTTATTTATATAGCGCTTTTCACAGATGACTGTCACAAAGACGCTTTACAGAACAGAAAGGGGAGGAAAGGGGAAATGGGAAATGCCAGCTCTAAGCCAGCTCTAAGCCCCCAGATAGCAGAGGTAAAAACTCTAGTAGGAGATAACAATAATAGTTGATAACAATATCAACTGGCCAATATGACAGTGGCCAATTCTTGTATCATCTTTTCTGTCAAATTAGGGGGCATGGCACACTCAAGGTTCCTTGACCAGTGGCTAAATAATAAGATGAAGTCTAGCATTAAACCGAGGCATAGCTGTACACCATCAAGCAGGGTTCCACTGGCCAGGTCTATTACACATATAGATGTACAAATATGTTTTTTTTTTTGTGTGTTGGAGTTTATTTGTGTGTAATGTATGAATTTGCATTAACCAAAGCATTTTCCAATGTGTATCATGTCTACAAAGCAGCTGAACATGGCACCAAAGAGAAGGGGAGCTAAAACCAGTACAGCTGGAAGGAAGAAAATCAAGAAGGAGGAGCCTGAGGCTCCAGAAGATGCATTCAGGTCTGTCAAAGAGGCTTTGAAGGCAGCAGCCCCACAGGAGAAAGGCAAGAAGAAGGCGGACGTGCACTGTGGCATCGAGGCAGAGGTGAGATTCGGCTTGACTGATGGAGTTTTGTTTCATGCCAGGTCTTAGTGAAATTTCGACATCAGTGCGCTCTGTGGAGATCATTGCCACACATCCCGGTGTGGTCCGTTCTCTTAATTGTGCTGTAGCACCTCTTCTAGCTGTCAAACTAAAGTACTCTATGTTCCTTTTTTTTTTTGAATTGTCACACACAACCCTCTTTAAAAGATAGGACTGGCCAGATCATTTAGCTCAAAAGCTCTGCTGTCCCAGCTCTACAGCCAGGCAATGAGCAACAAGCACATTGCTAGTAGCTGTTTAGCACTCCCCAAGCAGTATAAAATGAACATGGCTCTGAAGTCAAATTCGCATATGTTACACAGAAAATAATAAATGTTTTCTGTAGACACCCGAATGACAATGTTTTTGAAGGTTTCAAAAGGTCCGTGTTCCATGATGGGGTTTGGTTTATCCCAGCCCCAGTCAGATATAACAATCTAATATGCATTTTGAAATAACGCTGTTTGTGCGTGGCAGAAGCACATTCTGGAGGTCTGTCGATGTTCACGGACATATAAAGAATAACCAATAAGGTCGTGTTTGGCATTGTCTGAAGACTGCAGACCTTGGGGCGGCACAATGGATTGATATTGAATAGGATGTTGCAGGGCTCTTGTTATACCTGATCAAAATGTTTTATGTTTCCCCAGGTATTTGACGATTACGATTGCATGCTCAACCAGACCAACATTGGGCATAACAACAATAAGTTCTATATGATTCAGGCTTTAAAGAGTAAAAAATCATACTATTGCTGGACAAGATGGGGCAGAGTGGTAAGTGACTCACTTTTGCATAATCTATAATTAAACACAGTCTTTCTTTTTTGAACAGTATTAATGATTAAAGCACGATCATGTAAACATAATATTATATCTAGGGGCTGCAGTGTAGTACAAAGGGTAGGGAATTGGGCTTGTAGCCCGAAGGTTGCAGTTTCGACTCCCAGGTAGGACACTGGCGTTGTACCCATGAGCAAGGTACTTAACCTGAATCGCTTCAGTATATATCCAGCTGAATAAATGGATACTATTTAAAACAAATAAATAAATAAATGCTAAAAGTTGTGTAAGTCGCTCTGGATAAGAGGGTCTAAGAGCGTCTGCTAAATGCCAGTAATGTAATGTAAATATCTATTTTTACATCTGACAAACTAATTGAGCTGTTAAGATCTTGAAAGGTGGTGAAAGATTTGTAGTCTCTTTGTATTCTCCTTCCTTTGTAATAACGTTGCAATAATTTAATTCTTAATTGTGATTGGCTTTGGTCACAAAGGGTGAAATTTAGGTGCTGCTATTAAAGCCAATTTCTGCTGAAATAATCAGATTGTTTTTCATCATGTTTTCAAGTTCTGAAACACAGATTATCACTCAAATATACTTTTTGTAGAATAAAGACCTAATTCTACACCCACTGCATTTTTTCAGGGGGAGGTGGGTCAGAGTAAACTGTCATCTTCCTACTCCAGTTCCGATAAAGCAGTGAGTGAGTTTGAGAAGAAGTTCAAAGACAAGACTAAGAACAGCTGGAGTGAGAGGGCCAACTTTGTCTCTCATTCTGGCAAATACACCCTGATCGAGGTTGATGGGGACGAGGAGGCGGAGGTCAAGGTGAGGCGAATTGTGCAACGACTTGGTCCTGTCCTGAAATCACTGGAGACAAGAGCCATCTTTTAGTGTATAGAACATTAAATAACTCCTATTATGTCTACATTGTACTTAATTTTCCACATCCACGAGTGTGGAATTTGTAGGACCATAATTTGAACCCCCACCCAAACTCCAGGTGTTATTCCATTAAAGGCCTGTAGAACCAAATGTACTTTTGTGCAGTTTGGTAAAAGCAGGGTGTGAAATTAACACCAGCCACTGGCCAAATGCTGGTAAAAAGTTGATTGTGACAGGTAAGATTTTTACTCTAGCAGCCACTTTGGCAGGTAAATGTCTGGTGATTTTTAGAATCCGCAAGCCACGCTGGCCGGTGGGTGAAAAAGTAAATTTCATACCCTGGTAAAAGGCTGTGTCATAAAACATATGATCTATATTTATCATTACATTTAAATGACAGATATGAGAGTGAGTCTATATCATTCCCTTTTCCCCCCTGCTGTAGGTGGACACGGTGGATGGGGCGGTGGGGAAGACGGTTCTTCCCTGCACCCTGGACAATTCCACAAAGAGGCTAATACAGCTCATCTTCAGCACGGACATGTTCAAAGAGGCCATGGAGTGCATGAATCTGGGTGAGCTTTAACCTGCATTTATTTGTGCTCAGGCAGCTCATGCCAGATGTGTTCTGGGTCACTTTCCATAGGCTCTTGCCAGTGTGTCCATATTTGACTGTGGTTAGTAATGCGTTACAGGTGTGGCAGCTGGAAGAGCAGCCATTCTGGGTGTGGTTTGCAGTGCAGTGCAGTGCAGAGTGTATACAGGTTACCATTGTGCTGTGTCAGTATGAGATTGAACAGGTTTCCCTGGGTCTTACCTGCCCTACCCATTGGCCAAAATAAGTTTTAGTAAGTAAGATTTATGAACAATCATCAGATACATTTAAATCAATCAATATGATACATAGTTCTCCCTTTGACCTTTGAAAATCCAATTATATAATGTAATACAATACCCAGTACAAAGTTTAGCACACAGTTTTTTTGTTGTTGTGACAGTTGCACATTAACTTGCACCACAGTTCTTTCCATGTAGATTAATGCGATAGGGGTCATGGGTTGCGTACCTACTCTAGCTGTGTAATCGGACTGGGATAGCACATGAAATGTATGTGTGCCAGAATAAGACTGCTTACTGTGTACACAAATTACATAATAACAACAAAATTACACATCTGACAAATGAGATTGAGAGAAGAAAGAAAATTATTCATAAACCACGGCATAAAATTGTGACCAGCACGTGTTCCTGTTCATAGCTTAAAAATAAATTGAGCTGTGTGCATTTTCTGACTCAATTTAAGTGCTAGTTATCTTGTTTGACTCTACTCCTTGAATAAAAATCTGTCAAAGCAGATTATGGCACGCTTTCAAACACTTTTCATACCTGAATTCAGTAAATGAATGTCAGATGAGCAGAGATAGTGTTGTGACGACTTTCCTCATCTTGAGAAATCAGCAAAAGCATACCTGACAAAGCCTGTCAATGCAGTTAAAGCGGAGCTTGTAATCCTGATGTATAGCCAAGTCCTCATATGTCAGAAATGGAAGATGATGCAACTGGTACAAAAAGGTGGGTGTTGCCCTCTCTGGTGACAGGTCATGGTGACAAGTGTCACCAGCTGTTTAAGTGTAACATTGGTAACATTGTGTGCAACAGCCAGGTAATTACTATTTATAGTGCAACAGACTTCCATAAAAAGGAAGATGTCACTGTGATTTAAACTGGGCTCTAGTTATGGGTGTTGTAGTTTATTTGTTGCTAAGACTGTAGTTCTGCAGAGTGATGTACGACTCCCCTGACTCTGGATACTCTGATAACATTGGTCTTCGGCTGTGGGCCTTTGAGTGGGAGGTATTGCAGAGGTTAATTAATTTACCAGTTTCTTTTTTTAAATTATTGCATTGCACTACTGTATTATTATAATGACTGTTTTACCATGCAAAAGTTTGATGATTGGTCCTGTTGTCAAGCACTCAAGCATATGTGGCTTATTAAAATCCAGATCTGCTTTTTTCTATCTCCAGTCTCATTTCCCCAGGTTACTATCATTCCTTAGGATAGTTTACTGAACAGGGAAAATGGAAATTGATATTTTCCGACAGCAAGTTCAGTGAATCTGACTGACCTGGTGTTGGTTCTGCATTGTCGCGTTTATTTTAATTTTTTTATTTTGCCTTGCTGGACTTGTCTGACAGATGTTAAGAAGATGCCCCTGGGAAAGCTGAGCAAACTGCAGATTGCCAAGGGCTTTGAGGTCCTGGAGGAGATCGAGGGAGCCATGAAGGCAAAGAACAAACGGACGCTCCTGGAGGAGCTCTCCTCCAAGTTCTTCACTACCATCCCCCACAACTTTGGCCGGAACCGTCCCCCGGTCATCAACGATGCCAAAATCGTGGAGCAGAAGAAAGAGATGCTGATGGTAAGACACACAGTCTTCTAGTTTAAGCAGTCCCTGTAGCGTTGTTCAAAAAACGCCATATCACTGCAAGTTCATTTATGATTTTATTTTAATTGTTCAAAATCAATGCGCGCTTCGTGGTATCGATTCAGTGGCAGGCTTTTGATTTGTATTTATCTATTTGAAGGGTTGGCTCATGTGCATTTGTTTTTGGCTGTTTTTACATTTTAGTTTTATTAAAAAAATTTATTTTGCTGGTTGACTGAAGTCTGTGCTTTTTATGAAAGGAAATATCTCATGAGCCAAATGATAATAGCTGCCCTGGATTTATTTATAAAGTATCATGTTCTGAGGGGTTGCTGCATTGTTGCTAACTATAAAATGAAACCTCAACCTTCTGGTTGCAGTTTATGGGGCCTAACCATGACTTTTTTCCTCTGACAGGTATTGGCTGATATTGAACTCGCCCAGAGCCTCAAAGCTGAGAGCGAGAAGGCCAAGGACGAGATGGTGGAGGAAGTTCCTCACCCGCTGGATCAGGATTATCTGTCCCTGAAGTGTGAGCTCAGTTTACTTGAGAAAGACAACAAAGAATTCAAGGTACTGCAAAATACGTTTCTAACAAAATACTGTCACTAACAAACGTTGTTGTGCTATTGTGTATGATGCAATATTTCAGTTTTTGAATGATTTTTTCTCCCATTACAGGTAATAAGTGAGTACCTGAAGGCAACAGCACATCACGGCGGGCCTTCCATTGTAGATGTGTGGAAAGTAAACCGAGACAAAGAGGTGAGAGGACCATTCAGCTGCTGGTTAATTGTTGTAATACATTTAAAATGTTTTATGTAATTACTAGAGACAAGCACTCCAGGTGCAGGAACTTCCTTTGCTGTTCTGTGAAGTGTGTGCTTGCGTGCGTGTGTGTGTGTGTGTATGTGCATATTTACACTCAACTCAATAATTATTGGCACCCTTAATGAAAATTAGCAAAAATTATTGTATAAAATAAGCAATACACATAATGATTAATCGGGTAACTGATATATAAAAAATACATGAACTGTTGATAATTCCAGAAGGCACAGTCAGTGCAATAATCAAATAGTTTCAGAAGTCTAGAACAGTTGCAGATTTTGTGCATATTGCCCCCACACACAGTGAGGAAGAGGATGCATGTGCATATTTTCCCCCACACACAGTGAGGAAGAGGATGCATGTGCATATTGTCCCCACACACAGTGAGGAAGAGGATGCATGTGCATATTGCCCCCACGCACAGTGAGGAAGAGGATGCATGTGCATATTTTCCCCACACACAGTGAGGAAGAGGATGCATGTGCATATTGTCCCCACACACAGTGAGGAAGAGGATGCATGTGCATATTGCCCCCACACACAGTGAGGAAGAGGATGGACGTGCATATTGTCTCCACACACAGTGAGGAAGAGGATGCATGTGCATATTGCCCCCACACACAGTGAGGAAGAGGATGCACGTGCATATTGTCCCCACACACAGTGAGGAAGAGGATGCACGTGCATATTGCCGCCCCCACACACAGTGAGGAAGAGGATGCATGTGCTTATTGCCCCCACACACAGTGAGGAAGAGGATGCATGTGCTTATTGCCCCCACGCACAGTGAGGAAGAGGATGCATGTGCTTATTGCCCCCACACACAGTGAGGAAGAGGATGCATGTGCTTATTGCCCCAACACACAGTGAGGAAGAGGATGCATGTGCTTATTGCCCCCACACACAGTGAGGAAGAGGATGCATGTGCATATTGCCCCCACACACAGTGAGGAAGATGGTGAGGGAGGTAAAAAAGATCACAGTTTCAGAACTGAACATTTTAGTGGAATCTTGGGGTTATCAAGTTTCAAAATCAACTGTTAGGCACCACATCCGTGTCAACAAGCTCTTTGGAAGGGTTGCACGAAAGAAGCCCTTTACTGAGAGAAACCCATAAATTGAAGCGGCTGAGCTTTTTGACCATGCACACCATTGGCATGTTTGGCAACAAAAGACAACTGCATACCAGGAAAAGCAACTGATAACCACAGTAAAATACGGAGGTAGATCGTTTATGCTTCGGGGCTCACAATTACTGCTAACATACATCAACATCAACACTGAAATGGTTGCAGGAACGTAAAATCAATGTTTTGCAATGGCCATCTCTGTCTCTGGACTTTGAATCCTATTGGAAACTTGAAGTCTGAATTTAAGTGGGCAGTCCACAAGCGCAACGCTAACGATATCCAGTATCTTGAAATTTTCTGCATGGTGGAGTGGTCCAGGATTCCTCCATAGGTGTTCTCCAACCTTGTTGGGCATTACAGGAAGAGGCTCACTGCTGTTATCCTCTCTAAAGGAGGCTTCACCAAATATTAATCATTAAATATTAATCATAATCATTTTGAAACCAATGTTCTGTAGAAAAATTGCACTACCCAATAAAAGTTTTTGTGTTTGAAAAGTGTGTGCGCTCGTGTGTGCGCTCGTGTGTGTGTGCGTGCGTGCGTGTGTGTGCTTGTGTACTGTATGTGCATTCCTGTGTGTGTGTGTGTGTGTGTGTGCGTGTGTTTGTGTGTGTGTGTACTGTATGTGCATTCCCGTTTGTGTGTGTGTGTGCTGTATGTGTATTCCCGTGTGTTTATGTGTGCGTGTGTTTGTGTGTGTGTGTGTGTACTGTATGTGCATTCCCGTGTGTGTTTGTGTGCGTGTGTTTGTGTGTGTGTGTGTGTGCTGTATGTGTATTCCCGTGTGTGTTTGTGTGCGTGTGTTTGTGTGTGTGTGTGTGTGTGCTGTATGTGCATTCCCGTGTGTTTATGTGTGCGTGTGTTTGTGTGTGTGTGTGCTGTATGTGTATTCCCGTGTGTTTATGTGTGCGTGTGTTTGTGTGTGTGTGTGTGTGTGTGTGTGTGCTGTATGTGTATTCCCGTGTGTGTTTATGTGTGCGTGTGTTTGTGTGTGTGTGTGTGTGCTGTATGTGCATTCCCGTGTGTGTGTGTGTGCTGTATGTGCATTCCTGTGTGTGTGTGTGTGTGTGTGTGTGTGTGTGTGTGTGTGTGTGCTGTATGTGCATTCCCGTGTGTGTGTGTGTGTGTGCTGTATGTGCATTCCCGTGTGTGTGTGTGTGTGTGTGTGTGTGTGTGTGTGTGCTGTATGTGCATTCCCGTGTGTGTGTGTGTGTGTGTGCTGTATGTGCATTCCCGTGTGTGTGTGTGTGTGTGTGTGTGCTGTATGTGTATTCCCGTGTGTGTGTGTGTGTGCTGTATGTGTATTCCCGTGTGTTTATGTGTGCGTGTGTTTTTCTCTCTAGGCCGAGCGGTTCAGTGAGCATGAAGAGCTGGGGAATCGGCGCTTGCTGTGGCACGGCACCAACGTGGCAGTGGTGGCCGCCATACTGAAGAGCGGACTGAGGATCATGCCCCACTCTGGCGGCCGCGTGGGCAAAGGCATCTACTTCGCCTCCGAGAACTGCAAGTCTGCGGGCTACGGTGAGTCACGCAAGCACAATGACTTCATAATGGAGAACATATGGAGGAAATAAGAAATTAGTTTTTCTTGCCGTTCGGAGTTTCTGCCCTCTGCACCTCTAGTGAGTAGCTCCTATTCCTGCAGGAATTGGTCAGTAATAGCCAGTGAGTAACGCTCACTGTTTCTGGTGCTGATTCTTCCAGTCCCAGATAAAATATTAAAACTGTATAAAAACGGGTGATTACAAAAGTTTACAGTGTCTTTTTTTTTTTTTTACCTCTACAGTGAGTACCTCAAATCGCACTGGGGTGATGTTTCTCAATGAAGTCGCTCTCGGCAAGGAACACACCATCATCAGAGATAACTGCTCCCTCCAGAAACCGCCAAATGGCTACGACAGCGTGGTCGCTCGCGGGCAAGTGGAACCAGGTAAACCTGCTCTCTGAGTGCAGGCGTGGTCTCAAATGTAGCCTACTGGAAAATGTGTTTCCATGTCCAGGAGACAAAAGTCATTTGATCAAAGAAAGCATAGCCAATCACTGCCTGTTTTCAGGACACCCATAGTCGATCACAGTTCATAGCTAGGACAACCACAACCAATCACTTTCTCCAAAGTATGGCACCATTGCCAGTCACAGTTTGTTACCAGGAAACCATAACTAATCACAGTCTGTAGTCAGAACACCATAGCCATTTGCAGCCTTCTTCAAGAATGTAAATTGCCTCCATTATCTCATTTCTTCTCTATTAACCGGGTAAAATTTTTCATCATAAAACCGATTTTGACTGCAATAGAAATGTATTAAAGTAAAGTAACCCTGATTGTTCTCTTTTGAAATAATGGTAAAACTTTCTTGTTTGAAAGGGTTTTATACCTTTGTACCTTTTGTGGATAATGAGTTCTCAAGGTAAAATGCCTCTCGTTGTATTTCAGACCCATCCAAGGACATCACCATTACCTTGGATGATAAGGAAATAACTGTTCCGCAGGGGCCGGCTATTAACCAGCCACTGTATAAAGATAGTCACTTCGGCAACAGCGAATACCTCGTCTACAAAGAGAGTCAGTGCCGGATCCGATATCTCCTAGAGCTGACGTTTTAACTGCTGCGGGTTATGATGGGCAAATAAATGACACGTCCTCCTTTTCTTTTGTTGATCATATTAGAACAGCTGCTGTGCCTGTTTCTGTGTAAAATGGCCGACTTCTCAATGGTCCCAAATGGCCCTCTCCAAAGAGTTGTCCTCTGCCTTTCTTTCCCCCCCACCCCACCCCACCCCGTGCACTTTTCCGCCTGTAGCTTTGCACTTTATCACCTGCAGGTTTTCTCTTGCACTCTGGCGGCGTGTTCTTGTTCCTGGAGTGTTTTCCGCACGCCTTCATCGTTCACTTTAACATTTTACTTCAGCCAACTACTTAGCGTCTGTAGCATTTGGGCGACGTTCACTTTGTGTTTAGCCTTAACTTTGTGTGTTCTTACTTGTAAATGGGAGGGTGAGACTTTAGGAACCTCGCAGAAGAGGCACTGTATTATCAGCTACCCAACGGTTTAAGCCGATCATAGCATTTGGATTTGGAAAGAAGTCCCGCGATTGATTAATCAAGCCGGTGGCTGACGGCACATGGCGACTTCTCCCGTTCACGAGGGTTCACTTTCCCGCTGTCAGTTCATACGCTTTATTGTTTTCCGCTTGCTCTCCTGTGCATTTCTCACTGAATACGGTCTAGGACTTGGTCCCTCAGACCTCCTCAACAAGCACCTGCAATGTTTCCCCTCTGGCTGCTCTTTCTATTGTAACCGCTGATCGTCTGCGCTGTTTCACACTCTTCCTTAAAAACATACACTCTCCACCTTGTGAAGTTCCACTCAAAAACCAAGCATCATTGCCTTGTCTATATAGTAGCCAGATGCATTTTCCACGAGTACATAGTTGAGGTTTCACGGACAAATAATAAACACTCACGTGTCTGGTTAATGTTTGCGTTTAATTTATTAAAGGTAAGGGTCATATTATTTAGGACTAATTTCGACTGCTGATTGTAATAACATGCCTCTGCTCAAATATATCCGGTTAGGCTTACCCTACATTTTGCACTGGTGTTATTGTATAAGCCAAGGCGTTTTCAAGCCATAGTGTCTCTTACACAGACTTTTGAGATCTAGTGTAACCTGCTCTTGTACTCACTCTAATACTCGATATACAAAATGAAGAACTGCTGTCTGCTGTTTTGGCACCAGGGCGGATGCTATTGCAGTGGTTTGCGTTTATAGAAGGCATTTGCATTGCACGTGCAGGGGGAGAAAGCATGTGCGTGTTTGTAAGGGTCTTTCTCGGTTTAAAGTTTCTGTTTTGTCCTGTAAGGGGAAACCTGAGGTTATGCGGTTCGTGTGCATCCCCTGACGGTTGGTTTGGCGGTTCGGTCTGAATTCTGTACAGAAGCAGCAAAGGTATATTTGTGTGCCGAGTAGATTAAACGCTGTGGATGTTTCCTGTGGCCTTTTTGCAAAGGGCAGCAGTACTGTAACTCTACCAGTAGATGTCAGTATAAAACACTAATAGAGCTGAACCGCTTATGCTTTCTGTTTGCTGTTTTCTGTGTCAGGCCTTGTTTGTATCCATGATGCAGATTCAATGAATAAAAAAAAATCTCCCACAATAGACTGAGACAAGAGTCTGTTTCATGTTATTGAATGACTTGTGTGCAGTAGCGTTGTGTGTGCGCGCGCATGTCTGTGTGTGTATGTGTGTGTGTTTGTGTCCTTTTTTATTATGAGACTGTCTTTTCCCTGTGTGTGGGTCTGGAAGGATAGCATATGTTCCGTAGATATGAAACTATATGCCCTCGCCAGGCCAACAACGGCCTCAGTGACACAACTGTACAGAAAGCATCATTGAATCATCATACACATGCATTTAAAACAAGCCCCTGTAGACTCATATTTTCTGTCAAGTTGGGTTATTATCTGAGTAGGACTCAATTAGGATCATCTCTCGAAAATCCACCTTCACTCTCACTATTTGGGGTAAATCTGTTTACGGTTATGGTCGTGGTTTGGCATTTTGCTGTATTAGGCTTGGACCGTTCGTACGAGTTCAATAATGTCAAAAACAACCACCGTATCAAAATACAAAGGCAATTTTTCTGAGCTACCAAATCTGAATACATAAACCGAAGAACTGAAAAGGCCACCTGCAGTTTGCCCTCTGATGTGCACTGTGGAGCCCGTGTGCATTAGGACCCTGGGGACTCCTGCTCCTCAGGGGACAGAGGAGCGTGTGTGTGTATTCCAAAGAAGAGAGGGGAAAAAAAAAAATGTAAAGGCACACAATGTGTGACAGTCACTGCCATACACAGTGCCGCGGCGATAGAGAGGAGAGGGAGCATCACTGGGAAATCTCCAGCAGCGCTGTGAGCCCCGCTCCGCCGAAAATGCCGTCATCCCGCCGACACTGCCCTGCCCCGTGAAGACCTCCTCTGTCTGTCTGGAGCAGGCCTGCACGGTCCCAGTGGTAGCACGGATATCCCGCTCTCATCCCGTCCCGAACTGGGCTTGCTAGAGCCTGCGGCAGCCCCCAAAGCGCTGGTCCTGCCTGGCCTAGTGCTGCCAAGCTGGGTTTACCTGAGACCAGGAACGAAGCTCCTCGCCGTCCGCATTTTCAGCCCTGGGACTGAACCTTGTCTGGGGGAGAAAAGTCACTGAGTGCAGGAGCCGCTGTGACTCCCCGGCCGTAGGTGAGTAGGAGTCAGATTCTATCAGCTCCACCTGCACAGCTGCAGCTCTGCTCCTCTTATTAGCCTGGATGTCACCAGCAAAGGTCATCTGAGCAAGAGGTCACCTGCTTTTTTCCTCTTTCTTTTTTTAGAACTACGTGAGGAGGAAACTGGAGGGTGTCAAACCTGTGCTCGAGAGGCAGTTTCTAGAATGATTAACCTGCACTGGACCGTTCAGACTTCAAAGTAAGGCCCGTTTCCTCCACTTCTATTTTAAGATAAGAATATTGGTTCAGTATTTCGTAAGAGTCTGACGGCAGTTAACCTTGCGAATGGAGAAAAGGACTGATTTAGAAGCCTGACGAGAGGCTGGGACTTTTGAAAGATGGTCTGACACAAAGGCAGAGTGACACGAGGTGAACAAAAGAACCTACCGGTGCTCAATATCTCTCCTTGCTGGGTCATTTAACACGCAATTGTGTGTTTGTTATTGTTTGTGCTGTAAGACACCAGAGTAATGATTAGCAGGCTGAGGAGCTAGGCAGGTTCACGATCAGCAACAGTTGTTTTGCAGCACGTGGTCACGTCTCTTGTTCTCAAAGAATCTGTCAAAGGATATTTGTGTAGACTGAGGAAGTCAAAGTAAATTTCGACAAAGCTAATTCCTCATCCTAGTCCACATATTTATTTGTGTTATGATTAAACACATCACAGTTTGGGACCATTTTTCATCTTTAGTTTTTTTCCATTAGGCATTCACCTCGAGGCATCTGGTGGTGTGTGCATCCAGCATCTTAAATGACAGCCATACGAAAAGATGCCTGTGATCCTGCTACAATATTAGCAGGAAATGCTAGTGAGTGACTTACTAATAGTCCAGGTACTGCACCAGAAGAATCACGTGGTGCTTTTCATCAACGGATATCAAAGTGCTTAAAAGTAAGCAAATAATTAAAAGTAAGACAATGAGAGAGAGAGAGAGAGAGAGAGAGAGAGAGAGAGATATGCACATATTAGGACATAGTTGAAATGAAAGTCAAGTAAATGATTTTAAAAAAGAAAAAGTGTTTTGTTGGAGGAAAGGAGATGGCAACATGGGGAGTAATGTGTGTGCTGACTTTGGAGGAGCAGGTTGAGAGATTGTGGTGTGGGGGCAGGGAACGGGAGAGAGGGCACAGCCGAGCGACGCGTGAAAGATGACTCACAGGAGACCCCGGCACAGAAACGGTGTTTGTTCCCGAACGTGTGACTGATCGCAGAAGGTCAGTGAACTCTGGCCACTAAAAACCAGAGCATTTCACTGGCGCTTTGGGTCAAAACATACAAAGTGCACCTACAGTTCCCAAACACTACTTAGGGTGGGCGGATGCTTTTGTTGAGCGTGTCCTGTCATCTGTAGATACTCTGCCTTGTGCGGGGGTGGATGTGAGGGAGGGAAACACACAAGCCCAACGAGAGATAAGGCAGATCCTTCCATGCGGACAATATAGAGGGCAACGGATGTCCATAGTGTTCATGCTGCTGGCTGGGATACCTGTTAAAATGTCTGCTCAGACTAACATGTAATAATACATATATGAACTGTTTTGACATATATGAACTGTTTTCAAATTACATCCATATCAAAATGGAATCTTATTATTTTTGAAATGTACCCATCGATTTGTATGTAAGAAAGTGTTGAATTTGAACTTGAGAACAGTTGTCGAATGCCTGTGGAGAATCTAGCTGTTGCACTGTGTGATTAAAACGAGCAAATAGTATAATATAAATAGTATAATATAAAGATATAATATAATGATGTTACATGATGCCTGTCAGATCACAGATTACATTTAAAGTGCTGTCTGCAGTTCTGGTACCAAACTATTAGAAAGATACAGAAGCTCTTGGGGGGAAAAAACTATGAAGAAAAACAGTGTTGGCTCCAGGTATGACATGTTAAGAATACTAACGTTTTGTAACAAAAGTTACAAGGAAATAATTAAGACCTCATTTATTCAGGCCTAGCAAAGGACCTTTGAGTTCAGGCCCAGGCATTAATGTAGTGCTGGATAGTCTCTAGTCTGCCAGTAAATGGCTGGTTTAGATGGGCTGAATGGCCTGTTCAAGCCATTATGTATTCTAATGTTCTTATTTGTGCAGCTCTATAAATAGGGCAGCCCGTGAAGGTGGCTTTTCATATGCACTGTGCAAATTGATTACTTTAATTTATTCATGCTAAATTAGCTACATTAAATGAATTACTGGCTGTATTTTCAGCCAGTGTCATAGGCAGAATGGGTTGTGGGATAATCTCTGGAGCTTATTGCCAGTTTTAACCAATTTGGTTTTAAATGAGTCACTTTTCTGAGTACGATGAGCAGCAGGGTGAAGGTGAACTGAAAATGAGGACAACCTTACATTACTATGCACCGGCACTCAATTGCTTTGTGCAGACAGACTCGGTGCATTTTAATTCACAGAGATTAAGCTGCTGATCAGCTGGAAAGTACATATGGGGGGGGGGGGGGGGGGCACAAAACATTTTAATTAATTCAAAACATTGTTATTTAATTATTAGATTTATTAAAAATGGCAGATAGCAAAAGACGGAACATATAGCAAAATAATTTTATATAAAAGAAATAAACCCTGAAAAATAATACAATTTCATTAATTTTCTGTAGAGTTTGATCAATGTAGTAGGCAGTGTTTTCCACAGTAGTTCAGAGCATTTTAGAAATATAAAATATATCTCCCAGGAACTAGAGGAGAAACTGTTGCTGTTCATTTGTTGTTATATTAACATACTGAAGACATGTGATATTGGGCTCACTCATGTCATGGTATGACTCATAGGGTACATAGGCCCAGATTAATTATACAAATATGATGGACATAAAGTAAAACATGTGGCTAGGTTATTCTAAACACTCAACTGCAGTTTTACTGGCTGGTGTCAGTGGGGCTTGTGTGGGAATTAACTGGGTTAGCAGAACTATATTTATTATTTTCCCGTCTTATCTCAAGTACACACAGTAGAGGTACTTTGAGGTGATTTACGGGCATGGTTGTTGTAGTATTTCTCTGTCAACACAGAGTGGGTGGAAATGGGTTTCCCCCGTCTTTAAAATGGGTTTCCCCCGTCCTTAAAAAAAGATAGCCACGGCTCGTTAATTCGAACAATTTATTACAAAATGCATACAATTTGTTCTGAAAAGTAGTAGGCCTATGACTACTTTTGCATAAGTAGTTGTTATATACCAACTCATAAGTCGTAAAGGATTTAATTATATGTATTGTGTATCTTTTAGAATCAATTTGAAGGTCTTAGTGCTGGTTTTTAAAGATCTAGATCTAGAATATATATCAGAATGCCTGTCCTTTTATGTCCCACAGCATGCCCTCCGTTACTCTACTGCAGGCCTTTTAATTGTACCAATGATAGCACATGTTAGGAGTGGCATGATAAGTGTTTTTCTTTATGCACCTAAACTGTATAATAATTTACCTGAACACATTAAAGAGGCTGGTTCTGTGGTCATTTTTAAAAAGCTTCTTAAAAGTCACCTTTTACTTTAGCTCTTACTTAAAGTACCCAGCAGTGCCTTTATTTTTATTATTATTATTATTATTATTATTATTATTATTATTATTATTATTATTATTATTATTATTATTCTTGGGGGTTGGAAAAATACCTTAACTGGGAAAAGTCCAATTGAAATATTGTCAGTCGCCAATCTCAGAATGGCTGCAATCCAACAATTAACACGATAAACAGTAAGTTGGTATCTTTTTGATAATTATCTTTCCTTGCTGTCAAACAGCAATTTATTGATTGAAATGCACTTAAAAGTTAGGGCCTACGTGTACATGAATTGACACAAAACTAAATTTTCTGCCAAAATAAGAGTCTGGACAAATAAATATGACCATTACAGAGGGCTCATAGAGGCAGTTTCCCTCTAATAGCCTTTAGGCTGACAGTATCTTTGAAGGTTTCTGGGTATGACTCACAGAACATGATCAATGCAACCAGCTCTCTGCAGCCATGCTGAAATGAGAGAGGAGGCCACTTCCCTGCATGCACTGAGACAGACATGTGGATCACAGAAAAAGGTGTGCAGATGTTGAGATAAAACCGTTTGTGCCACCAACAAATATATGGGTTGTTGGTTGTAGCTGACTGAAAGCCTAGAATGTTTTAGATATCACACAGAGGCCAAACAATCTCACTTTGTAATTAAGAAAAATCTGGTCCAAATAAACCAATAATATGAATTACTGCAAAAGCATGATAATGAAAAATTAAAAATAACATTTAGCATGCAAAAAGGCAAAATGATTTATTGAAACCAATCACCCAAAAATTGCAGATTGACCTAGATTGCAGACCAGATTGTCTTTGTTTCCTACCCACAAAATGATGTAAAATGAAGAACAGGGTCTAACCAGTATTTGTTATTATTTCTTTGCAGGAATGCATAATATAAACTTCAGGAATGTGACGATTTACATCCAAAGAAAGAAAGAGTCCAGCATGCTACCGCTCAAGAGTTCCCTGTGAGCAATGGCTGGGTCGGGCCCCATGCTGAACCTTGTGAGCAACCGCACTTCACACAATGTCACATCTGGCCTGTTGGAGCCCAAACCCACAACTCCCGGCTTGCAGCTGGGGGTTTTCACACCGTCCCAGCTCAAGGACCTGGTGGGGATGTTCTTTATGGTGAGCCTGAATGTGGTGGCCCTCCTGGCCAACACGGCAGTGATGGTGGCCATCGTGAAGGCCCCGCACCTGAGGAAGTTCGCTTTTGTGTGCCACCTGTGCGTGGTGGACCTGCTCTGCGCCGTGCTGCTGATGCCCTTGGCCATCGTAACAGGTTCACCCTTCTTCAGTGCTGTGGTGTTCACCGTGCTGGAGTGCCAGGTCTACATCTTCCTCAGCGTCTTCCTCATCTGCGCCTCCATCCTCACCATCACGGCTATCAGCGTGGAGAGGTACTACTACATTGTGCACCCCATGAGGTACGAGGTGAAGATGACGCTCAACCTGGCCATCGCCGTGGTGATCTTCATATGGGTCAAGTCCATCCTGCTGGCGCTGGTGACCCTGTTTGGCTGGCCTCCGTACGGGAACCATAGCTCCATCAGTGCAGCCCACTGTTCCTTGCACTGGAGCCACAGTAGTCTCCGGAAGGCCTTTGCCGTCCTCTTCAGTGTGGTGTGCTTCCTGGTTCCGTCCGTCGTGATCTTTGTGGTTTACTGCAACGTGTACAAGGTGGCCCGGATGGCGGCCAGGCAGCACGTCCCTGTGCCTACCTGGGCCACAAGCCCCAAGCATCGCTCGGACTCCATCAACAGCCAGACCACCATCATCACCGCCCGGACCCTGCCCCAGAGGCTGTCCCCCGAGAGGATCTTTGGAGGCGGGAAAGCGGCCCTCACCCTCGTCCTCATCGTAGGCCAGTTCCTGCTGTGCTGGCTGCCTTACTTTTCCTTCCATCTGCACCTTTCGCTCGGGGACTCACCCCAGAGCCCTGGAGACATTGAGGAGGTGGTCACCTGGCTGGCCTACTCCTCCTTCGCCATCAACCCCTTCTTCTACGGGCTCCTGAACCGACAGATCCGCGAGGAGCTGTGCAAGCTGAGGAGGTGCTACTCCACCCGGCCCCTGGAGCTGGGAAACTCCAGCCACGAGGGCTCCATCCAGGAAAACTTCCTCCAGTTCCTGCAGCGAACAAGCTGCACGGCAGAGACCCGCTCCAGCTGTGTCCAGTCCAGCCCCAGGAACACTTTGGACCAGGGCGTCCGCATTCCCGGGCAGATCCCAGAGGAGTTCAGTTAGCAGATTTCCAAACTCAGACGTCATGTCTTGCTCTGAATAGGATGCCTCATGGCCTCTAGGTGCCAGTTAAGTTTTCTTCTGCATGCAATGTTATCCTTTTATACAGGGTGCAATAGATTGCCGTTTATACTATATTACCAGAGGTTAGGTCTTCTCACTAAAGCAGCGATTGCAGCATTCCACCAGGTGTATATTATTATATTGGCCCTGCCAGTATTTTGATGTGCTCTTATGAAAAACACTTGAGGAAGAGAAAATTTGATGTAAACAATATGAATCTCTGGTTAATTGCTTATGTAATCAAACAATTATTAACATTAAACCTTTTATGTTTGTTTTGTGCAAAAAAGGGAACAGTGCTCCATTATTTGAGGAAGGGAGTTCAACTACAGGATGAATTCTGGACCAGTGTCGGGCATTTAACTAGAGGAATAGTTTGGTGAATGTCAGGAGGTAATTGCATTCAGTGATGATTGCAAAGTGGTATAGCACTGTATTCAATAAAGCTCTAGAGAATGTGTGAACACAGTGAGGGGAAATTGTATTCCAGTTCATGGTCAATTTACAGTTTCAATTAAATCATGTAATTAGGTCCAGTCCTGTTACATTCAATTAGTGCGATTGGATTGAGAGCTGGAACAGTATTGAGCAGATATGAACCATGTGGATTTCTGGATTCTGGATCTTTCTGAGGGTGGGTCACAGATGCAAGGAAAGATTCTACTGGGAAAATTAGGCCCTAATGTGGAGAGGAGGAAGACTTTGACCAAATATAATAGCAGAAGAGTCACAGATTCAACCTAATAAAACTGAGAAAAAAAAATGTATATATATATTATACTGGTAATAAAAATAACAAAAATATTGATACTACTACTGCTATTACTACTACTACTACTACTACTACTTCTATTGTTATTATTATATTTTTCTTGTGTTCCAGTTCATATTGTCATTGTAAAAAAAGGATGTAATTTAGTACATAATACTAAAACTAGTGTACAGATATTTCTGAACAACTAGAACAGGTATTATAATATGGAATTACATTTCAAATCCCTTGACAGAGATAATTTAAGATTATTGAAATTCTTTTGAACGGCATTAACATGAACTGGCAGAACTAGATCTTTATTTTATCAATTTTTGGGTGTTTTGCTACTGTTTGCTGCCGTTTGTCAGGAAATGTTCTTTGTTATTAAATGATGTACAGTACAAGGAAGGAACAGAGGTTTACCCTTCTAAATGTGTTTCTGATGTTTGCACTTATTTGATTAAATGTATACAACTCTGAAATTTATAATTGAAATGTATCATTGTTTATAAATGTTTTATTTCACTGTTATTCTTAACTAAGCTAAATGAATGAACAAGCACCTGCAGATAGTGCAAGCAATGTCTATCCAGCATAGCACCAGCTTGTACATTCTGTTGTCCAATAAAGAAATGCAAATTAGTTTGAAAACAGACCTACTATTGTTAATTAAACTTCAAATTATATGAATATTTGTGTGTTACACCTTAAGTGCAGACTGCAAACGCATGCTCTTCACAAATCATGTAGGCTGCATCTAACATGTTACAGCATTATCCCCAGTCCCCCAACAAGAATCATTTCTCTAATGTGACTGCGCTTGTCTTTTCTTGTATGTCTTTTAACCTTTTAATTGTCTGGGAAGTGTGATTTTCTGAATATCCTAGGGTAAATCTCATGGGGTTATGTTTCTTATACTGTAAACCAGACCAGTTGAGAGATCATCACCAAAATATCTAATGATATCAAATGACCTGTTGAAACTATGTTCCATTGCCAAAGGAATGTCCATACAGATAAAATGCCATCCAAACTAAGGTTGTTATACCCTCAAAACATCTGGTAAATGTGCACAACATTGTATATAATATTCAATCCTAAATGAATGTGAGCATATTGCCTTTAATGCCATGTTTTGATGCTTGATGTTCTCATGGAAATGCTATGAGACAACATGGTATTTTTCTCTTGGATCTTTGATTTGTGAGACTGAATCTGTGACATGTCTGGTGAATGCATCGCTAATAAGCCCTGAGTCATTAGCATCTTAATTTGTGGTATTTCCATCTGACGACACAGCTGTGACACGCAGTAGCAGACCTGTTCTGTGTTGGGATACATATTGGCATGGTGACGTACAGTACATTCAATGAAAACCCGTACGTGGAAGCGAAAGGGTACGTAGATACTAGTATCACTTTATAATTTGCTTCCATCAGCCTGTTTTATGGGGGTATTTCTTATCCATGAGAGGGATGACATCATCGATTGATTCAGACAGATCAGCCGCTCCGAACGGTAAAGACTTCAAAGGGCACATTGGTGTGGGGGGGGGGGGGTTCAGGGGTTGATCCGTCCAGCCAAACCTTTTGTCCTTCATGCAGTGGTTCTCTGGGGCTTCATCGAACCTGAAATAGAAGTGTCTAGTAATGGGTTACAGATGGAATTTCAAGGTTGATTTGTTTTGATAAAATATGAATTTCCTTAATTCTATTATTATTTCCTGGAAAATAAATGGAATTCTGTCTCTTGGTGGGAAATGTTAGAAGGCGTATTTTCAAAGCACCAGGAGTTTACAAATCACCAGTGCTAGGGCTGTGGACTTGGTTTGTGTTTGGTTGGTCCAACTGTAC